>BSBK01001611.1:1607500-2812500 GCA_027943335.1 Chamaecyparis obtusa | reverse complement strand
TTGTTTTCCTTGTTAACATCTAGATTTTTCCTAGACATATGGGAAATGGAAAGGTTATTGCCTTTTTTATTAATTCTTCCTATCCTATAAAGTAGGGATTGGGTGGACAGTTTCTTTTAAATGGAAACATTTGATTTTAGAGATTAATTATTTTGTAGTAAACTTTTGCACATGAATATCTCTCTTTTTTTTGCAATAAAATTAAATAAATATTTTTTTATCTCATTATGTAGGAATTTATTGCTAGGAGGATATTTTAATTAATTTCTATCTTATTATTTTAAATAAAGATTTTAATATTGGTCACACATTTATCTTTGGTAGTTAACTTAGGGGATATGGTAGCATTATTTATTGGAGGGTATTTAATTGTTCAAGTAAGAAGAAGATTATGATATTGTTAGTAATTAAATTCCCGTATTGATTTGTTGCTTTTCTAGTGACTAAGATTTAACCTTAGGGGATCTTCTCCCTATATCATTCAAAACTATTCAATAACATATGTTCTAGTGTACACTTGTGAACCTAGAATAACTAAGGGTAGATAAAGTTGATGAACCTTATATTTTAATCTACTAGGATAATATAATAATATATATATATATATATATATATATATATATATATATATATATATATATATATATATATATATATATATATATATATATATATATATATATATATATATATATATATATATATATATATATATATATATATTATCGAATGTTCTTATATGTATATATGCATCACTGTACATATAAGTCCAGATGGTAACATGTATATACAAAGTCGTCAGTAGTTGGTGTACCTTTACGGATAATTGGCTTTAGAGAATTCAATCCTCCCACCTTATTGTATGAACCTAGTTGGATTCATATGTTATGGATGTTATCCCTTGGGTTTTAGTATCTATGGTTGTGTTGTTATGGAATAATTCTCGTAAGAGAAAAAAAATAAAATTTGTATGTGTGTTTTGCCCTAGTTTTGGGCATGACAAAACAGGTCCTCTGGATCACACCACCACAATTTTGGATCCACCTATTCAGTTTACTGCTACACAGACTCCAATATCTGATGAACAGGAAGTCATCACATAAAAGTTCACTTCTAGTGAACCGATTACATTGGGACAGACTTTTGTCAATCTTCCCACTGATGGATCAGATCAAAGAGGCAAAGGGATCCCTATAGAAGATCTTCATATAGTTGAAGAGTAGCTACAGTCATAAGAACCCTCACATCAAGTAGAAGATGCTATACCTAAGATTCACATTCAGCAGCAAGAAGCCAGACCAGAAGAGGGAGACAAGACAAATCAATAGGATGAAAAAGAACATGAGCAAGCCCCGAAATCATAGAAACCAAGTAGAGAGATGGATCTAGAAATTCTCACCAACTCCTCCAAAAGAAAAATCACAACCTTAGGAGAATATGAAGCAAAAGCGAGAAAAGAAACTGATGCAATAGTTGACATTAGCAAAATGTCAACAAGATAGTTGAAAGAGCTCACTAAAAGGAAACAGGAAATGGTTCAAATAAAGTAAAAGATATCTTGTATCACTTTGTGTCGAATGCTGATATCGATGAAGATAAACCAGTCATTGATCAACTGGAAGTGCTGACTACAAGCATCGGTGAGGATCTGACTGATCTAGAAATAGTGGCCATTGATCATTATGCACCAAAAAGAGTGGATCTTCTTCACAAGCAAGCTGCAAACATCAAAGCTATTCTACTAAATAATCTAAAAGTTCTTCAACAACAGATACAACTTGCAAAAAAATTGTTAAGCAACACTTCAAATTTTGAAATTTTCATGACTAACTTAACTGACAAAGCTACAAAGATTTTAGAAGATATAAAAGCTTTGTCCAACCTGTTGGAGCTTTTTCTTGTAGGACCAAACTTGAATCAAATGGTTGGGCTTGAATCACAGGTTAGGCACTCAAGCTTGACAAGAAAAACAATCCAATTGATGAGGATAGAGAACATCCTCCTTCTTCTTTGAGCTCCACATTCACTCAGGTGGGTATTGCCTTATCTGCACATTCAAGACACCTCATGACAAACCAAAGGCCTATAGATAGATTAATGTGGAATAGCAATCAATCTCCTATAGGCATCCTATACCCTGATGATAGAAAATCTCATGCAATAGCCCTACTTGCATGGAATGAGATTGAAAGCTAGAGACCTATCCTAACAACAAGAAAGGGAAAGGGTGGAGCTGAAGGAAAAGATTTTAAAATGAGTTTGAAGGGACCCCTGAGATACCCTAAGTCTTTCATAGACCAGTGCCTTATCTAATGGGCCACAGAGTCAAACACCTTATTGCAAGAGAAAGTTATGAAACAAGAACACAATATGCTCAATGTGTTGATGCCTGACACCATTCACACACCATGACCAAACCTCAACTTAGTTCCCACCTGTGTATTCAAATATGTTATTACCCATCAAAGGATTTTGACCCTCCCCTTAGAAGAGACCTATGAATAGACAATACATTAACTAGCATCCACTAGAAGACAAGCATGACCTATCCTTGATATTTCAACTCATACATACATGAATACTAACCCTAAACCAGTTATCTTTGCGAAGACAACTCCACCCACAAGCTCTCAAGCAATGCAAAGTAGAAAAACTAGACATCCTTGATGCATGACTAATGAGTTCAGAATTCAAATAGAGATAGCTTGAAAATAGTAAGAGTATATTAACTTCTTATACATAAGACAAGTCACTTACAATATGTATTGTGTTCTTAGAACCAACAAGAGAAAAAGGACCACTCTATATAAAAAGAAGAAGAGAAAGATTTACAGGAAAAGGATCCTTCAGCATGGAGCCAAAACCATCAAGAAAATTGGAACCACTGGAACTGAAAAAATTCAAAACCCTTCCAAAGTCAAAAAAGCTACAACTTATACCACTAGCTGCCTTGGAAACCCAAAATAGGTTGCAACAAGCTATAGACAGCTAGGGCCAGGGTTACAATGGCTAACCACAGCAAAATTTTAAAAAACCACTAGAAGGAAAACTAGCACCAGCCTACAAAAAGCCTCGAGCAAAAAAATCTATCCTTCACCAGGTACAAAACCATCATGCAGTCAACCACAAGAACCCTGGATCACATCGCAACAACCATCTCCACCAAACCAGTCAAATCTGGCCATGCAAGCATTCAATACCAGTTCCTACGGTTGGAAAGTCCTTTTGATATTCAAATTTGCAAAGAAATGGCTTTCCCGGGCTCAGCAATTTGACCATTCATCCCTAGTCACAAAATCGCGCAGTCATAAACTTCACCGCTATAGGAATCCTAGCTCCATTTTATGCTTGGTCGCATGATCGCAAGGGAAGAAACCCTTCTATGTGATCATGCGACAACATCCAGCAAGACCAATGAAACATAGGCACGTCACAATATTTGGTAAGCAGACCTTCATAATTTATCATTCTCCTATGTCAACTAACCTATCGCCAACCCTTTCGGCCAATGAGAAAAAACCACTTTAGCAAGACCCGACACATGGACCCACCTGCTAACTCCGCAATGGTGATACAAGGGGTTTGTCGCATGATCACATAGCCAGGAGACGGGCTATGTGAACATGCGACACACTTCAACTCTTGACCACCGCATAACTATCGCTGCTAAGTCTGGCGGTTAGTCGCATGATCTCATAGCCTTGAAAAAGGCTATGAGAACATATGACAAACTATAAGCATTATGTCTTGGCCCCACTAACCATGTGCCAAGTCACCACCACATCAACCAATCAGAAACAAGCATAGGGACCATTGACCCATCCGCAAACAGGCCCTCAAAATCAAATGGTAGGCGCATGATCGCATGGGCTTGAAACCTCCCATGAGATCATGTGCCAACCATAGGATTTGCCATGTCACCCTTCTGTCTGCATCTCCTAGGCCCACCAACGAAATGCCACCTCACTGCCATAGACATGTGTCAACCAGTCGCATGATTGCATAGCCAGAAACTGGGCTATGCGATCATGTGATAGCCAACCAAAGGCCGCACATGACTGCCAACAAGACTAGCAGCCAAGGAAAGAGCCTTGTCACATGGTTGCATGTCAAAAAAATTTGACATGCGATCATGCAACAAGCAGTTAAATCTGAGCTTTGAAAACCCGGGCACACCATTACACAACTGTGCGACTAAGGCAAAGAAAACCACCAGCCAAGTCGCTAGATGTTAAGGGCTTAACTGCCAGGAATCAGCGACCAAGAGATAACTACAAGTCACCAGGTCAGAGAATGAAGACTTAACTACCAGGCATCTGAACACCGCTAAGAACTGGGACCCACATGGATAGGTGGCAAGTGGTCGCATGATCGCATGTTAGAAAAGTCTAACATGCGGCCATTGGACAACCAATCATTTTGAAACCTTTGAAGACCCGGGCCCACCATCCATCGCACTTGCACATTTAGGGAACGCCAGCAAACAGAAAACTATGAAGATGAAAACACACAGGGTTTTCGATGGAAAAGATCGAAAACACACAAGGTTTCTAATGCCAAAAGATAAGCGCACAAAAGATGGAGGGCACAAGGTCGAAAATAATGAGGGTTTTCACACAGACTGAAAACATCATAGATTTTCAAAAACACTGTGGGTTTTCAACACTATGGCAGATTTTAAAATTTATTTCCTACAGACCTTAGAACTTGAATAACTTTCTGGATTTTGTGATTCAGCACGTGCAATTTGAACTGGAGCAAGGTGACACAATGAAGAACACAGGGTAGGAGCTCAAACCATGAAACACTATGGACATTTTTCGCAAGATAAAACTTTGTTGCAGTAGGGTGGGAAGAGACAACATTACAAAACTTGCAAGAAAAAGGCCATTTTTGAAAGATTTTGCATTGATAGGAAAATGGACTAATAGTGGCTCTAGCTAGGGATGATGGGTAACTTGTGCCCATGTGAGAATTTAGGATTTCTAGGAGAGTAGACCACCCACTGGACAAAAATAGGGAACTCAAAAATTGGCAACCGAACTAGGAAAGGAAACACATAGCAGAAAGGGAAGAATATTTACAAAATTCACAAGATTAGAACTTTACAAATTTACTTAATGGCCCTAGGCCACCAAAAGAAAATTAGAGACCCTCCTGCATCAAAAATCTGGTTTTCATCCACATATGTGACCCCAAGTCTGAAAATTTCTTCACCATTCTGCTGCAAACATATGTGAATAATCATGGGATAAAAAATAAAAATGTACTGATCACTACCCATGCTTTTCCAGTCATGACTGTTACACTCATATTCATATTCCAAGAAGTAGGGAACATTATCTACTTTTTGATGGTTGAAAACAAAATTTTGATCTTGTAATGCATTAGAAAATGGAACATATTGACTGTCATGCATTACCATAAAATTACCTGGCTGAGAAGGAATTAGATCCTCTGATTTACCTTCATACATTACTTCAGCCACTAAGCAACTTGGTTCACCAATGATGTCCTCATTGACTGGATCATAAACCAAGTGAAGGTCCTCTTCACTATCATATCTGGCAGAAGAAGGAATAGAAAATGAACAAAAAATTTGCTCATCACAATAATCCTCATAACAGGAAAACACACTGTTATGGTCTTCAACCTCTTCTTCTGCAAAGTCACTACCAGAGGGGGAATTTTGTATACATGGGTCATCAAGATCACTTTGAACACTAGCCTCATTATCAGTGTCAAAGACTATATCACAGGGGAAATACAAATTAAAGTCCACACAAGGTGCATACCTTTGGAATTCATCAGCCAAGAGTGCTGATATCTTTTTACTACTTAATGGACTTTGGGCTTTGATATCATCTCCCTCAGCCTCACCCTCAATGCTATAAATATCATCCCTGTTACGAACAAGGATACACATTTTTGGCCTTAGATCATTTTGTGTGAAGCAATCTATGCAGGAATCATCATCTGCATCATATCCAATATTCGCCTCTTCACATAGAACATCATCAAACTGGGACAAGAAGCAAGAATCCTGACATTGGATAGAAGAACAATCTGTAGACAAAAAGGAAACATTTCCATCCTCAGATTCAACTTCTGCATCCTCATATGCACTAATCTCAGAATTAGCTTCATAATCAGCATTTTCAACATAATGAGATTCAACATCAGAAACATTGGCCTCCTCACGAACATCATTAGGAACCACCAGTCTCAGCAATCTCTTGTCCTCCTCTAACTGCCAGATCTCAGCATTGCTCTCTGCAATCTTCTTCTTAAGAGTAGCAATTTTGATGAGAAGATTCTCATAGTCATTATCACTCATGATGGGATCAATAGAGAACTGCCCACTAATACTCATCCCTTTATGCAGTGCCTAACACTTGATAGGGATACATTTCAACTCTTAAGAAATACATGGGAGCTTTGCAGTAGAAGACCTTTAGCTGGAAGCAGGGCAGATCTAGAGCTCACCTTGCAGCTCCATCAGATTCTTTGCAGTGTAGAGTCGCCACCTCCTTGAAGAGGAAAGTATTTCATTGATTTGTGTATCTCTTCCAACCAACCAAAACTCACCATGATAACATGCACTATTTATCAGAAGATGCACTGATCAAACAAAAACAAATTAGAGCCGCCACTCACAACTAGGTGAGAAGATTTTACAAGTGTGTTTTTTACTTCAGACTCTGTTCTAGAATCTCCCCAGAAGAGTCACCATCTTGTTGGAGCTTTTTCTTGCAGGACCAAACTTGAATCAAATGGTTGGGCTTGAATTACAGGTTAGGCACTCAAGCTTGACAAGAAAAACAATCCAATTGATGAGGATAGAGAACATCCTCCTTCTTCTTTGAGCTCCACATTCACTCAGGCAAGTATTGCCTTATCTACACATTCAAGACACCTCATGACAAACCAAAGGCCTGCAGACAGATTAATGTGGAATAGCAATCAATCTCCTATAGGTATCCTATACCCCGATGATAGAAAATATCATGCAATAGCCCTACTTGCATGGAATGAGATTGAAAGCTAGAGACCTATCCTAACAACAAGAAAGGGAAAGGGTGAAGTTGAAGGGAAAAATTTTTTAAATGAGTTTGAAGGGACCCCTGAGATACCCTAAGTCTTTCATAGACCAGTGCCTTATTCAATGGGCCATAGAGTCAAACACCTTATTGCAAGAGAAAGCTATGAAACAAGAACACAATATGCTCAATGTGTTGATGTCTGACATCAATCACACACCATGACCAAACCTCAACTTAGTTCCCACCTGTGTATTCAAATATGTTATTACCCATCAAAGGATTTTGACCCTCCCCTTAGAAGAGACCTATGAATAGACAATACATTAACCAGCATCCATTGGAAGACAAGCATGACCTATCCTTGATATTTCAGCTCATACATACATGAATACTAACCCTGAATTATTTATCTTTGCGAAGACAACTCCACCCACAAGCTCTCAAGAAATGCAAAGTAGAAAAACCAGACATCCTTGATGCATGACTAATGAGTTCAAAATTCAAATGGAGATAGCTTGACAATAGTAAGAGTATATTAACTTCTTATACATAAGACAAGTCACTTACAATATGTATTGTGTTCTCAGAACCAACAAGAGAAAAAGGAACACTCTATATGAAAAGAAGAAGAGAAAGATCTACAGGAAAAGGATCCTTCAGCATGGAGCCAAAACCATCAAGGAAATTGGAACCACTGGAACTGATGAAATTCAGAACCCTTCCAAAGTCAAAAAAGTTACAACTTATACCACTAGCTACCTTGGAAACCCAAAATAGGTTGCAACAAGCTACGGACAGCTAGGGCCAAGGTTGCAATGGCTAACCATAGCAAAATTTCAAAAAACCACTAGAGAGAAAACCAGCACCAGCCTGCAAAAAGCCTCGAGCAACAAAATCTATCCTTCACTAGGTACAAAACCATCATGCAGTCAACCACAGGAACCCTGGATCACATCGCAACAACCATCTCCACCAAACCAGTCAAATCTGGCCATGCAAGCATTCAATACCAGTTCCCACGGTTGGAAAGTCCTTTTGATATTCAAATTTGCAAAGAAATGGCTTTCCCGGGCTCAGCAACTTGACCATTCATCCCTAGTCACAAAATCATGCAGTCATAAACTTCACCACTACAGGAATCCTAGCTCCATTTTATGCTTGGTTGCATGATCACAAGGGAAGAAACCTTGCTATGCAATGATGCGACAACATCTAGCAAGACCAATGAAACATAGGCATGTCATAATATTTGGTAAGAAGACCTTCATATTTTATCATTCTCCTATGTCAACTAACCTACCGCCAACCCTTTCGGCCAATGAGAAAAAACCACTTCAGCAAGACCTGACACACGGACCCACCTGCTAACTCCACAACAGTGACACAAGGGGTTTGTTGCATGATCACATAGCCAGGAGACGGGCTATGCGAACATGCGACACACTTCAACTCTTGACCACCGCATAACCACCACCGCTAAGTTTGGTGGTTAGTCGCATGATCTCATTGCCTTGAAAAAGGCTATGAGAACATGTGACAAACTGTTAGCATTATGTCTCAACCCCACTGACCATCTACCAAGTCACCACCACATCAACCAATCAGAAACAAGCATAGGGACCGTTGACCCATCCATAAATAGGCCCTCAAAATTGAACGACAAGCGCATGATCGCATGGGCTTGAAACCTCTGATGAGATCATGCGCCAACCACAGGATTTGCCATGTCACCCTTCTATCTGGATCTCCTGGGCCCACCGATGAAATGCCAACTCACTGCCACGGACACGTGTCAACTAGTCGCATGATCACATAGCTAGAAACTAGGCTATGCGATCATGCGATAGCCAATCAAAGGCCACACATGACTGCCAATGGGACCACCAGCCAAGGAAAGAGCCTTGTCACATGGTCGCATGTCAAAAAATTCTGACATGTGATCATGCAACAACTAGTTAAATCTAAGCTTTGAAAACCCGAGCCCACCATTACGCGACTGCGCGACTAAGGAAAAGAAAACCACCAACAAAGTCACTAGATGTTAAGGGTTAACTGCCAGGAATTAGTGACCAAGAGATAATTGCAAGTCACCAGGTCGCAGAATGAAGACTTAACCGCCAGGCATCTGAACACTGCTAAGAATTGGGACCCACACGGATAGGTGGCAGGTAGTCGCATGATCGCATGTTAGAAAAGTCTGACATGCGGCCATGTGACAACCAATAATTTTGAAACCTTTAAAGACCTGGGCCCACCATCCATCACACTTGCACATTTAGGGAATGTCAGCAAACAGGAAACTATGAGGATGAAAACACACAAGGTTTTCGGTGGAAAAGATAAAAAACACACAAGGTTTCTGACGCCAAAAGATAAGCGCACAAAAGCTAGAAGGCACAAGGTAAAAAACAATGAGGGTTTTCACATAGACTGAAAATATCATGGATTTTCAAAAACATTGTGAGTTTTCGACACTGTGGCAGATTTTAAAATTTGTTTCCTGCAGACCTTAGAACTTGAATAACTTTCTATATTTTTTGATTTAGCACGTGCAATTTGAACTGGAGCAAGGTGACACAATGAAGAACACAAGGCAGGAGCTCAAACCATGAAACACTATGGACATTCTTTGCAAGATAAAACTGTGTTGCAGCAGGGTGGGAAGAGACAACATTACAAAACTTGCAATGAAAAGGCCATTTTCGAAAGATTTTGCATTGACAGGAAAATGGACTAACACAACCAATTTGACATCAAGACCAAAATGGCTACAAATTTTAGCAGAGAAATGCCTATTCTTACTATAGTCCTTAGAAAGACAGTAGAAGAAAAGAACAAAAGAATTCAAGACATAGCTAGCTTCCAGATGTTTTTGGCCCCAACTCTTGATATCATGCACCAGACAGCTACTTCAACTAATGTTTTGATCAATGAACCGAACTGCAAAACTATCGATGATATGCAGAACATCATTGTTTCTCTCAAAGCTGCCCAACACAACATTGAACATATAACTAATGAATGGGCACCATTTTTGCATTCAGCCAAGAATATCTATAAGGATATTATCACACATCTTCAAATGTGACTGAAGCCATAACCCTTTGTCCTCTGGCGGAAAAAAGGGGAAGAAATGAACAAGAACATAAGGAAGAAGAAGAGAAGAATGTGAGGGAACAAAGAAATAGAGGAGAAGAACACTAGAGCATTTAGATAGGGGAAGAGTTCTACAAAACTCTCAGGCAGGGGAAGTAAGTGCAAATGGTTTTTGTGTATGGTTTTTCCACCAATGACAAAGCGGAAGATTATTGGCATAAGTTGTTATTAGTGTATCTCTTCAAAACCATATCCACCAGTCTAACATCACCAGTCGCTCTCTACTCCCAGTTGACACCAGTAGACAAGAAACATAACATATGCACCAGTTGATAATACTCACTGGTAAGGACACACACTAGACTCAGTATGGATAAGTTGAACCAGATATAAGGTCACACCGGTCTAAAGTAGCCTAAAAGTTTGCACTAGGTTTAGTGGATCATTTTGAGTTAAAAGAAGGATTATATAGGACATCCACCGATTAGAAGTGGAGTTAGCTTTTTAACAGGAGTTAGCTTTAATTCATGCAGATGTCTTGCAAGGTAAACTCAAGTTCAGTGTGCATAGCTTTTTGCTAATTTCATGATTTATTGCAGAGTTTGTAGCCTGGCGGTTCTATGAGTTAAGGGTTTCATTACATAGAATCTCTTGTATAAATATAGGTCATAGGACACAAGATGAGTTGTTGTTGGAATGAGATGATCGCATAGAGTAGAGGAGAAATATCTTCGGAGAAGTGTTGCAAAAAAAGTAGTAGAGTTCAATAGCCAGGCTAACAAGGAATAGAGGTATGATCTAATTAGACATTCAGTGTCACAATAAATCATTATGTTTATCAGTAGTGAAAGTATATTCAAATCCCTATATTAGGGTGGACCTAATCGGTTCATTGTAAAAATCCCCTAACAGGGTAAAATCTTTGGTGATGTTTAAATTCCTGTAACTAGGTAGCTCCTAACAAAGCTTAGATCCTAATTGATCTTTTGTAAAAATCCCTTAACTGGGTAGCACCATAGCCAGTGCTTTGTATGCTCCTAATAGGGCACCTTCATTAAAACTAGTGAAGTTGTGAGCTCTGTCTCACCATGGTTTTTTCTCTCTAACCGAGGGTTTCCATGTACAAATAATTGTGTAGATCTGTGTGATTCAGTTTAGGGTTGTGAATGACTGTTGACTTTCTACTTTGCATTCAAGAATCTATTCTGCAAATAATAAATAATTGTTTTAGTATTTTCTGATTCAGCCCCACCCCCCTCTCAGTAACTGTAAGGTAACATCAACCTTTAGATGTCAAACCTTCATCTCATGAAATATGCAATAAAATATATGAATTAGGGATTTCTCATGACTCTCAGTCATGTAGTTTTCTAAAGTATATATATGATGAAATAAAGGCAAAAGATAATGAATACAACATGAAACATACAAGAGATGAGGCCCTAGATTTTGATGAAGAAGAAAGTTTGAATCAGATGGAAGAAGATTTCATCCAAGATGAGACTTGTGTGGAAATATATATAAAATGTTATGAACAAGAAGAAAGCTATATGGAGGATTAATCTTATATATCCCCTCTGAATGAATTTCTCAATTTGGAAAGACAAGAGGGTGAGTCCACAGCCTGTTTGCTCATAAGGATGATGGGTTTCTATTTGGAGATACCATCAGACATCGCACCTTCAAGCAGGGAATTTCTAAGAAGGCTTTATGATTTGGGGGTCTCTATGACCTTGATTTGAACATCCTTTTTCAGAAAGTAAGAGAATATAATTAATGCAATGTGAAACATATAGATGATGTTTCAGATCCAAATATAGAAAAGTTTTTGCACCAGGCTGGAGAAGAAACCACCCTCGATAAGACTTGTTTGACAACAAATATTAGTGAATGTGAAAATGAGGAAGAGGATTGTCTCAGTGTGGAAGATATTTCAGCCTTGTTAGACATAGAATATCATAAACATATTGAGAGAAATGGTCCAAATATTTTCTCAATCCACCATAGTAGATAAGTTAATGAATCAATACATATTCAGGGGCTACTCAATGAAGGATATGATAATGAATAAGAATTGCATATGGTGTATGAACAAGAGAAAGCTTTAGGAGATAATGTCAATGAAGATATTAGTCTTTTTGATGAAACACTTTATGATCCAAATGAAAGCTCTTAGGAAAGCATGCCTGAATTCTCTATGTTCTTGAATCTTTTGTTTGAAGAGGAAGCAGATGAAGATATGTTTGAGTTCTCTATGTTCTTGAATCAATTGTTTGAAGAGGATCCTTTATGCATGGAATCCATCAACATCATAATGAAGATAGCAGTCCTAATTTTAAAGTTGATGAAACTCATGAAGTGCATTCGAAGGGTGAGATATATTTCACTTCATCCTTTGAGTCAGAGGTACACCAAATATGTGAAGAAGAGATGGAATCAGCTAAGCATGATGGGGAAAATAGATTAAAGGATAGTCTTGAAGATTTCTCAAATATCACACCTAACCATAGCCCTAGTATATGTGAAGAAGTGTCTCTTAGACATGAACCACCTTTAAAACCATTATTTGAACAAGTGTTGCACCATAGACCCGAAGAAAAGATTGGATTAGACAAACATAATCTGCATTCTAAATATGGAGACATAGAAAATTATATGCAAAAGGACAATCACACAAAGAAGATTTATTCTAATGCTTATATGACTGATCACATGCATGACCATAGGGATCTTCTGTTCGGCAAGGACCAAAGTTCATCTAATGATTTCTCAAAGGCAAAACAAAAAGAAAATACCAAAAACAACATTGATAAAGCAACAAGTATTGTTCACAAAAATGATGGCATCATATTTAGGAGATCTAAAGTGTTACATGATCAGAATCAAGTATTCGATAGAGGAAAGGATCAATGTTCAATTTCAGGGGGCCTGGGCCACCCAATTTTACTTCACATCAAATTAAGTATGGATACTTGGTTTGCTTCTCTAGAGATAGTTGGAATCTCGCTATGCTCATAGAGAGCATACATGCCCAGAAAGAGCCACTGGTGGTACCCTAAATTTTGAGAGTCCAAATTCATTATCAATAAGAAAGTTTCTCCATACTAAAAAAATCAAAGGAAGGAAGCTTTATGACACAAATAAATAGAACTAACTAATTGAAGCCTTCAGAAAATGTTGGAATTTTGACTTGCTATAAAGATGATGCTGATAGAGCCTGAAGATGGTCACACTTTAAAAATATAAAAATGACCCAATTTGAGAAATTAAATTTCTTATCTCTAGTTAAAATCTTATCTTTCCACGAGGTGTTTTTGTTATTCAACCAGACCCAAATCCAAGAGTTAGGTAGTTATTTTTTAGTTAGTTTATTCTTTTTGAAAATAATTTATAATAAGGGTTGTGTCTTTTCACCCTAAAGAGGTGTGAAAACCACTCAAACACACACACACATACACACACATATATACATAATGTAAAATGTAGAGAGAGGGATATATTCAAATAAGCAATTAGAAGAAGAATAAGGGAGGATGTAAATATTAAACCATGAGTTTAATATAAATTTCAATATTATATTTTAATAATAAATAAAAGGTCCCTTTTTCAAGGCAAAGAGATTGCAGTTAAAATGTGGATTCATCCTTTGTGATCAATAAATATATTATTGAATTATTTTGACAGAGTTTTATTTTTGCATTGGATATTTTCTTGCATTCTTTGTTCGACAATCAGGATAGTTTGAAATATATTTGTGTTTCCTTATCACTATCTAATTGGACTTCCAACCAGAGAAGTTAAATTCCTTTTGGACTAACAAAGAATTGCATATAAGATTTTTCTATTGCAGAGCTTAGGAGTAATTGATGATATTTTTATAAACATTGTCTCATAAAGTTGTACGTAATAATCCTTGTTACAGTTGACTTTATCGCCCAGATAATCAAAGGCACTGGTCATTTAAAATCATTGGAACATAATTATTGGAGTTAATAATTGAAGTCATAAATCTATATAATTCCTTCTTGCAAGTATCTAATCAATTATTGATAAACCTTACGAGTAAGTGCACAAAGATGGGGGACCAAAAAGATGCCACTTTTCTTTTTGGCCCCCCATCGCGCATAGGGTGCATGCACTAAAGGCTGTGCACCCTATAGGGTGCATGCCCTATGGCTTGGACAATCCAAGCCAAAGTGTGTGCGCCCTATAGGGCACATGTGCTTTGGAAAACTTAGTATTTTCCAAAGGGCGTACGCCCTTTTGAAAAAGTTATATATTTTTGCTGCACGCAGGTTTGAGCTCATTTTTCTTTCTCAAACCTGCGTTTTCAGCTAAGAGAAGATTTGAAAGTGTGCATGCCCTATTGTAGTTGTTTGTGAGTCAATTATTTTTATTCACCCATTGATCAAATGGCTCCATAGCATTGTCAAGTTCGATCTAGGAGAAGAGGTAAGTGTTTTTACAACTTATCATGCCTCTTATTTGTTTTAAAATTTTAGTTTTGTTGCAATTTATTTTTGTTTAAATTTGTTTTGTTCAAATTTGTTTTTGTTTAAATTTGTTGTGTAATCAATATTTTAAAATGTAGTTTTTTTAACTGCCAGGAAGAAATAATCTCCCTCCACCAAACCCTCTGTCTCCTCATGAAGAACCAAATGAAGAAAGAAATGAAGAAAATGAACCTCAATTGCCTCCACCAATTGAGAAGCCTCCTCCTGGAATACAACAAAATTTGTTGAACCAAATTGAAAGAGGGCAAAAAGAATTAGAATCTTTAATTAATAGGTTAAAGATTCCAGTGGTACAAATCCTGAAAGGGAAAGACTTGCAAAATCATTGGAAGCAATCTTGACCCATGTAAGCACAGTTAGTGGGCAAATTAATTTATGGAGGGATAAAAGAGAAGAACAAAAATAATATTATGCAAATAAGTTATCTTATGCGGACATAAAAAAGAAAAAATCACAAAAGATGACATTTGCCAGCTATTTAAAAAACTAGGGGATGCAAATACTCTTAGAACTACACCAAGGAGGTTCCCAATTCATTGGTGCATAAATGAAGACATTAAAAACAATTTTTGGGAGAGATGGTGGATGGTCTTTGATTCACCTCCTTGTAACAACCATGAGGTTCCTATATATTTCTTGAGAAAACTCTATTGTGAGTTTGTACTCAAGGTGGTGCCAAATTATTTTGACATGCTAGATTCTCAGGGTAGAGGAGGGGGTTCATCATTTGATCGAGCAGGGGCACATCGTGACCTTAACAAACCTAGGGTTGTTAGTGGAAAGCCACCATTGGATCATGTTATTATTCCTTCCATTGTGAAGGAACATGTAGAGGCAGACACACTAGGCACGATTAGTGCTCTGACACAGACTATCATTCAGTGTGCCACTCCTTTAGTTGAGGGTGACTATGGTCAATCCTCAAGGGCGCATATTTGTCGATCATGTGGATGTTTGTGCACATTTGGTACTGGCAAGGGAGAGAAAGAGGATTCTGGATTGATGACTGATAACTTTCTAAATACGACATTTGGCATTGACACACAGGTAAATATTTCCAAGTTCATTAAATTGCTTTGATCATATTTCATTTATAAAAGAATAACTATTTAATTTAGTATCTATTGTTAATGATGAAAATTTAGGGCAAGAGTGTCAGTGGTGGTGGTGGTGGTAGTGGAAGTGGCAATGATCCTAATGTCCCCTTTTACACATCATCATCAATTGCACAAGTATGTATCGAATAAAAAATTTAATTAACATATTTGATTATTGTAATACCCCAAAATTGGCACCTATTTAATTTCATCAATTTTGGTGCATTATCTCGATTTTACATCACCAAAGTCCTAGTTCCCTAGGTAATTTTCTCTCTCATATCTGACTTAATTTGACTTGATGTCAATTGCAAAGACCATAAATTGCAATAATCAAACACTAAAATTAATTCTTAAGTCTCTTTGACTTTATTAGCTAAATTATCTCTATGATACATTAATTTAATTGTAAAGTCCTATGTGCTTTAAATTAAATTAAATCAAACCACCCCCTTTGGCTAATATACATAAAAAAGGAATTAATAATTGCTTGATATTCGAATGGACACACCTTTTTGAATTAATAATTCAAGATATTCGAAAGGCCACCTGTGTGGCATTTTCCATTCTTTTTTTTAAGTAATTCATGCTTATTTGTCCCAAAAGGGATATGAAGGGTCAGGAGTTTCAAATCAAGAAACTCTTCCTCCTCCTCTTGGCTCTTCTATTTAATGAACCTCTTTTTCTCATTCAAGGGAGCAATTTTTGAGAGCATCCTCACTATAGCATTTTTTAGTCTCATATCTCATTATTTTCAAAATTTTTTATTGCATTTATTAGATTAATATCTCATTATTAGTATAATCTTTGCATCACATTTTAGACTAAATTTGCTTATTTGTTCTTAGTTTAATATCATATTTGCTTCAAGTTCTTAGATTAAATTGCATTTCATCTTTACTTTCAAGTATCTTAGATTAATTGCATCACATTCTAGTTTAATTTCAGCTTTGCATATCTTCATTATAGCTTTCAAATCCTCCATTGTTGAATTGGTCTCCCGGTTGTTGGCTCTCGTTCTGAGAGTATTCAAACACCCCATTCACATAGGAGGCAACAGGTCGCCTCACCATGGAATTTGGATTGAGTTCTCCATACTCTTTCCCAAATTCTATCAAGTGAATAATGACCATGTTGTTTTGTGCCTGATTTAGAGGTCACATTCAGTCACATACATTTTGGCGCCCACCGTGGGGCAGAAAAGATCAATTTCTGGCCTCATTCTTCATTGGTTTTTCAGCTTTAGTGTTGGTTTCATACCTTGTACGGCCATTTAAAGCTTGAAAATATTTTAATATAGTAATGGATGGATATAATGATGAATCCTCTTTCTCATGCTTTTGGTTTGGTTGATTTTTATTAAGAAATGAATAAGTTATGATCATTTTGGTGAAAGTGGGTATTTGCAGATTTGAGATTCTCAGAATATAGTTAGATTGAAATGTCTGGTACGGACAAATTATGAAGAATCAAGATCTCTAATAATATGAATTAGAAAGATACGTGAATCAGCTTTCATTTCCTTTTGGTTTGAGTTATTTTTATGCATATTTGTGAAAGTTATGGGCATTTGAGTGAAAACTAGTTTTTAACAATCTGCATTGGAGTTGTAGGCAATGATTTGCTCTTAGAAAATGATTTATCAATGAGAAAAATAAATGGCTTACATATTTGGAAACTAGATTCATTAATAGTTACTGTGAATTTTTTTTTATTTCATTTGGATTCTTTTTGAGAAAGATATGTGATTCCCTAGGCAGGGCTTGGTGTTTTAAATCTGATTTATGACAGAAAAATTGCAGTCTGAAAAGGTTATTGGTTGAGGTACCAAATGAAATCATAAGACCTTGTAACTTTGGGAAATGGTAGTTTTTGATGTTAGATAAAAACTTCATTCTTTTCAGAAATTTTAATATTGTGATTTTATGGGTCAAATAAATCAATCTTTAAAGACTGTCTTGAAGATAGCAATATTACATATCTTACGGTTTGTCATTGATTTGTCTTGATTCTATACTTTCGAATGTGTGCTAAATGTTGGATTGCAGATCTTTGGACCGAAGGTGAGTTCTTAAAATCTCTAAAACATTTGGACTTTGAAATTAAAATTGAACCTCTCATGTGTTTGGCTTGAGTGTTTACATGCTTTCATAGAACACATTTTTGATGCTCTTAATGGGAAATGAATGAACATAGATTTTCTTTCATACAAGTTTGTGTTTAAGTGCATGCTTGTCTTTTACACCTTAAGTAATTCTTGGTTCCAATATCAAAACATCTCATTGAGTAATCTAGGGCATGGATTCATTCCTAGTTTACATGAAGAGTTAAATGCACCACTTTGTGGACTCACTTCATGTTTACTTGGAAAGTTAAATATTCCATGATTCAAACCCTCTTGCACTTATGAGTAGTATTGATTAGCAGTCTTAGATTACTTGTGATTGATCTAGATTGCTATCTTGGGTTATTGGACTTGCTAATCCACCGGCCCCTCATTTCCACCCTGTGGTTGCAATCCCAGCGCCACATTAAAGGGGAGGGGTCTATAGGAAAGAAGCGTTAATTGTTCCACTTGGCAACCCTTTTGTGCTTTTTGGAACTCACTTGTTTTCTAGGGTGTGGACTCACTTTGAGTTTGTGTGAGGAGTTAAATGCACCACTTTGTGGACTCACCTCACATTTACTTGAAGGGTTAAATGCACCACCTTTAGTGCTTCCCAATACTTTTTTGATAGAGGATTACTTACTTTTCATTTTTTTAGAAGGCCTGCTTGGGGATTTCATCACCTCAAGGGATGACCTTAACTCCCGTGTTCCGGTGGAGTATAAATATCAGGAGGTGAATCCAAAGACACCTCTCTTGGGAATGAGTTAGATTTCACTCTTGGCTAAGCCTCAAAGAACTTTATACCTTTGAGAAGTGAAGGAGGAGATTTGGGTTACCGTCTCCCCCCGGCTGTGTGATTTCTAATTCTTCTCATCTACGGATTTGTGCCTCACGTACCTTGCGTATATCGAGGACTCCCTTTAGAAAAGCCATGTATATCCTTGTAGACAACTTGCTAGGATGTTGTTGTGTTTTAAGTGCCTGCTAAAACATTCTCAAGAACATACACAAGTAGAGTCCTTAGGGAGTAGAAATACTAAGTCACTATTCATGTTCATGCGCAAGGTTGCTTTGTCCCTTGCCCATTGCTTGAAGACTGTTTGCTTGAACTCCTTGATTGCTGTCTTATGTGCTTGATCAATGACATAAATCTGATCTGCCTTTTTGTCTGTGATATGTTTTTCTATTTTCCTGTCGTTCACCATCAGAAACTGGTTGTCTTGAGTTAGGAATCGATCGATCTTTGCTTTGACTCGTATTGTCTCTCATTAGTTCACCTTATCTCTTTATGCCTTTTGTACCTCGTGTTGCGATTGTCTTATCTCGGCTGTTCTAGCCATCTCTTTTTGACAATTCGTACCAGGTTCATCTTGCATCTTGGCTGTTCTAGCCATTTATCTCCTTTCATTATCTTTGAGATAGAGTCTAGCTTTATCCCGAATCTTTGCTCGTTACATCTTCGTTTGTGACTGTCACGACTTGAAGTGGCAAGACTTATCCCATTCAAAACACTGATCAAGATCAAAGTAAACCTCATAATCAAGACATAGGTCATCCTGAATTTTTTATGAAATCTGAACTTCGTGAGGAATCCTCACATTCTTCGTCATTCCAAGAGTATTACAATCCATTGTTTCAGATACAGTCTGACTTATTATTTCAAGAATATTATAACCCATTGTTTCAAGACCATCAAGACTCTGAAGGGTCACTTTCTAAAATTAAACCTATTGATCCTTTTGAACCTATCAACTCTTTCACGATCTCTCATAGTACTACCAACAAGATGGGAGATCCAAAACCTTCAAAGTTGGTTTTCAATCTCAGCTCTAACATGCCAAAACCTTCAAAGTTGGTTTTCAATCTCAGCTCTAACATGCCAAAACCCTCAAATTCTGTCTTTAATCTTAGCTCTAGCATGAAAATATTCAAAGCCACTGAGAAGGCTACAACAGAAGCTCAACCGCCTTCCAAATTTGCTAGAAACAAACCTTGGATCTCTCACTGTGACATGATCATTGCTCCAGGGAGCGAGGATACTCCTAAACCCAAAACTCCCTTTGTCTTGCGAGGCCCTGCATCTCCCTCTTATAACTCCACATAATTTCCAGCTTGTGCGAACGCTATCCCTCGATCTCGTGCAAAGATTGTTCTCAAAGGTCCTGAACCTTTGACATCCAAACCAAAACTATCTATGGATAAAGCCCTCACTAAGGAAAATGTCCCCAAAGATCTCAATCTCGACCAGTTTCAATCTATGGTGGGTCATTTGACCTCACCTCATTATTTATCCTTCCCTGAAGAAGATGATCACGTGTTGAGCCACCCGCATAATGCTCTCCTGCACACTGAAGCTATGATAGGCCCCAAGAGTATCCCTTGTGTCCTCATTGAAAATAGTGCTAGCCTAAATACTTGCTCTGCTAAGATGCTTACCCAAACAACAGACAGCTTTGTTCCTGCCAATAGAGAGTCCACTGAGTTCTATGAGGCCAAGCTAAAAGAAATAGAAAAGACCTTGAAGATCAAAGATATTGGCATGGGGGAATATCAGATTGAGTCCATCTTTTCTTTGACAACTCTCCCTCCATCTCCACATTCCTATGAGGAACCTTCTAAAGATAGATTTGGTATTAGCTATCAGAGCGATGAGCTTGACCAACCTAGCTACAACTTTCACTCATGCAAGGATTCAGATAATGAAGAAACACAGATTCATCCTATGACACATGAAGGATCTTTGAATGATCAAAATTCTGATTCAGACTACTAGAAAGAGTCTTATCTACCTTCTCAAGTGCTTCAAGAACATGATTTTGGTCCTCACCAGGAGGATTTTATACACTCTACTGAACAGACTTCTACTACTGCAGCTACTACTGAATATGTCACTGCCTCTAATGGCACACATACTGATTGGGAGCAACTGTTGGATGCTTCCCTTATCTTTGGTATGCCTCAAGGTATGCCTATTCTAGATTGTTCTACCACTTCTACTGTTGAACAAAATCCTACTACTGTTGACTCCAATGGCACACATACTGATTGGGAGCAACTGCTGGATGCTTCCCTTATCTTGGGTATGCCCTGGGGTATGCCTACTCTAGATTGTTCCACCACTTCTGCTATTGAACAGACTCCTACTATTTCCAACTCCAATGGCACACATACTGACTGGGAGAAACTATTGGATGCTTCTCTTCTCTTGGGTATGCCTCAAGGTGTGCCTATTCCAGATTACTTTGCTGCTTCTACTACTGAACAAGATCCTATTGTTGAAGAAAAACTTCCTATGTTAGATGACAACAATGAAGAAAATCTACCTCTGACTATGTCTCTAGCTGAATCAGACTCCATATCAGATGCTACTACAGAAATACCAGTTGATGCTATGCACTTATATGCTAGTCTTAACAACTCAGAAAGAGGAGAAAGTTATTATCCTCCAGATCAAGCTATTGATGATGATCCTTTCCACCCTCCTATGGAGATCATTCCTATGGCTCCTAGGCCATCTACTCCAATCTATACTCCTACTGCTCTAGCAAATCATGGGTATGTAAGACCCCATTCTGTTACAGCTTCATGGAATATTGGTAGATCCAGAATTGAAATGGTTCCTATTCGTGCACTCTTACCACCTGAAAGGGGACCTGACTCTTGGAATAGGTTATCTTGGTTAGGCTCACATAATATTCCTCCAAACTTATCTGACTCTTCTAGGATGACTCACAATCGACAATGCTCTATGGAAGATTACTTTCTTGATCTACCTGATGCATTCATGAATGATGAGGATGATACTGATATATTTGCACTTGAGCCCATCCCATCGACTTTTATTCCCTCTTCATCTCCCAGAAAAGTGGCCCGTCCACTTCCATCTCCACCTCTCCACCTAAACCAGTCATATAAGCCTCTTTCATCCATCATTCCTGAGTCTTTTGGATGTAACTTGGATGTACAACATAAAAGCAAAAATAATAATAATCCACTTATATCTCAAGGTCACCATGTCCCATCTAATCGATATGTGACTATGAAGAAAGGAAAGAAACAAAGGTGTTCAAAAGACCGCAAAGGTCCTCAAAAAGAAGAAGACAATCAAAAGCCAGAAAATAAAATAAAAAATGGATCTCGAAATCCATTCTATAGGCATTGTCATCAAAAACACCTCAAAGTAAAGAAGAAAAAATTCAAAAGCTATGTGGATTCCAAAGAAAGAAAAAATCAAAGTTGTCATTCGAGCTTCCAAAATTCTCATACTTTCCTCCATTCCATCGCCCTTGCCTCTCATACTTTACCCTCTTCACTCCATCTTGCCTTTTCCCAAAGTGCATATTAGTATCTCCTTATTGCTAATGGCATGACTAAGAAAAATCTAGAATGTACTCTCCCTAAGTGTTTAGAGTGTGGGAAATCTGACAAAGAGTTAAGGTGTGTCCATGAGGATATTTGTGAGTCTCACTTAAGTGATCTTTCCTTGACTATGGATCTCTCGATAGTTGGACACTGCTGGTTGGCTCTCCTGTTACTGCTACAACATCTGGTTCTGATTCTACAACTTCTCAGCTGGCTACTGCTACAAATGACTGTGTTCTCAGAGATTCCTACTAAAGGAGAGAAACTCAAAGAGCCCATCAATGCTCTTCATCTAAGAAGTTCTACAGCTGACATTCTCAGTATGCTCATTTATTGATCCTGAAAAAATCCTAAAAATTGATATATTGCAAAAAATCCTAAAAATTGCAAAATGTCCTGAAAAAATGATCATCTTAGTGAAAACCTGGCAAACAGGCGCTTTGATGTATCTATTATCCTGGTGAAAACCTGGTAAACAGGTGCCTTGATAATACAAAAAAAATAGAAAATGTGAAAAATACAAAAAAAATGAAAAGATCAAAAAATACAAAAAAATGAGATATTCAAAAAATACAAAAAAAGCAAAAAAAGAGAAAAGTACAAAAAAATTGAAAAAGAGAAAAATGTGCCATTGATGAAAACCTGGTAAATAGGCGTCATGGTAGTAAAAATAGAATCTCTGCCAAGATGGTGAAAACCTGGTAAACAGGCGCCTCTTGTTTTCCTGAAGTAACATCTCATCTCAGCGTCGCTTGGCTCTTAGTTTCCTGCTTTAGTTTCCTTCCTTTCCTGCTTTAGTTTGTTTTCCCGCTTTCCTGCTTTAGTTTGTTTCCTGCTTTGGTTTGCTAGCTCATGCACTTATCTTTGAGTTTTCCTCAACTCTTCATGGATTGGAACTGGTTCACACTTGGGGGCACCTACCTGGTCTAGGGGGCATTGTCCTATCACTTTCAGAAACTCTTTTGAGCATTGGTTTCCAGTGGTTCTCACTATGTCTGCCTGCGGATACTTAGCTTTTGTTCGATATCTCTTCTTCGGGATTTCTCCCTTTTATCAATCACCAGTGATTCTCATTACATCTGCCTACTGTCATTATCCTGTTGAGACTTCGAACGTTATCTTTCTGAATTGTCTTCAATCCACTTGAACATGAACTTAAACTGAAACTAAAACTAAATGTGTGTTCCTTTGAGACATGTTGAGCTTTGTTTTCTTTGCATGCTTGTTTTTTTGGCTTTTTCTTTTTTTCTTTCTGTTTGTTGGTTTAGTTCCAATGATCCAAAGAATTGATTTAAGAGGGGTGTCTGTCTGTAAGAGCCTTCATCTCGTATTGGATGGCCATGCGTACCTTGACTCCTTTTATATGGATGCTTTGGTGAGGTTAGTTCTTCTCCTTGTCTTTTGAGTGACTTCTTTCTGCTACTGATGAAATTGTAAATGCTCGTCCTGTTAAGTGAACGTAAGGGTCACTGTGAGCAATCTTTGGCAAAAGAAGGAACTCCTGCGTGCTTGGTGTGTTTGTTCACAAGAGACATTCAGGTCATTCTAGAAAATGTGCTTTGATGCTTATGTTAACTTGCTAAATTAAAAGGAATAGGTGTTTAGGTCATTCTGGCTTCTTGTGGCTTAATGCTTACACCTCATTCCGATAAATTTAAGACTTATGTCATATTCATATTCTCATGTTGGGGAGAATTGTATGGCATCTTGCGATTGTCATGTGCTTCAAAGAACTCAATGATGATAAATACGATGAGTCCAACAGCCAAGTCCGGAGGATTGCATTTGTTCATCCTAGGCCTGCATTTAGACTTGCATCTTTCATTCTAGGCTTGCATTTGGAGCGCTTTCTTGTTTTCTTCTGGATCTGCTCATCAAAGGTTCTCATCTTTTGTTCCAGTCTCATCTTGGCTGCATCCTTTTTCGGGATCGAAATCAAAATTTGACATCTCTAAGTGGCTCAAAATCACATTTTAAATATTGGACTCCTTCTGGATTGGATGCTTGTGCAGTCAGCCTTCTGGTGTCATCTTCCTGCTAGCTCCCCATCTTTGCATCATGTTCTCAAATCTTTGCTTCTTTTCATCAAGTCAATTCAAGTCAAATTTGGTCAACTATGGTCAAACTTGGTCAACAAGACCTCTACTTTGCTCCATTTCACTTCTATAGCTTCGCGAATCTAGTCTAATTGCTTTGGCTCTGCAATCTCTTGTTGTTTATCATCCTTCTGACATGTCATCTTTCCATTTCGCTCCCGAGGGGGCAGGATGATTACATCATTTGAATCTTGTCGAATCTATTCTTGAATTAGTCTAATTTGAATCATCAGTTCTCATCGCTAGGGGCATCTTGGTGCCTCGCATCTTGTTATCTTATCATCCATCTTTTAGGTATCTGAGCAATCTAACTCGGATCCTCAAGGGCCAAGCTTCATTCTGGAGATGGTTCTTGAAATCTTTTGGGTATTGGGGCAATCTAACCCTAATTCTTGGGAGTCAAGCTTCGTTCTGGAGATGACTCTCGAAATCTCTTTTAGACCGTTATCTGGGCAATCTAACCTGGGTCTCAGAGGACTAAGCTTCGTATTGGGGCAATCTAACCCTGATTCGGAGATAGTCCTAAATCTGCATCTTCATCAATTGGTATTGGGGCAATCTAACCCCGATTCCAGTTCTCTTTTAAGATCGTTGTCTTCGCAATCTAACTTAGACTTCGAAAAATTCATGCTTTGATCTGCTTTCATCTGTCACTTCAGACTATTCTTTGAATCAACGCGCTGTTCGCACATCAATTCAAAGAGGGGCAAATGTAATACCCCAAAATTGGCACCTATTTAATTTCATCAATTTTGGTGCATTATCTTGATTTTACATCACCAAAGTCCTAGTTCCCTAGGCAATTTTCTCTCTCATATCTGACTTAATTTGACTTGATGTCAATTGCAAAGACCATAAATTGCAATAATCAAACACTAAAATTAATTCCTAAGTCTCTTTGACTTTATTAGCTAAATTATCTCTATGATACATTAATTTAATTGTAAAGTCCTATGTGCTTTAAATTAAATTAAATCAAACCAACCCCTTTGGCTAATATACATAAAAAAGGAATTAATAATTTCTTGATATTCGAATGGACACACCTTTTTGAATTAATAATTGCTTGATATTCGAAAGGCCACCTGTGTGGCATTTTCCATTCTTTTTTTTAAGTAATTCATGCTTATTTGTCCCAAAAGGGATATGAAGGGTCAGGAGTTTCGAATCAAGAAACTCTTCCTCCTCCTCTTGGCTCTTCTATTTAATGAACCTCTTTTTCTCATTCAAGGGAGCAATTTTTGAGAGCATCCTCACTATAGCATTTTTTAGTCTCATATCTCATTATTTTCAAAACTTTTTATTGCATTTATTAGATTAATATCTCATTATTAGTATAATCTTTGCATCACATTTTAGACTAAATTTTCTTATTTGTTCTTAGTTTAATATCATATTTGCTTCAAGTTCTTAGATTAAATTGCATTTCATCTTTACTTTCAAGTATCTTAGATTAATTGCATCACATTCTAGTTTAATTTCAGCTTTGCATATCTTCATTATAGCTTTCAAATCCTCCATTGTTGAATTGGTCTCCCGGTTGTTGGCTCTCGTTCTGAGAGTATTCAAACACCCCATTCACATAGGAGGCAACAGGTCGCCTCACCATGGAATTTGGATTGAGTTCTCCATACTCTTTCCCAAATTCTATCAAGTGAATAATGACCATGTTGTTTTGTGCCTGATTTAGAGGTCACATTCAGTCACATACAATTATTATGTAATTATATGAATAATTGTATCCTAACTTATTGTGCATGTGCATTAGATGTGCACTGGTGGACCATCAACATTCACAATAGACAGCGAAGGGCATCGTGCAACTTTCCTTGAGGTATCTTTATTTGCATATTAATTGGATTTACTTGATCATATTTAATTAATGAATGAATGACTAAATTACTAGACAAATTATGATCAAAATCCAGAGGCACGATGATTACATTCTTTCACTTGGGTTTGTGAGGTCACCATTGAGTCCACAAGTATACATGTAATAATGCATTATAATTAACATGTCAGTAGTACGTTCTTATATGAATGGTTATCCTATAATTTTCCATGTACATGTGCACTAGTTGAATGTTGGAGCTTTGACTTCGACACCACACATTGGAGGACGCAGTGGAACCTTCACAGAGGTATCATTTACTCATTAGTAGGGTTGTTAAAAATATATGTAATCTTAATAACTGCATAATTTAATTTTTTGTTTCATTTTCAGCTTTTGACATTAGAGACTCCTCCTTCTATCTGTGATACTTTGGATCGTGGAGTAGCTGCAGTAGTAGCTAGTTCTGAAGCACTGACTGAGGTACGAAAGAGATCACTTAACTTTAATTGTTATTTTAATAGTTTGTATTGAATATTATAATGATATCCATGTATGTATTTTAATTATTATTTTGATCATTGTTGTAGGGACTTACAACTCCAGATCACCAGCATGTGCCTTCGGTGGATTAACATAGTGACTATTTGCTAGCGATAAGCCATTATTCAATTTTATGTCATTGTATAATTCAATTTTGATGTATATTAGTTATCTCTATCTAATTTGTTTTTTTATCAGATTGAGCTACAGAAGAGTCTAGACAGGAGGATGAGTGAGCGCACTCGGAAGACTACAACATCCATTGCATCTCCATCGACGTGACGATTGAAGACAACTTGGGATTTTTTTTCTTCCCTAGCAGGAAAGGACTAGATTAGGGATATGGATTGTATGCCTATATGGCATTAGTGGACATAGTTTTTGTATATTGTATCAGTGATACGTTGTACATCCATTTGGCTTTGAGGAAGCCAGTTTTACTGTATTGAATATATTCAATGTATGACATTATTGGACATATATATTTGACTTCATGCCCTATGAAGATATATTTTTTATGTTTTAGGTATGCAATTCATGTGTTTGGTGTATTGATGTATACTAAATTATGTTTATGTTCATGTCTTAGCTTTGTAAATTTCCCATGCCTTATAGTTATGCTTGTATGTTTAACTTGTTGACTGTGCTACAAATGCCAGTCACTGTCATCAATAACAGTCAATTCCTTAACTGTAATAATAACAAAAGTAATGAAATGAATGCATAAATGTATAAATATAATATGTAAGAAGCCTAAGTGGCTCTTGTTCTTGCATTGATAATTTTTTAAAGAAATTCTGACAAATCTGGATACTAATGCTTCAACAATTTATTTATAGCTTGGTTGAAAATTCTTCATTTAAATTTCAAGACATTCGATAAATTGAAACTCCATGTTCATTATTATAATTTATAATATTTCATAATCTCCTCAAATTAAAATAACATTCATGCACCTGTTATTTCATCTGCTATGACTGAAAGTATAATCTCTAGCTGAAATTGCTCACACAACTTCTGTTATTGAATTTGCAACTGCTGGAATGTAATAGCAAAGCATCAACTCACACACCTGATAATGTTATCAAACCCGCACCTACTGGGAAGAACCGTTTGCAGAAGACTTATGCCTAGTAGATAATTAAAAGACCCTACGGTTATGATAATTAAGTCTGGTCACTATAGTCTCTGTATTAAAACCTTCGAACAATAAACCTCCTTTTGTTAATTCACAGCACTACCAGAAACACACCCAGATTTGCTAGCCACCCACCACTTTTGAAACTCAATGGCATTCTTAGTATTATTCGATGGCACAAGACTCCATCTCACAACACAGTGCCTGGAAGAATGAACGTTCTTCTTGGAAATTAAACCCTAGTCTCCTTAGCATTTCGAACCATTACAAAATTCTCCATTTCATCAAAATATAACATAATCAATGAAATCCATTTTCGCAAGTCAAAGGCTTTTTAAGCAAAAACTTCAATCTTCTTCATCACACCAAACTCCAGCTTCAAATACACACTTCTCACTTAAGTGCCTTGAAGCATCAAGCACACACTTTTTAATTAGAACATAAAGTAACATGATAATAAATTAAGCCAAGCTTAATTGTATAAGATATGAAGACGGATGCACATTATGAACCCACACTAATACATTTGGGGTGAAATTGCGATGGCAATTTGCGACGACAGGGAAATGTTAAGCGGTTTTGGGATTTTTTTTTTCAAATATAGCCCGACACCGTCGCAATTGCGACGTTGTCGGGATATAAGTGCAAAAAAAAAAAGGAACGTTGTCATTTGTGTTTTCAACAGCGCCGAGAGAGATTCCCTCCGTGAAATCAAGTGGGTTATCATTTGTGTTTTGAAAAAAGCGGGTTGTCATTTGTGTTTTGAACAGCACCGAGAGAGATTCCCTCCGCAAAATCACAGCTACAATTTCTGAGTACGTTGGCTTTATTTTTCTTTTGTCATTATTATTTAATCTGGTATTCAGCTGTTAGAGAGCTAAAATACCCAAAAATGAGGACATATCTGTGTTGAATTTATTGTTAGCGGCTTTGGTTATTTAGAATGCTTCCCCACAATACTTAATAGAATGCATTTGGTTTTCAAAGCTTTCACTGACTTGGATTCAAGATTCTGAGACTTTCACGTGCCTTGCTTCAGTTGTTTCCACAAACAAATCGCGTGCCTTTTGTATGCTTCCACATTTTATATACATGTCCATTAGGGTAGTCACCACCACTATATTTGACAAAAACTCATCTTCAATTACTTTTTGGTGAATTTCCCTACCCTGTTCTATGACTGTACCTCTGGTTTTAATGTATAAAAATGACCCAAATTTCAAAGGAAGTATATGATAAATTACAATTAACACTTCCTAATCCCTGGACAGTGTCTTCTTACACTTTGAAACAAACAATTCCAAAGGGAATTAGCCTCTAGGGCTCTGCAACACCCAAACCCACAATTCTTGGCTCTAAACCCTTCTTAACTAGGGCATTCTCAATCACCTGATTCTACACCCTTCAAATCCAAATTAGTGGATGATTCACCATCTCACAAACATTATACAATGTTCCACATTATAACAATCCACCCTTGCTTGGATAGATCACTCACTGCTATACATTAGCATTCAACTCAAGGTAATTTCCCATAGTTTATCCTGTGATCACACTGTTTTCCACAAAACTTTGCCTATGCAATGTCAGTACTTCATAATACAAGTTAGTTATTGTCATCCCATGAATATTAGGCCTTCTATGTTACAGAAAAATCAAAGTAAACTCATTCAAAAGGGTTTAGAATGGATGAAAGAAATCCTTCTAACTCATGTATGTGTTAGTTCAAACAAATGAGGATAGTCACTCTAAAGACAACATGATAATGTACACTCACAGTAAGTGTACATTATCATGTTGTCTTTAGAGTGACTATGCTCATTTGTTGAAGAAGAAAAGCATTAATGTGGCTGAATAGCAATACATTCAAGTGGCAATTACATAAGGGACAGTCACTGTGAGATGTCCTCATTTGTGACTGTCCTTACAGTGAGTGTACATTATCATGTTGTCTTTAGAGTGACTGTCCTCATTCTGTAAGTCTACATTATCATGTTGTCTTTATAGTGACTATCCTCCTTCAAGTGGCAATTACACAAGGGACAATCACTATAAAGACAACATGATAATGTAGAGGAACGTTGTCATTTGTGTTTTCAACAACACCGAGAGAGATTCCCTCCGTGAAATCAAGCGGGTTATCATTTGTGTTTTGAACAAAGCGGGTTGTCATTTGTGTTTTGAACAAAGCGGATTGTCATTTGTGTTTTGAACAACACTGAGAGAGATTCCCTCCGTGAAATCAAGCGGGTTGTCATTTGTGTTTTCAACAGCGCTGAGAGAGATTCCCTCCGCAAAATCACAGCTACAATTTCTGAGTACGTTGGGTTTATTTCTCTTTTGTCATTATTATTTAATCTGGTATTCAGCTGTTAGAGAGCTAAAATACCCAGAAATGAGGACATATCTATGTTGAATTTATTGTTAGCAGCTTTGGTTATTTAGAATACTTCCCCACAATACTTAATAGGATGCATTTGGTTTTCAAAGCTTTCACTGACTTGGATTCAAGATTCTGAGACTTTCACGTGCCTTGCTTCAGTTGTTTCCGCAAACAAATCGTGTGCCTTTTGTATGCTTCCACATTTTATATACATGTCCATCAGGGTAGTCACCACCACTATATTTGACAAAAACCCATCTTCAATTACTTTTTGGTGAATTTCCCTACCCTGTTCTATGACTGTACCTCTGGTTTTAATGGATAAAAATGACCCAAATTTCAAAGGAAGTATATGATAAATTCCACCTAACACTTCCTAATCCCTGGACACTGTCTTCTTACACTTTGAAACAAACAATTCCAAAGGGAATTAGCCCCTAGGGCTCTGCAACACCCAAACCCACAATTCTTGGCTCTAAACCCTTCTTAACTAGGGCATTCTCAATCACCCGATTCTACACCCTTCAAATCCAAATTAGTGGATGATTCACCATCTCACAAACATTATACAATATTCCACATTATAACAATCCACCCTTGCTTGGATAGATCACTCACTGCTATACATTAGCATTAAACTCAAGGTAATTTCCCACAGTTTATCCTATGATGACACTGTTTTTCACAAAACTTTGCCTATGCAATGTTAGTACTTCATAATACAAGTTAGTTATTGTCATCCCATGAATATTAGGCCTTCTATGTTACAGCAAAATCAAAGTAAACTCATTCAAAATGGTTTAGAATGGATGAAAGAAATCCTTCTAACTCATGTATGTGTTAGTTCAAACAAATGAGGATAGTCACTCTAAAGACAACATGATAATGTACACTCACAGTAAGTGTACATTATCATGTTGTCTTTAGAGTGACTATGCTCATTTGTTGAAGAAGAAAAGCATTAATGTGGCTGAATAGCAATACATTCAAGTGGCAATTACACAAGGGACAGTCACTGTGAGATGTCCTCATTTGTGACTGTCCTTACAGTGAGTGTACATTATCATGTTGTCTTTAGAGTGACTGTCCTCATTCTGTAAGTGTACATTATCATGTTGTCTTTACAGTGACTGTCCTCGTTCAAGTGGCAATTACACAAGGGACAATCACTGTAAAGACAACATGATAATGTAGAGGAATGTTGTCATTTATGTTTTCAACAGCGCCGAGAGAGATTCCCTCCGTGAAATCAAGCGGGTTATCATTTGTGTTTTGAACAAAGCGGGTTGTCATTTGTGTTTTGTACAAAGCGGGTTGTCATTTGTGTTTTGAACAACACTGAGAGAGATTCCCTCTGCAAAATCAAGCGGGTTGTCATTTGTGTTTTCAACAGCGCCGAGAGAGATTCCCTCTGCAAAATCACAGCTACAATTTCTAAGTACGTTGGGTTTATTTTTCTTTTGTCATTATTATTTAATCTGGTATTCAGCTGTTAGAGAGCTAAAATACCCAGAAATGAGGACATATCTGTGTTGAATTTATTGTTAGCGGCTTTGTTTATTTAGAATGCTTCCCCACAATACTTAATAGGATGCATTTGGTTTTCAAAGCTTTCACTGACTTGGATTCAAGATTCTGAGACTTTCACGTGCCTTGCTTCTGTTGTTTCCGCAAACAAATCGCGTGCCTTTTGTATGCTTCCACATTTTATATACATGTCCATCAGGGTAGTCACCACCACTATATTTGACAAAAACCCATCTTCAATTACTTTTTGGTGAATTTCCCTACCCTGTTCTATGACTGTACCTCTGGTTTTAATGTATAAAAATGACCCAAATTTCAAAGGAAGTATATGATAAATTCCACCTGACACTTCCTAATCCCTGGACAGTGTCTTCTTAAACTTTGAAACAAACAATTCCAAAGGGAATTAGCCTCTAGGTCTCTGCAACACCCAAACCCACAATTCTTCGCTCTAAACCCTTCTTAACTAGGGCATTCTCAATCACCTGATTCTACACCCTTCAAATCCAAATTAGTGGATGATTCACCATCAAACAAACATTATACAATGTTCCACATTATAACAATTCACCCTTGCTTGGATAGATCACTCACTGCTATACATTAGCATTCAACTCAAGGTAATTTCCCATAGTTTATCCTGTGATCACACTATTTTCCACAAAACTTTGCCTATGCAATGTCAGTACTTCATAATACAAGTTAGTTATTGTCATCCCATGAATATTAGGCCTTCTATGTTACAGCAAAATCAAAGTAAACTCATTCAAAATGGTTTAGAATGGATGAAAGAAATCCTTCTAACTCATGTATGTGTTAGTTCAAACAAATGAGGATAGTCACTCTAAAGACAACGTGATAATGTACGCTCACAGTCAGTGTACATTATCATGTTGTCTTTAGAGTGACTATGCTCACTTGTTGAAGAAGAAATGCATTAATGTGACTGAATAGCAATACATTCAAGTGGCAATTACACAAGGGACAGTCACTGTGAGATGTCCTCATTTGTGACTTTCCTTACAGTGAGTGTACATTATCATGCTGTCTTTAGAGTGACTGTCCTCATTCTGTAAGTGTACATTATCATGTTGTCTTTATAGTGACTGTCCTCCTTCAAGTGGCAATTACACAAGGGACAGTCACTGTAAAGACAACATGATAATGTAGAGGAACGTTGTCATTTGTGTTTTCAACAGTGCTGAGAGAGATTACCTCCGCGAAATCAAGCGGGTTATCATTTGTGTTTTGAGCAAAGCGGGTTGTCATTTGTGTTTTGAACAAAGTGGGTTGTCATTTGTGTTTTGAATAACACTGAGAGAGATTCCCTCCGCGAAATCAAGCGGGTTGTCATTTGTGTTTTCAACAGCACCGAGAGAGATTCCCTCCGCAAAATCACAGCTACAATTTCTGAGTACGTTGGGTTCATTTTTCTTTTGTCATTATTATTTAATCTGGTATTCAGCTGTTAGAGAGCTAAAATACCTAGAAATGAGGACATATCTATGTTGAATTTATTGTTAGCCGCTTTGGTTATTTAGAATGCTTCCCCACAATACTTAATAGGATGCATTTGGTTTTCAAAGCTTTCACTGACTTGGATTCAAGATTCTGAGACTTTCACGTGCCTTGCTTCTGTTGTTTCCGCAAACAAATCATGTGCCTTTTGTATGCTTCCACATTTTATATACATGTCCATCAAGGTAGTCACCACTACTATATTTGACAAAAACCCATCTTCAATTACTTTTTGGTGAATTTCCCTACCCTGTTCTATGACTGTACCTGTGGTTTTAATGTATAAAAATGACGCAAATTTTAAAGGAAGTATATGATAAATTCCACCTAACACTTCCTAATCCCTGGACAATGTCTTCTTACACTTTGAAACAAACAATTCCAAAGGGAATTAGCCTCTAGGGCTCTGCAACACCCAAACCCACAATTCTTGGCTCTAAACCCTTCTTAACTAGGGCATTCTCAATCACCCGATTCTACACCCTTCAAATCCAAATTAGTGGATGATTCACCATCTCACAAATATTATACAATGTTCCACATTATAACAATCCACCCTTGCTTGGATAGATCACTCACTGCTATACATTAGCATTCAACTCAAGGTAATTTCCCACAGTTTATCCTGTGATCACACTATTTTCCACAAAACTTTGCCTATGCAATGTCAGTACTTCATAATACAAGTTAGTTATTGTCATCCCATGAATATTAGGCCTTCTATGTTACAGCAAAATCAAAGTAAACTCATTCAAAATGGTTTAGAATGGATGAAAGAAATCCTTCTAACTCATGTATGTGTTAGTTCAAACAAATGAGGATAGTCACTCTAAAGACAACATGATAATGTACACTCACAGTAAGTGTACATTATCATGTCATCTTTAGAGTGACTATGCTCATTTGTTGAAGAAGAAAAGCATTAATGTGGCTGAATAGCAATACATTCAAGTGGCAATTACACAAGGGACAGTCACTGTGAGATGTCCTCATTTGTGACTGTCCTTACAGTGAGTGTACATTATCATGTTGTCTTTAGAGTGACTATCCTCATTCTGTAAGTGTACATTATCATGTTGTCTTTACAGTGACTGTCCTCCTTCAAGTGGCAATTACACAAGGGACAATCACTGTAAAGACAACATGATAATGTAGAGGAACGTTGTCATTTGTGTTTTCAATAGCGCCCAGAGAGATTCCCTCCGTGAAATCAAGCAGGTTATCATTTGTGTTTTGAACAAAGCGGGTTGTCATTTGTGTTTTGAACAACACCGAGAGAGATTCCCTCTGTGAAATCAGGCGGGTTGTCATTTGTGTTTTCAACAGTGCCGAGAGAGATTCCCTCCGCAAAATCACAGCTACAATTTCTGAGTACGTTGGGTTTATTTTTCTTTTGTCATTATTATTTATTCTGGTATTCAGCTGTTAGAGAGCTCAAATACCCAGAAATGAGGACATATCTATGTTGAATTTATTGTTAGCGGCTTTGGTTATTTAGAATACTTCCCCACAATACTTAATAGGATGCATTTGGTTTTCAAAGCTTTTACTGACTTGGATTCAAGATTCTGAGACTTTCACGTGCCTTGCTTCAGTTGTTTCCACAAACAAATCACGTGCCTTTTGTATGCTTCCACATTTTATATACATGTCCATCAGGGTAGTCACCACCACTATATTTGACAAAAACCCATCTTCAATTACTTTTTGGTGAATTTCCCTACCCTGTTCTATGACTGTACCTCTGGTTTTAATATATAAAAATGACCCAAATTTCAAAGGAAGTATATGATAAATTCCACCTAACACTTCCTAATCCCTGGACACTGTCTTCTTACACTTTGAAACAAACAATTCCAAAGGGAATTAGCCTCTAGGGCTCTGCAACACCCAAACCCACAATTCTTGGCTCTAAACCCTTCTTAACTAGGGCATTCTCAATCACCCGATTCTACACCCTTCAAATCCAAATTAGTGGATGATTCACCATCTCACAAACATTATACAATGTTCCACATTATAACAATCCACCCTTGCTTGGATAGATCACTCACTGCTATACATTAGCATTCAACTCAAGGTAATTTCCCATAGTTTATCCTGTGATCACACTGTTTTCCACAAAACTTTGCCTATGCAATGTTAGTACTTCATAATACAAGTTAGTTATTGTCATCCCATGAATATTAGGCCTTCTATGTTACAGCAAAATCAAAGTAAACTCATTCAAAATGGTTTAGAATGGATGAAAGAAATCCTTCTAACTCATGTATGTGTTAGTTCAAACAAATGAGGATAGTCACTCTAAAGACAACATGATAATGTACACTCACAGTAAGTGTACATTATCATGTTGTCTTTAGAGTGACTATGCTCATTTGTTGAAGAAGAAAAGCATTAATGTGACTAAATAGCAATACATTCAAGTGGCAATTACACAAGGGACAGTCACTGTGAGATGTCCTCATTTGTGACTGTCCTTACAGTGAGTGTACATTATCATGTTGTCTTTAGAGTGACTGTCCTCATTCTGTAAGTGTACATTATCATGTTGTCTTTACAGTGACTGTCCTCCTTCAAGTGGCAATTACACAAGGGACAGTCACTGTAAAGATAACATGATAATGTAGAGGAACGTTGTCATTTGTGTTTTCAACAGCGCCGAGAGAGATTCCCTCCACGAAATCAAGCGGGTTATCATTTGTGTTTTGAACAAAGTGGGTTGTCATTTGTGTTTTGAACAAAGCAGGTTGTCATTTGTGTTTTGAATAACACCGAGAGAGATTCCCTCCGCAAAATCAAGCAAGTTGTCATTTGTGTTTTCAACAGCGCCGAGAGAGATTCCCTCCGCAAAATCACAGCTACAATTTCTGAGTACGTTGGCTTTATTTTTCTTTTGTCATTATTATTTAATTTGGTATTCAGCTGTTAGAGAGCTAAAATACCGAGAAATGAGGACATATCTATGTTGAATTTATTGTTAGCGGCTTTGGTTATTTAGAATGCTTCCCCACAATACTTAATAGGATGCATTTGGTTTTCAAAGCTTTCACTGACTTGGATTCAAGATTCTGAGACTTTCACGTGCCTTGCTTCAGTTGTTTCCGCAAACAAATCGCGTGCCTTTTGTATGCTTCCACATTTTATATACATGTCCATCAGGGTAGTCACCACCACTATATTTGACAAAAACCCATCTTCAATTACTTTTTGGTGAATTTCCCTACCCTGTTCTATGACTGTACCTCTAGTTTTAATGTATAAAAATGACCCAAATTTCAAAGGAAGTATATGATAAATTCCACCTAACACTTCCTAATCCCTGGACACTGTCTTCTTACACTTTGAAACAAACAATTCCAAAGGGAATTAGCCTCTAGGGCTCTGCAACACCCAAACCCACAATTCTTGGCTCTAAACCCTTTTTAACTAGGGCATTCTCAATCACCCGATTCTACACCCTTCAAATCCAAATTAGTGGATGATTCACCATCTCACAAACATTATACAATGTTCCACATTATAACAATCCACCCTTGCTTGGATAGATCACTCACTGCTATACATTAGCATTCAACTCAAGGTAATTTCCCATAGTTTATCCTGTGATCACACTGTTTTCCACAAAACTTTGCCTATGCAATGTCAGTACTTCATAATACAAGTTAGTTATTGTCATCCCATGAATATTAGGCCTTCTATGTTACAGCAAAATCAAAGTAAACTCATTCAAAAGGGTTTAGAATGGATGAAAGAAATCCTTCTAACTCATGTATGTGTTAGTTCAAACAAATGAGGATAGTCACTCTAAAGAGAACATGATAATGTACACTCACAGTAAGTGTACATTATCATGTTGTCTTTAGAGTGACTATGCTCATTTGTTGAAGAAGAAAAGCATTAATGTGGCTGAATAGCAATACATTCAAGTGGCAATTACACAAGGGACAGTCACTATGAGATGTCCTCATTTGTGACTGTCCTTACAGTGAGTGTACATTATCATGTTGTCTTTAGAGTGACTGTCCTCATTCTGTAAGTGTACATTAACATGTTTTCTTTACAGTGACTGTCCTTCAAGTGGCAATTACACAAGGGACAGTCACTGTAAAGACAACATGATAATGTAGAGGAACGTTGTCATTTGTGTTTTCAACAGTGCCGAGAGAGATTCCCTCCGCGAAATCAAGCGGGTTATCATTTGTGTTTTGAACAAAGCGGGTTGTCATTTGTGTTTTGAACAGCACCGAGAGAGATTCCCTCCGCGAAATCAAGCGGGTTGTCATTTGTTTTTTCAACAGCGCTGAGAGAGATTCCCTCCGCAAAATCATAGCTACAATTTTTGAGTACATTGGGTTTATTTTTCTTTTGTCATTATTATTTAATCTGGTATTCAGTTGTTAGAGAGCTAAAATACCCAGAAATGAGGACATATCTGTGTTGAATTTATTGTTAGCGGCTTTGGTTATTTAGAATGCTTCCCCACAATACTTAATAGGATGCATCAACTATTCAACTATAATGGGGGGGTGGGGGGCTGAAGTATCACCCGAAGCTTCATCAGAATAATGGCAGTGCCCTATATTATATTTGGTTTTCAAAGCTTTCACTGACTTGGATTCAAGATTCTGAGACTTTCACGTGCCTTGCTTTAGTTGTTTCTGCAAACAAATCGCGTGCCTTTTGTATGCTTCCACATTTTATATACATGTCCATCAGGGTAGTCACCACCACTATATTTGACAAAAACCCATCTTCAATTACTTTTTGGTGAATTTCCCTACCCTGTTCTAAAGATCCCATTTTGGCATATGCTTGAAGAATGCTGGCAAAAGTGGTTGAGTTTGGTTTTATACCTCCCAATTGCATTTGTTTAAAAACCTCCAATGATTTTTAAACAAATGCAATTGGGAGGTATAAAACCAAACTATAACAATCCACCCTTGCTTGGATAGATCACTCACTGCTATACATTAGCATTCAACTCACGGTAATTTCCCACAGTTTATCCTGTGATCACACTATTTTCCACAAAACTTTGCATATGCAATGTCAGTACTTCATAATACAAGTTAGTTATTGTCATCCCATGAATATTAGGCCTTCTATGTTCATGGGATGATCTTCATTATCTCTAAAACTCTACTGCAATGACAAGTCTAGACAAAAGAATGACTGTTTCAGCAGTGACTGGCGCGACAGCAATCTCAATATAATAGTAAACTCATTCAATAACAAGAATAATTGAATAATCAAACCAAATGATTTGAGACTTAAAAGATCAAGGAACTTGCAGAAATTAAAGTTTATTGCTCGCTGTTTCCTTCACCAGTCCATACACCTGCGCAACAGCAAATTCAAAGTAAACTCATTCAAAACGGTTTAGAATGGATGAAAGAAATCCTTCTAACTCATGTATGTGTTAGTTCAAACAAACTAAGACTTCCAAGATAAATGGAGTTGCAAAAACTAAGAGTTTTATATTTCTTACTATTGCAGTCCGTATATATCTCCCTTCTTTGTCGTAACAGAGATATATATAAGATTCTTTATAACTTCTCAAAAACTAATCCAACCAATTTTCATCGGTTGGAGCTTAGTTTGAGCCTAACTAAATCCTAAATACTAACTCCCTCCATTGTTAGCTAACCGTTGGATTTTGAAAATTCAAAAATTCCAACTTATAATTAATTGAATTATTTTAATCCAAAGACCACTAAACTCACTAACTTTGATCTCTTATGATTATTAAACTTTCCAAAAGACTTAAACTTCCGCACTAGCCTATTCTAGATTCTTAGAACATTATTGAACTTTGGACAATCTTAGTCCATTGTAAACAAGCTTTTAGTCCTAATAAGGACATCATTACAAACTCATTGAAGTATTGCATTATTTTAATAACATTAAAGGTGCTAAGATCCTCCAATTGACCTGTTGACCCTATTTATGTATTCCATCCCTCTGATTTGTCCTGAAAGTCTGTATAATCTCCATCTCCAAATTGGTTGTGTGAGGTGCTCCGGCACCAGTTCGCCAATGGAATTAGAAGTTGTTCTTCCTATATCAATGGAAATCCTAGCTCTACAACTTCTAACATTAATTGAAGTAGAGGAAGATGGTGCGATGAATGTCATATTAGTAAAATTGTTGAATCTACAAGAAGCTTATGAGAATGCTTATAATGCCTTGACACATCACCAAAGAATAGTATAATGTGGTTTTGACAAGAGGTATGCAATCCCCCTCTTAAGAAAAATGATATGATTTTGAAGTACAATGAAAGAGCAGCCAATCCAAGTCAACATACAAAGTTTGATGCCTTATGGGAGGGTCCTTTTTATATTTCTCGCTACAAAGAAAATTATGTTTTTGAGTTGGAAAACATGGAAGGTAATCCTTTTGAGATATTGATAAATAGGATCCATCTTAAACATTTCTATTAATAGTTTATCCTTCCTTCTTGTACATAGTAGGTTATTTATGCTTTAAGCTCAATAAGTATCATGAGGTACATTTTCTTTGTTGTTAGTCTCTAGTTTTCTTAAGGTTTGAGCCCATGTTTTACCCCGTGCATAGCATTTTTTGTTGTCCAACACATTTTAAAATGATCACCCCCCTATTATTGTATCACTTCCTCCTTGTTCCTCATTCAAGTGGCAATTACACAAGGGACAGTCACTGTGAGATGTCCTCATTTGTGACAAGGACAGTCACACATGAGGACATCTCACAGTGACTGTCCCTTGTGTAATTGCCACTTGAATGTATTGCTATTCAACCACATTTATGGGCCCATTTGGACCATGACACACAGTAGCATCTACAGAGAAGAATATCCCAGGTGTAACAAGTTGTAAGAATATACCAACAGTTCTAAGAAGTTCCCTAGCACATAGTAGCATCTACAGAGAAGAATATACAACATGAGGGCAGCCACTATAAAGACAACATGATAATGTACACTCATTGTATGTGTACATTATCATTTTCTCTTTAGAGTGACTAACCTCATTCAAGTGGCAATTACACAAGGGACAGTCACTGTGAGATGTCCTCATTTGTGACAAGGACAGTCACACATGAGGATATCTCACAGTGACTGTCCCTTGTGTAATTGCCACTTGAATGTATTGCTATTCAACCACATTTATGGGCCCGTTTGGACCACGGCACACAGTAGCATCTACAGAGAAGAATATCCCAGGTGTAACAAGTTGTAAGAATATACCAACAGTTCTAAGAAGTTCCCTAGCACATAGTAGCATCTTCTAATTGTCTATACCACTTCACAAGGTATTGTTTGCACACATTGTTTTTGGTTCTTTTGATGACCCTTGTTTTGAAATTGCTATTAGGACTTGTAGCTTATATGTTTTGATTGCTGGAGAGCTTCTAAAGCTAAGCAAGAAGACCATTGCACGAGTTATAGCCGCGCGCTCAGGTTTGAAAATTGTATATTTTTTAATCTAATGTATATTTTAACTAGACTTTTAGCTTATTTTTGATGTATATTTTAATCTAAAGGGAATCATGGATGTGAACTTGAAAGAATTTTGTACTTAGTTCTTATGGAGAGAATAGTAGTAGTTTACAGTCTAATATCAAATAGAGTTTTCCAATTACAGAAAGTTAATGAATTCTAATAGCTTGTTTTGATTGCTGGAGAGCTTCTAGAGCTAAGCAAGAAGACCATTGCACGAGTTATAGCCGCGCGCTCAAGTTTGAAAATTGTATATATTTTAATCTAATGTATATTTTAATCCTTTTGCCATGTCATGTAATATGTCTTGCCTTGTAGCTTATATGTTTTGAAATTGCTGTTAGGCCTTGTAGCTTATATGTTTTGATTGCTAGAGAGCTTCTAGAGCTAAGCAAGAAGACCATTGCACTAGTCATAGCCGCGCGCTCAGGCATGAAAATTGTATATTTTTTAATCTAATGTATATTTTAACTAGACTTTTAAAATATTAAAGGATTTAACTAGGTCTAAGAAGATTTGTGTACTTTTGACAATTTTGCTTAGTCACTGAAAGTTGTAGACCGAAGTTTTCATAGCCCAATTTTTGCTTCCTGCGAAGAACGATCATGTCAGATAATATAAGTGAAGAACAAAATAGGGAGACAATCGCTAGATTGTGGTCTAACTTGAAAAGAAAAGGTGATGGAAAATGTTATTGTCCCTGCAAAATTTGTAAGGGCTTAAACCGTAGAAGACTGCTAATCAAAACAGTTAAGAGACATTGTAGGGAGAATGGTCACATTGAAGGGGGGCATGACTATCATCCACTGGTAAGTTGTTCATTATATCATTTTAACAATTTATATACATATGAAATCACTTGATGATGAGTTGAAGATCATGGTTTATTTATGTTAATCAATTTTATATAGGTTGATCTCCCCAGGGAAGTACATGATATGGAGGAACATGGGGGTGCGAATATCCAAGGTGAAGATAATGATCACATGGAAGATGATGATCATGCGCCAGAAAACACAATTGAAGATGATGGTATAAATACATTGATCCATGACACATTTAGTCCAAGCGGATCTGATCATGATGATGATGATAGCCTCGATGTACCTCTACTTGAGAAGGCATACGAGCCCCTATATATAATGCGATGGAAGAAGAAGATACCGAAGAAGTAGAAGATGATGTAGATGATGATCACGATCGACAATTATTGGATGATGTTCCTGAGACAAATTTTCATGAAGAAGAAGAAGAAGATGATGACGATGATGCTGCTACTGATGATGATGATGAAGATGATGTTGATGTTGATGATGATGATGTTGATGATGACGACAACGATGACAACGACGACGACGACGACGACGACGACGATGATGACGACGATGATGAGGAGGATGATGATGATGATGATGATGATGATGATGATGATGATGATGATGATGATGATGATGAGGATGATGATGATGAAATTTAAAGGTATGCCATCAATCCTTAATGTATTTAATATTCATTTCTTGATAGAAATATATTTGTCTTAAATGGTTACATAGTTTATTCATTATCTATTTAAAAGCTACAAGTTTCAACTACAAATAGAATACTGCTAATCTAAATTAACTATTAATCTAAATTAATTAAATAAAACTATTTAAAACACATATTGATGCATGAATGTATTGAGCCTTATTTTCTTTCAGGTCAAAAGCATTTGTAAGTGTTCTCACAACACCAACCAAGCATCTTCATAAGATCATTCTCCTTGATCCAAGCCAACTCCATAACCTATCAGAGTGCACACCAAATCCTTATGCCACCTTAGCGTTCTACATCTTTGGAATAATCCCAATGTCCCTCAATCCATCCAATGGATTCATCCAAGCAATCTAATCAACAAACTATCAAATGCTCACAATGCCTCAATAGGCTCCAAACTTGACTTCACCTTAACTAGGTGTTTCCTCCACCTCCACCACACACATCAAACAACTTCAAATAGCATGTTCCCAAGGTTACTAAGCCCTCAACTCATTAGTTGATACAAAAACCCAGTTTTAGCCCTTCAGTAGGCCTACTTCCCTAGCAGGCTTATAATGTGAGCCTGATTTAAGTGTTATAATGTGTACATTTTAATGTTTTTAATTTTTATGTGATGCTTATGATGGATGTGATTATGATTATGATGTGATTATGCTCATGAAAATTGAATTACATTTGCAGGAAATTGAACCCCTTTCAAGAGCATCCCGCACAGTCTCATGGATCGACAGGTATAAGTCAATACACCTTATAGAAAGTCTATTTAATACACTTATCAATAGTAAGATTGATGTCTTCTAAGATCTCTCCCATTTGTAGGTACCAGCAAATAGGTATTTGTCAGAAGTGTCTTCCTCGAGTGAGGGAAATATAGGAATAGAAGAGGAAAGTGAGACATGCAGTTTATCTAGAATAGGGAGATTAACTAGAGGTCAAAGGACTAGAAGGAAATTCAATAAACACATGAAATTTTTCCTTGCTCAAGGGGGGTCATGTTCTTACGATGATAGTGAGCAGTCATGAAAGTGAGCAGTCAGCATACTGGTACGGAGCTGGCAGCATTGATACGGTGACTAGGGCATTGTTTAATGGTGGTATTGTGTTTTCCCGTGTTTAGGGCATCAGCCTTTTGAAGCATTGCCTTCATCTTTCTTAAGTCTCAGTTTTAAGTTTGTTTATTTCCATCCTAACTTGCTTTTCCCTCTCCAGTTTTGCAGTACTGTGAAGGTAGTCGCAAGTTAGGGCTGTTTCATTGCATACCCAAAACAATGAAGACGTTACGGTCCACAAAACGTTTGTGCTTGAAAGATGAACAAATAAAATTAAACTTCTAAATAACCAAAGCCGCTAACAATAAATTCAACATAGATATGTCCTCATTTTTGGGTATTTTAGCTATGTAATAGCTAAATACCAGATTACATAATAATGACAAAAGAAAAATAAACCCAACGTACTCAGAAATTGTAGCTATGATTTCGCGGAGGGAATCTCTCTCGGCGCTGTTGAAAATACAAATGACAACATTTCTCTACATTATCATGTTGTCTTTACAGTGACTGTCCCTTGTGTAATTGCCACTTGAAGGAGGACAGTCACTGTAAAGACAACATGATAATGTACACTTACAGAATGAGGACAGTCACTCTAAAGACAACATGATAATGTACACTCACTGTAAGGACAGTCACAAATGAGGACATCTCACAGTGACTGTCCCTTGTGTAATTGCCACTTGAATGTATTGCTATTCAGCCACATTAATGCTTTTCTTCTTCAATAAATGAGCATAGTCACTCTAAAGACAACATGATAATGTACACTTACTGTGAGTGTACATTATCATGTTGTCTTTAGAGTGACTATCCTCATTTGTTTGAACTAACACATACATGAGTTAGAAGGATTTCTTTCATCCATTCTAAACCATTTTGAATGAGTTTACTTTGATTTTGCTGTAACATAGAAGGCCTAATATTCATGGGATGACAATAACTAACTTGTATTATGAAGTACTGACATTGCATAGGCAAAGTTTTGCGGAAAACAGTGTGATCACAGGATAAACTGTGGGAAATTACCTTGAGTTGAATGCTAATGTATAGCAGTGAGTGATCTATCCAAGCAAGGGTGGATTGTTATAATGTGGAACATTGTATAATGTTTGTGAGATGGTGAATCATCCACTAATTTGGATTTGAAGTGTGTAGAATTGGGTGATTGAGAATGCCCTAGTTAAGAAGGGTTTAGAGCCAAGAATTGTGGGTTTGGGTGTTGCAAAGCCCTAGAGGCTAATTCCCTTTGGAATTGTTTGTTTCAAAGTGTAAGAAGACAGTGTCCAGGGATTAGGAAGTGTTAGGTGGAATTTATCATATACTTCCTTTGAAATTTGGGTCATTTTTATACATTAAAACCAGAGGTACAGTCATAGAACAGGGTAGGGAAATTCACCAAAAAGTAATTGAAGATGGGTTTTTGTCAAATATAGTGGTGGTGACTACCCTGATGGACATGTATATAAAATGTGGAAGCATACAAAAGGCACGCGATTTGTTTGCGGAAACAACTGAAGCAAGGCACGTGAAAGTCTCAGAATCTTGAATCCAAGTCAGTGAAAGTTTTGAAAACCAAATGCATCCTATTAAGTATTGTGGGGAAGCATTCTAAATAACCAAAGCCACTATCAATAAATTCAACACAGATATGTCCTCATTTCTGGGTATTTTAGCTCTCTAACAGCTGAATACCAGATTACATAATAATGACAAAAGAAAAATAAACCCAACGTACTCAGAAATTGTAGCTGTGATTTTGCGGAGGGAACCTCTCTCAGTGCTGTTGAAAATACAAATGACAACATTTCTCTACATTATCATGTTGTCTTTACAGTGACTGTCCCTTGTGTAATTGCCACTTGAAGGAGGACAGTCACTGTAAAGACAACATGATAATGTACACTTACAGAATGAGTACAGTCACTCTAAAGACAACATGATAATGTACACTCACTGTAAGGATAGTCACAAATGAGGACATCTCACAGTGACTGTCCCTTGTGTGATTGCCACTTGAATGTATTGCTATTCAACCACATTAATGCTTTTCTTCTTCAACAAATGAGGATAGTCACTCTAAAGACAACATGATAATGTGAGTGTACATTATCATGTTGTCTTTAGAGTGACTATCCTCATTTGTTGAAGAAGAAAAGCATTAATGTGGCTGAATAGCAATACATTCAAGTGGCAATCACACAAGGGACAGTCACTGTGAGATGTCCTCATTTGTGACTGTCCTTACAGTGAGTGTACATTATCATGTTGTCTTTAGAGTGACTGTCCTCATTTGTTGAAGGAAAAAATCATTAATGTGGCTGAATAGCAATACATTCAAGTGGCAATCACACAAGGGACAGTCACTGTGAGATGTCCTCATTTGTGACTATCCTTACAGTGAGTGTACATTATCATGTTGTCTCCACTATAACATATATAGCCTGGAGCTTTCATAAAACCATTTTGATAAATAGTCTTGCACATTGCCTGTAAGACACAAACTTTCAGTGCCATAAAAATACACATTGTCCTCAATTAGTAATGTCTCAAATTTTGTACAGAACTTGTTATTTGAGTCTTATTTTCAGAACTGAAGCAAAAATTTCTCCAAAAAAGTCAAGATGATCGATCTAGCATAGATTTCAAAAACTGTAGGTAGTTTAACTAATGTGGATGCAATCATATTTTACCACTCTGAATGAACTAGTTTGCATTAAAATTTACATACAACCATCATTTCATTGTGGCTCTTTGTTAGAGACATAGAATTTTGAAGTTTAAATTATTTTCACAATTTTATCATAACTTGGAGCATTTTTCATACTTAGCTGTGTCACTAGCTTAATGCATATTAATTATTTTGTCTTGTTTTTCTTGCATGGCAGGGAAGCAACAACAACATATAGGGCTGAAGCTTTAGAATTTCAAAAACAATTGAGGCATTTGCAGAATCAGTGTATTTGCTCAGTGGTCAAGCTTCATCTTTGATTCAAGGAAGATGAGCACGGGAGGCAGCAACATCTTCAACAAATGGATGAAATTGCTAGCAGGAATATGGAGGTATGAAGTAGAGAGATGCTTTGTAATAGAAGGAATCTGTCTTAAGCTAAGTTTGTGTTGGCTAAGAAAATCTCATTTCATAAAAACTTGAATGCCTCTTATGTATACAGTCCTATTTAGTGACACAATATTAGATTCGTAAAAGGTAAGTGTGTTATGAACATTTCTATATGTAACCTTGCAATATTTTCTACTAAGATTTTCACTCTTTAAGGATATTTTGTAAAGTTTATAAGGTCTAAAATTTATAGGCAGGTGTCTCACAACCAAATTATATTACCTTGGATTTTGGACCTATTTTTAGTTGCTTGAGTTGTTGTAGGGTTATAGCACATTATTTTATAGAAATATAAGTAGATGTGTGAAAATTTAATTTCGTTTGTCCTAGCTTGACAACTATTGCACTCAAATCCTGGATTGTGGATGAGTGGAGATGGGTGGATGTCTGGATCATGGATGTCAAGCACTGGTACATCTATCCCATCACAACCATCTTCCTCTTCAAATTCTACCTCAGATGGAAGGCCGTCCTCTATCGTAATGAAGTTGTGAAGTATGCAACATGCCAAAACAATATGTGTTTGTGTCTTGATTTGATAAGATGTCGCATGCTTCAATATAGGAAAATGCTACTTTAATATCCCAAATGTACGCTCTATTACATTCCTAAGCGAGGAGTGTCGATGATTAAACAACTCATGTGAGGTGTTTATTGGGTTTGCTCTTGGAAACTCCTTTAGGTGGTAGCGTGTGCACCGATAAGGCGTGAGAAATCCTGGTACGTTAGGATATCCAGCATCGACCAAATAATATTTACCTAAACAAAACAAAATGTCATTGTCATAACGTTGTCTTATTTTTCGTATGCTTCAATAATATAATCATATTTTACAAACCTGGGGGAACTACCAATGGATTAGCTCTAGATAGAGCTGAAGCTAGAACACGGCTATCTGCAGCAGACCCTTCCCAACCAGCAAGGATGTATTGAAACTTATAATCAAATGAACACACTCCCATAACATTTTGTGACAAGTTTCCTTTTCTATCGCGATATTTAGCTTGCAAGTTGATATCCATAGTGACTGGTATATGGGATCCATCCATTGCTCCCACACAATCCTGTACTCAAATAAATCATAGGTCTAATCAAACAATAATAGGATTAAAACTCTAAACAAACTTAAACCACTGAGAGATATACCTTGAAGTATGGATCAAAATGGGCCTTCCCAGTAATTTCCCGAGGAGTGTTTGGACTAGGGGGTATAAAATAATCCGAATGGAGTGCCAAGATAGCCCTCAAGACCTTGTGGAAGTATCGGCTTACTGTCTCTCCAGAGTGCCCAAAGTTATGGGCAATCTTACGATTCCTCAGATTGTGGCCAAGAGTATGGAGGAACATGACTAATTGTTCTTCTAATGTGAGGAATTCTGTATCTTTGATGCTTCCTTTTTGCCTTAGAATATTGGCTAGTTTAAAGAAAGATCGTCTAGTCATGCGCATTTGGTCATGGCAATCCATCTCATTGGAGTTGATAACATGTTTATAAAAAGGAATTGCATCTCTTGTGCGCTTACGCATTTTTTGACTACCTTCTTTTATACACTCCCCTATGGCTGTGACAAGGGTGGCAAGAACAACTACAATAACAGGCAGGAGTCTTCTCCTCCTCATAATCTCTCCTTCAATTTCAATATCATCATCATCATCATCAATATCATCAATGAGATCCATTGAATTACCTAAAAATACCAACAAAACAATCACGAAACAACATAAGAAAACACCCAACTATAATGCATAATCAGAGAATAGAGTTGCAAGTTCAGTATACAACATATGTTGACAAGAAAGTACCTTGTGTAATTTCACAAAATGAGAAGTTCTCACAGTGACTGTCCCTTGTGTAATTGCCACTTGAATGAGGACAGTCACTGTAAAGACAACATGATAATGTACAGTTGCAGTGAGTGTACATTATCATGTTGTCTTTAGAGTGACTGTCCTCATTTGTTGAAGAAGAAAAGCATTAATGTGGTTGAATAGAAATACATTCAAGTGGCAATTACACAAGGGATAGTCACTGTGAGATGTCCTCATTTGTGACTGTCCTTACAGTGAGTGTACATTATCATGTTGTCTTTAGAGTGACTGTCCTCATTTGTTGAAGAAGAAAAGCATTAATGTGGTTGAATAGCAATACATTCAAGTGGCAATTACACAAGGGACAGTGGTGCAGGAGCACCTCCAACATTTAATCCATGGTCGAAGATAAAGGAGACTTCAAAGAACATCAAGGCTAAATAGGAGGATGGAATGCTTAATCAAGGACAACAGATCACTTGGTGGATCTTAGCACCTATAATGTTAGTAAAATATCGCAATTCTTCAATTAAATTGTAATGTCCTTAATAGGACTAAAAGACAAATTATAATGGACTAAGATTGTCCAAGCACTACAATTGGAGTCTAGAAGAGTTTAATGATCATAAAAGATCCAAATTAGTAAGTTAGTGGTCTTTTGTTTTAAAGAATTTAATAAATTGTAAGTTGGAATTTTGAACTTTCAAAATCCAACGGCTAGTTTTAGTTTGGTATGTGTTAAGTTTAAACATTCAACTCAACGAAAGTTGGTTGAAGATTAGTTCTTAGTTAGTTGTGTTTCGAGTTGTAACACTTGGTCGATAGTTGAATCTATTAGAAGAAGTTATATTAGAATCCTTTATATTTAGATAAAGGCTCTGTTACTAAACAAAGAGGAGATTGGTGTATTAATTTGTGCTCAAAAAGCAATACAAGACTGCTGTTTCTTGCAATTCGATTTCTATTTTGAAACTTTATTGGCTTGGTTTGAAATTGAAATGCTTTGACAGGGTTCTTTAATCATTTCATTTGCTTTTGTTATGTTTCCAAACATTGCAGTGAACCTGTGTGTACCATTTTGGGGAAACAGTGAGCAATAAAGCATCTAGTTTATGTAAACTAATTCATTTTGAATCTCATTTTGAATTGATCGAATTCCATATGCTCTGAGGGAGATTTGTTATCCTTCGAATTGCAGATTGATGAGTGTTACAATCTATTAGGTTTGCTGTCGCACAAGTTGTCTTGAAACAACGTTCTATATCTTAGTTTTCTGTTACAGTAGAAGTTTAGGGGCGATTGAGGTCATTCCATGAATTGATAGGCCTAATTCATGGAATGACATTTGCTAACCTGTATTATATGATTCTAATCTAAATATATGGAGAACCGCATGGGAGAACAGTGTGATCACAAACAAGAACAGTGGAAAATGGCATTGGAAGTGTGCTAAGGTGTAGCAGTGGGCGATCTGTCCACATAAGGCATATGTTTAATGCTTGGGAATAGTATACAATGTTCATTTGATGGTGAATCTACCACCAATTCATTGCAGGGTCGTGTGGAGACAGTAGATTGAGGAAGCCCTAGTTGACAGGGTTCGAAGACAACAAATTGGGGTTTTGTAGTTGCAGAGCATTTGTGTCTAATTCCTTTTGGAATTGAGCAATTGGAGACATAACTAGACACTGTCCAGGAGTTGGGAGCCAGGAGATCTTTAACCCATACTTCCTTTGAAAATTTAGTAGATTTTAGTGCATTGAAACAGGGTAGCAGTGCCAAACAAGGGTGTTTGTCCAAAGCAATAGTATAAAAATTTTTGATATGTTGTTGAACTCCAAAGAGGGTATCCATAAATGTTGTTACCTCATCAAATGTTTTGAGAAAAGTTAGAATTATTCCCTTTTTAAGTCTGTTGCAGGGTTTAGACAGCCTGTTAAGCTTTTTGTGACCAGTTTGTGAGAACATTGGTGAAATGGGATATGGGAATTGAGTGAGAGTCTCAGAATCTTGAAACCAAGTAAAGTGAAGCCTTAAAACTCAAATCCATCCTTTACGATAGCCTTGATAGTCAAGTTCTTGAAGTATTTAAGAATGTTGAATAAGCCCAAGTGTCTAACCTCTGAAATTTCTAAACCTACTTGTGCATTTGATACCACCACCCTTCCCTCTACATCAGACAGTCACTGTGAGATTCATTTGTGACTATCCTTACAGTGAGTGTACATTATCATGTTGTCTTTAGAGTGACTGTCCTCATTTGTTGAAGAAGAAAAGCATTAATGTGGTTGAATAGAAATACATTCAAGTGGCAATTACACAAGGGACAGTCACTGTGAGATGTCCTCATGTGTGACTATCCTTGTCACAAATGAGGACATCTCACAGTGACTGTCCCTTGTGTAATTGCCACTTGAATGAGGACAGTCACTGTAAAGACAACATGATAATGTACAGTTGCAGTGAGTGTACATTATCATGTTGTCTTTAGAGTGACTGTCCTCATTTGTTGAAGAAGAAAAGCATTAATGTGGTTGAATACCAATACATTGAAGTGGCAATTACACAAGGGATAGTCACTGTGAGATGTCCTCATTTGTGACTGTCCTTACAGTGAGTGTACATTATCATGTTGTCTTTAGAGTGACTATCCTCATTTGTTGAAGAAGAAAAGCATTAATGTGGTTGAATAGCAATACATTCAAGTGGCAATTACACAAGGGGCAGTCACTGTGAGATGTCCTCATGTGTGACTATCCTTGTCACAAATGAGGACATCTCACAGTGATTGTCCCTTGTGTAATTACCACTTGAATGAGGACAGTCACTGTAAAGACAACATGATAATGTACAGTTGCAATGAGTGTACATTATCATGTTGTCTTTAGAGTGACTGTCCTCATTTGTTGAAGAAGAAAATCATTAATGTGGTTGAATAGCAATACATTCAAATGGCAATTACAAAAGGGGCAGTCACTGTGAGATGTCCTCGTGTGTGACTGTCCTTGTCACAAATGAGGACATCTCACAGTGACTATCCCTTGTTGGTGCAGGGGCACCTATCAAGTCAACTAGGAACACCTTGGAACAAGATGGAACCAAAAGATCAAAGGCAACCCTACATGTCAACTGGGATATTTTAAGGCCAATAATGGCATATTGTAATGAACAATGTACTTTGCCAGTCAAGAGTCATAAAAGTCCTAGTAAGTCCTAGCTTTCATTTTAATGTTGTTTCAATGTGTTATTGAATTCTTCATTGTTGAATGATATGTTTATGAACTAGAAAGGTTATTTACTGCATTCTACTCACTGTTGCATCAATTTTAATTCTATTTTGAAGAAGTACTTACGCCTGCTAACATATAAACTGGCAGTTTCTACTAATTTTCTGTAATAGTCAAAGGTTTTCTTTAAATAAATGAACCTCCCATGAATCCCAAGGGCCCAGACTTCATGGGAGGCTTGTTATTGACATGTAAAATAGAAATCTAACTTATTCTATGCAGCACTAGTGTGAGAAGGCTGATGATTTGCAGGAAACAGTGAAGTGTTCCTTGATGAAATGATGGGAATGGTGTAATAGCAGCATATTGGGCTGAATAAGAGGGTTGTATTATGAGTTGAGATGTCCTAGGGCATCAAAGAGAAGGTGCGTGAACAATTATTTGGTCTCCAAGGTTAGTAGAGATAGGTGTTTGGTGAAACCCTATGCACTCTGCTAACCACTTCTGCAGACCACTCTGCATCACTTGTGTAATTGCCACTTGAATGAGGACAGTCACTGTAAAGACAACATGATAATGTACAGTTGTAGTGAGTGTACATCATCATGTTGTCTTTAGAGTGACTATCCTCATTTGTTGAAGAAGAAAAGCATTAATGTGGTTGAATAGCAATACATTCAAGTGGCAATTACACAAGGGACAGTGACTGTGAGATGTCCTCATGTGTGACTGTCCTTGTCACAAATGAGGACATCTCACAGTGATTGTCCCTTGTGTAATTTCCACTTGAATAAGGACAGTCACTATAAACACAACATGATAATGTACACTTACAGTGAGTGTACATTATCATGTTGTCTTTAGAGTGACTGTCCTCATTTGTTGAAGGAAAAAAGCATTAATGTGGTTCATTAGCAATGTATTAAATAAATTTTTTTTTAAAATTCTACCCAGGACCGTCGCAATTACGAGGGCCCTCCCAAGAGATGTGACGGCGACGCCGTATTGGTGATGCCCAGGCCCGTCGCAGTTGCTTCGGAGGACCGTCGCTATTGCGACGGTCCTCCCAAGACATGCGATGGCAGTGCCGTATTGGTGACACCCAGGCCCGTCGCAATTGCTTCAGAGGACCGTCGCAATTGTGACGCCCTGCCGTCGCAATGCAACGGAGGTGCTGAATGGGTGAAGCAATGACATTATGATGGAAGGGTGTCGCAATTGTGACGGAAACCCATAGACGTCGTGATTTGCGACTAAAAAATAGCGACGTCTATCACTGTCCTTATAGCGACACATAGCCATTGCAATGGCGACACATAGCCGTCACAAAATGGCCCCAAATTTATTAGTGCCAACTGAAGAAGAATGAAGATCAAACTGAAATCCAACTACCTTGCCTAAAATAGGAGCCACTAACTGAATTACTATAAATATTAAGTGCACATAAAGATCCCCTAAACATTCCATCAGCTCACGGGAATCGCATTAATGAACTGACAATAGCAAGCACAGGTACTTGCTAAATCGGGGACATTACATAATATAAGGATTCTTGGGGTACCCTAATGTTGGCAAGAGTTCTTTTATTAATAAGATTACTACGACAGATGTGGATGTGCAACCTTATCTTTTTACAAACTAACTTCTAATTGTCCCCTAACTGATTGATTGTTAATGATAAACACTAGAATACATATTTGCACTCATCCTATTGCTCACCCTGGAGTCATCGGTGTCGTTCGAAGGACTGTGTGTGCCAAAAAAGATTGTCAGTAGCATTTATCTGACCATTCAAAGTTGTTGGAACAAACGGTTCGATGCTATGACTGATAATTTGAAAGATACGCAACGTTGGCCATTTCAGCTGAGGAACACTTTGAGTTCTGACACCAACCGACAATGTGTTGCTGAATTTAAAAGAAGTTGAATCTTTGAAAACTAAGACAAAATTTTGTAGGCCTTAGCAACACGGTCTCGTAGCACCTGACAGATAGATTCTACCTCACACGAGGTCCGAGATATGACCCCGCAAAGATTGGTAATTTCATGCTTAAGAGACCTTGAGGGACACTTTAGCACGGAGTCATCGGCGGGGTTTGAACAAATGTGCATGGTGAACGAGGTTTCCACTAGTGTTTACTCGACCATTTAGAGCTCTTGGAACAGACGGTTCGATGCTATGACCGATGGTTCGAAAGATACGCAACATTGGCCGTTTCAATCGAGGAACACTATGAGTTCTGACACCGACCGAGAATGTGTTGCCGAATTTAAAATAAGTTGAATCTCTAAAAATTGACATAGGCTTTTGTAGGCCCCAGCAACATGGTCCTGGAGCACCTAATAGATAGATTCCATGTTGCATGAACTCCAAGATATGACCCCGTAAAGATCACCAATTTCATGCTTAAGGGACCTTGAGGGACACTTCAGCATGGAGTCATCAATGGCATTCAAACAACTGTGCATGGTGAATGACATTGCCACTAGCATTTACTCAGCCATTCAAAGCTGTTGGAATAGATGGTTCGATGCTATGACCGATGGTTCGAAAGATACACAACATTGGCCATTTCAACTGAGGAACACTACGAGTTCTGACACCGACCGAGAATGTGTTGCCGAATTTAAAATAAGTTAAATCTTTGAAAACTAAGACAAGCTTTTGTAGGCCCCCGACAAAATAGTCCCATAGCACCTGACGAATCGATTCTGTCACACGAACTCCGAGATATGACCCCGCAAGGATCGATGATTTCATGCTTAAGGGACCTTGAGAGACACTTCAGCATGGAGTCATCGGCAGCGTTCAAACAACTATGGGCACCGAATGAGGTTGCCACTAGCATTTACCCAGCCATCTGGAGTTGTTGGAACTGACAGTTTGATGCTATGACTGACGGTTTGAAAGATATGCAATGTTGGCCATTTTAGCTGAGGAACACTTTGAGTTCTGATACCGAGCGAGAATATGTTGCTGAATTTAAAAGAAGTTGAATCTCTAAAAATTGAGAGAGGATTTTGTAGGCCTCAGCAACACGGTCCCATAGCACCTCACGGATTGATTCTACATCACATGAGCTCTAAGATATGACCCCGCAAAGATTGTTGATTTCATTCTTAAAGGACCTTGAGGGACACTTCAGCACGGAGTCATCAGTGGGGATCCAATGACTGTGGGTGCCAAATGAGGTTACCACTAGTGTTTACCCACCCATCCAGAGCTATTGGAACTGACGGTTCAATGCTATGACCAATGGTTTGAAAGATACGCAACATTGGCCATTTCAACTCAAGAACACTTTGAGTTCTGACACCGACCGAGAATGTGTTGCCGAACTTAAAATAAGTTGAATCTTTGAAAACTGAGAAAGAATTTTGTAGGCTTGAGCAACATAGTCCTGTAGCACCTGATAGATCAATTCTACATCGCACGAGCTCCGAGATATGACCCCACAAAGATCACCAATTTCATGCTTAAGGAACCTTGAGGGACACTTCAGCATGGAGTCATCGGCGAGGATCAAATGACTGTGGGTGCCAAACAAGAATGCCACTAGTGTTTACCCAGCTATCTTGAGCTATTGGAACTAATGGTTTGATGCTAGGACTGACGGTTAGAAAGATACGCAACGTTGACCATTTCAGCCGAGGAACACTTTGAGTTCTGACACCGACCAAGAATGTGTTACCAAACTTAAAAAAAGTTGAATCTCTAAAAATTGAGATAGGCTCTTGTAGGCCCCAACAACATGGTCTTGTAGCACCTAACAGATTGATTCTACCTCACATGATCTTTGAGATATGACCCCACAAAGATCGATGATTTCATGCTTAAGGGACTTTGAGGGACACTTCAACACGGAGTCCTCAGCGGCATTTGAATGACTGTGGGTGTCGAACGATTGCCACTAGCATTTACTCAGCCATCTGGAGTTGTTGGAACTAATGGTTTGATGCTATGACCGATGGTTTGAAAGATGCGCAACGTTGACCATTTTAGCTGAGGAACACTTTGAGTTCTAACACCGACCGAGAATGTGTTGCTGAATTTAAATGAAGTTGAATCTCTAAAAATTGAGAGAGGCTTTTGTAGGCCCCGATAACACAGTCCTATAGAACTTGATGGATTGATTCTACATCACATGAGCTTTGAGATATGACCCCGCAAAGATCATCAATTTCATGCTTAAGGGACCTTGAGGGACACTTTAGCATGGAGTCGTTGGTGGGGATCAAATGACTATAGGTGCCGAACGAGGTTGCCAATAGCATTTACCCAGCCATCTGGAGCTATTGGAATTGATGGTTTGATGCTACGACTGATGGTTTGAAAGATACGCAACGTTGGCCATTTCAGCTTAGTAACACTTTGAGTTCTAACACCGACCGAGAATGTGTTGCCGAACTTAAAATAAGTTGAATCTCTAAAAATTGAGAGAGGCTTTTCTAGGCCCCAACAACATGGTCTTGTAGCACATGATAGATCAATTCTATGTCACATGAGCTCCAAGATATGACCCCACAAATATCACCAATTTCATGCTTAAGGGACCTTAAGGGACACTTCAGCACAGAGTCGTCGGCAGGGATCGAACGACTATGGGTGCCGAACAAGGTTGCCATTAGCATTTACCTGGCCATTCGAAGTTGTTGGAACTGATGGTTCAATGCTACGATTGATGGTTTGAAAGATACACAATGTTGGCCGTTTTAGCTGAGGAACACTTTGAGTTCTGACACCAACTGAGAATGTGTTGCCGAACTTAAAATAAGTTGAATCTCTAAAAATTGAGAGAGGCTTTTGTAGGCCCTGACAACATAGTCCCATAGCACCTCATGGATCAATTATACATTGCATGAGCTCTGAGATATGACAAAGATCACCGATTTCATGCTTAAGGGACCTTGAGGGACACTTTAGCATGGAGTCATTGATAGGGATCGAATGACTGTGGGTGCCGAATGAGGTTGCCACTAGCATTTACCCAGCCATCTGGAGTTGTTGGAACTGATGGTTTGATGCTATGGCTGACGGTTAGAAAGATACGCAATGTTGACCATTTCAAGTGAGGAACACTTTGCGCTGACATCGACCAAGAATGTCTTGCCAAACTTAAAAGAAGTTGAATCTCTAAAAATTGAGATAGGATTTTGTAGGCCCCAACAACATAGTCTCGTAGCACCTGATGGATCGAGTCTACGTCACACGAGCTTCGAGATATAACCCTGCAAAGATCACCAATTTCATGCTTAAGGGACCTTGAGGGACACTTCAGCATGGAGTCATCGGCGGGGATCGAACGACTGTGGGTGCCAAATGAGGTTGCCACTAGCATTTATCCAGCCATCTGGAGCTATTGGAACTAACGGTTTGATGCTATGATCGATGGTTAGAAAGATATGCAACATTGGCCATTTCAGTTGAGGAACACTTTAAGTTCTGACACCGACCGAGAATGTGTTGCTAAATTTAAAAGAAGTTGAATCTCTAAAAATTGAGATAGGCTTTTGTAGGCCCCGACAACACAGTCCCATAGCACATGATGGATCAATTCTATCTCACATGAGCTCTGAGATATGACCCTACAAAGATCATTGATTTCATGCTTAAGGGACCTTGAGGGACACTTCAGCACCGAGTCGTCGGTGAGGTTTGAACAAATGTGGGTGCTAAACAAGGTTGCCACTAGTGTTTACCTAGCCATCCGGAGTTGTTGGAACTGACGGTTCGATGCTACAACTGACAGTTGGAAAGATATGCGACGTTGGCCATTTCAGCTGAGGAACACCTTAAGTTTTGACACCGACTGAGAATGTGTTGTCGATTTTAAACGAAGTTGAATCTCTCAAAATCAAGACAGGCTTTTGTAGGCCCTAGGAACATGGTCCTGTATCACCTAATAGATCAATTCTACCTCACACGAGTTGCGAGATATGAACCCACAAAGATCACTGATTCCATGCTTTAGGGACCTTGAGGGACACTTCAGCATGGAGTCGTCGGCGGGGATCCAACGACTATGGGTGCCGAATGAGGTTGCCACTAGCATTTACCTAGTCACTCAAAGCTATTGGAACTGATGGTTCGATGCTATGACCGATGGTTGGAAAGATACACAACATTGGCCATTTTAGCTGAGGAACACTTTGAGTTCTGACACCGATAGAGAATGTGTTGCCAAATTTAAATGAAATTGAATCTCCAAAAACTGAGATAGGCTTTTATAGGCCCCGACAATATAGTCTCATAGCAATTGATGGATCCATGCTACCTTACATGAGCTCTGAGATACGACCCAAAAAAGATCATCAATTTCATGCTTAAGAGACCTTGAGGGACACTTCAACATGGAGTCATTGGTGGGGTTTGAACGACTGTGTGTGGTGAATGAGGTTGCCCTTAGTGTTTACTCGACCATCTAGAGCTATTGGAATAGATGGTTCAATGCTATGACTGATGGTTGGAAAGATACGCAACGTTGGTCATTTCAGCTAAGGAACACCTTGAGTTCTGAAACTGATCGAGAATGTGTTGCCGATTTTAAACAAAGTTGAATCTTCAAAAACTGAGACAAAATTTTGTAGGCCCTAGAAACATGGTCCTGTAATAATTGACGGATCGATTCTACCTCACACAAGCTCTGAGATACGACCCCACAAAGATTGTTGATTTCATGCTTAAGGGACCTTGAGGGACACTTCAGCATGGAGTCATCGACAGGGTTGGAATGACTGTGTGTGGCATGTACTTGCATGAGGACATTATATATTACAGAAATCCCGCACAGAAGCAGCTGGTAAGCCACTCAAAAAGTAGTAACTGATAGCAAGTGGGATAATGAAGATGCTTTAATAAACCACTATCTTCTTTACTCAAGAAACATCTGGTTCATCTACTCGACTGGGGCATGTTTGGGAATAGACAGTCTCCATTTAAACTCAAGTCTCTGGAAGTAGTTATATTTTTCAGTGGAGGAGATACACCCATTGTATCTGTAATAACTTCATGCTCACTAGAATTTCCATTACCATTACTCTTCACTAGAATTTCCATTACTCTTCCATTAAAACCTTGGACCATAGATGGCTGCCCTTTGTTGTAAAATGAGGAGTGAGACTGTCTTGCCAAAGGTGGCAACGAACTTACATTTCAAGGATAATGCCCAAGTCCCATAAATGCAAGGCCATTGACGGATAGTCATTTCTAATAGAAATATTTGTGGTGCTAGAATGAAGTGCATGACCAAATTCTTTGCCTATTAATGAACCAATTTGGGAAATTAATGGGTGTATTTTTGAACCTCAAAGGAGTTGGTCACCTAAACGAGAACCTTGAGATGAAGTAGGAACTTCTCTATGAGAGAGATCGGTACCTTGAGAAGCTCTGCACTTGTCAGCTGAATTAAAACCTTGGACCATAGATGGCTGCCCTTTGTTGTAAAATGAGGAGTGAGACTGCCTTGCCAAAGGTGGCAATGAACTTACATTTCAAGGATAATGTCCAAGTCCTGTAAATGAAAGGCCATTGACGGATAGTCATTTCTAATAGAAATATTTATGGTGCTAGAATGAAGTGCATGACCAAATTCTTTGCCTGTGAACGAACCAATTTGGGAAATTAATGGGTCTATTTGTGGACCTCGAAGGAGTTGGTCACCTAAACGAGAACCTTGAGATGAAGCATGAACTTCTCTATGAAAGAGATCAGTACCTTGAGAAGCTCTCCACTTGTTAGCTGAATTAAAACCTTGGACCATAGATGGCTGCCCTTTGTTGTAAAATGAGGAGTGAGACTACCTTGCCAAAGGTGGCAATGAACTTACATTTCAAGGATAATGCCCAAGTCCCGTAAATGCAAGGCAATTGATGAATAGGCATTTCTAATAGAAATATTTGTGGTGCTAGAATGAAGTGCATGACCAAATTCTTTGCCTGCTAATGAACCAATTTGGGAAATTAGTGGGTCTATTCATGGACCTCGAAGGAGTTGGTCACCTAAATGAGAACCTTGAGATGAAGCAGGAACTTCTCTATGAAAGAGATCAGTACCTTGAGAAGCTCTCCACTTGTCAGCTGAATTAAAACCTTGGACCATAGATGGCTGCCCTTTGTTGTAAAATGAGGAGTGAGACTGCCTTGCCAAAGGTGGCAATGAACTTACATTTCAAGGATAATGCCCAAGTCATGTAAATGCAAGGCCATTGATGAATAGGTATTTCTAATAGAAATATTTGTGGTGCTAGAATGAAGTGCATGACCAAATTCTTTGCCTGCTAATGAACCAATTTGGGAAGTTAATGGGTCTATTTGTGGACCTCAAAGGAGTTGGTCACCTAAACGAGAACCTTGAGATGAAGCAAGAACTTCTCTATGAAAGAGATAAGTACCTTGAGAAGCTCTCCACTTGTCAGCTGAATTAAAACCTTGGACCATAGATGGCTGCCCTTTGTTGTAAAATGAGGAGTGAGACTGTCTTGCCAAAGGTGGCAACAAATGTACATTTCAAGGATAATGCCCAAGTCCCGTAAATGCAAGGCCATTCATGAATAGGAATTTCTAATAGAAATATTTGTGGTGCTAGAATGAAGTGCATGACCAAATTATTTGCCTGCTAATGAATCAATTTGGGAAATTAATGGGTATGTGCAAGATCATGAGGGGCCAAACTATGCCCTTAAGTGGCAATGAAAAATCAGCAAATCAGGGTTAGTCAACTTGACGTGAAAATTTCAACTAGCTATGAACCTAATATCAAAAAGTTGTAAGAATAGAATCTATAGAAAATTGAATCTAGTTTCTAAAATACTAGGCATTTTTTGAGAAAAAGTTAGTATGATTGGTGAAAAGTATAGATTTCAATGTAGCAGTACAAAAATTTCAGGAAAAAAATAAGTAGGTGTATGTCTGACCACCTTAATCATAATCAAATGATTATATTTTATTATAAGATTTTATATATAAGTAGTAGACTCATGCCTGGATGTGACACATATTTTTTTGTAATTTTATTCCAAAAAAATAATTAATTATGAATTTTTTGCTACAACATTTTAAGAATGAAAAAACTCCCGTGTCTGACCACCTTAACTCATTCAAAACTTTACAAAATTCAATTTTATTTATTTTTCCTTGTAGTAGGCAAAGCATAGAATGTGACGCATTTTTTAGATTTCAAAAATGTTATACTATCTAAAAGTTATAGTCATTTTTCAATCAGTATATAAATCAGCACTTTAGAGGTAGCTCAATTAAAAAATAACTATTAATTACTTACCGAATTCAAAATTTGACAGCAATTATATCGATAGAAAGCTGATAATCTCCTTAAGATACCCTTTTCATTTTATCAAATTCAGGTGAAAAAAAAGTTGTCAACTACATTGTCAAAGTTTTGAACTGACATCGCCACTTTTTGGCCCCTCATGATCTTGCACATACCCTAATGGGTCTATTTGTGGACCTCAAAGGAGTTGGTCACCTAAACGAGAACCTTGAGATGAAGCAAGAACTTCTCTATGAGAGAGATCAGTACCTTGAGAAGCTCTCCACTTGTCAGCTGAATTAAAACCTTGGACCATAGATGGCTGCCCTTTGTTGTAAAATGAGGAGTGAGACTGCCTTGCCAAAGGTGGCAATGAACTTACATTTCAAGGATAATGCCCAAGTCCCGTAAATGCAAGGCCATTGATGGATAGGCATTTCTAATAGAAATATTTGTGGTGCTAGAATGAAGTGCATGACCAAATTCTTTGCCTGCTAATGAACCAATTTGAGGCTTCATTTCACACTGCTCTGTGGATAATTCCACAACACTTGTTACTTCTCTATTTAAATTTTTGCTATCAGTGTACATGTGCCACATCAATGAGTTCAGCATCAAGAAAGAATTTTTTTTTTTCAAAGTCTTGTAGTTTCTCTGTGGCTAGTAGCCAATTGCTTATTCACTTATTTTTTGCTTCCTCAATTGGTCAAAAGCTGTAGGATATGCTCTGGGAAACTTTTCATTTTTTACTGTAGGATGCCTTTGTATACAAATTTTGGAGAATCTTTGTTAAAGAGTAGGTAAGGATGGCTAAGCTGAGTGCAGCGGTGAGGGAGAGGACTAAATTGAGAGAGCAAAGGTGGAGAGCGATAATGATGAAAATATTTCAAGGCTTGTGGAAATATGGAAATTATAATCTTCCTCCTAGAGCATTAGACATTCTAGCCATTGGAGGGGGTATTTTATGTATGAATCCATTATAGGATGGTCAAATGATGGTGAATCAACTTTGGTTTAGTTTCTATGGTGTTGGGAGACAAGACATTGGGTGAGCCCTAGTTTCTAGGGGGTTTGGGGTCTTAAAGCAGATGGTATGAAAGGAGAGAATGAAGTAAATGATTCTCCAAAGCTGAGAAAAGCAAAGAAAGTGATGTTCAAAAGGAAGAGAATAAGAAAAAAAAAGAGGAAGTGAAGTGTAAGAAGTTACAAAAGGTTAATATACAAGGTGTTGAAACAAGTACATCCCTCCAAGGGAATATCTAGTGCTTCCATAGATATCATGGAGAGCTTCATGATTGATATTTTTGATAAGATTACTCTTGAGGCTGCTTCTCTACTAAAATATAACAAGATCGTGACACTTTCCTCTAGAGAAATTGAGATTGCTGTCAAGTTTGTTCTGCCTGGAGAGCTGGCTAGGCATGCTGCTTTTGAAGGAAGTAAGGCTATTACCAAGTTTCCTACTACTCTGGGTTAGGTTTTGTTGGAAGATTTTAGGTTTTTTGTACGTGGTGTTTATGGCAGGATTTTTTAGAAGTTGGTTTTGGCTTGGATTTATGTGGAAGTTAATGCTGAACTGGGATCTTAGTGTATGTAAAGAATATATGAATTATGCTATGTATGCTGTGAAAAATCTTTCAACTATATCATGCAATTCCTTAATAGTTTCATTCTTAATAGAATTCATAACTAGATTTCCATAGCCAATTTTCTTCTTGATCATTGCAATATTTTCTCCTCAAATGAACATTTTGTAATTAGTTGATATACAATCATAGTTTTCTCTTGGCCAATCTTGTGGGCTCGCGATTGAGCCTGTAGATCCATAAAAGGGTTGAAATTTGGATCTGGTGGAAGAGTAGTATTAGGGAGAAGTCATTCACTAACATCTCATCTTTATAATAACTAAATTTGGATTCACTAGAAGCATTTTGTGACATTAAATCCAAGTTATTCTTGACTGTCCTGAACAGGGATTTTGCAAACAACACTTTGTTTATTTTGAAAGTTTAATGAATGGATTGACTCCCCCACCCCCTATGGTCAATGTGATTAGTGGGAGGAGTCATAAAATGTATATAATCCTTGGATAGAAGTTTGAATGTAGGGATGGGAAGGTATTGTGGAGGAGAGACCACAAACATGGAGAGTAAAGTGCTGATTGGGGGTTACTAGTGTTGGGACCAGTCATGGTCTGAGAGATTCATCCATTGGAGGGCCATATTTTATGGCTTGGATGGTCATATTATGTTTTTTTAATTGTGTTTAAACCCTTAGTTTTATTGGGAAGTATGTGGAGGTGTTAGATTGGAAAAGCCACAGGTGAGAAGGCCTTAAATAGAGGGTTTTGTAGTTGGGTGTTTAAAACTTGTTGTCTATTCTTGAAAAGTGGAAAATCCTTGGTTTAGGATCATAATAAAAGACTATTTTTGGTCATGGAACCCTGGAAGTAAGTGGGTGATAGGGTTGCTTTGTTAGGAGGGGCTAATTAGGCTTGGGAGAAGAGCACTTAAAAAAGGAAGTCTACACCAATCAAAGATTTAAAGTCTAAGATTGATATAAACTTAGGAAATCCGAAAAGGGTACTCAAAAATGTAAAAACATTGATAGGTTTTTTGGGAAGTTTGGGATAAAAATGCTGATTTCAGTTTTGGCAGGGCTATTAGGCAGGCCTGGAAGGCTATAGTGGAAGAATGGTGAAAGATGAGTGGATAGGAGTGAAAGGGGAGTTTTAAAATGTCTAATTTACCATGTTAAGATGATCTATAGCATTGGGATCAAGGTAAGAAATCTGGTTTGGTTTTTGGTGTGTTGGAGGCACTAGGTGCACTAAGTGGCCTAGGAGGGTACTGGTAATGCATGAGCAATTTAAAATCCACCCAATTTATAGTGCTATATAAATTTGACATGTTACAATATTTTTTATCTCCATTTAGTCCAATAAACCAATTGGGTTTTCCCTACCCTTGATTGTCTCAAGTATTGCCTCGTGGTCTGACTCATGAACCTTCCAAAGAGTTTTATTTTGCGGTCTTCCCCCATATCTAATTAAGTGGACATTTGATGCAATGATGAGGTTTGAATAATGAAGAATCTTTCTATGTGTCTCCCAATCCTTGAACAACCACAACCTAGGGTTCATCATAGCATACCGTCTAAGCCATGTACCAGTTACAACCACTACTCCTATAGGGTATTCTAATTCTTCACCATTGATAACTAAGCAATCCAATTTCTTTTTTGCCTCTACACAATGACACAAATAATAATTTGTCCCTTCTTCATTGTCTTCAAGTGCAATAACAGCAAAAACATGGCCTATAATGACATAAACATAATGAGGACATTAGTTTACTAAATATTTATGATAAAGTACTAAATTTGAGATTATTTGTATGTGGAAAATACCAACCTAGTTGTACTAGATCAAATAAGTGAGAAAAGTCAATAGATGATTCCATTTCTATCAGTTTTAGTGATTCATGGGGATGATAGGAGGCAAGTGGACTCAAAATACATGTATACCATTCGTCAACCCATTCCTTTGACTCACACCCATCCCAATCTTCATCTACACATGATGAACAAAAGCACGCCATATGTCATGTGTGGATACTCCATGAACCTGCATTACAACTTCTAAAAGAGTGTATCTCACTCGATCCTGTCAATGTACAACAATCCTCATATGGTGCAATGTTAGTTTCATCCATCAACCAAAAAAATCTATGAACCGTAGACTCACCTTCATTACCTAGACCCATTGTAGCGTTACACCACTAGACAATACATCCTGCATTTGACAATGTTGCTTTCTCTTTGTACTTTAATTCTTCATGTGCTAAGGCTCTTTTAATACATGCACCTATGCCATCGTGCTCTCCCTTTCCATGACCGGCCTCTGTGAAATCCCACATATATTGAATTCTAGTAATCTTATGCATCCTGCACAACCAATAAAACATCTACAAATTCTTGAATTGGGATGCACAATTATCTGACCAAATGTTATGTCGATGATATTTTATGCCCCTATTTGCCAAATGAGCATAAAATAGTTGAAAGCAACCATGTACAAACTTTGTAGAATGTGAGCGATCATCACTGATATAAAATGATACTCCCTCAATATCTTCCTGTTCTCCTCTGTACTATCTGGTGCATGCATGAATGTTATATGAACAAATATAGCAACCTATTGAGAGTTGTAATACTTTTCTTGCACCTCATTTTGTGGTTGTAGTGTGTAGTTCTCTACAAAGTCCACAACTAAAACAATGGTATCAAGTGGGAATGTGTCCTTGCACAACTTGAATTGCATATCTAACCATCACACTCTATGTGTATGCCTTGCATAATCATAAATATTTTTTTTACAAAAAATGTCCATGAACTAATACACTGGAATTTTTTCAATTACTAAATCACATCTTTTAGCCTCTTTTCCATCTTTTAGATTGTATGTCATGGTCTTATATTTTCCAAATTCTACTATTTCATTACCGATTGCATGCGTACTCTCCATATGTTGACTAATTGGCAAACGTCACAAACCTCCGCAATCTATGCATGTACCATTCAAGCATGAGAGCTTGTAAAATTATTGACCATCCACTCTTTCACATAAAATGGTAGATATTAATTCCCTTGAAGATCTAGGTGGGACATTTATGTTACAATCCTGCAAAACATTGTTAGAGTGCAAAGCTACACATATATTCCTATAAACTTCAAAATGGTTAGAAAATTTAATATGTACCCTACAACAACAAGTTGTGCGTGTGTGATTTATCTTGACATAAAAAGGTTTACACATTTCAAAATAGCTCTGACTAATTTTAATTTGAGGATACGTATGCATAAATTTTGCAAAGAATTGTGTCTAAGTTGAATCCAAAAAATGTTTTGGATGTGGAACATGAATTCGACTACCAATCCTCCTTCTTAAAACATCTCTTTGATTAGGAGATACCCGCATATTATTCTTCCAAAATTCTTCAATCAAGGATTTCAAAGCTTCAACAATTGCTTTATCTTTTCATGGTAGTCTATCGGAAAATGCCCATAACTCATTGCTATTTGGATCTTCCACTCTTTGACACCTTCCCAGGGCTCTTATTAGAGACTTTCTACTTATTTTCAATATTTTTCTTGTCTTTCTAATGAGTCAAGATTTCTTCATTTGAGTGCTTACTATCGTTGATGTAAGTACACATCGTGTGACATTACTATCTTTCGTGCATGATGTAGAACCCACACTCTCATATGCAGTCATTAGATTCTTTACAATAGATTTTTCACTTGACTCATATATCATTCTTAGCCCAAGAATCTTCATGATGGACCTAAATTTCAACAAATAGTTGACATCTTCCTGTCATGTTTAAACTCTCAAAAAATGATCTCCAAATATGATTAACATTTCTTTGACAAGTACGCTTGGGAATCTTGTCAGGCATTGCTTGCAAAATGTTAGTATCAATATCAATCAAATATTTTGGTTTTCTATATTTAATAATTTTAGGAGCATCAAAAACATTATGTGTGAATTGTGTACCATCTTGAGTGCCTTCAACATGAGATGATGTTGTGCCCACACCTTTAGAAGTAGACAATGATGCACCTTCAACATGATAGAAGAGTGTGCCCACACCTTCGAAAGTAGACAATGGTGTGCCTTCAACTTGATACATTGGTGTGCCTCCACCTTCGAAAGTAGACAATGGTGTGCCTCCACCTTCGAAAGTAGACAATGGTGTGTCTTCAACATGAAACATTGGTGTGCCTCCACCTTTGGAAGTAGACAATGGTGTGCCTTCAACATGATACATTGGTGTGCCTTGAACATTGGATGATGTCCCCGCATCTTCATAATTCAATTGTCTCATTGCATGCAAGTTTCTCATTCGTTGTCTTTTTAATTCCAATTCCAATTCTCTCTTACTTTGTATTGATGTTTCATATTCCTCATCCAAAGGAAAATCTTCTTCTATACTATCTAATTTTTTTTGTTCACGAAGATGTCTCATTCTTTCCATTTTCTTCTCTTTGTCTCTTTCAAGCTCTTTCGGTGTTAAATTCTTTTCTCGTTTCCTTGGCATGATGATGATTTCTACATATCAATTGATTACAATTTTAAAAATATAATATAAATGTAAACCAATAAGTCAAATTATAATATAAACCTCTTACAATATGACAAATTATAATATAAATTTATTACACTTATATCAAATTATGTATCAACAACAAGTCTATATCATACTAATTATAAACCAAAACACTATTAACATTTGACATGTTAAAAAAAAAAACTTCAATCTCTTTTTGTCTTTTTGATTCCAATAATTGACTTTCACGATGGTGCAAAGTGAAAATTTGTCACTATGGTGCAAAATGATGTTGATTTGTCACTATCAACACCATGAAAAGTGAAAGCTTGTTGGAGAAAATATAGAATTTAGACAGCATAACAAAAAGTGGGCCTCTTTCACAAGATCCTTGCCAAATAAGACCGTTTCTTCTAGTTTTACATAGCACGAGCGCGCTATAGGGCGTGCACCCTATACAAAACAAAAAACATGTCATGCGCATCTAGTCTTAAACATAGGGCATACGCCCTATGTAAAACAAGAAAAAGGGAGAAAAGAAAGAGAGGGAGAGAGAGAGAATGGAGAGAGTAGGAGAGAAGGGTAAGGAGAGAGAGAAGGGGAGAGGGAGAGGGAGAGAGAATAGAGATAGGAGAGAAGGGTAAGGAGAGAGAGAGAGAGAGAGAGAGAGAGAAGGGGAAAGGGAGAGAGTAGGAAAGAGAGGAGGAGAGAGAGAGAGAGAGAGAGAGAGAGAGAGAGAGAGAGAGAGAGAGAGAGAGAGAGAGAGAGAGAGAGAAGGGGAAGGAGAGATATAGAAGGGGAAAGGGAGAGAGTAGGAGAGAGAGAAGGAGAAGTAGAGGTGTGTGTGTGTGTGTGTGTGAGAGAGAGAGAGAGGGAGAGAGAGGGTGATGAGAGAGAGAGAGAGAGAAAAGAAGGGATAGAGAGTATGGGGGAGGGAGAGAGATAGAGAGAGCACTCTCTCTCTCTCTCTCTCTCTCTCTCTCTCTCTCTCTCTCTCTCTCCCTCTACCTCTACCTCTCTCTCTCTTCCTCCCACTTTGAATATTTCTCATCACTATGTGAATCTCATAAATTTACATAGGGCGCACGCCCTATAGGGCATGCACACTTTAGGGCATGCGTGCTTTGTAAAGGATTTGAATTTACCAATCCTAAGGCTTGGATTTTCCTTGGAGATCCAACCCAAGGGCTTGGACGATTGAAATAGGCCTTAAACATGTTTTCTAGCAGACATACAAAAAAATGACATCTTTTTTTGTGTGCTCCTCATCAAGTTTACTCATGGCTCAAGAACATAAAAATTAGATGATGTGATATTGTAGATCTCTCTGTTAGCTATCTAAGCATATAATTTATTTTGAATTCTGATTATGTTAAGTTTTTCAACTCTAATTTCATTTGTGTATGTCCATTTTTTGTAAAAAACCAACATGCAGTATTTTGGGCATAGATTTTGGCTCGTTCATCAAATTTTGCAATAAGTTACATTTTTAGAAACTAGACTCCATTCTACACACTTTAAAAAAAACAAAATTTAATTTTTGATTAGTTTTAAATGATTTCTAGAGGGAGCACATAGAAATTTCATGTTTTCAGGATGTGTGCACTTCGTAAATTCATAAAAAATTATATGTTCATATAAAAATTACCAAAAAAATCTGGGATAAACTACATGGTGTTAGCTAACTGCTCACCAGAGTGATTAAAAAAATTCAAAAAAAAAGTTAACATTTTAGGGGGAGCACACCAGACGCTATGTTATGTTTTTGGACAAAAAATAGGACCACTTTTTGTGCTCCCCCTTTTGGAGGGCCTTAATCTGCACCATTTTCAAAATAAGTTAATAGTTTAGGAACTAGATTCAAAGTATTACAACTCTTGTTTTTGTCACATCTCAAAATTTTGAGTCTAACTATCTTCAATTTCTTGTTGAGAGTTTGTTGATTTCAGGAAAAAAGTGGCATCTTATACCCCCTTTTTGGTCCCCCATCTTTGTGCACTTACCCTTACACAAACATTCAAATCATTTCAAGTAATCACATAACTTTATATTGATCAAGTTTGAGGATTTTTGCCAACTGGAGAACTCATAAGCTTAAATTCGCTATAGAAAAGCCTTGAAGATTAGGTCCAAGGTGAAGGTTTACCCGCCTAGGTGTAGCGAAGCCTAAAGTGAAGGGGAATTTAGATTATTCTCATTCATTGGCCAGAACTAATTTGAAATCCTATTGGAGAATCAGAAAGTTCTTGGATTTCCAATCTATGGTTTTGGGAACCAACAGTACCAACAATGATCGCCTTCTCTTGACTATGCTAGCTCCTTTTCACATGTGAATGCTTAGTCTTCACATGGTCATCATAGGAACCAAGATAAGCCCCATTTGCATAGCCTCCATAGAAGCACAAAGATCCTACTATTGTTGGAACCAAGAATATTTTATGCCCTTTGAATGTGAAGACTTTCACAATGTTCATTACTTCCCTCAACAAGATTCATGGTTGTGTTCTTCAAAGATGATTTCTACGTATTTTACTTTTGGTTCCTCACCTCTATGAGGCATCTCTAGGATACTCATCCTAGAACTTTATTTCTAAATCAATGTACTAGTTGGTCCCCTTGGCCTAATTTTGGTCACCTATGTAAATTTATGTAATTCCTTTCTTCTTTCTTTATTTATCATAGCATGGGTATCGGGTTATGATGTTTACTATCCCAATTATTTCCTAGTTCAATTAGTTTGGTTCCCTATAATTCATTGCTTTCCTTGGAGGTACTCCCCTTCACAATCTACACTAGGGTACTCACCCCTTAGGTATCCATGTTTTCCCTTGGAATTCTCACCATCCTCATTGACCTACTAGTGTGTCCCTCCTCATAATGAGAAATATCATAAAATCAAAGATAAAAATAAACATTACAAGTTTGAAAAATCAAATAGCACATGCTATGAGTCTTATGTTCACAAAATGTTGAATAAGGTAGCCATTAATGACTTTAGAGTGTTATTTTAGATCAATGTGTAAAACGGAGATGAAAGGCTCTATTTATAAGAGATTACAAGACAATATTTCTAAATGAAAAATTGAGAAACTGAAGCAAATATTAGAAACTAACTAAGGTGACCATTATAGAAACATTATAATATATTAAGACCCTCCCTTAATGGTCATCATCCTAACTACCCTACAGAAGACATAATACACAGATCTTTTGGTCACAAATGTATAGAAGGTTGCACCCTTCTCTTCAGAACACACTGCAACTTGAGTCTGCTATTGAGACCCTCCTTGATTCTACAAAATTTTTGGATATGACCAAGATAACCACAATCCTTTCAACTTGACATTGGGTAGGAAAGCTTTCCCTCCCTATAGCCAAAGACACTGAGATCAACTTCTAAAATTAAAACCATAATTTTGAAGAGAAAATCGTCAAACCCTCAATTGCTTCAAAAAACCAGCTACATTTTTTTCAAAAAATCTTCATAAACTTTTGTAGATGAGCACTATGACCCAAAAAAAAACTATAAGAAATCATGATTTTTGTAGAAAAAATCATCAAACCCTCTAATGACCTTTTGTGGAAGAAATAAAAAAAACCTGAGACTAACAACACCATTCATTTTTATGGGAATTATTAAAAAACCCAAACACGATTTTTAAGGAGAATTTTGAAAACACTAGACATGATTTTTGAGGGGAAAATAAAAAAAACCTAGACACCATTTTGAGAAAATCGAAAAAACCCATGACCATGATTTTTAGGAAAAAATCGAGCAAAACTTTATTACAAATAAATCATGATTTTTGTGTAAAAAATTGTACAAACCCATGAAAAAGCACCACAATTTTTTTGAAAAAACTGCAAAACCCTGCATCCAAAATTCCTAACAGGACCATAAATACGCAGAGCCAACACACACAAAACATGATTTTTCTAAAAAGATGGTTCAAAAACATCCTATTATCATGTAGCGTAAACCTTCTTGACAATTATGATTCTTCAAGAAAACCCTGACGGAACCTATGAGGAGGTTGCATTAGCAAAAAATGACACTTGAAAATGTTGAAAGTTAGAAAAAAACATAGACCTACAAAAAAGGTTGAGAAAAACTAATGCACTTCTCTACAAATCGCTATAGAAAACATGCACCAAAAAAATAAAAAAATGACATCAAAAGAGTCATCACTAAGTGATAATAACTTTGGACAGAAGGAAAAACCAGCAACTCAGAGGTCACATCACATGGAAGAAATTGCCATAAATTTTTTAAAACCCAAATCACAGCTGCAAAATCCCATCGTGTGGTTGCTCAACACATGAGAGAAGCCCACAACCACCAAACAAACCACCACAAACCCTAGATACTTCGAAAAATGATACCCATGAAAATTGTAGAATCCCTCGATTCTACTCAAAGAAAGATGCCCATGATTTGTAGAGGTACTAAAAAATATGCAGGACACCCACAATTTTTTTGAAACAAAAAAATCTGCAAAATTTTTTTTTAGCCTTCTTTGATACCATGTTATTATAAATCGATATATACAATAGAGACGAAAGACTCTATTTATAAGAGATTACAAGACAATGTTTCTATATGAAACAATTGTGAACTAAAGCCAAAATTAGAAACTAATTAAACTAACTAAGCTGACCATTATAGAAACATTATACTATTGTAATACAAAGATCACTACTTGTTGCTCATATGACAACCAAACCATCATAAAAGATGCATCCACTCTTTTGCCTTCAATCAACACCCCTTTACTAATGAAAGATGAAAAAACACTTACCAAAGCAATCCAAACAACTCTCAGATTTATGGATGTTGGTTCTAACTGTACAACACATTCAAAACCCACTTAAATCCCCTTGCTATCCCAAAAAAACCCATCTAAAAACCCTTCCAATAAAATGTAACAAAAAACCTCTACTTAAAGGCTCCAATTTGATCGCTCAATAAATAGAATAAATAACCCAAATTTATAAACTTGCTCCAACTCTTTTTCCATGTCAAAGAAATGGTTCAACAACTAGGGCATTGATTAGAAGTTAGAGTCCTCATTTCCATGGCCAACATAGAGAATGCCTAAAACACCTCCAAAAACATCACAAAATCTCTACAAAAAACACTAAAAAGAAAACTATAATGTCCCCTTTTCTAGCCTATTAATTCATTATGTGTTGATAGCCCATTTTTCCTTGGTTCTGTGAGCTAACCAGGACTTGAAAGGAATCAGAGTGAGTTTTGGCCTAAGCAATTCTAGTTTCAGGCCAATCAAAGTTGATTCAACAGGGTTTCCAGGTACTTACTATTTATAGTAAGTCAACAAGGTTCAATATTTTTGGCATTCAGTATGGGACCTAAAGCATTTGGTCAATACCTTTCCAACAAGCTATCACACATGGTATTCCGAATCTGATTGGTTATTTATTTTAATGCCTAAAAATTAAATAGTTTATTAATAAAGTGACTATTAAATTAATAGTACATATTAATATGTCACTTTATTATTAAAAGGCCATTTTATTCTCTTAAGTGGAAAATGATATTTTTTAAAAGGGAAAATAAAGAGACGGGCATAAGGGAAAAACAAAGAGTCACAGGGTTGTCTTTTAAAAGAACATGGAGAGGCTCATTTGGAATATGCTTGGATTATGTTTTGATTACTTTTCTCTTAGAGAATTGGGAAGCTTTAGCTTTCAGCAGGTTTGAGGACGGAGACCCTCGAGCTTGGAGGCAGTGGGTGGAAACCCATTGTCGGTTCGAGATATCACGCAGGTGTCTCACTTAGTGTTCCAAGTTCATATTTTTTGGTATCCAATCTTGCTATAAATTTTCTGTAACTACGATTGGATTTTGGTTATTGTTTTGCTAATGATTTAAATGCAATACCATTTCAGAATCTACATTTCAGCTAGGTATTTTATATATTTTTGTACTTTGTGTTGGATGAGTTGAAAAAATTTGTATGCAAAATTATCTTTTGAATTTTTGTGTTAAAATCTAGGTATAATATCCATTGGGGATATTACAGTAGTATCAGAGCTTGTCCTCTTGCTAGCTTATGAAATTTTATGAGAGACAAATTTACAGACATAAAAGTATCTAGAGATCTAGAGGGCTTTGTATTTGATGTTTGTTGTTAAAGATTTTTTTATTTAGAATATTATTGGTAAGAGATTGCATTCAAATATCGACATTTTTAACTTCTACCATTTTGAATAGCTGAAGTTCTGAAGGCATCAAATTAAATTATGGGTAATAACAAGAAACATTATTAGTACTAGCCGATAGGCTAAGCAAGTACTATTGCATCCATTTTTGAGTTTTTACTGTTAACTAGTGATTAAATAAAACTCTTTAGACCAATTATATTTTTTTAGATTTTGTATTTTGTAATAAATTTCATATTTTGTAAAGTTAGATGCAATATTTTTAACTTTATAATTTATAAAAATCATTTTATATCATTTGATTGGTTAAATTAGTTTGGGTCTTATACACAAAATTTTTGAATTTGTGGCCACAGTGCATTATTTTTGTGACTTGTTTCTATAAAAAATATCATTTAGATTTTTGGAAACTAATTCCGAAATTAAAAGATTATATTAAATATATTATTTATTATATTAATAATTGTGTACTTTAATTATATTTTATTACCAATTTAAATTATTAACATATAAATATTTATTATAATAAATTATTATAAATTTCATTATATGTTATATTATATTATTCAATATAATAGAATATTAATCAATATGATATTATATTGCATTATATTATATTTAATATATTATATATCAAAATTTAATAAAATATAATATAATATATATATACATTTTTAAATATTATATATGATTATATAATATATAATATAATTAATATATAAATTATACTATAAATTTTAATATAATTTAATAAATAATTTAAATATAATATAAATAATATATAAAAATATGAATCTATATATAATTAAAATTTGGTAATAAAAGTTGAATTTATGTAAGTTTCACATGATTATTGATTATTATAAATTATATTATATTATTCTAAAATATTTGTTATATTACATACTTATATTTTTACAAAAATGTAAATAAACGATGAGAACATAAATTTCAAACTATATTATTAATAGAATTATATTAAATTAATTAATTATAAACTTACATTTATTTATATATATTATTAGTACTTGCCGCAAGTACTATTGCATCAGTTTTTGGATTTCTTCCATTAACTAGTGATTAAAACTAATTTTTTTCACCAATTACAATTTAGTTTAATTTTATTTTGTTAAAAATAAAACATTTTCTATAGTCTATATGTAAATTTTTTAAGTTTGTAAATTGTAAAAAATATTTTTTGATGGAATGATTGGCTAAATCAGGTCTTATAGACCTATTTTTTAGGCATGAAGTTTTTTTATTTTTTATTAATATATTTTTAAATTAAAAATTATGTTATTTGAATTTATTGTAGTTTATACTATTAATTTTTATAATATATTATAATTTAACTAAAAACCTATGATATTATAATATATATTTATTTTTATTCATATTTTTTAAGTTCTTGAATTTTTATTTTTATTATATATTAATTATACATTAACAACTATTTATGTCAAAAAATTATGTGATATTAACTAGAATGATATTTAATAAAATATAATAAATTTATTAAAATTCTAATTATATTTCACAATATAATTACAATTGATTAGGAAAGTACTAACCACTACATGGCACTTGTTGAATATAGAGTTAACTTTTATTAGATTTTGATGAAATTTTTTTAAAGTGTACATTTTGACTATATATATATATATATATATATATATATATATATATATATATATATATATATATATATATTGTAATTTATAAAAATAAAATAATAATTCAAAATTTAATTTATTAAATTAAAATTACTATTATTTAATTAAGTCTAAATTCATGATAATTAAGCCGATAGGCTTTTCATTGTGGGCATTACCCACTAATGGAAAATTGTCATATGCCGAAAAATTGTCAAACACCGGAAAAGAACTGATTAGTAACTTGTCTTACAACTGAAAAAATCAGTTTAATAAAACATATGACTAAATTCAGGAAACCGCCTCGTATTCTTAGAAAATTCATGGGGAAATTAGTTAGTATGAAATTAGAAAATTTAGGGAGAAATTCGTTAGCATGAAATGTGATAAGTCTTGAATAGAAAATGATTTTAAGTTTAAATATAAAATGGTTTGAAGAGAAGGCATTATTATTCCTCCCATGACCAACCTGGAGAGACATACGAAAATGAGGATTTCTATTGCTAAAGAAGATAAACGACAGTGACAATACACACTATCGCACTGGTGTATTGCTATAGTGGACGCTGATTGAATTGAGGGTGCCTTGATTGAGGCAATCTTCTTGGTGCTTGCTTATTGGGGGTTTACTGCTACTTTTTACAGAGGCAGTGATGCTTCTGGCACAATGGGTATGTTACTCTATTATTAGTATTTATAATGTCTTTAAATTCAGGTACTTTAAGTTGTTGTGCTGACTAAATGAGTTTTTGTGCAGATGGGCATGTGGGTATAGCAATTTGTACAACCAAGGCTATGGAACGAACACTGCTACTCTGAGCACTGCATTGTTCAACAATGGGCTCACCCACGGGGCGTGCTCCGAAATGAAATGCAACGATGATCCACAGTGGTGTCTGCCCGGAATGATCAGGATCACCGCAACCAACTTGTGCCTGCCAAACAATGCCTGTCCAGTGACAATGGAGGGTGGTCCAATCCTCCACTGCAGGATTTTGACATGGCCCAGCCTGCGTATGAATAGATTGCCAAGTACTGAAGTGGGATTGTGCGAATTTTGTTCAGAAGAGTTCCCTACATTAGGAAATGAGGAGTTCGGTTCACCGTTAATGGTCATTCTTACTTCAATCTGGTGCTCATTGCTTGGCATATCAATCCATGTAATAGTGCCAGTACTCTTGGATAATCTGCTAAAAATACTTTTAAGTTGCAGTAAAATACTATGGATAATCTACTAAAAATACTTTTAAGTCGCAGTAAAATACTTTTGAACAGATACTTGATATTCCTTTGTAAGTTTGTAACACATGCAGCACAGTTAAGGCAATTTACAAAACCCTTTGAATTTACTTGGTTATCTCTTCATTAAGTACTAGAACAAGGAAAGATGTATCCTGGTTATCTCTCCCTGCCATAACTATATGGAAGACGTGGAGGAAGTCGGTTTGGTTATGGAAAATGGAATAACTATTCTATTAAAAGAAAAAATGGGTTTGTGCTCGAGAAACATGGTCCCTTTACGGAAGAGGCCAAGGAATCCCATTTGTTATCGAAACTAGATAGAAAATGACACCCGTAGCTGCTCTGACGAAGCATTGGTCTTTCAAATTTCCTCAAGCTAGCGAGACCAAATCGGTTATTCATCGTTAATTTTTCTTTGAATGTTTCTGCTCTAGTCATGGCTACCACTGGTCATTTTCCATATGCAGAAAAAGAAGTTGCTCTGTTCTCAGTGGGGAATATCATGTCACTTGTTTTGTACAGAAGTGAAGCTTTTCTGAGGCTCGTATTTTGGGCGGCTGTCAAGGTGTTGGGCAGGTCGTGTGACAATGCTTTGTAATTCTTTCAATTTTTTAAATTTTAAATGCTTTGTAATTCTTTCAATTTTTCTTAATTAATTTTTAAAGTACCTAAAGAGGAGCTTTGTTTAACATTTTATTCTTATTTTGAAATTGTTCTGATTTTCACAATAATTTCAATTTATGCCATGGTTAATTTTGTATTTAATCCATGCATAAATTTGAATTTCATTTTCTATTTTCTTCTCCTTTATATTTGCAAATCTTATTTCTTTTCTTCACTAGATTCATATTATGCAGGTTCAGCGTATTTTTATATTGAAAGACTTGAACAGGAGATTGCTCGTCTGAAAGCCACAAAAGAATCTTGTTAGCTAAACATTGTGTCACATGCAACAGATGAGGATAGCGTAAAGAGCTGAAAGGAAATGAATGCTCATGGACATCCATCAAAGCATACAGGGTAGAGAGCTTTTGTCAGATGTTGTAGTTGGGAGTGCCCTGGTAGACATGTATGCAAAATGTGGAAAGAATCATAGGAAGAAGAACAAAGCCCTAATGTAACTGTAAGAGACTGAAAAAAAAGAAACAACCAAAAAGAAAAATGAAACCCTAATATGTGAGAGGAAGCATTCTCTAAACAACCAGCAGTCAGGGTGCACAAACCCTACTGCCATGATATGCCCAGAAACATGCATATAGTTTATTACTTGTATGTTGTAGCATAAAATATTTATATGAATAATTTTTCAGTCAATAAATTGTAATATGTATGTTGCAGCATACTGTGATTATTTAGTTTTGATTTGGCTTCCCACCTCATTCAAATGAAATACTCTTATCAATAAACTCCAACTTGTTATAGATGTAGAAGATGACTGATGTTGCGATGGAAATGAAATTTATGCAACTAAAAATGGACTCGAAAACTATTTTGACCACCGTTTGTCTCCACTTCCACCGCCATGCATATTAGACAGCTGAATAAAGCATGTTCATGCGATTTGTTTTTGTCTAGTTTTTAATTTGTAAAATGTAGTTCAGTGCAAATAAAGCATGAACATATCCATGTGTAGTTTGAAAATAAAATTAGGTCAATTTAAGATAGTTCAATAATCAGTTCTCTCCAAAAAATAAAATGTAACAAATTAGTTGTTTAAAACCATACGAATTGCCTAAGCTCATAGTAACTGAAATAAAGATGAAGTTAATAGCAGTAAGTTTTTTTTAATGAATAGTTTTTATCAACAATTCCTTTGAAAGGAGACTTGGTTCTATAATTTTTCAATGCTACAATAAAATTCTGGGTTTTCCATTCTAAAAACAGAGTAGCCCCTATTTTTTTCTTCAATGATTATGATTGCCATTGTTCTTTCTCCCTATGTTGTGATCATCTAATCTGTTATTTTAGTTTTTACAGTTGATTGCTTAATTACAAAGATATTGTATTGGTTTATCTTCCTTTGGAATTCCTTCAACAGAAAACACCAGGAAAACAAAATAAGATAGGTTAATTGAAATTAAAAAGTAAAAATTCTTAGTCAGATTAAGAAATAGAAAAGTAATAGAGTACCATCAAAAGGAAGGATGCCAAGCGAGAGTAGATTAGCATTGATGTGGTGCATGGCGAAGAGTGCAACATGACCACTGTAAAAAAAGGTGAGGGAAACATTATGGAGCATGGCTACTGGAGTAAGCCAAAGCACATCCAGACATCTACAATTATGTAAGCGAGCTTTTTTTCTTCTTCCCTGGCATGGCTACTGGAGTAAGCCAAAGCACATCCAGACATCTACAATTATGTAGGCGAGCTTGTTTTCTTCTTCCCTGGCATTTATTTCCTGAATTACTTTATCAATAACAGAAGGCCCCATGCCTTGTTCCAATGCCTCCATACCATTTGCAATGCCTTCCTCAGTATCCATAGCTGGGAATTCAAAGGGAATGGATATCATTCAGATGTTATCATGCAAGTAATTTACAGTGTTGGCTTTGAGTATGCGATTGTGATTGCTGTTGGAGTTGACGAAAGTGATGATGAATCCATCTGAGACAAGCTTCCAATCAAGTTGCATCATGGGATTAATGTGGCCCTGTCCCACTCTTGGTTTGCTCAAAAAGTGAATGATCTAAGAGATGTTGTCCACCTAAATATCAAATGCATTCTTTAGTTTGTATCTTGTATTCTCATGAGTGAGTCTTATTTAGAGGACCTGTATAAAAGAAGATATATGATTTTATGAAATTTTATTGTTCTCCTTGTTTTTGGTCTTGAGCTATGAAACTAGTTCTAGGAATTTATTTGGAGAGATTCAAGAAGAACCCAAATACTTGTATAACAGATTAAATCCAAACTTCATAGATATAACAGGCTTTAATGCTAAGATGGGTTTTGGTACAGGCTCTGTTTTGAAATATTGTACAAAAAGATAAATTATGATATTATTATAAGAATTCAATTGTGTAGTTTTGGATTTAAATTCATTGACTCATTATGAGTAGTGGTTCATAAGAACCCATTTTTTATGAGAATAAATGGTACGCTTACCATTCATGTTGTATCTAGGTGGTGCTCATAGAGGTTAAGCATGCTTGAGTTAGAGTAGTACTGGAATTGGTGACCGCCCAACAAGGTCCAATACACCGCTTTTGTGAGCATCACCTAGATGTAATGAGTGTTAAGTGTTGCAAGAGATAGGTTTTCATGAGCCACTACTCATAAAATAGATCAATAAGGTTGACGGCCTGAAATGAATGCTAAGTGTATAATTTATTCTCATGAGTGAGAGGTTTGTGCGAACCACTACTCATGAAACATGGGTCAACGAGTTTGTCTCAAAAACCATACAATTTAATATTGATAGCAATATGTAATGTTAACTCTATATTTCATCACTATTAATTTCATCAAAATCTAATAAAAGTTAACTCTATATTCATGATCGATATAGAGTACAATTGATTATAAATATAGAGCTAAATTAATAAGATTCTCAATAAATAGATTTATTGAGAATCTTATTAGATTTAAGTCTAATATAGAGCTAAATTACTATTATTTAATTAAGTCTAAATTCATGATAATTAATTTTATTTCAACATTTACAATACTATAAGGCAAGTAATAGCCGCTAGGTGGCACTTGTTTCATATTTGTCGGGAGGTCCTTGATTAAATGTGATAATTTGTATAATCTGAATGTTAAGAAAACTTTATGTTTTTTGAATATTGCATGACAAATGGTTTGTGGGCCGGAATGTATCATCTAAATTAAAAGCCATAATAGAATCGTAGGTAACAAGAGACGCAAGCGTCAAAGTTCCTACCTATTGTGTAATGCTTTTAGGGGTAATATATGGTGAAATGAGAATGCATTTGAGGAAGAGTGGACAGGAATAGCAAGAAATAAAAAATGTAAACTAAATATTTGAACAGTATATTGAACACAAGTTCATAATCTTTCCAATTAATTGTAAATTATAATAAGCATTTATGAGAAAATGATAAATACTATGAATTGAAAAGGATCACCTGGTAGGGTTGAATATAAAGTTAGTGGCACAATCTACTAATTCAAAAATATACCTATAATATTGAAGAAGAAGATGAATTGAAATGAACCTTTATTAACTTTTACATATAAATCTTTCTTGAATCAAAGAAAATAAATAATAAAAGTAATAAATAACTAAGTATGATTAAAATTTATTTACATATATTATTTTATCACTTAATCAACTATTGTATCACAGGTATCCACAATCCATCATAATTCTAGTATGCTTGATCTATCATGAAGATGAAAGTTGAAGGAGGCAAAAAAATTAAAATTAAGAAAACATAGGGTTGAAGATTTATATGATGTACAAATAGACAATATATATATATATATATATATATATATATATATATATATATATATATATATATATATATATGAACCAAATTTCAATCATATCAAATAATTATTTTTACTATGTCGAATAATTATTCCAAATATAGTAAGCTTAAAATCTATAATTTTAGGCATATAACTTAAAAAATTAATTATAACTTCAATATTATTATTATGACGAATATTAAATTGTAATCCTTAATCTCCTTCATTATTATAATTTCAAAATAAGGTTTAAGTTTAGCATTCAAATTAGTTTTACAAGTAAAGTTAGAGTTTAGTATGAGAGTTAAATTAAGATTAGATTTAATGTTATGTTAGGGTTAAGGTCAATAATAGAATTGCATTTAGAGATATGCATTATATTGTTATTATTGAAAAAATAGTTTGAGGAAATTTTAATTTTAGTAAATAATAATAAAATACATATTATTTAAATAGATTGATAGTTAGTAAATACAATAGAATAAATTCATAAATTATAAAGAAAATTTTAAGTCACCATATAAATGAAATTATTTAAGTCAATTGATTTTTAACATTTTCAGTTTAACATAATAGTGTACCTATTGATTTAAAATAAAAAATATATGTTCACTTATGTAAACAACACTTTTCTCTAATTTTCTCTAATTTTCTATTTCAGTATTCTATGTTCTTGTATTTTAAAGTATTAATTTATTAGATTTTTAATATATATATATATATATATATATATATATATATATATATATTAGTTTATATTACTTTAATTTAATTTTCTTCTCATAATTATTTACAATTATTTATTTATGTCAATGTTCTATCTATCTATTTAAACAATATTTATTTTATTACTATCTACTAAAATTTAAAAATTTACAATAAAATAAATTTTCAACAATATGAATATAAACCTAATAATTATAAAAATAATAAACAAATAATTTATAAGAGAGCAAAGGCAATAAATAAATGTTAAAAAATACAAATCTTACCAAGGGGGACACTTCCGTTTTTTTTCAAACTTTTATATATTTTACGTTTTAGTTTACTAATAACGTAAACATTAGGCATAAATATTGTCCCGGTAAAAATGAAGGTTGTCCGTACCTTGATCAGTGTGGGGGAAAGAAATGACAGACAACAGGCATGGGGTATGGCACCCTTCCATTTTAAAATTTTCTTAATTTTGGTTTTAAAATATTATTTTTCTCCTTGCTATTTTGCACCATAGCCAATAAGATTCTCAATAAATAATCATTTTATATTTTAATAAATATACCAAAAATCCAAAGTTTGTAACAAATTTAAGACCTCAAAAAATTCTTTAATTCTATTGATAATGAAAAGTTGTTATTATTATTTTATTGTTTTATTGCACTAAACGATGCCATAAGAACTAATAAGGTTGGGAGATTAATTATTTAGCTTGATCGATATTACAAGGAAACAAATCGTCGCTTAATATTTATAATATTCGCGTATTGTTGGGTGAAGGATTTGTTTCTCTGTTGGACCCGCGAACTGAGCCATGGAGTGTGAAAATGACAGGAAGCAATATCCCTGAGAAATATCGTAGATGTATCGGTTGCCGAGTAGTCTTTTCCAGTTATGATTAAAGTGAAATGATTTAGTAAGATAAATATGAACCAATTTTATTGCAGGGAAATGAATGTGAAAAGACACGGGCCAAAGATGTCATTACAATCATCGGTTTGGAAATTTAATGTGTAGGCTCTTTGAGAAGTCTAGTGTTTCAGTAAAATACAGATTATATGGAGCCAATATCAATAGACATTGAAGATTGAATCTACTCTTGTTGCTACATATTCCTGAGCACTGTCATTTTGGGTCGGGTTGGAGCCTGTATGAGTTGACCATGATGAAGACATTCTGTGGCAGATAACTCTTTCAAGAGCTGCTTACCATGTGCCATAAGAATATTAGCTGGAGGGTGCCGTATTAGAACAGGATTATGTTTGTTGGAGTAACGTAAAATATGGTAGTGATTATCGGATTAATGAATCTTCAAAGCAAGAATTCTATATATTAGAGATTATTGTGCTTCCCTTTCAATTCGTGGAGGTATTAGGAAATAATTTGGGCCTATTGAGTATTATAAATATCTCATTTATCAGTTGCCACTGAATACATTCTTCAGAACGTGGGAACCGTTGTTGGACAGTAAAAGAAAATATAGCCTACTTATCGCTGTTATCAAACATTGACTACAATTTAGTACAAAAAAATTGGCATGAAAGGGGTAGCCTATTACAATTTGTTGAGACTGAAGAATTCATCTGTAATTTCCTAAGTTTGAGTGGTTGAGAATCAGCAATTTCACGGGAAGGCACAGACATGGCGGAGGATGTCACTCTATCATCATAGAATTACTGGTGGAAGCAAGACATTGAGTTAATGTTGCATTGTTGCTGACAGAACTACCTTGGTGGTCGAACTATCCTGTTCATACTGAATACATAACAAAGAAGCTCTCATCTTAAAGCGAAAACAATACATCTGTACTATCTGCAAGTTGTTTTGACAAAATTGTTTAGGAGGATCAAAGGGAAACCCGTCATCATTACAGTCAAGGTGGTCAGAAATCAGAAATTTCTATATTCTGGTTTTCACAGCGAACTGTTTGACATAATTTTAGAGAGAAAAAGACAGAATTATAGCAAGATTCTATTGGGAGAAATAATATTGTTGCATCACCAGGAGATTTTGAGCAGAAAGTCACAGCGATACGATCTGGTCAAACAGAAGGATTGCATGTTGCAGTTGGTACTTTCCAGGTATTCCTCTACTGATTCCAAAATCTGTATCTCGGTTTTGCCTTGAAGAGTATTAGCTGTTGGATGTAATTGATGCCAATTGATTATGAAGACAGTGTGCAGAATTGCTCTTGACATTTTATCTTAGTTCTATCTTTCCTTGCATTTTGTATGAGTTTTAAGGACCATTAGCATACATCTGTGAACATGATACTCTCTGCAAACTGAAACCATATGAATCTTTTAAGAAATCTTCATATCAGTCATTAATCGTTTCCAGAAAGAGACTTTTGCCAACTATTTGATAAAATTTACATGAGAAAAAGAAGTGAAATTTTGGGTGTCAATCCAGTGGGAAAATTGCCAAGTCAAGAAAAGATCAAGAAGGATCTTGGTCAAGCTCAGCGACAGTTAACCCAGAATTTACAGCAAGATAAAAGAGACGAAGTACTCAGCATGCTAGATGAATATGATACTCTTCCTACACATGTTAAAAAAGATTAACCCTTCATTGATTACATGGACCTTCATCCAATGCTACAACACAAGACTATTTTGGAAAAGAAACAATACTGTAAGATAGCTTATGATCTACTTGCTCAAGGAGATTGCAAAAATCTGTATGAGGAGTTTTCAGCGGTCACTATTCAGCCCACAGGTGAACAAAACTTCAAACCAGCTATTGAAGAAAAGCATCATGAAGTTGTCATTGAAACGGGTGAATGTGAAACGAATACTAAACCAATACATGAAGGAGAGACCAAAGAGGAGGCAGCGAATGTAGAGTTATTGAACCCATTGAGTTTGCAGTTTACACGTTTTCTAGAAAAAGAAGAACAACCAACTACCAATGATTTGCAGTCTTCACATGACCATGGGAAAGATGTTAACGATTGTTAACATATTATCTTCGAGTTTATGTTTTCTTATATTAGGTTTATTTTAGTTTATTTTTAGTTTATTAATGTTGCAGCAGTTTTACGTAACAGTTTATAACTGTTGTTGCTACTTCTTTATATTTACCTTGTTACATTTGATGCAGTAATGTATGAGAATAATAAATTTTAATATACTTTTCTAGTTTCTCAATCTTTCAGATATTTTCAATCTCGGGCTAACAGTGGTATCAGAGCTTTGGAATACATTCATATGTGAATTTTTTTTTTATATTGAAGATTGGAGCCATTTTCCAGAAAGAGAAAATTGATTCAGGTGAAATCAATTTATTTAGTTTTTCAAAGTTTTTACAACTTGTTTTCTTTGCTAAATTACGGCAAGAAAATTTGGGCAGTCATTTAAATTTGCATGTGCAAATTATATTTTTATTTTTATTCATACAATGCAATCTATTGTTTCATTGATTGGGGAAAACATTATCTAGAAAAGATAATTGGACAGAATGGCATAGAAAAGTAGAAAATACACTTATTTTTAATGATTTATGGAATAATATATGTAATGGGAAAACTCAGCCTGCAGAACCAACTGATACTAAGGAAAAATAGATTTGGCAATTTAAAAATTCAGAAGCTTTGGCTTTAATAAGAGCTTCTTAATGGAGATGTGTATCGACATATACAAGGATGCACATTTGCTTGGGATGCCCTTCACAAGTTAAAAAATTTATTTGATTCTCATTTAGAATTAGAGTTTATTCAATTATAGTTAAAACTATTTAATGTTGAGTTGAAAAATGGTGATGTTATGAGTCTAGCTTCTGAAATTAGAGCTATTAAACAAGATGTTGATGCTGTTGGTGGGAAAGTTGATATATATCTCATAGCTTTTATTAAAGCGCTTCTTACCACACATTCCACTTATCTAGAGTCTCTTCAAGCAAGCAACCAATTTAAAACCATCACTTTTGATTTATTGGTTGAAAAGTTAGTTGAACGTGAGAAAGCATTTGGAAGAAAAATAAAACATATCAGTGAAAATGTTTGTTTTGCTCCTCAAGAGAAACCTGTAAATAATATCTCTTCTAGAGGTGCTTTTAGTAATAGAGGAAAAGGTAGAGGTCAATGGAGAAAAATTGATAATCAAAATGACAGACAATTTTTGCATTGTAAAAGATGTGGTAGAAAAGGTAGTCATGAAGCACATGAATGCAAGCTCTCATGGGATAAGATTGAAAGTTTTAAAGAAAATTCTTTTAAACAAAAAGATAAAATGAAAATTCACAGTGATGATAAATATTCAGATGATAAAATTTTAGGAGCAACCCAATTTGCTTGTGATAGTGATAGTGATCAATATGTACTTTTTGTTTCAGACTTTGCTTCTAATTCTTCATGGTATGATTCTTGGATCTTAGATACAGGAGCCACACAACATATGACATTTTGGCGTGATTACTTTGAAGAATTTCATGAAAGTGCATGTGGTCCAATTTATTTAGCAGATAAGTCAAGTCTCAAGCCTATTGGAAAAAGAACTATTCAATTTAAATTGCCTAATCTTCCAGATTTTGTGCTTCATGATGTATTGTATATTCCTTAATTACAACATGATTTATTTATCATTGGTACTGATGAGAATACTATTCAAAATGTGAAAGACCAATTGAAGCAAGGTTTTGATATGACTGATTTGGGCCATCTTCATTACTATTTGGGTATTGAGGTGATTCAAAAACCAAATTCTATTTTCATCAACCAACAAAAATATATTGGTGAGATTTTGCATAAGTTTGGCATAGCTGATTGCAAACCCCTTAGTACTCCTATGGAGCAAAATCTTAAACTCACATTAGATGACTCATTAGCATTGGTTGATGCAACTATTTACAGGAAACTTGTTGGCAGTTTGATTTATGCTACAACTACCCGTTCAGATATTTCTTTTGTTGTTGGAGTTCTTTCACGATTTATGCAACAACCTAGAGAAACTCATTGGATAGCTGCCAAAAGACTTCTTAGATATTTGCACGGTACTCAACACTATGGGCTTAAATACTCCAAGACAGATCAATTTTTTTTGCTTGGCTATTCTGATTCAGATTACGCTGGTGATTCAACTGATGGAAAATCTACATCTGATTTTGTAATGCATCTTGGGTCTGCTATAATCTCTTGGAGATCTAAAAAGCAATCGGTTCCAGCTACCTCTTCTTCTGAAGCTAAATATATAACATATTTTGAAGCAACTCAAAAAATCTTATGGCTTCGAAGGATTCTTAAAGACTTGCAGACACCACAGGTTGCATCAACCCCACTCTTCATTGACAGTCAATCTACTATCAAAATGGCTAAAAATCTAGTATTCCATGATCGCACCAAACACATCAACATGAAGATTCATTTGATTTAGCATTATGTGAAGGATGGCACTATACACCTTACATATTGTCCCATTGCAGATCAACCAGCAGATATTCTTACCAAGGTACAGAGCAGAGAAAAGTTTGAGAAGTTTCGAGCAATGCTTGGCATAACCCCTTCAGATTAAGGGGAGGATGTTAACATATTATCCTTGGGTTTATGTTTTCTTAGATTAGGTTTATTTTAGTTTATTTTTATTTTATTACCTGTTTCTGTTGCGGCAGTTTTGCGTAACAGTTTATAACTGTTGTTGCCACTTCTTTATATTTAACTTGTTACATTTGATGCAGTAATGTATGAGAATAATAAATTCTAATATAATTTTTTAGTTTCTCAATCTTTCAGATATTTTCAATTTCAAGCTAACAAACAATTGCACAGGATTTCTGATAGGTAGCTTGGAGGTAGAGGTGACCTCCGAGGTTGCTACACAAGTGCACTTGATGGGCATGTTGATAGCCCATGTGAAAAGGTTGTCCAGTCGGTTGATGATGAATACTCTGCCTCCTATGTTAAAGTTGATGCTTATAATGGATCGAGTGAATTGGTCCCTATATGTGGTATGAATTCTTCTTGGCATGGATCTACTTGTGACCATAGTGTTGTCCCTACATCCTATACACAGTTGGACATGAAAGATGACATTAATGGAATTAATATGTGTGATGAAATAGATTCCCCTACCTCATGTGTATTTGATTTCTCTCATACACCTACTAGTTCACCTAATTTGGAGAGTCAAATGAAAGTAACGGAGAATATAAATTTTGGAGTTGTAACACATTTTGATGACATAGATGGAATGATTGAAAAACACCATTAGAAGGAATAGTTGGAGGGTGTAATGTCCCCTTTTTGGGGTACATTATATTGTGCCATGTCATTAGCTTTTTTACCTTGGTCAAGATGGCTAACTGTGGCATGGAAGTGTTCTAGGAGATAATTGGCCTAGGTGGTTTTAGTTCTAGGCCAATCAGAGTAGTTTCCGCAGGTTTCTAGGGTACTTACTATTTATAGTAAGTCAACAGGGTTCAGAATTCTAGGCTTTTCAGTAGTGGACTTGGAGCATCTCACCGAGAGTTCCAGGCAAGCTATCACATGTCGGGATCCGAGCTCATTTGGGCCTCCATTTTAATGTCGGAAGATTCCTTACTTTATTTATTATTTTACTTTATAACTCAACGGTCATTTTATTTAAAAATGACTTAAAGTAAAATTATAAAAAGACGAATTGGGAATATGAAGAGTCATAGTGGGGAAACTAAAGAGTCACAACTACAGCCATAAGAGGAGGTTGAGAGTCTCATTTCAACATGCTTTAGTTTATGGATTTTTATCTCTTCTTGAGAATTCGAGAAGCTTCAGCTATCGAATCTGAAATCTGAGGACAAAAACCTTCAGTATTTCTTGATGGATTGGATAGAAACCTGATTCATCTTTGATGCGGATTCAGATCAGAATTCACCACTGCTTTACATGTTCTTATCATCTAGTCTTACTGTTCTTTATTGTATTCTAGATTGGATATTGTAGTTCTTGATTATTGTATTGCTATTGTATAATACAAAATCATATTTCTGAGTTATTTCATGAGTATGTATTTGTTGGTTATATGAATATATCTGCTGGTTATTGTTATTGGATCAACGGTTATTTGCATGTTCTATTGATTTTCAAATCTGCATGATATTTATTGGTAGAAATCAGTAAATAGCCGGTTAAGGTCATTTTAATGGTATCAGAGCTATGTATCTTGTCAGCCTATGAGATTTTTCTTGATAAATCAAATCATACAGATATTTTTAGTCTTCAGAAACAAGTTTACGAAAGGGTTCAATGAGTACGAAAATCAGAGTATTGGATCTCATTTTATTGAAGTTTCCTCAGATTCTAGTTTATTAATTATTGTGTACACAACCCATAGTAGGGTACTTCAGTCAAGCATAGGAAATCTAGAATCACAAAGTATTTTGTTTTAATACAACAGTAAATTTCAGTAGAGCTCGTTGTGCACATAAGATTCAGTCTTTAAGAAGGAGGACGCATTTGGTCTTAGCTTCTGTGTTTGGTAGCAAGGTTGGCTGAGCCCAGTTTAGCATCCACGATAGACAGGGAAGGTTAGCTACCACAAGTTTGGAGTCTGACTGAATTCTGGACACGGTAACCAGCTCGCCTTTTCTATCCAGCCGAGTGCGAGCTACTAGAAAAGACATGAGTCACACTCTGTCAAGAGTGTAAGGAAGCATACAACTCATGTTATTGGAGCCCGACTCTCAGGCGGATGCGGTGATTGGGAGGTTACAGGCATTACGCAAGGGAACACATTACCTCTGTAACCCATGAGTTCTCTTAATTGGGTTGGCATCCCAATGATAGCTCCAGCTTACGGAAGCAGAGGTTAAGGCATAAATTATTGAATTAAAATGATACCCTGCAGTATTGAATCGAACTGACTCCCAACTTCTTAACAAGCTGGCCGCACACGCTAAGAGGTGACTGAGATTGCATGGAGTCCAACATGTGATAGGCGTTTGAGGGAAGCCGGCTCGCGCTTAACGCGCTTGAGCCAGTCCCTTAGTGTTTGGGCCTGCAGCAGGAATTCGAGCTCAAGTCAATACCAAATATCTCTGAGCACGCAAGACATCTTTGTCTGGGCGAATACAACAACAGACAGTCAAGCTAGCAGTCGCCTTAGACATGTTCAAACCATGTCAGGAGTGTCTTCGCGGGATAGTGGGCACATGGAAGTGAAGGTGGTAGGAGTTCAGTTATGATGTAGCCGGTTGTTATTTTCGCACCTTGTTTGGTAAAGGGACTGCGGAAATATAAAGGATAGGAGAGTCTATGTTTGGAGGTGGGCTGTGTTGAGCCCATTCGATCGGGTCACATATCCAGTCGCATCAATGGTAGTTGACATCAGACTAACCGCAAGGGCCTAGCCCTTGCGTATATAGCAACAGGGGCAAGACTCCTACGCGGGAGGAAAATTGGTGTTTGTGCCAGCATTCGCGTGCGCAACCAGCGAAGGATGACAGTCATACAAATATCCTTTGGGAGAGAGTGCGAATGTGAGGTCGGCTTGTACAATTGTTTAGTCTATGCACTAATAAGAAGTTGACTAGGTTCACTGAGGTATTTATATATTTGACTCTTGTAAACTCTAAGAAGTGTGTATTCAAAATTGAATTTACTGTTTAGTATATTCAAAGTTGCTATTATGTACTTGTATTCCATTTATGCATCAAATACACTATATGTTGAAATTTGAACAAGCACACAAGTATCAGAACAACAACATTCCACAAATACAATGAGAGCCAAAATAGGTTGAGATCATTTCAGCATTGTACAATAGGTTTGCAGAGCATTGAGGTGTAATTGGAATTCAGAATCCAACTTGTAGAGATTACGTTTTGAACTCGTTTACCTGAGTTTAGGAATCTCAAAAAATTAGAATAGAAGTAGGACATCTAAAGGCATTCTTTGTATTTTCAATATATCAATACAATTTCACTAAACAAGGCACTCAGTTAAACTCCTAAATTTGCAAGAGGTGTTGGATAATTAGATTTATTATTGTAGAGACAGCGGTTCAGAGTTACATAAGCAGTTTAATTTTGGCCCAAACTTAGAGAAAAACTAAATCATGGAGTCATTGGAAATCCCTATATTCTCTAAGGAATTCAATGACATATTTTACAGTGTGCAACTCAGAGATATTTGGAAGGAAATAGAGATAGGGAACGGATTATGTTGCCTTGGATGGCAATTGGAGGAGCAGAAAATTACTAGCAGCATGCTGGTCAAACTCAATGAAATAAATTCATATCTATCTAAGATAGATCAAGCTGATGTAGGCTTTTTAATTGGGCCATGCATCCCACAATGAATGCCTTAGTGCAACGTAGATTTATGAGTCATCCACTTTGGGATGTTAGGCTTGCAGTTGCCTCATGTCTCAGTGAGATCACTCGTGTTACAACACCTATTATTCCTTACACCGAGTACATTTGGAGATAGGTGTTACGACTGATGGTTGATAGTCTAGATGGACTGAGAGATGACAGAGGTTTGATCTTCGGGAAACATTTGAAAATCTTGGAGTCAATGGAGAGCACTAGAGTTTTTAGTCACATGTTGAATCTTGGTTATGATGAAATGATTCAACAATTATTTTAGTGTCTCCTAGACAATTATAGAGAGCAACATCTAGATAGGGTAAAGACATACATAAGGACTATCTTATCCTCGATCTTAGACAAGGACTATGACATATACAAACAATTGCAATCTGAATTGTTGGCAATATGGAGAGGAGGAATAAGGTACGCATCCATAGTATACAAACTCTCAGCTGAATTAATCAAGCTTCAAGCTTAAAGATTCATGAGTTCATTGTCAGAAAATGAATGAGTCTCATTAGGCTTACAAGCTGCAGGATATCCGCTAATAGGCCAGGACCTAGTGAGTATAGGGAAGATTTGTTTCTTATGCCAAGAGGGCTTACAAGTCATAGGGGCATGTTTGCAAGGTTGATCAAGGGGAAGATAGATGGCAGCCTAGTGATAGAAACATTACAATTGAGACTACCCCACTTTCAAGATATAGTGGTGAGTATTGAAAACTCTACTTTGGTGACTTGATGGCAGCATTTGATAACTCCATGGTTATAGGTTGTTGTAACCAATTGGAGACCTTCAACGATTCTAGTAATTAGGAATCATGTGACTTCTTTAACAACACTTCCCTTTTGCATCACATAGATATGGACGACCCTTTTGGTAGTACATCTCAGGATAACACTAATGAGAAGTGTGTGATAAAGAGTCATTTGAAAGTTAGTGATGACATCATTCTTGTAGCACTAGTTCACCATGATAGCACTCACTAGATAATTGATGATCTGTACAGGGCATCTTAGAGGGATAGAGGGCAAGATGGCATAAGGATTGGATCCTATATTGTAGATTTACAAGGGGTTAGGACAACATTTGAGGATTGGAAATCAGAGTATTTGAGACTACTTATAGACCATGACCACCTGTTACAGGTTGCTAAGAATTATGTTGAGCAGTTGAGGGAAAAGGAGGTTGAGGTCAATAAGCTCAATAAGGAGCTTAGTGCTACTCAGGGCACCTTTGAACATACTCGTATCGCTCTATAGGAGGTGAGAAATCAGATTGTGGTCTCTAGCCAATCCAGGGAGCAGGATGACAGGGATAGGTTTGAATTCTATCAGGAGGTGATTCAGGAGCTTGACAACATACACCATACCTATGACTTAGATAATTATCCAAAAAGATATTTGGGTCACAGAGAGTTTCTTGCTGAGTTAGACCACTTCTAGATGCTAGATAACTCCTTGTTTGAGATGGGTGTAGAGTTGACTTTTGATAATCCCCTCTTTGAGATAGACGAGGGAGATACTTCCTATTCCTAGGATGTAGATGAGGATAATTGTAGGGTCTGAGACTCAGGTGCAGTTATTAGAGATGAGCCTTGGTCACCAGATTGGAGGAGTAGGATGAGCTCAGTTGCTGAGCATTGTGGTCTATGCACCCACAACCCAAGAGGGGCAGTTATGTCTTATGGCATGATGGGTGATATGAAATTTTTGTGCACCACCACTCATTGTCAGTGATGATTAGGGAGGACTTATTCAGTATGGGGTTATCGAGCTTGACATGCTATTTATACTAGTTGGTGTGAATTTTTCAAACAATGGTATACATTGTATGACTCCGAGTATTGAGAGACAATCGTGGAACCCTTATGTTGATTTGGGGTTTCCAGTAGAGTTGTTCAGTGCATCGCATATTGGCCTTATTGTAGGGGATGTGTTTTGTTTTCCATTCAACCCATCTACTAAGGACCTTCTTTTCCAATTATTGGATAAGAGTGGGATGAGTGATTGGTTGAGCACGCTTCCCTGCTCACAGATGGAAGCCTTGTTCGACGGTCTTGACAGTTTCCTTGTTGAGCACAGTTTGTGGTTCAAGCTACAAATCAGAGGAGCAGGGTTCTGGTAGATGAAGACTACTGGTATGTCACTCAGTGTGGGCATAGAGAATCAAAGTATTTCAGTCAGCTAAGGAGATGTAGGGCTCTATTGCTTATGGGATCTAGGAGGGGCATACTCGAGGTCGATTTTTATTTTTGGAGCCAATCGGTATGAGATTTAGTTTTCCCTAGCATGTGACCATAGAGGTGTAGGAGATCTAAGTTGGAGTGAGGTTGTCAGTAGGGTTGGGACCTTTCTTATAGATGATAGCAGCACAGGGCGGATTGGTCTGACAAATCTTGTAGTGAGTTGGGTTCCTAACATTATATGGGCTATTGTTTGGTTATTGTATGAGTGGCTTCCAAGATCAGATGACCGGATCAATTTCACACAACAGGTTGGTGGAGCCGCTTCCTTGAGGTTGTTTTGGGATCCAGGTATTTGATCTTAGCATGCAAATACTGATTTCTTGAGGGCGAGAAATCTCTGGGAAGGGATGATTGTAATGTCCCCTTTTTGGGGTACATTATATTATATCATGTGGTTTTCCTTTTTTACCTTGGTCTGGAGGGCTAACCATGGCGTGGTAGTGCTCCATAAGATAATTGGCCTAGGTGGTTTTAGTTCTAGACCAATTGGAGTAGTTTCCACAGGTTTCTAAGGTTCTTACTATTTATAGTAAGTCAACAGGGTTCAGAATTCTCAGCTTTTCAGTAGTGGACTTGGAGCTATCACACATCAGCATCCAAGCTCATTTGGGCCTCCATTTTAATGTTGGAATATTCCTCACTTTATTTATTAGTTCACTTTATAACTCAACAGTCATTTTATTTAAAAGTGACTTAAAGTGAAATTATAAAGAGACGAATTGGGAATATAAAGAGTCAGAGTGGGGAAACTAAAGAGTCACAACTACAGCCATAAGAGGGGGTTGAGAGTATCATTTCAACATGCTTTAGTTTATGTATTTTTATCTCTCCTTGAGAATTCGAGAAGCTTGAGCTATCGAATCTAAAATCTGATGGAAACCTTCAATATTTCTTGGTGGATTGAACAAAAACCCGATTCATCTCCGGTGTGGATTCACATCAGAGTTCGCCACTACTTTATAAGTTCTTATCATCCAGTCTTACTGTTCTTTGTTGTATTTCAAATTGGATATTGTAGTTCTTGGTTATTGTATTGTTGTTGTATAATACAAAACCATATTTCTAAGTTATTTCATAATTATGTATTTGTTGGTTATATGAATATAGCTGCTGGTTATTGTTATTGGATCAATGGTTATTTGCATGTTCTATTGGTTTTCAATTTTACATGAGATTTATTGGTAAAAATCAATAAATGGCCAGTTAGGGTCATTTCAGAGGGGAAACAAAAGGGACTCAAAGAGGAATTTTCATTGTTGTTAGTGATCAAAGAAGAGCTAAAAATAATGAAATCAAAATATCTACATATTCTTTCAGTTTGGTTATCATCTCCTTGATCTTGCATAGATTTATTGAGAAGCATTGAGGAAGAAGGAAGAAGTAGACATAATTACCAATGAGCTCAGGAATGCTAAGGACACCGTAGAGGCTACCTTAGTGACACTTCGGGTAGCTAAAAATTAGATTGTTAAGCTTTATCAGAAATTACATTTGTCACACTCAACTTTAGCTCAACATTTAGATGTAACAGATGAGGAGGACCAACTGGTAACCGAAGTTGAACTTTGAGTGGGTGAGTTGGTACAAGAAGATTCCATTAGTAGCTATGAAAAGCTGCATGTGAGCATGATGTTGATTGTAAACTAGCTGTGAATGAGAAGAACTCACATAATGATACAAATTGTAGCTTTGAGGTTAAAACTTTAATATGGAGTGCTCTTTGTTTTTATTTTGATCTACACTTAGAAGATTTTATGATGCGCATGTGTGGATTGGCTCAGGGATTGTATCATCTATGGTGGGATGGAGGTTTGCCATCTTCAAAATATGGGACTAGAGGCTACAAGTATACGACTGAAATGATTATGGGAGATTACTTGCAAGGACACCAGTCAGTTTTCCATCATACTAATATGTATCTGAGAGTGCTGGTTACTTCTATATCAAAGAGATTTCATATAGCTACATGGTTATAGGGTGATTATGGTGTTAGTAGTTGCAAGCTGGATTACTTCAAGAGTCGGCACATTTGTGGGATTCTAGTAGAGGTTGGAGATAGTCCTGGGGTTATAGATACCTTCAATGATTTGTATCTCCTCATAGCCAATGGATGTGAGTGTAGTTTGCTTTGGGACAAGAGTGATGAAAAGGTTAGCATTATATCTTTGTGGGTTCCATTGATTGGCTTCACCACTTCTGGCATGGTGAAGATGAAATCAAAGTTGAGCAACAAGACTCTGAGGATCTTCATGGCATGCTTCTATTCAAAGTTTGGGATCCCTCAGTTGCATTAGGATTATAGTCAGGGTTCAAATTTGAGCACGATGAAGACACTTGGGTAGAGTATTTTTAGTATGGGGATGATGAGCCTGGTATGCTGATTGTGCTTGTTGGTGTCAATTTTTCACACAATGATTTGGATTGTGTGATTCTTGGTTTAGAGAGATAGTTATGGAATCCTAGTGTTGATTCAAGATTCTCAGAGGAGTTGGCTAATGCATCACATTATGGTTACATAGTGTGGGATGCATTTTGTTTTCCATTCAGCCCACCCACTAAGGACTTGCAATTTCGGTTAATGCATAGGTGTGGGATGGGTAATTGATTTGGTACACTTTCTTTTATGATGGAGGAAGCCATGTTCTACAAGAAAAATAGTTTGCTTCTCTAGTACAATCACCGATTTGGGATACATGTTATAGAGGTAGAGTTGTGGCAGTTGGACATTTCAAAAATTCTACCTATAATTGGTATGGAGCGACAGGATATTATAGATAGTTGGTAAGGTGGATGGCCCTTTTGTTTGTGTGACCCAGGAAAAACATTCTCATGGATAGTTATGTTTAAGGGATTTGGTTGGCATAACATTGAGCTCCCACCATCATTTGACATTGGAGATGTATGTGCTTTCAGCTGGAATGAGGTTCTTAGTTAGATTCAGGATGATCTCATATATGATAGCAACACATGGTAGGTTGACACAATTGATTATGCATGTGGGGTGATTTGGAATCCTTTCATTTAGTGGATTGGTGTATTGGTTCATAATGAGTTACTTCATGACTTCATGCTTGGTAATGTTTATACCAATGTAGTGTAGCAGATTGGCAGAGCATCATTGTGGAGACAGATATGGGATCCAAATATTTGGTTTTAGCATGCAGGTGCAGATTGCTTGAGGGTAGGCAATCTTTGGGAAGAGAGGACTATACTGTATCCTTTTCTATCCCATTAATTCATCATATTTCAGTAGCCCATTTTTCCTTGGTTTCGTGGGCTAACCAGGACTTGACAAGGATCTGAGTGAGTTTTGGCCTAGGCAATTCTAGTTTTAGGCCAATCAAAGTTGATTCAATAGGGTTTCTAGGTACTTACTATTTATAGTAAGTCAACAAGGTTCAATATTTTTGGCATTTTAGTATTGGACTTGGAGTGTCTCACTAAGACCTTTCCAACGAGCTACCACACATAGTTTTCTAAGTCCAATTGGTTATTTATTTTAATGCCTAAATATTAAATAGTTTAATAATAAAGTGCCTATTAAATTAAAGTACATATTAATATGTCACTTTATTATTAAAAGGGAAAATAAAGCAACGGGCATAAGGGAAAACAAAGAGTCACGGGGTTGCCTTTTAAAAGAACACGAAGAGGCTCATTTGGAATATGCTTTGGATTATGTTTTGATTACTTTTCTCTTGGAAAATTGGGAAGCTTCAGCTTTCAGTAGGTTTGAGGACACAAACCCTCGAGCATTCATCATATCAGATAAAGTATCACCTTAAGAGATAGTATTTTGAGGCAACTAATTGCTTTCGGTTTGGGAGGTTGGGGGAAGGTTATTAAAACTAATTTTGATCTATTTTGTGAAGGAGAACCATTGTGCATAGACTGGTATTGAAAGTGATATCAATCGGGAGATATGATTCTTATTTGTGAATTAGACTTTTATTAAGAATTCATCATATTAGATAAAGTATGTGGGTATGTGCAGGATCATGGTATGCCAAAAAGTGGCGATGTGAAAAAGAAGTCCTGATTGAAAAACAACTATAACTTTCAAATAGTATAACATTTTTGAAATCTAAAACATGCATCACATTCTCTGCTTCGCCTACTACAAGAAGAAATTTTACTTTTTTCAATTTGGTGAAGTTTAGACTAAGTTAAGGTGGTCACACACGTGAGCTTTTATATTCTAAAAAATTTGTAGCAGAAAAATCATAATAAATCATTTATTTAGAAATAAAATTATAAAAAATATGCATCACGTCTAGACATGAGTCTACTACTTAAATCTAGAATATTATAAAAAAATATTATCATTTGATTTTATTTAAGGTGGTTGAACATACACCTACTTCTTATCTTTAACCTAGAATTTTCATACTATTGATAAACTAATTGAAAAATAGCTATAACATTCAAACGATATAATATTTTTGAAATCTAAAAGATGTGTCACATTCTATGTTTTTCCTAATACAAGAAAAAAACTAAATTTTTTTAATTTGATGAATTTTAGAGGAAGTTAAGGTGGTTAGACACGTGAGTTTTTATATTCTCCAAAAGTTGTAGTAGAAAAATCATAATTAATTATTTATTTGAAAATAAATTATAAAAAAATATGTGTCACGTCTGAAAATGAGTCTACTACTTATATCTAGAATCTTGTAAAAAAAATTATCTTTTGATTATGTTTAAGGTGGTCAGACATATACCCACTTCTTATCTTTTTCTTGATGTTTTTATACTAGTACATTGAAATTTGAAATTTTCACCATATAGAATAATTTATTTTTAAAAAAGGGCTAGTATCTTAGAAACTACATTCAATTTTCTATACATTCTCTTCTTACATATTTTATATATAAGATTGATAACTTGTTCAAATTTTTATGTCAACTTTCCTAACCCTAATTTTTTGAATTTTCATTGCCACTTAAGGGCCTATTTTGGCATACCATGATCCTACACATACCCATGTTTAAGAATTGTTGGGACTGGTCCTTTGGCGTATATTAAACAGAATAAAATTTTCAGCATATTATTGTCATTCTATTTCTTTGTTGTAAATATGCCATTGGTTCATTTTTGTAAAAAAAAATTGTGTTCATTAACATGCCATTGGTTCAGTTTTGTAATTTGTTTTTAGGAACAATCTAGCCAGTCACTATCTACACAATACCAATTACTCCTTTGGTATCACAAACAAAAAAAATAACAAAGTTCTTGTATAAACAAGGAAAACTAATGCCTGGAAATGCTCCTACATTACCACCAAGCAAAGATCACATTCTAAACTTTCAAATCAATACACTGGTGTTTGGACTGTACCTACAGGATAGTGTACTCCAGAGTTGTAGAGAAATTAAGTTTCATTCATTGATTGTATTACAAACTCAAATCATTACATCTCAACACTGTTCTCCCCTCTCCACTCATGTGGATTTCTTCCAAATAGGCTGCCCTCTACAAAGAACCAACTAGAATCTATTAACCAACCTTCTAACTATCTCATTATAGTCTAAAACCGACTGGATTAACTAAAAAATAGATAAGAGTGTTGTCAAGTTGATAAAAAATGTTGTCAACTCAACAACATAACTCTCATATCCCCTTTGATGCCTTTTAAAAAGTTTAGAAACTTCCCTTATAAACCAAACTAACTTAGAATTCTCACTAACCCCTACTAACCCCAATTAAGCCCTATTTGGCCTATATTGATAATATTGGTAATTTACAATATTGTGTTCTCTTAGTGCTTGTAACATCATTTAGAGGCTTTAATAGCTAGATCAATACTGCTCACAATCTCATTTCCAAAGTGGCCAAAGATTATGTTAGGCTGATAAAATATGGGGATTCTCTTTACCGCTACAAAACTTTGAAGGTTGTTGCACTTGGATGGATGTGTACCATTGTTAAGAGAATTGGACCGAGTTTGGCTTACCTTGAACAAGTCAGGCAGCATATGGAGAGGTTGTCATCTATTGACCCAAATACCAGGACTATATTGACCTGTGGCTACCCTAATGTTGGCAAGAGTTCTTTTATTAATAAGATTACTAGAGCAGATGTGGATGTGCAACCTTATGCTTTTACTACTAAGTTTATGTTTGTCAGGCATACTAATTATAAGTACTTGAGATATCAGGTTATTGATACCCCTGGTATTTTGGACCACCCCTTGGAGGACAAGAACACCATCGAGATGCTTAGTATTATTACCTTGGCTCACTTGAAGGTAGCTATTTTATTTTTCCTTGATGTTTCAAGGTCCTGTGGTTATATTATTAAGCAACAGGAAGCTCTATTTCATAGCATAAAACGTCTGTTTTCCAATAAGCCTCTTATTGTAGTTTGTAATAAGGTTGATTTGCAACCACTAAAGACAATACCAGAGGAGGATACAAAATTGGTTGTAGAGATGAGATCTGAGGCTGGTAAAAATATGGGTGGGTTCTTTAGGAATTAGGAGGGGGGATGATGGCACACTACTCTCTATGAGTTCTTTGAAGGAAGAAGGGGTGATTGCGGTGAAGAATGCAGCATGCGAGAGGTTATTGGAGTAGTTAGTGTAAATTAAGATGAAGTCTAAGAAGATCATTATTTGTCTCAATAGGATTCATGTTGCAATGCCCAATCTACGAGATGGGAAAGAGAGGCCCCCTTGTATTCCTCAAGTTATTTTGGATTATAGGGCACGTGCTGCCAAGGAGGCCATGAAGCTGGAGAAGGATATTGAGAATGAAAATGGTGGGGCTGGAGTTTACTCTAAAAGCTTGAAGAAGTGGTATATTTTGGCAAATGAAGAGTGGAAAGAAGATGATATTCTTGAGATCATGGATGCACACAATGTTGCAGACTTTATTGATCCAAATATCTTGCAGAGGCTTGAAGAACTAGAGAGGGAAGAAGGGCTTAGGATGGCAACTGAGGGTGATGAGGATGATGAGATGGGGGAAGGGGAGTTGAATCCTAATTAAAAGGAAGCTCTGGCTACAATTAGGAAGAAGAAGAGTACTGCAGAGAGCAGACCTACCATACCAAGGAAGTTTGACAAGAACAAGGAATATGGCTTAAATAGAATGGGAAGACATCTTTCTAGCCTGGGCTTGGATCCTTCGGCAATTAGCTTGATAATAAATGAAGCAAATGAGAGCTGAGCAATTAGATTTCTGAGAAAAATCTTATAAATGAACTATGTGTACCCCAATTCCATTTCCCTCTGCATATAGCCAAAGGATATATTTGAAACAAGAAGGGTAAGGCTTAAATAAGTTAATTTTACAACAACTACAGACTGTGATGCAAAATTAACTTCCTTAAACCTTACCCTTGTTGTTTGAAATATATCCTTTGGGTACACATAGAGGGCATAGGAATTGGGGTACATATAGTTCATTTATGGGATTTTTCTTGGGAAGCTAATTGCTTGTTTGTCATCTGCTTCATTATTATGAAGCTAATTGTCGAAGGATCCATTATTATTTAATCAGATCCTCAATATACAAAAGAAATCTCACATTTGGGAATTCAATAAGTCTTTGTTAATTCCCCTTCCATCATGAAATAACAACATCCAATGATCCAAGTGACAAACAAAACAATGAACTTTTAATGTTCATCTTATCTTTGTCAAACCTGATTTTTCACTATATAGATCATCACTCTGTCATTAATATCTTCCACACCAATTACCTTGAAGCCAATCCCTCCTATGAGATTGAGGGAAACTTAGTTATAAACATTATTCCAATTTATATGCAGATCCAGCAGTTAGAATGAAAGTTATGCTACTTTTACCAAGACTGATAATGACTATCATAAAAACAAGTAAGATTCGTTGGTAAAGTCAGCATAGGGCCTGACATTTCTCCTAATATACAAAGGTACCCACCTTGAGTCTTACACCATTTCAAATTTTATTGAATAAAATACAAAATACAATAGAACCAAATTTATCCAATGGTGGCAACATGGGTTTACAAAGCAAACTTTATCAAGGCCCTTACAAATGAGAATTTCTTAACTATTTTTAAAGAAATACTTGGATCTCTTACTCACGATCATGTAAGATCCTCCAATTTGACCTAAATGAAAGATAACTCCTCATATTTCAATGTCCAATAGGTTTTAGGCACAAATCTATCAATGTGGGAGAGGAATGAGTGAAGGAACAACCATGAAGATAGCAGATTTACACAAATAAACCACATTTCTATTGAAAATCTTCCACCAAACTCATTATTTTCTCCTCCTTTGCATTCCCTCAACCAAAAGAAGTAATTTAAGCCTCTTTCAATTAGTTACAACCAAACTTGATCAACTTTTACGATTGGTTGATCCATTTGGACAACTCTTAATGAGATGTTGCAAAGCAACTTGTTCAACATTTTTACAACTTTTTGACATCTTGTCATTACACTATCTAATGGACCTTATGAAATAAAATATACCTTAAATGACTCCAATAAAAAATTTCTATGTTGGCCTACCCCATTTGACCACATTTACCAACTTTGACCTATTGGTCCCAATTACCTTTACAATGCAAATTTGGCTTATTAGCCTTACAAGATGACTTCATTTGATTACAATGAACATCTAAATGATCCCAAAAGATCTTATTACATATCTGACTCAAAAATAGATGCAAAATCCTTCATAGGTCTTCTGATCCATGAGTTCTCCTAACCAAGTGCCCAAGAGGGGTACAATCAATGTCAAGAATTCAAAGGACATGCGTGCAGGTCTTAAAATCATTTCTACATTCTTTTGTGATAGGAGAAGGGGGAAAGGACAGTTAGCAGCCCAATTGCAAAGAAAGAAGAATGTTAAGAGGATATCTTGTTGAGTAATAAAAATGGCGGTACAAGATTAAATCATCTGATCCAATTGGAAGGCATATCATACAAAGCCAACATCTGGAATAATAATACTTTGGTGCAGCACAGTCCTCATAGGAGTTGAGGAAGAAATCCTACCCGGGGTGTATGGTGCAGGAGTACCCCATTAGGATCATGCCTCCATGAGCCTAATTTGGGTCTTTTAAGTTTCTTTTCATGTTAATGGAAAACAATAATGTCTTATGGACCATTTTTGTGAAGTTGTGAACTCCAATCAGGAGATAATGGCCTAAAATGGCAATGTTTTCCATGTACTAGAAGAATGTGCCAAAAGCGGTCAAATGAAGTGTTCTTGATGTGCAGCATCTCTTTCAAAGTTTCATTTGGACCTAACTAGTTATATTTTCATGATTACTGAGTCATACGGAGAGCTTTGATAAAGTTTCATAAGCATTAGATCAAAGATGTTAAAGTGGTCAAGAACTTGCAAAAGCTGCTTGACAACTTTTGTATGTTTGTTATGCAAAATGTTGATAATTTTGTAACCAACAATTACCTATTTGAAAATTGGTTGGGAACCATTGGAAGTTGATTGTGGACATTTAAATAACCGTTTTTTGTCGATCCAAGGTCGATTTCAACATTTGGGGAGAAGTTTCAATAGATAAAATGTTTTTGTTTTTGTTTTTTTTCTGATTTTCAGACTGAAAACTCATTGTTCATTTGATTGCTGCTCATTAGCCATACATATTTTTGTCATGAGTATTATATAGACTAAAAGTAGAGTGAATCTAATTTCTTTTGCAATTATTTTGGTACAATTTGGTTACAAAACAAGAAAGTTACAAGGATTTTACTAAAAATAATCTTCAAACCCTCACAAACAAGGATTATGACTATATTTTTCTCATATCATTTTATTCCACCGTAGGAAATATATAAAAATTAGTGAAATGGAATCCATTAGAGTCCCCTTTGAGATGGTGGTGGTCAGAGATCTGAAGATGGCATGTGGAAGGAGAAACTTGATGCCCTATGCCTGATATTCCATATGTGACAGGCTTGTTTTGGGACTGTGAATGCATTTTGTTCACCATGAGATAATTTGAGAGGTTTTGGCACCCAAGACAAGGTTAAAGCCTGGACTAGAGATGGAAAACACCTATTAGAGGTGTTGGTTGATTTTTGGAGCAAGTTTTTAGAATACTTCCTTTGGAAAAGCGGGCTAATTGGGCTCATAAAACCTGTAATAGTCCATTTTTTGTCATTATGTTTCAAAGCAGCCTAGGGTTGACTTTATCAATGTTGTATAGACCTCTAAAGGGTGTCTCAAACTATTCCTTGTTTGTGCCTAACACCATCGATCTGGGAGTTATGGTTCTAAAACTAATCAGTGAGGACCTAGGCTTAATCATCATTTGTGAAGGAGACACAATGCAAACACAAAAGATATAAAGCATAGACTAAAAACATAAGATATGCAAGGTAATTAAGAGGCATTGAATGAAAATGATAATGATACACATAGGAGGATATAAGAGATTGAATCTATTGTGATTTAGAAAATGAAAGCAGATTTGAGAAATGGATACAAAGAGGAAACTAGGATAGAATGTTGAAGCTAACGAGCTGTGATCCAGTGCTAGACCCTACTATTGTCAAGATATTTTAACAAGACCATGTGTCGGGAATGATTAGAGGAAACACTCTTGTTGTCCTCTAACTTTTGAGCCAAGATGGTAACATAAAAGTTATGGTTGTTAATCACCTAGGATTTTGTATTGTTCAAACTCTATAGTTGTTCATCATAGTCCTCTCTATCCACCTATATGAGACTTTCTTAGTCTAAATATTTCAAATTTTTAGCTTCACAAACAAAATACTATTGACAAGAAATACAAAATATGAAGAGAAGACATATGGAATAAAGTATACAGAAATAAAACATGAATCAAACATGATGCAGACATGTAAGGCACAAAGCATATACTAAAGACAAGGAGAAAGCATACAAAACATGTAGCAAACACACTAAGCATGTAGGACACAAACCAAACACAAAAAAATTGCAAGGCATAGAGTAAATATAGGACATACAAAGACAATTAGGAGGCATTCACTGAAAATGATGATGACACACGTAGCAAGAGTTTAAAGATTCATATCATGATTTAGAAGATGAAACAAGATTTAAGAATAGATGTAGAGATGAACTTGGGACAAAAAGGTGAAGCTAACAAAAATGTAATCCAAGGCTAGGCCCTAGTGTACTCAAGCTATTCTAACAAGAGCATGTGTAAAAATGATCTAAAGAAACAATCATGCTATCATCTAAATATGGAGCCAAGATAAGATAATAGAAGTTATGGTTGTTAATGATCTAGAACTAAGTATTGTTAAAAGAATATAATTGTTCATAATAGACCGTTCTATCCATCGATGCCACTTTCTTAGTCTAAATCTTTCAAATTTGCAATTGTGCACATGAAATAATCTAAAATGTTGTGTTATATAGTCTTATGTTGGTCAAATCCTAACTTGGTGTTCCCACATCCATAAAAACTATGATAATCATAATAACAACTATGTGCTCTTAGGAGAGTAGGGAAAAAAGAAAATAACTTAAACTAAAATGATTACTTTATTTGTGAACCATTTGCTTTTGTAAAGTAAATGTTATTGAATGTTTGCAGGTGTTAGACAAAAACAACATTACATGTATTTAGTATACACTATGAACTACATTAAAGATGTCTAAATTTAACAAGTTTAATATAATGCAAGCAATATATAACACAAGCACAAAAGAAGAAATCAAATCTGATAAACAGATAAAGATAGCAACCTAGAATTAAAAGTTGAAACTGACTTGGTAGGACTCCAACACTAAGCTCTAGTATCCTGAAGATGTTTTCACAAAAGCCAATGTGAGAAATGGTAAAAGAAACTTCTGTGTAGCTATACACAAAATATGGAGTCAAAATAAGATTAAAAAAATGTTGAGAACTCATGTCATACAGTGTTATATTGTTGTATTTCAGATAATGTTCCTCTTATTTTTCTCCTTTCATATGTGTCGTTGCCATAATCTAAAACTTTCTAATCTGCACCTACACACATGTAAGAGAGGAAAGACGTGTTTTGTATAGGGGCTTGCCTTGGTCAAGCCCCTTGTTGGTATTCCCACTACAAAAACTATGATGGCGATATAATAAATGTCTTATATTAGCAAGCAAATGCAAAATCAACTAACATAAATGTTAACGATTACCTGAGATGTGAAGCCCTTCCTTCAGCTCCATATAAATAGTTTGTGATCTCCCACAAATATTAGTACACAACATAATAAAAATAGTAAGTAACAATATCACTAGATTGCAAATGACATAGCACCTAATAATATACTCGCGCTTATTGTTATTGATTTTGACACATTTCTATAGAGATTATTTAGAATAATAAATAGATTATCCAAACATGCTTTTCAAATAATGAAGCAATATGTTCATATGCAACTAAAATATTTACATAAGCTACAATTCAAAAAACTTCATCTACAAGGTTGTGTCAACTACAAGCCCAAAGCCAACAATTGAATATTAGAATTTGGAGCCAAATTGGTAGGACACCGTAGGTGCATGCTATTGTCCTGCAATGTTTGGCAGCTCAAAGTGTCGAGCACTATAGGATATGGATAAGATGGTCAATTTAAATCCTCAAGGAAAAAAATTCCTGCCTGTCAATCCAGAAACAATCCAAGCTCAGAAACTTATCAATCTAAAATGTCAATATGAATTGGTCAACATTAAGAATACATGCATAGGGAGTAAAGCATACACAAAAAGAACATGAATCCAACATGTAAGTTACAAATCATACATGTGAGACAAGAAGCAAGCACGCCAAACATGTAAGAAAGGTAGCACTCATGACATTCAAAAACATTTAAAAGTATATAATGCAAACAATAGCAAAACAAGATTCAGAGTTGCAGATGTAATGAGACATAGATATGTAAGCATCTGGTCATAGCAACTATCAACCTCAAAACACAAAAAATGCATTGAAAAATTTAATCAATACACAATGTCATTCAGGAGAAATATAAAACATGAAGAAGACACATGCAAAAAATAAGACATACAAAAAGAAGACGTGAATTGGACATGATGCAAACACATAAGGATCAAAGTATGTCTCCAATACACAGAGAGAGAACACAAAATGTTAAGATTGTGGCCTTGACAAAAAATATATTAGCAACCAAACAATATACTTACCTTGTTAAGAGCATAGATATATCGATATATATAAATAATGATATTAATTATGAGATATATTTAATATCTATTGTTTATGGATTTATGCTTTGGATTATTTGTTTGGGCCCAAAGTCAGCCTACTTGGTATTCTAGATCAGGTCGGCCCCTTTGGGAAAACCCCTCTTGGCTCCTACTTATAGGAGATTGTTTCTTGAGAGAAGACACCCAAGACATAATGTGTTTCTTCTCCAAGGATCATCGAATATAGCAGGGCATCTGGGAAATTACCTAGGGCAGAAATGAAAGTATAAAGGTAGGGAATTCATCAAGAAGCTATGAATTTTCTGTCTAAAGTGCAGAGACCTCTCTACCCTAATAGCAGTACATCAAGGGCAAAAATCTATACAATATCAGCAGGGTCTGATATATATAAATATGTATTGTGACCTGATGTTGTAAGGTGTAGATTCAAGATACTTACAATGCAGATTGGGTGTAGTCAATAGTAAGTCACAAGGCACATAGTGTTGGTCTATGTCACCATAGATTTAATCTAAGAAAAATGGCTAGGAGGGCCAACTCGGGTCACATCTAAAGGATCAGACCTAAAGACTTCTTGGACAGACATCGAGTGTTATAATCCAGGTACTATCTCTCCCTTGCCTTAAGTTTATTATGTGGTTAGTATTTGGAAGTTTTCTATAATTTGTTCATTCCTAGGTAAAATCTGAAATATATTTTAACATGGTATCAGAGCTACGGTAGAGAAAATATCCATTTCAGATTTAGGAATTCAAACTAATTCTTTCATCTAAGCTGGTAACCATGTCTTCCGGGATTAGACCTGAAGATAGGCTAGAGGAAGATGTTAACTTCACATCTTGGAAAATTAGGTTATTAATCATTCTAAGGGAATTATAAATTATTTCAGTCATTGAAGGTCCTCCTAAAGAAAACATGGATCATGATGAAAAGAACGAATGGAATAAAAACAATAATAAAGAAATGAGGATAATTGTTGATAGTGTTAAAGACCATCTTGTGCCAACTATTGCAAATCTAGAGAATGCATATGAGATGTTCACCTCATTATTTGGCATGTTTCAAATCAACAATACAAATAGGGTCCTAGCCCTTAAAAATAAACTCTCTCAAATAAAAATAATCGAGGGGAGTCCATCACTTCATACTTCAAGAGGATCAATGATTTAAGGAATCAACTATCATCAATTGGGTTCAATTATGATTAAAAAGAGCTTACTATAACAGCTCTCAATGGATTACCTCTTACTTGGGAAGCATTAATTCAAGGGATTAGTGCTCATTCCAAATTACCTACTCTTGATAGACTAAAGACCGATTGTCTTCAAGAAGAAGAAAGATTAATATCAAGAGGCTCCATCTTCAAGGAAGACATTCAAGTTCTCTTCTCCCAAAACTCAAAGGGGGGGGGGGCAGGAAAATTAAAAAAGAAGAGGGAATATCAAGAGAATGAAAATGAAGTAATTTCAAAGGAAAAAGGGGGGAAAGAAGCACTTTAAGAAAAGGAAACCTTTCCAGAAAGAATTCTCTAAAACTAAATGTTTTAAATGTGAGAAGTTTGGTCATATAGCTGTAAATTGTCTTGAGAGGAACAACCTTCAAGCATCCTTTGTGGAGGTAAATGTACCTAGATCAGAGCACTTTGCACTTTGAGAGGGAGTTGCAATTTGAGAGGGAGTTTAAATGGGCTCACGTATGAAATCATCTAAGTTATAAACTCCTTCTACTATTTTCTTACATCTACATCCTTGTATATGTTGTTTATACTTTATGTTGCAGCTCTGTCATATTTCTGTTATTTGATGTATGGGTGGCAACATTCATAACTATTGGCATACTTGGTGTACTTTATGTATAGGAACATACATTATAATATTTTATGTTTTGACATTACCTTGTTCATGTGTGAACATGTTTTCTCTATAATAGACTTTATGAGTAAATACATCTCTTGGTTTATGTTAGCATTGATTTGTATATATTCTTTAAATCATTGTCTCTATTATGGGAAATCATAGTTGATTGCTAGATGGTTACTAGTTACTATGTTTCCTATGCATAGGTGCATACATTCTTGGTTGGAACATTCATACACTGACATATGTTAGATTTAATGTTGTTATCTACATAGGAACATTCATATATAAAACTATACTGCATCATATTATATCTGGTTAGATGTTGGTTATCTTTGGGTGAAGAAGACTTATGTGATTATTCTTATGCATAGTTTCTGGATAAATTATGTTGGTTGTATGGGGCATATATCATCTATAGCTTGTGAAGCATACTTTAATATTATGTATGAATGGATCATACTTTCCTTCATTTACTAATTACATGTGGTTCTATGTGTGAACTTTTCATCATTAGTTAATCTTGTACTTATGTTTTTGGCTAAGTTATTCTTATGTATTGAAGAATATCATTTAATATTATTCGAGTCAAGAGGACTCATGGATCAGGGATCCATTGCTAAGTAATTGGTGAGACATCATGGATTTGATGTCAAAAGTCCATTACTCCCAGTAATTTGTGAGACATCATGGATTTTATGTCAAAAGTCCATTACTCCCAGTAATTGGTGAGACATCATGGATTTGATGTCAAAAGTCCATTACTCCAAGTAATTGGTGAGACATCATGGATTTGATGTTGAAAGTTCATTACTCTGAGAAATTGGTGAGACATCATGGATTTGATGTCAAAAGACCATTGCTCCGAGCACTTGGTGAATATCATGGACTTGATATTCATGAGACCAATACTCTGGATATCATGGAGTTGATATCCTTTGATTCTTGGAGACTCATGGATCAAGGATCCACAATTGATTATTTGGTAATATATATCATGGACTTGGTGATACCATGAATATCATAGAGTTGATATTCTAAATTCTTGAGTCATGGGACTCGTGGATCTGAGAAATCCACATCTGGATAGTAAAACATCATGTACTTGATGTTGGTATGATGTCATGGATTTGACATCCCTTGAGTCTTGGTGACTCATGGATTTAGTTATCTACAAATGGGATGGTATACATCATGGACTTGATGATACCTTGAATATCATTGACTTGATATTCAAAATAGTCAAGGAGACTAGAGGATTTAGGAAATTCACAAATTAATTGGATATTTGATATCATGTCACTTATATCATAGATTGATATTCTTGGGTCTAGGAGACCAAAGGATCTAGGAGATCCACATTTGGATGGTAAGCATCATATGATATGATGTTTCTAATATGAATATGAGATGTATGGTTTGTAAGAACATATGTGTTCTACCTATCATAGATATGAGATCTATGATTCTATTGGATATGGGATCCATGTTGTTTATATCTTTGGCATCTCTATCAAGGGTTGATAGAGGGAGATTATTGAGTTGATCTTTTCCTCAAGTCCAAGAGGGAGTGTTAAGATTGTGGCCTTGACAAAAAATATATTAGCAACCAAACAATATACTTACCTTGTTAAGAGCATAGATATATCGATATATATAAATAATGATATAAAATATGAGATATATTTAATATCTATTGTTTATGGATTTATGCTTTGGATTATTTGTTTGGGCCCAAAGTCAGCCTGCTTGGTGTTCTAGATCAGGTCAGCCCCTTTAGGAAAACCCCTCTTGGGTCCTACTTATAGGAGATTGTTTCTTGAGAGAAGAACACCCAAGACATAACATGTTTCTTCTCCAAGGATCATCAAATATAGCAAGGCATATGTGAAATTACCTAGGGTAATAGTGAAAGTATAAAGGCAACAAATTCATCAGGAAGCTGCAAAATTTTTTTCTAAAGTGCAGAGACCTCTCTGCCCTAATAGCAGTACATCAAGGGCAGAAATCTATACAATATCAGCAGAGTCTGATATATATAAATAGGTATTGTGACCTAATGTTGTAAGGTGCAGATTCAAGACACTTACAGTGCAAATTGGGTGTAGTCAATAGCAGATCATAAGGCACATAGTGTTGGTCTATGTCACCATAGATTTAATCTAAGAAAAAGGGCTAGGAGGGCCAACTCGGGTCACATCTGAAGGATTAGACATAAAGACTTCTTGGATAGACAACAAGTATTATAATTTAGGTACTATCTCTCCCTTGCCTTAAGTTTATTCTGTGCTTATTATTTGGAAGTCTTCTATAATTTTTTCATTCCTAGGTAAAATTTGAAATATATTTACACAAAGCACACAAGATACAAAGCAAAAAAAAAAAAAGTGCAACATACAGAGCAATAACACACAATATACAAGATAATTAATAAGTACATAATCAAAATGCTAACAAACAAAGCTTCCAAGTCAAAGAGGTAAAAAAACATAAATATGAAAATTTTGCTAAATACCAACTAACATACCCAAAATATAACAAACAGACTAGAGAATTTAATCAATACACAATGTCATTAGCCAAGAATGCAGAACATGTAGAAAAGACACTGAGGTAATAATGTATACATAAAGAAGACCTATGTCAAATAGGATGCAAACAAGTCGTATGTGCAAGACAAGAAGCAAACATGCCAAAAAGGCAAGAGAGGTAGCAAACGTGCAATAAAAGAAAATTTAGTTTTAAATATAATGAAAATAATAGCAAACAAAGATTTTGAGCTGGAGAGGTAATGAGACAAATGTGTGAGCTTCTCTTCATACCAATTTTCATCCCCAAAATACAACAAACACATTGAAGAATTTAATAAATACACAATGTCATTCAAGGGAAATACTTAACATCAAGAAGACAAATATAGGACATAAATCATACACAAAGAAGACATCAATCAGATATATGTTGCAAATACATAAGATAAAAAGGTTATATGCAAGACATGGATAAAGCACACATAAATCTGAGACATAAGACACAAGTCATATGTGCAAGACAAGAAACAAACATGCAAAATAAGAAAGAGAGGTAACACACATCAAATAAAATTAATTTAAGTTTTACATACTAAAAATGATAGCAAACATAAATTATGAGTTGGATAGGTAATGATACAAATATTTCATACCAATTGTCATCCCCAAAATGCAACTAACCTATTGAAGAATTTAATAAATACACTATGTCATTTGAAGAAGATACTTAAACATGAAGAAGACAAATATAAAAACATAAAACATACACAAATAAGACATGTTGTAGACTTGTAACGCACAGAGCATATATGCAATACATCGACAAGGCACACAAGAAATACAAAAAACATGCTACACACAAAGAAAACACACATGACATGCAAGCAATTAACAAACATATAATAAAAATTTTACCAAACAAGGACATGTTGAATAGGTGAAGAGACATAAATAAGAAAGATTCTCTAAATACCAGCTATCATCCACCAAATACAATAAATGCATTAAAAAATTTAATCAATACATAATGTCAATGACTGGAAATATGATACATGATGAATACACACGTAAGGTATAAACTATATAGAAAGCAAACATATATCACATATGATACAAGCATGTAAGGTACAAAACATATACGCAATACACAGAGAAAACACACAAAATAGAGAGCAAAAAAAAGCATGTATGACACAAAGCAAAGACACAAATGATGCAAGGCAAGAGGAAACACATATGACACGCAAGTCAATAATGCATTGAATGAAAATGATGATAATACACATAGCAAGAGATTAGGGATTTCAATTAAGGTTTGGAATATGAAAATAGATCTGAGAATGATTTCTTGAGGACTCTACAAACTTTCTTGAAAACTCGACCAACACCTCTAATAGGTGTATTAATTTATTGTTAAGATAATAGAAGTTATGCTTGTTAATTATCTAGAACTTAGTATTGTTCAAAATGTATAATTGATCATCACAGTCTAATATATCCATCTATGCCACTTTCTTAGTCTAAATCCTTCAAATTCACAATTGCACACACAAAATACTCTAAAATGTTGTGTTATATAGTTTTACATTGGTCTAATCTAACTTGGTGTTCCCACATCCATAAAAATTATGATAATCATATTAACAACTATGTGCTCTTAGGAGAGCAAGGGAAAAAGAAAATAAATTAAACTAAAATGATTACTTTATTTGTGAACCATTTTCGTTTGTAAAGTTTTGCATGAAATGTCATTGAATGTTTTCAAGGGTTAGTAAAAAACAACATTACATTTATTTAGTATACACTATGAGTATGAACTAGGTTAAAGATGTCTAAATTTAACAGGTTTAATATAAAAGCACAAAATATATAACACAAGCACAAAAGAAGAAATCAGATTTGATAAATAGATAAAGATAGGAACTTGGAATTGAAAGTTGAAACTGACTTGGTAGGACTCCAACACTAAGCTCTAGTATCCTGAAGATGTTTTCACAAAAGACAATGTGAGAAATAGGAAAAGAAAACTTTTGTGTAGCTATACACAAAATATGGAGTCAAAAAAAGATTACAAAAATGTTGAGCACTCATGTCATACAGTGTTATATTGTTGTAAGTCAGATAATGTTCCTATTAATCTGCACCTCCACACATGAAAGAGAGGAAAGATATGTTTTGTATAGGGGCTTTCCTTGGTCAAGCCCTTTGTTTGTATTCCCACTACAAAAACTATGATGATGATATAATAAATGTCTTCTATTAGCAAGCAAATGCAAAATCAACTAACATAAATGTTAATGATTACTTGAGATGTGAAGCCCTTCCTTTTGCTCCATATAAAGAGTTTGTGAACTCCCACAAATATTAGTACACAACATAATAAAAATAGTAAGTAACAATATCAATAGATTGCAAATGACATAGCACTCGATAATATCCTCACACTTATTGTTATTAATTTTGACACATTTCTATAGAGATTATTTAGAATAATAAATAGATTATCCAAACACTCTTTTCAAGAAATAAGGAAATATATTCTATGCAACTAAAATATTTACGTAAGCTACAATTTAAAAAACTCCATCTACAAGGTTGTGGTAACTACAAGCCCAAAGCCAACATTTGAACATTAGAATTTGGAGCCAAAATGGTAGGACACCATAGGTGCATGCTATTGTCCTACCAATAGATATGTAAGCATTTGTTCATAGCAACTATCAACCTCAAAACACAAAAAATGCATTGAAAAATTTAATCAATACAGAATGTCATCTAGGAGAAGTATAGAACATGAAGAAGATACATATAGAAAATAAAACATACAAAAAGAAGACATGAATTGGACATGATGCAAACACATAAGGCTCAAAGTACATCTGCAATACATAGAGAGAGAACACAAAGAACACAAGATACAAAGAAAAAAACAAAAAAAAGTGCAACACATAGAGCAACAACACATGACATGCAAGACAATTAATAAGTACATAATCAAAATGTTAACAGACAAAGCTTCCAAGTCAAAGAGGTAAATATGAAAATTTTGCTAAATACCAACTAACATACCCAAAATATAACAAACACATTGAAGAATTTAATTAATACACAATGTCATTAGCCAAAAATGTAGAACATGTAGAAAAGACATAGAGGTCATTATGTATACACAAAGAAGACCTATATCAAACAGGATGCAAACAAGTCGTATGTGCAGGACAAGAAGCAAACACACCAAAAAGGAAAGAGAGGTAGCACACGTGCAATAAAAGAAAATTTGGTTTTAAATATAATGAAAATAATAGCAAACAAAGATTTTAAGTTGGAGAGGTAATGAGACAGATGTGTGAGCTTCTCTTCATACCAATTGTCATCCCAAAAATACAACAAACACATTGAAAAATTTAATAAATACATAATGTCATTCAAGGGAAATACTTAACATGAAGAAAACAAATATAAGACAAAAATCAAACACAAAGCAAACATGAATCAGATATGTTACAAACACGTAAGACACAAAGCATATATGCAAGACATGGACAAAGCACACATAAATCTGAGACATAATACACAAGTCATATGTGCAAGACAAGAAACAAACATGCAAAATAGGAAAGAGAGGTAACACACACCGAATAAAAGTAAATTAAGTTTTACATACTAAAAATGATAGCAAACATAAATTTTGAGTTGGATAGGTAATGATATAGATATTTCATACTAATTTTCATCCTAGCAATGCAACAAACCTATATGCAAGACATGGACAAGGAACACAAGAAACATAGCAAACATGCTACACAGAAAGAAAATGCACATGACATGCAAGCAATTAACAAGCATATAATAAAACTTTTACCAACAAAGACATGTTGAAGAGGTGAAGAGACATAAATAAGAAAGATTCTCTAAATACCAACTATCATCCACCACATACAACAAATGCACTAAAAAATTTAATCAATAGACAATGTCAATGGCTAGAAATACAACACATGATGAATACACAAGGTATAAACTATACAGAAAGAAAACATATATCACACATGATGCAAGCATGTAAGGTACAAAACATATATGCAATATGCAGAGAAAATACACAAAACAAAGAGCAAACACAAGCATGTATGACACAAAGAAAATACACAAATGATGCAAGGCAAGAGGAAACACATAAGACACCCAAGTCAATCAAAATGCATTGAATGAAAATGATGACAATACGTGTAGCAAGAGATTAGGGATTCCAATTGTGGTTTAGAATATAAAAGTAGATTTGAGAATGATTGCTTGAGGACTCTACAAACTTGCTCCAAAACTCAACCAACACGTCTAACAAGTGTATTAATTTATTGTTAAGATAATATAAGTTATACTTGTTAATGATCTAGAACTTGGTATTGTTCAAAGTATATAATTGTTCATCACAGTCTGATCTATCCATCTACACCACTTTCTTAGTCTAAATCCTTCAAATTCGCAATTGCACACACAAAATACTCTAAAATGTTATCTTATATAGTATTACATTGGTCTAATCTAACTTGGTGCTCCTACATCCACAAAAATTATGATAATCATAATAACAACTATGTGCTCTTAAGAGAGAAAAGGAAAAAGAAAATAACTTAAAATAAAATGATTACTTTATTTGTGAACCATTTTCTTTTGTAAATTTTTGCATGAAATGTTATTGAATGTTTTCAAGGGTTAGTAAAAAACAACATTACATTTATTTAGTAGACACTATGAATTAGGTTGAAGATGTCTAAATTTAATAGGGTTAATATGAAGCATGAAATATATAACACAAGAAAAAAAGAAGAAATCAGATCTGATAAAATGATAAAGATAGGAACCTAGAATCAAAATTTGAAAGTGACTTCATAGGACTCCAACACTAAGCTCTAGTATCCTGAAGATGTTTTCACAAATGCAAATGTGAGAAATGGTATAAGAAAATTGTTGTGTAGATATACACAAAGTATGGAGTCAAAACAAGATTACAAAAATGTTGAGCACTAATGTCATACAGTTTTATACTGTTGTAAGTCAAATAATGTTCCTCTTATTTTGCTCATTTCATATGTGTTGTTGTCATAATCTAAAACCTTCTAATCTGCACCTGCACACATGAAAGAGATGAAAGACATGTTTTGTATAGGGGCTAGCCTTGGTTAAGCCCCTTGTTGGTATTCTCACTATAAAAACTATGATGACGATATAATAAATGTCTTTTATTAGCAAGAAAATGTGAAAACAACTAACATAAATGTTAATGATTATTGGAGATGTCAATCCCTTCCTTCTGGTCCATATAAAGAGTTTTTGAATTCCCAAAAATGTTAGTAGACAACATAATAATAATAGTATTATTATGTGAGTATGAAATCTCTCATTGCTATTGTGCATCCTGGTGCTCTGCCTGAGGTTATAGCAATTAGGGCTCCCATTATGCCCTGCATTGGAAGCTTGGTAGATCTTGCTATAGACACCTTGCTTTTGGCCCTTTCTTCCATGAGTCTTTCCTTGGTCGTGTCCTTGACATTCTCAATGGGTGAGGGTTTGGGTTTGAAGGAGCCTCTTCCTTCCCGCCCATACACTTTTCCAAATACGATGTCTGGTGGCTTGGATTTTTCTATTGTTTCTGCATAGGGACCTGTTCCTATGGATGTGGCTTTGGATCCTATGAATGCCCATAAAATCTCTACTCTCTCCAGGCCTGTGATCATTGCCTCAACTCATGGTGTGAAGGGATCTTATGCTAAATTTGTTTCCTCAGCTCGGTCTTGGGTTGGGGGTCCCTCCTATAGGGTGCCTTCTTTTGTGTTGATTTCTATCTCTAGAGCCCTCTCTGTCTAGCTCTCTTTTGTTTCTATTGGGGAGCTAGAGTCTTTCTCTAAGATCCTTATGGGTCTAGCTCTAATATGTCGATTTCGGGGGTTCTGGCCAATGTTGTCCCAACTTCATGATTGGATCTCCTGAAAATGGGAACCAATACTCTTAGATAATGTTCATATCATCCCTTTAGCTAAAGGTTTTTTCATTGCTAAATTTGATAGTTCTAAGGATAGAAATAAAATTTTATATGAAAACTTCTTTTCCTGGGAGGAGGATAAATTCTTGCTTATACTAAAACCATGGCATCCAGATTTTAATCCTTCTTTTGAAGTTTTCAACAATATGCCTATTTGGGTGAGGCTTCCTAATATTCCTCTTCATCTCGAGCAATATTTTATCCTGGAGGAGGTGGGGGAGGCTCTAGGGGAGTTTTTGATTGTGGATGAGAATACTTCCAATATGTTCCATTCTACCTATACCTACATTTTGGTAGATATTAACATTTCACAGGGTCTTCCTACTGAAATAAATATTCAATCTTCTAAAGGTTCATGGTTGCAACAACTGGATTATGAGGGTATCCCCTTTAGATGCAAAAAATGTTTTAAAACAGGTCATCATGCTTCAAAATGCAATTTTTACTTCAAAGCAAAGTTAGGCCCTCATACTTGGTGGAAGGATGCCTCCATTGAACATTATACAGTTCTCAAAAGCTCTCCCGAGTCTTCTCTGGATTCAAATATTCCTAGGTCCCCTACTGGTGGCTCTGTGGATGGTGTTCATGCCAGCCCTGCTATGCCTTTGTAGGAATCCATCTCTTCTTCTGCTGGTGGTTCAGTGGTTCCTACTAGCTCTACTAGTGGGTCAATTGACATTGTTTCTACTAGCCCTACTGGTGTGGAATCTGGTGTTGTTGCTTCTCTTGCTAGAAGCCCAACAAGCCCTGTTCTTGAGTTTTCTTTTCCTACCACATTTGGTGGTATGATTTTTGCTATTGGTAATGTTGTCGTTGTCCCTCTTTCTAGGAGCTTTTTAGATTCTTTGTTGGGAGTTGTTTCTCTAGATTTGGTTTGTTGGTAGAAGAAGGTAGTGAATGTCCAAGATGGCTGAATTACTGTCAAAGGGAGAAATTAAAAAAAAACCTCATCTTCTTTCGACATGACCCTTTGATCTCATAAAATGGGGATTCAGGCCTTGCTCTAAGGCTTCTCTGTGTGATTTGGTCTTAGTGTCCCTCCTCCCTTTGGTTGGACTATTTCATTGTGGGTGCTTGTAATGATTTATCTTTCATGTGCTCTTGTAGTGTCTGGTCCTTTATTTTTGGCTAGACTGTTGTATTTATGGAGCTTCAATAGATTTACCTTTCATCCCAATATTGTAAAGGGTTATGGGGTCCCTTCAAAACCTATTGTTATCTTAATAAAAAACATAATAAAAATAGTAATTAATAATATCACTAGATTGCAAATGGCATAGCACTTGATAATATCCTTGCACTTATTATTATTGATTTTGACACATTTCTATAGAGATTATTTAGAATATTAAATAGATTATCCAGACACACTTTTCAAATAAAGAAGCGATATATTCATCTGCAACTAAAATCTTTACATAAGCTACAATTCAAAAAAACCATCTACAAGGTTGTGTCAACAACAAGCCCAAAGCCAACATTTGAACATTAGAATTTGGAGCCAAATTGGTAGGACATCGTAGGTGCACGCTATTGTCCTACCATGTTTGGCATCTTAGAGTGTCGAGAACTGTAGGATATGGATAAAATGGCAAATTTAAGCCCCCAAGGAAAGAATTTTCCCGCATATTGATCCAAGAACAATCCAAGCTCAGGAAATTATCAATCCATAATCCTCAAGGTATACCACTACTCTCTGATATTCTTGATTGGTGATCCCTCACCTAAATACTCAATAATGTATTAGTTATATTTAAAAACATTACATGCTTAACTAGGATTGTGTGGTTGATGAGAATACTCAATGAGACAAATCCCATCAAGCCAATGAGAATCCACAACATCAAGGTAGAACATATAGGATACCAGAGGGTAATCCACAAGTTGCACATGTAGATGAGGATGTTCAGTCTTCAAATTGTAAAGAAGCTGAAAGGGGATGTTCTTGTTATAGGAAGAGCCTTGTTGATTGATAAGATATAACCAGCCCATAGGAAGAAGTTTTTTCACACAACTTGTAAGTGTAATGGTAATTTTTGCAATGTTATTATAGATGGCAATAGTTGGTGTAGGGGCACCCCATTGGGATCATTCCTCCATGAGGCTGATTTGGGCCGTTTTATGATAAGGGATACAATAAGGTCCTATGTGATGTAGAGTGGGCAACAGAGGTGGTGGATAAATGACTACAAATGATCAAACTTGAGAGGCTTGGCATTACAATCCCACTAGCCCCTAAGACACACAAATAGCCCAAATAGCCCAAATGACTCCAACACCTTCCCAAAGGACAAGATGAGTAATAAAGGTATAAAAAAAATTTATTTGACAAGATTCAATCACTTTTGGACTCCACCCAAATACCCAAGAGCCAAAACACCAAAACTATCCTCAAGGCCTAATTGCCCCTCAACTAGCCCTAGTGGACTGTTTCTTCCTATTTTCTCTTACTTTTCCAAAGCACTAACCAAAAATTTATTTTTTGGATACCCTTTATGGGTTTTCACAACATACTAGAAGATTGGATAGGGTTGTTTTGGAGCACTATCTGCTGCTCACCCTAGTGACCCCTTTTTAGGCTAAAAATATGGCCATTTAACAAAGAAAGTGTTAACCAAACTTATCCAAAAGACTCTAAACTCTCAAAAGTGACTTATTATGGTCCAACACTGACAAATATCAACTTGTATCAATTCTAGGTCTCCTCCAAGCATCCAAATCCCAACTAGGCTCTCTCTAGGGCCTCCAAATCAAGGTTTTGACCAAAACATATCTCCAAAACATTCCTAATCAATATAATGGATGGATCACCTTTATATCATCCATATACAACTATCCAAGTCATAAAACTCCCCTCTCCTTAAGGTAGATTAATGGCTGCTATACCCATGGCCCCATTTTCTTTATGAAATCTCATACAACAACATTTCCATTATTGCTTACCCTACAAATATGGAGCATTCCTACATTATAAGGTGTTAGTACAATATAATACACCTATTTGATTCATCCCCAACCACAGATACCACATCAAAGGGGATGAATCAAGATTTCACCATTGAAACCCTTACCCAATCAAGGACTATCACGATACAGTCAGTCTTGAGGGCTTTAAATCAATTCAAAACAACTTTAAGAGAGTTCAAAAATTATGTATAAACATTCAACAATGCCTCCCAATGATTTAAACCAAAGAACCATTCAATAATCAATCACAACATGCAAGAAACTCAATGTTTTATTGCCAAAAATGGGTATAGTCCAAAAATTTCTCAATACCAATCCGTACATAATGGTTCTCCTTCACAAAATGGATCAAAATAAGTTTTAATAACCTTCCCCCAACCTCCCAAACTGAAACCAATTAGTTTGGTTGTATGAAAACTCTAAACAACTTCTGAATGCATTTTCCCACCAAATCCACAACTAGTCGTTGGGATTTAAATTTTAAATTTATAACTTTAAAAATAATGCAAAATACTTATCCAAACCAATCCAAATTGATGGATTTGACATAAAAGGATCAAATAAACCTATTCAAATCCTAATCTACCCTTTTTGACCCATAAAGCTCATCATGGCTCAGTTTATAATATTTTTCTCCTAAGGGCCTTATTAGGACCTTTAGGAGATTTACAAATTTGATCAAATTGATCATTACAAATCTTCATGATTAGTTTTAATATATCCCAATTGACATGTGGGATAGTCTTCTTTTGTTCCACCATGCCTGAATTGTCCATGCACTTAGGGGATCTTATTGATGCTCCTACATCATACACCCCACTTTCACAAGAGCTCTTATCCCAAGAGCCAATGCTCTTTGTCCTTAAGCCTCCCATCCTCCTAGATGGTTTCTTTCTCCTTGAGACCTACAACTTGTTATCCTCCTTATGATGTTCACCTACAATTAAACTATTAGAATAAAAAAATAGCTTTCTATACTTGTTACCATCCATGGCAACCTTGTTCCTTGCTGACTGTGGACAGTCATGTCTTGCTCCATTAAACAACTTCTTAGCTTGTTGTAGAGGATCACACAAACCCTTTCCCTTATCCTCCATGGATAGGCTCACATCTTTGTTCTTTTTTTCCACTATAGGACACCATAGTGTACCTATCAACACTCCATTCTCAGTCACTGTTTGCTTGCAATCAGAATTCTAATTTTTTCTTTGAACAACCACATTCTTCATAACCATAAGCGATGGTTTATGCTGCAGACTTGTCCCATCATGGTGACACTTCCTCTACTCCTGCAAGTTCACATATTCATTCTTACCAAAACAAAGAATCCTCTACATTCCATCACCCGGTAAATGATTCAAATGAAATTTCATACCATCCTTATGCACCACATAGACATTAGATGAACCAAAATGAATTGTGTTTCTTGAGGCTTGCCAAGGCCTTCCAAGGATTACATGGAAATATGTCATAGGAATGACATCACATAAAACTTGATCCCTATATTCTCCTATACAAAAATCAACTATTGCTTGCTCCCTCACAATAATGTTTTGAGTATCACTTACCCAAGATGCCTTATATGGTTTATCAATAGGAAACTTCTTCAATCCTAGTTTATTAACCATTTCATATGACACTAAATTATCAAAGGTACTAGAGTCTATTATCATCTTACAAATCTTACCATTTCTCATGCAATTTGTCCTAAAGATGGATGCTCTTGTCTCCTTTTGCTTCTGTAATTGTGGTCCTCTTCTCACCATCAAGAAGTCTCCTTCCAAGATTGGATCTTCATTATGGGACTTCTTTTCTTCATCTTCTCCTTGGGTTAAGGTGACTCTCTTCTCCACCTTCTTGAAATCCATTCCTTTCTCAAGGAACTTGTAAGATTGATGTCCTACTCCTCCACATGTGAAGTATGTACCTGTGAAGACACCATTACCCCTGCCATACCTATTACCTCCTCTAGGCTTAGATTCACCAACAACTTCCTTGCCTTTGTCATTAGCATCTTGTGTCTATCATTCATTGGACCTACCTCCTCTTCCTCTAATGGATTATACTCTTCCATTATCCTTCATTTCTTGTTTCCTCTTCAAATTATCATCAGTGTTCATGGCCAACTTGAAGCATTCCTCTAATGTCGTAGGAGTAGCCATGCTCATCTGATCCTATATGTTATACCTTAGTCCTCTAAGGTACCTTGCAAACTTTTCCTCTACATCCTCATCATGCGCTGCCTTGATTTCTAACTTATGGAACTCCTTAGTGTACTTAGGGACATCCATGTCCTTTTGCTTAAGCCCTTACATCCTCTTGTAGAGCCACACCTTGTAGTCTTCAGGAAAGAACTTGTCTTTCATTTTCTCCATCATCCTTGGCCAAGAAGAATTTTTTATCCAACCCTTTCTCAACCTATCATCTTGTAGGTTATCCCACAATAGTAAAGCATGTCCTTTCAATCTAGACTTGGCTATCTTCATCTTCATTCTCTCTTCCAAATCATCACAGTCAAAACAATTTTCTAGGGCACTAAACCAATCAAGAAGAAACTCATCATCCATCCTCCCATCAAACATAGGAAGTTCAACTCTTACCTTGGACTCACCAAGTCTCATAGCCTTCAAAATCATCTCTAACCTTGTATCTTCAAGATCCAATGGTTCCTCCCTTGAAAAAAATCCTTCATCACCACCATGGTCTTCTCTTTGTCCATATCTATTCACAAGTCTTGTCAATCTTTCCATTTCTTCTATCAACCTTCTATTATCTGTCATTTGTTCCCTTAAAATCTTTGCAATTTTTGCATTTGTAACTCTTTGAGGGATCTCATCTCCTTCACCCTCTAAAATCTTCAAGCATACCTTCAACATTGGAACACACAAGGAGGGATAGGCACTCCAAGGCTTCAACAACAAAACTGGTAGACCAAAGACTTCAAAGGCTTCTTCTCCTTCACCATAGGACACTCCTAGGCTCTGATAACAATTGATACAAATTTTTAAATAGAGGTGTTGGATAGATGACAACAATTAATTAAACTTGAGAGGCTTGGCACTACAATCCCACTAGCCCCTAAGGCACACAAATAGCCCAAATAGCCCAAATGACTCCAGCACATTCCCAAAGGCCAAGATGAGTAATAAAGGTATAAAAAAATTGTATTTGAAAAGATTCAATCACTTTTGGATTCCTCCAAAATACCCAAGAGCCAAAACATTAGAATTGTCCTCAAGGCCTAATTGCCCCTCAACTAGCCCTGTTAGACTGTTTCTTCCCATTTTCTCTTACTTTTTCCAAAGCAGTAACCAAACAAATTATATTTTTGGATACCGTTTCTAGGTTTACACAATATACTAGAAGATTGGATAGGGAATTTTTGGAGCACTATCTGCTACTCACCCTAGTGACCCCTTTTTAGGTTAAAAATATGGTCATTTAACAAAGAAAGTGTTAACCAGACTTATCCAAAAGACTCCAAACTCTCAAAAGTGACTTATTATGGTCCAAAAATGACAAATCTCAACTTGGATCAATTCCAAGACTCCTCCAAGCATCCAACTCCCAGCTAGGCTCTCTCTAGGGCCTCCAAATCAAGGTTTTGACCAAAAAGGTCTCTCCAAAACATTCATGATCAATATAATGGATGTATCACCTTTATATCATCCATATAAAACTATCCAATTCATAAAAATCCCCTCTCCTTAAGGTTATAGATTAATGGCTGCTATACCCAAGGCACCATTTTCTTCATGAAATCTCATGCAATTAGCACTTCTATTGTTGCTTACCCTACAAATATGGATCATTATTGAATTATAAGGTGTTAGTAAAATATAATACAACTATTTTATTCATCGCCATCCACAGATACCACAACAAAGGGGCTGAATGAAGATTTCACCATTGAAACCTTGCCCAATCAAGGATTGTCATGATACAGTCAGCCTTGAGGGCTTTAAATCAATTAAAAATGACTTGAAGAGAGTTCAAAAATGATGTATAAACATTCAAAAATTCCTCCCAATGATTTAAATCAAAGAACCATTCAATAATCAATCACAACATGCAATAAATTCACCATTTTATTGCCAAAAATGGGTACAGTCCAGAAATTTCTCAATACCAGTCTGTACACAATAGTTCTCCTTCACAAAATGGATCAAAATAAGTTTTAATAACCTTCCCCCAACCTCCCAAACTGAAACCAATTAGTTGGGTGGTTTAAAAACCTCTAAACATCTTCTAAACTCATTTTCCCACCAAATCCACAACTAGCCGTTGGGATTTAAAATTTAAATTTCTAACTTTAAAACTAATGCAAACTACTTATCCAAACCAATCCAAATTGATGGATGTGACATAAAAGGATCAAATAAACCTATTCAAATCCTAATCTACCCTTTTTTACCCTTAGAGCTCATCATGGCTCATTTTATAATATTTTGCTCCTAATGGTCTTACCAGGACCTTTAGGAGATTTACAAATTTGATCAAATTGATCATTACAAATTTTCATGATTGGTTTTAATATATCCCAATTGACATGTGGGATAGTCTTCTTTTGTTCCACCATGCTTGACTTTTCCATGCACTTATGGGACCTCATTGATGTCGCTGCATCACTATGGATCATTTTTGTGAAGTTGTGAGCTTGAATAAGGAGACATGTGTAATGGCCCAAAATGGCAGTGTTCTCCTTGTAATGGAACAATGTGTAAAAAGGGGTCAAATGATGTATTCATGATGTGAAATCTTATTCAAAGGCTCATTTTGACCTAATTAGGTATGTTTTGGTGATTAGGGCTGATGCAGAGGCCAAGGGATTCACTAAATTCTACCAAGATAGGAGGTCTTCATATTTCTAGTTTAGTAACAAAACCCACTCCAAAGGGATTCAAGAGAAACTTACACATTAAAACCTTTCAATATCAATAGATTAGAAAATACTCACAAGATCCATTCATGAAGGCTTCAAGGTCTTGGCAAGAAAAAGACCTTATAAGGACAAAATAATAACCCATACCCTCTGTCAACCTTGTTCTAACCACAAAGAAATTCTCTTCACAAGGTTGCACAATGGTGCAATGTCTGGATCTTGATTGATATTTCACATCAAAGGGCTTTACTAAAAAAGTGAGGCACCATAGATCCTTCAAGGCAATCCTTAAAAAACCTTCCAAACTACTAGTTCAAATTCAATAGTATAAGGACTTTTCAACACTCGCAACATTGCCATACACCTATTAGGATAGTCATGTTTTAATCAAATCCTCAATATACAAAAGAAATATCATGTTTGGGAATTCAATAAGTATTTTTCAAATTCCCCTTCCATCATGAAATAACAACATTCGATGATCCAAGTGACAAACAAAAAAATAAACTTTTAATTTTTGTCTTATCTTCGTCAAACCTGATTTTTCACTACACAAATCAGCACTCTGTCATTAATAACTTCCACATCAATCACCTTGAAGCTAATCCCTCCTATGAAATTGAGGGAAACTTAGTTATAAACATTATTCCCAATTTATATGTAGATCCAATGGTTAGAATGAAGGTTATGCTACTTTTACCAAGATTGATAATGACTGTCATAAAAACAAGTAAAATTTGTTGGTACAGTCAACCTAGGGCCTAACATTTCTCCTAATATACAAAGGTACCCACCCTGAGTCTTACACCATTTTAAAGGTTACTAAAAAAATACAAAATACAATAGAACCAAATTTATCCAATGGTGGCAACATGGGTTTACAGAGAAAACTTTATCAAGGCCCTTACAAATGAGGGTTTCTTAACTATTTTTAAAGAAATACTTGGATATCTTACTCATGATCATGGAAGACCCTCCAATTTGAACTAAATGAAAGATAACTCATATTTCAATGTCCAATAGGTTTGAGACACTAATCTATCAATGTGGGAGAGGAATGAGTGAAGGAACAACCATGAAGACAACAAATTTACACAAATAAACCACATTTCCATTGAAAATCTTCCACCAAACTCATTATTTTCTCCTCCTTTTCATTCCATTGACCAAAAGAAGGAATTTAAGCCTATTTCAATTAGTTACAACTGAACTTGATCAACTTGTATGATTGGTTGATCCATTTGGACAACTCTTAATGAGATGTTGCAAAGTTGCAAAGCAACTTGTGCAACATTTTTACAACTTTTTGACATCTTGTCATTACACTATCTAATGGACCTTATGAAATCAAATATACCTTAAATGACTCCAATACAAAATTTCTATGTTAGCCTACCCCATTTGACCATGTTTACCAACTTTGACCTATTGGTCCCAATTACCTTTACAATGCAAATTTGGCTTATTAGCCTTACAAAATGACTTCATTTGATTACAATGAGCATCTAAATGATCCCAAAAGATCTTATTACATATCTGAATAAAAAATAGATGTAAAATCCTTCATAGGTCTTCTGATCCATGGGTGCTCCTACACCAAGTGCCCAAGAGGGGTACAATCAAGGTCAAGAATTCAAAGGACATGCATGCAGGTCTTAAAATTATTTGTACATTTTTTTGTGATAGGAGAAGGGGGAAATGATAGTTAGCAGCCCAATGTACAAAGAAAGAAGAATGTCAAGAGGATATCCTATTGAGTAGTACCAATGGTGGTACAATATTAAAGTATCTGATCCAATTGAAAGGCATATTAGACAAAGCCAACATCTGGAACAATAATTCATTGGTGCAACACAGTCCTCATGGGAGTTGAGGAAGAAATCCTACCCAGGGTGTATGGTGCAGGAGCACCCCTTGGGATCATGCTCCATGAGCCTAATTTGGGTCTTTTAAGTTTTTTTTCATGTTAAGGGAAAACAATAAGGTCTTATGGACCATTTTTGTGAAGTTGTGAACTCCAATAAGGAGACATGTTGTGTAATGGCCTAAAATGGCAATGATTTCTGTGTAATAGAAAAATGTGCCAAAAGTGGTCAGATCGAGTGTTCTTGATGCTCATAATCTTGTTCAAAGTTTTATTTGGACCTAAATAGTTATATTTTGGTGATTACTGAGTCATATGGAGAGCTTTGGTAAAGTTTCTTAAGCATTAGATCAAAGATGGTAAAGTGGTCAAGAACTTGCAAAAGCCACTTGACAACTTTTATATGTTTGTTATGCAAAATGTTGATAATCTTGTAACCAATGGTTACCTATTTGAAAATTGGTTGGGAACCATTGGAAGTTGATTGTGAATCTTTAAATGGCCACTTTTAGTCAATCCAAGGTCGATTTCAACATTTGGGGAGAAGTTTCGATGCACAAAACTTTTTTTTTTTTTTTTTTACACTGAAAAACTCATTGTTCATTTGATTGCTGCTCATCATCCATACATATTTTTGTCATGAGTCTTATATGGACTAAAACTAGACTAAATCTAATTTCTTTTGCAGTTAGTTTGGTGCAATTTGGTTATAGAACAAGAAAGTTACAAGGATTTTACTAAAAGTAATCTTCAAACCCTCACAAACAAGGATTATAACTACATTTTTCTCATATCATTTTATTCCATCATATGAAATATATAAAAATTAGTGAAATGGAAGCCATTAGAGTCCCCTTTGAGATGGTGGTGGTGAAAGATCTGAAGATGGCATGTGGAAGGAGAAACTTGATGCCCTAGGCCTAACATTCCATATGTGATAGGCTTGTTTTGGGATTGTGAATGCAAATTGTTCACCATGAGATAATTTGAGAGGTTTGGGCACCCAAGACAAGTTTAAAGCCTAGACTAGAGATGGAAAACACTTGTTCAAGGTGTTGGTTAAGTTTTAGAGAAATTTTTTAGAATACTTCCTGTTGGTGTTCTTTTTCCCCAAAGGTCAGATTGACATTAGGATTGATAGGGCTAGTGTCAAATTCACTCAACACTCCAAATCTGACAAGGAAAAAGGCCAACTGACAAGGATCAAAGAGAGATCCTTCTACACTTTGAGTTCCACATCACTCAGGTAGCTATACCTCATCTGCACACACATACAACTTGAATCACACTATAGGCCTACAGGTAACTAACTGTGGAATGGTTTTCAAAACCTTGTAGGTATCTTGTACCTCAATGAAACCAAGATCTCATGCAATAGCCCTACTTGCATAGAATGAGTATGAAAACCAAAGACCTATCCTAACAACATAAAATGGAAAGGGTGGAACTGAATGTAAATGATTTAAAGATGGGTTTGAAAGGTTTCTTGAGATACCCTAAGTCTCTCATAGAGCAGTGCCTTATCCAAAGGGACATAGAGTCAAATACCCTATTGCAATAGATAGCTATGAAACAAGAAAGCAATAAATTCAATGTGTTGATGCCTAAAATCAATCACACACCATGACCAAACCTCACTTCAACAACCCACCTGTGTATCCAAGTATGTTATTACCCATCCAAAGGATTTTAACCCTCCCCTTAGAAGAGACCTATAAATAGATAATACATTAACCGGCATCCACTGGAAGACAAGCATGACATATCTTTGACACCTCAACTCATACATACATGAAAACTAATCCTAAACTAGTTATCTCTGTGAAGACAACTCTATTGCAGACACATAGAAATTAGAATAGAAAAATCAAACATACTTGATGTATTGATCAATGAGTTTAAAATTCAAATGGAGATACCTTGGTAATAGTAAGAATAAATTGAGTCCTCATACATAAGAGAAATCAATTACAATATGTATTATATTCTTTGAACCAACAAAGGAAGAAAGAACACCCTATATGCAGAGAGGAGGAGAAAATCTGTAGGACAAAACCTTTCTTGGAACCAAAAAGGAAGCCTTAGGAACCAAGATTTTAGAACCCTTACTCTATCAAAAACACACCACTTATACCCCTAGTCACCTTGAAAATCCTCAAAGAGGATGCATCAAGCTTCTGGTGACTAGGGTTAAGGTTTCAACTACCCAACCAATCAAAAATTACATCAAAAGTTATTGCAGGGGAAGAAACACAGGCAACCCAAAGAAAATGAATCTCAGATAGATCTACCATCATCAAAATTTGTGAGAATAGTACAGAATAGTAAGAAATTGCCATGAAAACCAGTCAAATCGGCCACCTACAAACACACCTCGAGCACAAAACCACACTTCATGGTACAATAGAATCCCCTGCAATCGATCATGGCACCCTGGACCACACTGCATCCACTGGCACCACCAACCAAATCAAATCTGGCTAAAGAAACCATAAAAGCCAGTCCTTTCTGTCGCTGGAAACCCTCAAAAAATTCAAATTTGAATTTCACTGGTCACATTCATGGCGCCAGTAGCAAATCAGTGGTCAACATTCAAACTGAGATCAACTTTAAGTCATGACTGTCCGATCTTGATATTTCACAGGCTTTTCACAACTTAACCATATATGAATCCTGGTTACATTTGGCGACCACGCGACAAAAGCTTTGCCTATTCACAGAATGTTTCATCTCACCACCAGTTAATTTAGCTATTACATGGACACAGTGTTCACTGAATCACCACATCATTTAGAACACCGCCATCTTTCTTCGTGAATGAGCGAAACCTTTTGAATTTTTGTCGGGCCGCTAAACACTTTTATCCAGACTGCTAGACCTTAGAGCCCTGCTTAGGCCTGCTTTATGCCACCTGTCGCTATATCATTCACTACAATTGCTCGGTCACCACTGACAGAGGACCCACTGACATGTCCAAGTAAGATTTGAGATCAATGGATGGTGCATGATCTCATGGGGTAGGAATATTCCTTGAGATCATGCGCCAACCATAGATTGAAAAGCCTTCATTGTAGGCCCCATTGACAGGATCCCACTCAGTAATTCACCAACCAATAAAAAATTGCCAACTAAGTACATGTAGCAGTGGACCTGCATCACTTTATCACCTCTAAGAAAAGTAAAATCGATGACCAGTGTGAGATCTCAAACCTCTGACACATCTCATGAGAACTTACGCCTATCATCAATTTTTTATAGATGTCAGGACCCTCTGACAAGGTAGAAACTAGGTCCCACTAACAAATGCCAACACATTGCATCATGGACCAACCAAAAGTGAACACATCAACATGACCTGGCATTGGACCCACCGACAACCTTCACGTCAGATTCCAAATCAACGATCGTCGCATGATCACAAAGGGGAAGAATATTCCTTGCAATCATGCGATGACCACAAGATCTTCAAGTGACTGACAACTTGACCCCACCCTACCGCATAAGCCTTTGTAGTGAATCACAAGCTGCCACATTGCAAAAACTAGCAGGTAGACCTCTAACTTTTTCTTCATTCTTCAGACCTTTGACACACGCCACATCAAAACCCGCATTGACCAATCAAAAGTCACTGACTATGCAAACCACCTCATCACCCAAAGGACCCACAAGTATATCATCTAACATCACATCAGACGGTTGTTGCTACACCACCATGCTAAACAATGAGCACTTTACCTCAATGGTATAATGACAGCCACTAGATCTTGTAGTACTTTAACTCACCGCAGACCTTGAAGATGGGCCCATCAGGATAGGTGGCACCTTGTCGCATGTTTGCAAGGGGAAGAAAGATTCCTTGCAAACATATAAAAGCCACAAATTTTAAAGAGTCTGTAAGCTGTTGGGCCCTGCTAATGACAGATGTCCACTTGTCACATGTTCGCATGTCAAAAATTCTAACAAGGGGAAACCATGAGATTATGCGACAACCACATATTATTAAAGGGTAACACCTAGGATAATAAATCCCGACAGACTTAGGCATAGGGAAATATAAAAGGGGCCCCGACAACAAACCTTAGTCACATGATCACATAGCATGAAAATGGCCTATGTGATCATGTGACAAACCACCAACAATATAAAAGGTCACTTTAATTAACACATGTGGATTTAAGGATTTAAGTCACCACAAAGGTAACGATGAAAAAGAATAGGGCTAGGGAATTTTTTTGAATTTTTTCCACCCAACGGCTAGTTTTTGAATTTTCAACTAGGGTTTAAGCCAAAGACCAGAAAAGAGACAACAGAGGCTAGGGGAAGAACAGTGAGGGCATGAAAATTTTAATAGGTGCTAACAGTGGCTCTGTCTGGGGATGCATGCCTCCTATAGGCATGGCAAGGATTCAAATCTCTAGGAAAAGTAGACCACACACTAGAAAAGGGCATAGAGACCTCAAAAAACATAGGGAACACACCAGGGAAATAGGAAGGGAAAATATTTACATAATTTACATTATTTACAACTAGGCTCAAGGCCCCCAAAATTATGACCAGTTTTTGCCTCTATTAAACAAATAATTTTCATCTCCATTTAGTAGAGGAAAATTGAAATTACATTTTTCATCCAACCTGCCAAAAACATTGTGATCCACATTCAGCACATTATATAAAAAATGATCATCATACTAATCATCACTTAGCAAGATAGGGCCATCAAGCTACCATAGATGTTGATCATTTTGTGACATCAAAATGTCACACTCTTCACTTTCTTTGTCATGCTGAAAAAGGAAACATTCCTTTTCAATCTCATGGATGAACACATCAACATACTGGTTATTAGTCTGCAATGAAGAATAAACCCTTTCTATCTCTTTACTCTGTAAACTAATATAGCACTTCTCATGACAAAAATCTGATTGCATGAAAATGGAAACAACTTGCTGATCAAAAATCACATCAGCATCTTCTGGAAAGGAACAAGCACTGTCAGTTAATGACTCATTAGTCATTTGCAAATCTAAGAAAACACATTCAGACTTACCACATTCTCCAGCATCAAAATATAAACAAGAACCACTGACATTAGGCTCTTGAAAAATTAAATCCACACTAGTACACATATCATCACACTCATCAAACATGTCATTATCAAATTCATTACAATGACGTGTACCATCCTCTTGCATATCAAAAATGGGAGAAAGAACCTCAATAGAAGTTTCGCACATCATGCCATCATTTATTCTTTCTTCATCAAAAATAATATCTACTAGGCATGGAAATTTGGAAACATATTTGGGAGTGCACCTCTGAAATTTTGCATCTAAGAGCTCTAAAATTTGCTCACTACTTAGTAAGCATTGAACTTCACATTCTATCTCATTGGTCTCACTGCAAATGCTGCAAACATCATCCTTATCTGAGACAGGATCTCAAATTTCTTGTGTCACAATATCTTGTGCAAGGTCATCACTGTAGGAACTTTCACTGTAGGAACTTACATCTATTGCAGATTCATCTTCTATCTCTTGATAACCACAATTTCCATTATCAACATTAGCATCACAGGACTCATCCTCCACAAATGAAGCCATCCATCCTTTAACATTCTCTAGTGCTTCATTCCTAAAGGATGCAAACCAACTGACTGAATCAGGCATACCAAGTTCTAAAAACATTTCAGCATATTGGGAATCTTGAAGCTTAATACCCATAAGAAATTCATCACAAGCTACAAGAAATTTCTTATAGTATAAATAGGATGACTCCCCTTTTCTTTCTCCTATTGTACATCTTAAAATATTTATGCAAGTCTGCTGGATTTTTTGACTCATCAAATAAATACCTCTTTCTCTATTAACATTTCTAAGATCTGACAAAGAACTTTTAAACCTAGAAACATCATCTTGATTCATCAAGGCTGGAAACTCCATTTCAATATACTAACAAAACAATGTAGCTTGTTCCCATGAAAACACTTCTATCCAAATTAATGCAGTCACTGACCTTATTAAACCTCAACATATTTCTGATACTCTTTTCAACAACTAAAACTTCTATCCAGAAATATGATCAAACTTTCAAAATTAATTTCCAATTTTCAATGATGACTTGTCCACCTAACTAGGGACTGTTCTTGCTTAATGAAATAAGATTACTTGGAGATGTTGTGAATGCTGCAAAATATTGATCTGAAGTCTCCTCTAGATCACCTTTCAAACTTTGGTAGAGCTGCCACCTCTTTGCAGAGGACAAATCTAAATCAGCTGAGAACCTTTCCCAACTTTGTACCTTCTTCAAAACCCACAATCACAAAACAATCTCACAGGATAACTGCTTGTCAGGACTGAAAATATACCACACTTTGTTACAAACACTGACCAAACAAAGACTCAGAGTTTCCACTCAACACTTAGTGAGAAGATTTTTCAAGTGTGCTTTTTACTTTTAACTCTATGATCTTTAACCAAGACTCTAGGATGATCCAGCCAAGTAGGAAAGCTTGCTATCTTTTACTTCTTCCCTAGCAGAGTCACCATCTTATTGGTGTTCTTTTTCCCCAAAGGTCAGATTGACATTAGGATTGATAGGGCCAGTGTCAAATTCACTCAACACTCCAAATCTGACAAGGAAAAAGGCCAATTGACAAAGATCAAAGAGAGCTCTTTCTACACTTTGAACTCCACATCACTCATGTGAGTATACCTCATCTGCACACACATACAACTTGAATCACACTATAGGCCTGTAGGTAACTAATTATGGAATGGTTCTCAAACCCTTGTAGGTATCCTATACCTCAATGAAACCAAGATCTCATGCAATAGCCCTACTTGCATAGAATGAGTATGAAAATTAGAGACCTATCCAAACAACATAAAAGGGAAAGGGTGGAACTGAATGTAAATAATTTAAAGATGGGTTTTAAAGGTTTCCTGAGATACCCTAAGTCTCTCATAGATCATTCCCTTATCGAAAGGGGCACAGAGTCAAATACCCTATTGCAATAGATAGCTATGAAACAAGAAAGAAATAAATTCAATGTGTTGATGCCTAACATAAATCACACACCATGACCAAACCTCACTTCAAAAACCCACCTGTGTATCCAAGTATGTTATTACCCATCCAAAGGATTTTAACCCTCCCCTTAGAAGAGACCTATAAATAGATAATACATTAACTAGCATCCATTGGAAGACAAGCATGACATATCTTTGACACCTTAGCTCATACATACATGAAAAATAATCCTAAACTAGTTATCTCTGTGAAGACAACTCTATTGCAGACACATAGGAATTACATTAGAAAAATCAAGCATGCTTGATGTATTGATCAATGAGTTTAAAATTCAAATGGAGATAGCTTGGTAACAGTAAGAATAAATTGAGTCCTCATACATAAGACAAATCAATTACAATATGTATTATATTCTTTGAACCAACAAAGGAAGAAAAAACACCCTATATGCAGAGAGGAGGAGAAAATCTGTAGGACAGAACCTTTCTTGGAACCAAAAAGCAACCCTTAGAAACTAAGATTTTAGAACCCTTACTCTATAAAAAACACACCACTTATACCCTTAGTCACCTTGGAATCCTCAAAGAGAATGCATCAAGCTTTGGGTGACTAGGGTTAAGGTTTCAACTACCCAACCAATCAAAAATTACATCAGAAGTTATTGTAGGGGAAGAAACACAGGCAACCCAGAGAAAATGAATCTCAAACAGATCTGCCATCATCAAAATCTGCAAGAATAGTACAGTATAGCAAGAAATTGCCATGAAAACCAGTCAAATTGGCCACCTGCAAACACACCTCGAGCACAAAACCACACTTCATGATACAATAGAATCCCCAAAAATTGATCATGGCACCCTAGACCACACTGCATCCACTGGCACCACCAACCAAATCAAATCTAGCTGAAGAAACCATAAAAACTAGTCCTTTCTATCGCTGGAAACCCTTAGAAAATTCAAATTCAAATTTCAATGGTCACATTCATGGTGCTAGCAACAAATCGGTGGTCAACATTCAAATTGAGATCAACTTTAAGTCCTGACCATCCGATCTTGATATTTCATGGGCTTTTCATGACTTAACCATATAGGAATCCTGGTTACATTTGGTGACCACGTGACAAAAGCTTTGCCTATTCATAGAATGTTTCAGCTTAGTGCGAGTTAATTTAGCTATTATGTGAACACAGTGTTCACTAAATTGCCACATCATTTAGAACACTGCCATCTTTCTTCATGAATGAGTGAAACCTTTTGAATTTTTGTCTGGCCACTAAACACTTTTATCCAGACTGCTATACCTTAGACCCCCACCTAGGCCCGCTTTATGCCACCTGTCGCTATATCATTCACTACAATCACTGGGTCACCACTGACAAAGGACCCACTGACATGTCCAAGTAAGATTCGAGATCAATGGATGGTGCATGAGCTCATGGGGTAGGAATATTCCTTGAGATCATGCACTGACCGTAGATTGAAAAGCCTTCACTATAGGCCCCACTGACAGGATCCCACTCAGAAATTCACTGACCAATAAGAAACTACCAACTGAGTACATGTAGTAGTGGACCCATGTCACTTTATCACCTCTGAGAAAAGTAAAATTGATGGCCAGCATAAGATCTCAAACCTCTGACACATCTCATGAGAACTTACGCCCGTCGTCAATTTTCTATAGATGTCAGGACCCTCTAACAAGCTAGAAACCAGGTCCCACTGACAACTACCAACACATTGCATTGTGGACCAATCAGAAGTGAACACATCAACATGACCTGACATTGGACCCATTGACAACCTTCACGTCAGATTCCAAATCAATGGTCATCTCATGATAGCAAAGGGGAAGAATATTCCTTGCGATCATGCGATGACCACAAGATCTTTAAGTGACTAAAAACTTGACCCCACCCTCCCACATAAGCCTTTGTAGTTAATCACAAGCTGCCACGTTGCAAAAATTAGCAGGCAGACCTCTGACACATGCCAAATCAGAACCTGCATTGACCAATCAAAAGCTGCTGATTGTGCAAACCACCTCATCACCTAGAGGACCCACAAGTCTATCATCTACCATCACATCAGATGGTTGTCGCTACACTGCCATGCTAAACAATGAGCACTTTACCTTAGCGGTATAATGACAGCCACTAGATCTTGTAGTACTTTAACTCACCGCAGACCTTGAAGACGGGCCCACCGAGACAGGTGGCGCCTTGTCGCATGTTTGCAAAGGGAAGAAAGATTCCTTGCGAACATACGACAGACACAAATTTTAAAGAGTCTGCATGCTACTGGGCCCCACTGATTATAGATGTCCGCTTGTTCACATGTCAGAAATTCTGACAAGGGGAAACCATGAGATTATGTGACAACCGCATATTATTAAAGGGTAACACCTAGGAAAATAAATCCTGGCATACTTAGGCATAGGGAAATATAAAAGGGGCCCCGACAACAAACCTTAGTCACATGATCGCATAGCGTCAAAATGGCCTATGTGATCATGCGACAAACCACCAACAATATAAAAGGTCACTTTAATTAACACATGCGGATTTAAGGATTTAAGTCACCATAGAGGTAATGATGAAAAAGAATAGGGCTAGGGTATTTTTTTGAATTTTTTCCACCCAACGGCTAGTTTTTGAATTTTCAACTAGGGTTTAAGCCAAAGACCAGAAAAGAGACTGCAGAGGCCAAGGGAAGAATAGTGAGGGCATGAAAATTTTAACAGGTGCTAACACTTCCTTTGGAAAAGCGGGCTAATTATGCTTGTAAAACCTATAACAGTCCATTTTTTGTCGTTATGTTTGAAAGTAGCCTAGGGTTTACTTTATTAATGTTGTGTAAACCTCTAAAGGGTGTCTCAAACTATTCTTTGTTTGTGCCTAAGGCCATAGATCTGGGAGTTATGGTTCTAAAACTAATCGGTGAGGGGTACTACACTTAATCATCATTTGTGAAGGAGACACAAAGAAAACACAAAAGATACAAAGCATAGACTAAACACATAAGATATGCAAGGTAATTAGGAAGCATTGAATCAAAATGATAATGATATACATAGTAGGATATTAGATATTGAATCTATTGTGATTTAGAAAATGAAAGTAGATTTGAGAAACGGATACAAAGAGGAAACTAGGATAGAATGTTGAATTTAACAGGGTTGTGATCTAGTGCTAGACCCTACTATCCTCAAGCTATTCTAACAAGACCATGTTTCGAGAATGATTAGAGGAAACACTCTTGTTGTCCTCTAAATTGTGAGCAAGACGATAAGATAGAAGTTATGATTGTTAATCACCTAGGATTTTGTATTGGTCAAACTCTATAGTTGTTCATCGTAGTCCTCTCTATCCACCTATGCAACTTTCTTAGTCTAAATATTTAAAATTTCCAACTTCACAAATGAAATACTATTGACTAGAAATACAAAATATGAAGAGAAGACATAAGGAATAAAGTATACACAAAGAAAACATGAATCAAACATGATGTGGACATGTAAGGTACAAAGCATATACCAAAGACAAGGAGAAAGCATATAAAACATGTAGCAAACACACCAAGCATGTAGGACATGAACCAAACACAAAAAAATTGCAAGGCATAGAGTAAATATAGGACACACAAAGACAATTAGTAGGCATTCACTGAAAATGATGATGACACACATAGCAAGAGTTTAAAGATTCCTATCATGATTTAGAAGATGAAACAAGATTTGAGAATAAGATGTAGAGATGAACTTAGGAAAAAAAGGTGAAGCTACCAAAAATATAATCCAATGCTAGGCCCTAGTGTACTCAAGCTATTCTAACAAGAGCATGTGTAAATATGATCTAAAGAAACAATCATGCTGTCATCTAAATCTGGAGCCAATGCACACTCAGAATAAAATCATTGGCAAGAATAAGAAAGTGAAAAGTCTTGAAGGATGTCTGAAGGAACTTACTGAGAAGTTACAAAGCATTGTAACTACACAAATTGTAGAAGCATACCCTATGGAGCAAGCAAAGAAGGTAATGAGCACTTTTGACAATGAATTCACAAACCTATCTGATATTGCAAAAGTGAAAGCGCAAGTAGCCTATGAGGCTAGAATGCTTTTGAACATCAGCCAGAATATCAGGAATGATATCAAAACTCTTGATATCTGTATCAAGGACTTGAGGAAGCATTTGGAAATAGGTAAAACCTTGTACATACAGTGTACAAAATTAGAAACCTTGACAACAAAAGAAGATCAGAAGATAAAGTTGAAGGAAGCAGGAATTCTGAATTAACCTAACCTTCTTTCTAGCCCCAATGTGAAGGTATGTGATGTTCAGAAGAAAGTTTAGAAGCTATATGATGAAATCAGAGTTGTGCAAGATGAGAGAGATAGAAAATTGAAAAGATTCACTCTTTTGAGAGAGCATACTTCTATGAAGTTAAGCATTATTGAAGAGCAGTTGGAAGAATGTCTTTCAGCTAAGACATCTTTTTAGAAGTTTAATTTTGAAAACCTCTAGGCATATTGTTGGATACAATTGTCTTAGGGAGATTGTTGGATACAATTGACTAAATATGTGTTGTCTTTGATGTCACACAAATGTCATATCACTAAGCCATTCTGTGTGTCTACCGAGCTCAGTCGGTCAGCAAGGCAGTTTTCGGTGTCTACCGAGATCTCTCGAGCATCAAAGGAAAGTATGGTAGAAAATAGTGTTAACCGAGCTTCCATGGTTATTGAAGGAAAGTTAGTGTTCATCGAGTTCACTCGGTCATCAAAGGAAATCTTTTTAGGATTAGTGTTTACTGAGCAAGGTCGGCCCAATAAATCATTTTGTTAATTTGAGAAATAAAGTTTGTTTATTCCAGCCAACTATTGTAATGAGTGTTAATGTTTGTAATGATTAGTGTTGACTTGACAATTTGAATGGTATATATAGAAGTTCAAGTGGTGAATTTAGTGTGGGAAGAATAATGTGCAAGTGTGGAAGTTTGTGAGTGAACATGCAAATCATTTTGAAGGAAGGTGTGTGAGAATTTTGAAGGATGGTTAGATATCCTTGAGGAGCAGCGAAGATTTATTTAATCAGGAAGGATCTAGTAAAGCAGAACAAAGATCTGTAATCAGCAATTCAGTTGCATTATTATTTAGGTCATTTCATTGTTACTTTCTTACCATTTTAGTAGTGATTTCAAAATCTCTTAACTAAGTTGGTTTAATAGCCATTTTGTAAATCCTCTAACAAGGTGACAATTCTATTGAATTGTTTCAAGACCTCTTACAAGGCCACTCCTAACAGGGTGATTAAATCCTCTAACAAGATCACACCTAATAGTGTGTTTTGTAACCTTTTACCGGGTTGGCTCCTAATAGGGCATCACTTCAGAAGAGTGAAAAATAGTAACTAGTTACATTGGTGGTTTTTCCCATATTGGGTTTCCACATTAAATCTGGTGTCTCTTGTGTTCATGTTATTTTCTTTATGCATGCATGTTAATCACGGATGAATGCTTAAGAATAGTTATAATTAATACTCACTGCAATAATTGAGTTTCAGCATTTCTCTGTATGTTTATTGAGTGACAACAGTAAATGAATTAATAAGACATCTAAGGGATCTGTGATAATAGTTTTGTAGTTAACTGATTCACCCCCCCTCTTAGTTACTCCATCTATATTTCCAACAGTTGGTATCAGAGCTTTTGGTGCTTGCAGGAAGGGTTTCAAGGACCTAAGCTAAAGATCAAGATGTCTTACAAGAGAGAAATTCCAAGGCTTAACAGAGATAACTTTTTAGCATGGCAAGGATTCATGAGACTTCATCTGGCTTCCATTGGTGATTCAAGATGCAAATATTTTGATGAAGAATATACAGATCCTACTGGCACATTATCTATTGAAGACATTGCAGAGAAAAAGAACCATAACACCATGATGATAGACATTGCATCAACTCTTAGCTATGAAGAATTTGATGAGATCAAAGACTGCACAACTTCTTATGCAATGTGGAACAAGCTAAAGAAAATTTATGGTGGTGATGACAATGTGAAGAGAGCCAAAGCAAAAAGCCTAAGAGGACAGTTTGATTAGATGAAAATGAGAGAAGATGAAAACATTGCAAAATATGCTGAAAGGATCAAGGCAAGTGTTAGTGCAATCAGAGCTTCTGGAGGAACAATTGATGATGAAAATGTTATAAGTAAGGTTCTTAGAACTTTACTCCCTATCTATGCAATAAGAGTATCTGCTATTCAAGAAAGAAGATGTGAAGAAAATCACAATATAACTTTGGATGCCTTAGTGGGAAGATTGACAGCCTTTTGAGTTGGATAACTATGACAACTATGTTCCAACTTCCAAAACTATTGAATCAGCATTTGAGGCCAAACTTTCACTTAAGAAGGGCAAGAAAATAAAGAACATCCAATCAGAGAGTGAAGAAGAATCAGAGGAAAGTTCTGATAGTGATCTTTAAGTTATTGAAGCATTACTTGCAAAGAAGTATTCTAGAGGCAGAGGTAAATACAAAGGTAAAACTCCCTTAATCTATTTTTCATGTGAAGAAATTGGTCATATTGTAGCTAGGTGCCCAAACAAGCAAAGCAAGGATGAGAAGAAAGGTTACAAGTACAATGGCAAGAAGAATTTCAAATCATTCAAGGATAAAGGTAAGAAAACATGTTTTATGGCTAAGGATTCTAATAATAGTGAAGATGAAATTGTCTACATTGTTGTAAAAGATGAATCTGATGATGATGAAGATAAGATGGCACTTATCTCTCATGTAAGAAAAAATGATACATGGATCATAGACAGTGGATGTTCACATCATATGACTGGTGACAAAACAAAGTTTGAACACCTTGAAGACTATGATGGTGGTAATGTAAGGTTTGGAAACAATGAACCTTGTTGCATAAAAAGAAGAGGATGAATCTCATTAACCAAAGAACTTATATGTGATAATGCATATTGGGTTGAAGGACTAAAGCATAATCTTCTAAGTGTAGCACAGCTAATCAACATTGGATTCAAGGTTGAATTCATGCATGGCAAAGCAAGACTGCTGGATGACAAGGGAAAACTGATTGGATCAGGCATACAAACCAAAGGTAACTTGTTTTATCTTGATCTTGGTGAATGCTCATGTTCTGTTGCTCAAATTAAAGAAATTTGGTTATGACACAAAAGGTTATGTCATGTAAATTTTGATAATATGGTGAAAATAAGCAAATTCAAGAAAGTAAGAGGTATTCCTACTTTGAAGAAACCTGATGTTGGTCTATGCAAGAATTGTCAGATTGGTAAAATAGGAAAGACTAGCTTTAAAAGTAAAAACTATCAGTCTGAAGATATTTTGGAAATTGTGCATACTGATTTGTGTGGACCTATTGGAATTGAGAGCTATACTGGAGAAAAATTCTTTATTCTCTTTGTTGATGATTACTCTAGAATGATGACTGTTATGTATTTAAGAGAAAAGTTAGAAGCATTTGAGAAATTCAAATGGTATTTGGTAAGAGTAGAAAATGAAACAGGGAAAAGAATGAAGTGCTTGTGATCAGACAGAGGTGGTGAATTCATCTCCCATGAATTCAATAATTTTTGCATTGAAAGAGGAATCAAAAGATAGGTATCAGCCCCAGGAACTCCTGAGCAAAATGGAATAGCTGAAAGGAGGAACAGATCTATCATGGATTGTGCAAGGACTCTAATGATTGAAAAGAACATTGCTATGAAATACTGGAAGGAACCTATCAGCATTGCAGTTCATACCTTAAACCGAGTATAGTTGAAGAAAGATACATTCAAAACTCCTTATGAGTTATGGTATGGCTATAAACCCAATGTAAGTTACCTGAAAGTATTTGGTAGTAAATGTTACATCTTAAAAGAATCTAGAAAAGGCAAATTTGATGTGAAAAGTGAAGAAGAAATATTTTTGGGATATTCTTGCAAGAGTAAGGCATATAGATGTTTCAATTTGTCTACTCACAAAATCATAGAAAGTGCACATGTGAAAGTTGGAGTTTGCAGAAAAGACTGAAGAAGAAAGCAAAAAGGAACTAGAGGATTATAGGAGATTTATTTACATTGAACCTGATACATTACCAGACACATCTGTCAATAAGGAGACTGCATCTACCGAGCCTAGTGTAGTAACCGAGTCACAAGAAGAAGTTCAAACTGAGTCACAAGGAACCGAGTCTCAGTCTGAAGGTACTAAGAAAATATCTACCGAGCTCAAGCAAACAAAACCTAAAGATGAAATTCAAGAAGATGACAATGTAACTCAGTCAAGAGGCAAGGAACCTATATTGGCCAAGTATGTCAAGAGGCATCATACACCTGATCAAATTATTGGAAACAAATCAGAAGGTACTATGACAAGAAGTAAACTAAAAGGTACATGTTTACCTACTGATTTTGAACCTAGAAATGTCAAAGATGCATTGGAAAATGAAATTTGGATTGAGGCTATGAATGAAGAAATAGAACAAATAGAGAAGAACAAAACATGGACTCTTGTACCTAGGCCTAAAGATAAAAATGTAATTGGAACAAAATGGGTATTCAGAAATAAGTTGAATGAAGATAGTCAAGTATCAAGAAACAAAGCTAGATTGGTGTGTAAAGGATATTCTCAAGAAGAAGGCATAGATTATGGTGAGAATTTTGCCCCTGTTGCAAGATTAGAAGGTTTAAGGACTCTACTTGCATATGTAGCACATAAAGGATTTAAGGTATATCAGATGGATGTAAAATCTGCATTTCTCAATGGTATTCTTGATGAAGAAGTCTACATTGAGCAACCTAAAGGTTTTATTGATCCAAACAAAAGGAATATGGTCTACAAGTTACACAAAGCTTTGTATGGTCTAAAACAAGCCCCTAGAGCATGGTATGAAAGATTACATAACTATCTTATTCAGATTGGTTTCAAAAGAGCTAATGATAATAGTAATTTGTACATCAAGGAAGGACCAAATAACAAAATTATTTTGGCAAAAATATTTGTGGATGATATTGTGTTTATAGGTAATGATGATCAGTGCAAATAATTTTCAGAGAAAATGAACAAAGAATTTGAAATGTCTATGTTTGGTCAAATAAAGTTCTTTGTTGGTCTTCAGATTCAGCAGAGCAAGAATGATATATACATTACTCGGTCTAAATACATCAAGGAAATACTTAAGAAGTTTGGTATGGAAGATTCAAAACCAGTTGGTACCCCCATGTGTACTGACTGAAGCTTACCAAAGATGATGATTCAAAAGAAGTAGATCAGACCTTATATAGATCAATGATTGGAAAATTACAGTATGTAGTTCATACAAGGCTTGATATTGCCTTAGTAGTTGGTATAGTAGCAAGATTCTCAGCAAAACCCAAAGAAAATCATATGATGGCAATCAAAAGAATCTTGAGATACTTGAAAGGAACTAAAGATTATGGCTTGTGGTATAAATTTGGAGGCAATCTGGACTTAAAAGTGTTTACTGATGCTGATTGGGCAGGAAACATTGATGACAGAAAGAGTACAAGTGGTGGAGCATTCTTTCTTGGCAAGAGGTTGGTATCTTGGACCAGTAAAAAGCAAAATTGCACATCTCAATCCATAGCAAAAGTAGAATATGTTGCTGCCGCAATAAACTACTCTAATATTGTTTGGTTTAAACAGTTATTGGAAGTCATGAAGGTTGAGATCAAAGAACCAGTTGTTATGTTTTTTGATAATACAAGTCCAATAAATATTTCAAAGAATCCAGTAATGCATTCCAAAACCAAGCACATTGCTATAAAATACCACTTTGTCAAAGAATTGGTGTAGGACAAGGAAATCAGATTGGAATATGTTCATACAAAAGAATAGATTGTAGATATATTCACCAAGCCACTACCTAAGGATGCATTTTTGTATCTAAGAGATAAGTTAGGGGTCATTCCCCTATTCGAAGTTCACTAAATAAAGTTTTAGTGATGCATCAACTAGAGCATGTTGAAGATCAGTCAGTTGATGTAGCATAGTCAAAGAATCATTGCATATGAATTAGTACTTAAGGTACATTGGTATTCATCAGTAGTGTGTGAGTTGTCTTTGGCATGTGTTGTCAAAGAGGGAGTGTTTGCTATCATTTCAAGAAATTTCTAAGAAGGAGAATTTGAGAAGTTAAGAGGGAGAGTTTTTAGTCAGAGAGAGAAGTTTGATGACTAAGATGAGAATCAAAATGAAGCTAAGGATATGTTCCTTATTCTATGTTTTCTATGAAATTTCATTGTGCTATGACATGTTGTGTTGCCATCAATGCCAAAGAGGGAGATTGTTGGATACAATTGTTCGAGGGAGATTGTTGGATACAATTGTCTAATTATGTGTTGTCTTTGATGTCACACAAATGTCATATCAATAAGTAGTTCTGTGTGTCTACAAAGCTCAATCGGTCAGCAAGGCAATTTTCGGTGTCTACCGAGATCTCTTGGGCATCAAAGGAAAGTATGGTAGAAAATAGTGTTAACCAAGCTTCCATGGTTATTGAAGGAAAGTTAGTGTTTATCGAGTTCACTCGGTCATCAAAGGAAATATTTTCAGGATTAATGTTTACCGACCAAGGTCAGCCCAATAAAGGATTTTGTTAATTTGAGAAATAAAGTTTTTTTATTCCAGTCAACTATTGTAATGAGTGTTAATGTTTGTAATGATTATTAGTGCCGACTTGACAATCTGAATGGTATATAGAAGTTCAAGTGGTGAATTCAATGTGGGAAGAATAATGTGCAAGTGTGGAAGTTTATGAGCGAACATGCAAATCATTTTGAAGGAAGGTGTGTGCTAATTTTGAAGGATGGTTATATATCCTTGAGGAGCAGTGAAGATTTATTTGATCAGGAAGGATCTAGTAAAGTAGAATAGAGATCTGTAATCAGTAATTCAGTTGCATTATTATTCTGGTCATTTCATTGTTACTTTCTTACCATTGTAGCAGTGATTTCAAAATCTCTTAATTGAGTTGGTTTAACAGCCATTTTGTAAATCCTCTAACAAGGTGATAGTTCTATTGAATTGTTTCAAGACCTCTTACAAGGCCACTCCTAACAGGGTGATTAAATCCTCTAACAAGGTCACACCTAATAGTGTGTTTTGTAACCTTTTACTGGGTTGGCTCCTAATAGGGCATCACTTCAGAAGAGTGAAAAATAGTAACTAGTTACATTGGTGGTTTTTCCCATATTGGGTTTCCATGTTAAATCTGGTGTCTCTTGTGTTCATGTTATTTTCTTTATGCATGCATGTTAATCACTAATGAATGCTTAAGAACAATTATAATTAATACTCACTACAATAATCAAGTTTCAACATTTCTCTGTATGTTTACTGAGTGATAGCAGTAAATGAATTAATAAGACATCTAAGGGATCTGTGATAATAGTTTTTTGGTTAACTGATTCACCCCCCCCCCTCTCAGTTACTCCATCTATATTTCCAATAGTGAAATAGCATCTTATGCACTGAGCACACTACTTAATGTGGCAGATTCAATTAAGAAACTATGGGAGAAGGAGATAGAAGCCCATCCTAAATATGGTTTAATGCTATTGAAGATGATAAAAGTTATAATTATTTGATAACTGATTCACCCCCCCCTCTCAGTTATCTTGGTGGACTTTACTTTCTAACAATTGGTATCAGTTATATGGTTTAATGTTGTTGAAGATGATAAAAGTGTCTTTTGACATTGAGTTGTTGTTGACATAGTGATGAAATTTTTGTCATTGATGTCAATGGGGGAGAAGTATACATGAAAAACAATATGGAACATCTATTGGAGAGAACTTAATAGGATAATGAAGCAAGATTTGATTGATGAAGAGGATTTGAAGAAGTAGTGTTGCAGTATTGGATTTTTGGAACATTGGATGTTTTTCATCTATGTTGCCATCAATGCCAATGGGGGAGATTGTTAGGAATGAATGCTAAATGTTTGGTAGCTAATCACCCTATTGGACAGAACTTACAAGAATGATGTAGATTAAATTTCTTAAAGAAAAATTTGAAGCATTTGATAAGTTTAAGATTGTTAAGAATAAAGTTGAGAATGAATCTAGAATGAAGATTAAATGTTTGAGATCTGATAGAGGTGGAGAATTTACTTCTAGAGAGTTTAACACCTTTTGTGAAAAAAATGGCATTAAGAGACAATATTAAGCCCCTAGAACACCTGAACAAAATGGCATTGCAGAAAGAAGGAACATATCAGTGACTAAAGCAACAAGAGCTATGTTGTTTGAAAATGATTTGGTGAAGATATCCTAGAGAGAAGAAGTGAAAAAAATAGTGTATACAATGAACAGAGTACAAATCAGAGCAACCACGGACAAGACACCTTACGAATTATGGTTTGGACATGCACCCTCAATTAAGTATTTTAGAATTTTTGGAAGCAAATGTTATATAAAGAGAGATGATGATATTGGAAATTTTGATCCTAGAAGTGATGAAGGTATATTTCTTGGATATTCTTTGAAAAGATGAGTCTGCTAGGGAGGCAGGTATGAAGAAGTCAATTCTGAGATAAAACAAGCAATTATCAAGGTTATGGTAGAAAATGTTGGAGAATCATCAGTTGCAGTAGATGAAGCAGGTGTGACAGAACAAGAGGACATTCCCACATTTTAAGGATATACCAATCATCCTTAAATAGTGATGATTGTTAGGAGGTTCCCTATTTTTTGCCATTGACTTTATTCAAGGATGTGATCAATTCCAACTGATCATCATCATCTACTTCCTTTCCCAAATGCTCAATCATAGATCCAATTTTATTCTTCTTTCCAGTCTCAGGAGTAAGACTAATATCTTCTTTGGTGGGAATGGGTACTTGTTTCTCTATTACTGGTAGTTCTACAACTGTTGTCTTTGTTGTCTCTTCTTCTTTTTTAGTTTCCTATTCTTCAAAGGTCAAATTGTCAACAATGTTCTCCAAATTCTTGAATACATTATCATCAGTATCTAAGGTGATTTTTGTTTCTTCTACATTCATTGTTTCATCTTCAATATTAATGGCTAGAGGAGAGGGATTGTCCTCTTGTTCTATCTCACCTGCTTGCTCTACTACAACTGATGGTTCTCCAACATTTTCTGTCATAACCTTGATAATAGCTTGTTCTATCTTAGAATTGATTTCTTCATATCTGCCTCCCATAATCTGAATGGTTCTCCTTTTGGTTCTCAGATGGGTGCTTAAGGCTTTCATGATCTGAGCAAAATGTGTTTCATCTCTTATTTCACAAAGCTTCCTTACAAGCTTTTCTCTGATAGCTATGTCCTCCTCTATTGCTCTCTTCTTCCTATTCATAACTTTATTATATCAATCATCAGGTATCTATCCTTGAATTGTATCAAACTTCTTATTAGCCAAAATCATATGCTTTACAACTACATTCTCTAGACTAAATCTATCTATATGATCATAAAGATCATAGTACTTGTTCATTCTTGTAAAGTTACCATCCTCAATGATCTGCTCATCAAGCTTTTCAACTTTGGATTTCCAAGCTTTCTTCTTAATAGTAGTGACATCATTTTTTATTTCTATAATTTTTCTTGGAACTGGTTGCACTAACAATTGGTATGTAGAATTGAGTTATTCATGGAAGTTATGATCATTTATGTGTAATCTAACTCTTTTTGCATGTTCATTACCTTCAAAAGTAGAGTGTAAAGCTTTCCAAATTTCATGAGACTTTTTCAAACATTTTACCTGACTATACTCATTCTCTAGAAGTGTTGTCAAAAGTGCTTCTCTTGCAAGTATGTTACACATGAATAGATCTCTCATCTTCTGTACATGTTTCAAGATTGTCCTCTTCAATGATAGTCTTATCATTCTTTGTAATCAACCAATAACCTGGTCCTAAACATAGTAGGTGTGTCTTCATCTTTTCTTTCTAGCTGTCAAAATTTACTCCATCAAACTTAGGGCTTTCTTTCCTGAAATTTGCCATGGATCTCCTTAAGCTGTTAAACTTCTTTTTCAAGGACCTACCACTCTGATACCAATTGCTAGAAAGTAAAGTTCACCAAGATAACTGAGATGGGAGGGGGTGAATCAGTTATTAGATAATTATAACTTTTATCATCTTCAATAGCATTAAACCATATAAGCAATATAATTACCATCCATAGAAAGATATTCATATAGAATAACATAATGACACAAGATATGTTGACTAGAGAACCTCTTGATCAAAGAGTAAACCTCGGTGGGAATTATGCCCACAAAAGATGCACTAATATGAATATTCTTTATGAAAGGATGGACTTTGTTAGGATTCTTATGAAATACATTCAGTACATATGAATCCCTATTAGGAGATTTTGAATCCCTGTTAAAAGATTCTAACCCTATTAAGAGTTATGCAAGATAGAAGGACCCACTGCCCAAACAACTTCAGGGTAAGATAACTAAACACATTGTCCAAATAATCTTTTCATTACTCAATAGAATAATATGTTACCTCTTCTTAGACTATGCCAAACCACACTCACTATTACATCATATCTCAATTTCAGATCTTTGTACCTCGCATGTCTTCCTTCACAAATTCACTTTCATACTTAGCTCTTTTCATCACTTCATGCATACAACATCACACACAACTACTGCTACCATATAAAAACTTCACACTTACACACTACAACAAGGAAATACATTCCTTCCTTTATACCACACTCAAATAATTACAAATGAGTCCGCATACAATTACAAAATAAAAGTTTCCATATGCTACACCAAAATTATAGAAAACTGTCAGCTTCCAAATACAATAAATCTTCACTCATGTGACCCTAAAGTCTACACTATCATCCAAATCACTATCAATGTGTCTTCAACTGCCCTCTAACTATGCAAAACTAGATTCCATCCTGATTAGGAGATATCATCCGATTTCCACAAACCGTTACTCAAGAACACTGCCTAAATACTGCTTCCACCAAAATGATCATAACATCCATGAATGAGTGAATTACTATCTGCACTCTTAACCATAGACATATAACATATCAAAGAGTATAACCTCAACATCACATAGCTCCAACTACAATAACCCACATGCAGTAATCCAAACTCTGTCTGCTTCTCTGCAAGTCTTCGGTAAATCACTGTGTTGACATCAATGATAATCATAGTCATGAATGCAACAACAACTGCTACAGAATGGCTACCAAACATTTAGCATTCATTCTTAACAATCTCCCCTATTGACATTGATGGCAACATAGATGAAAAACATCAAATGTTCCAAAAATCCAATACTGCAACACTGCTTCTTCAAATCCTCTTCATTAATCAAATCTTGCTTCATTATCCTAATCAGTTCTCTCCAACAGATGTCTCAGTTTGTTTTTCATGTATACTTCTCCCCCATTGACATCAATGATAATAATTTCATCACTATGTCAACAACAACTCAATGTCAAAAGACACTTTTTTAGAAAATACGTTTACTAGAGTCCTCATGACTCAGCTTAGATACACATACTCCCCCATAGAGGAAGTACCAACATCTAGTCCAGAAGAAAGATAAGGCTCATATACCACTGGGTGAATGCAACCAACTACATCACTTCTCAAAAGTAGGTTGGGGCATAACCCCAAGCATACCTCTCAAATACTCAAATGTATCCATAGGCACAGGCTTTGTGAATATATCTACTATCTGCTCCTTTATACTTATGTATTCAAGTCTAACTTTTTTCTCAACAACTTTCTCTCTTACAACATGATACTTAATCTCTATATGCTTTGTCTTAGAATGTAATACATAATTCTTAGACATACTAACTATACTGGTGTTGTTTCAATGTATGACAGTAGGCTCAACAAATTTTATTCCAATATCCTTCAGCATTTGCTTGATCCAAATTATCTGGTTACAATTGTTTGTTGCTGCTACATATTCTGCTTCTACTATGCTTTGTGAGATACAATTCTGCTTCTTGCTTAGACAAGAAACTAATCTTCCTCCAAGGAAAAATGCTCCACCACTAGTGCTTTTCTTATCATCAACACTGCCTCCCCAATCAACATCTTTATATGCACATAGGATAAAATCATCAGATTTTTCATACCATAGTCCATAGTCCATTGTCCCTCTTAAATATCGCAGTATCCTCTTTACTGCTGCATAATGTGATTCTCTAGGTTCAGCTTGAAATCTTGCTACAATTCCAACTGAATGTGCTATATCAGGTCTTGTATTAGTCAAATACTGCAATCCTCCAATCATAGATCTCTATTTCTTCTATTCTACTGCACGAGTCTCATCTATGCTAGAACTTATGTCCGGTCACCATGGGTGTTCCAACTAGTTTACAATTCTCCATTCCAAATCTTTTCAACAAGTCATTCAAGTATTTTGTCTAACTTACAAAGATACCATCATTGTTTTGTGTTATTTGTAATCCCAAAAAGTATTTCATCTCACCAATCATACTCATTTCAACTTCAGTCTTCATATTATCAGCAAATTTGTCACTAGCTTCATCTTCTCCTCCAAAGATAATGTCATCAACAAAAATAACTATAACTAACAAACCATTTTCAATTTCTTTTGTGTACAGATTGCTATCAGTTGTTCCTTTTGTAAATCCCAATTTTAACAAATACTTATCCAGTCTTGCATACCAAGTTCTACGTGCTTGTTTAAGTCCATATAAAGCTTTCTTAAATTTACATATCATGTTTCCTTCTTGAGTTAAATGAAAACCTTCAGGCTGCTCAATGTAGACTTCTTCTAATTCTCCATTTAGAAATGCTGACTTCACATCCATCTGATATACTTTGAATTTCTTGTAAGTTGCATATGCCAAAAACATTCTTACTGTTTCAATTCTTGCAACAGATGCAAAAGTTTCTTCATAGTCAATTCCTTCTTGCTGTGAGTAACCCTTACATACCAATCTTACTTTGTTTCTTACTACTTCTCCTTATTCATTCATCTTGTTTCTGAATACCCATTTAGTTCCAATAACATTCTTGTCTTTAGGTCTAGGGACCAATTCCCATGTCTTGTTATTTTCAATCTGATCTAGTTCTTCTTTCATAGCATTAGTCCAACTTTCATCTTCACAAGCTTCATTAGTAGTCTTAGGTTCAATTTGAGAAATCAAACCTAACTATTCTCTTGCTTTATTTTGAGTTAGAACTCCTCTTTTGATGCTCCCAATAATCTATCCAATAGGATGATTTCTTAACAAACTCTTGCTAGGTGTCATTGTCTTAGTTCTCTCTTCAGATGTAGGTTCTTCAATGACTTTACTATGGCTTTCATTCAAAAAATCACTATCAATTTCATAAACTAATTCAGTAGATCTAGTGTTAGGTTTAGGATGAGCTTCTTCATCAAATTCATAATTAAGCATTCTTTCCTGAATTTTGAACTTTTCATCAACTTTAACATTTGCACTTTCAACAATACTCTTAGTTCTTTTATTGAAACTGTTATCATTTTAATTGCACTAAATTGATAATTTGACTAAGTGTTCTACATTAAGATTTCAGTTTTAAAGGTTGCTGCTTTGAATTTTAGAATGTTGTAAAATTTAAAGAAAGAGAGTCTGTGTACAGTAAAAGAATTTTAAACATCAAACAACAAACTTAAGATTCACTCATTTCAGTTTTGAGCAAAACAATATTCAGATTTTGAGCTCAACAGTAAATGGAAATAATTGTTTGCATTTCAGAAAAAATGAAAGTACAATATTAAGTTTGCCACACAAGCAATGGTTGCTATAAAAATGAATAAGAGAAGTACATTTCAAAGGTATAAATGATAAACCGCACACCCCGTGGCTTTAGGTATTGATGCATGCATGCATTTTCAATTCTATGAATTGAATAAAGAAGTAAATGCAGAGAAATAAAGAACAGTTACATTTTGGAAATGCAAATAAGGAGAGAAGGAGATAGGTTAAGCCTCATTGCCTGGTTGTTTGTTGAAGTTTGAGCTTCACTACATCTTTGTTTCTGCATCTCGAAGCATTCCAGGTATCCTGTGACATCCTGCAAAAGAGGGAAATAAGATTGGGTCAGTTCATATGAACTGAGAAATGAAGGAAAATTAATCTATCTAATTCTCTACTTGATCACATTTTCAAAGATATAAATCAGAAGACAAAGTCATAAAGCTACAAGAAAGATCATATCATAGAAATATTTTATTTTTCCTAACATCGTTTGTTCCATGTGCAGATATAGGTTCAAAAGACTAAGTGTTATACACTAAATTTGTACCTCTGATCTCAAGCTCCCGTAGTCTTGATAATCTAGTATAACATGGGAATCATCTCAAGGGTGTGGGACCTTTTGCTAACCGAGATAAAACCTCCAAGTTCTAGGCTGGTTCCTCTTGGATAATCACCCTGATTTTCTCTTAGATAGGAAAGTAAACTTTGAGGGGAAAGGGATAGAAGGAATGAATGAAAGGGAAATAATAGAAAGAAAATCTACTCTACTAGGTGATGCACCGAGACTAGGGTTTGGATCTCAGTATAGAGGGATGAAACTAGTGACAAACATAGGTCTAGTAGATTACAACTCAATGAATAGGCCTACATAAATATTTTATAGAGGGGTCTACAGTAAAGGAATACTATGCAGGGAAAAGGGAATTTCTCAAGACAATAGTACTCCTAAAGAGTCAGACACAAACTATAACCTGCAGATAAACATTCATCTCTGCAATTGGGTATAGGAATGAGAGAGATTGCCAGGGGTGGAAATATGCCCACAAAAGCATTCAAATCAAATCATTCACAAACACACACATGAGTCACAAAAAGAAAGAGGAACCAGGGAAACTAAGATATCATTGAAAAAATGCATACACTTTGATCCAATAAGAGATAATCCACATGAGAAAGCATAAGGACAGGAGAAATGTCATAGAATGCTTTGAAAAATTTGAACAATCAATGAAAATTTAACAACTGTAGAAAGCCAAAGGGCAAGAAAAATGCCACAAATTGCTCTCTGAGAAAGAAAACCTTCCTTTTTACAATTGCTGGATTCTGAGCTCTACAAGCTCCAAAGAAACATTATATACAAACTCAAATGCACACAGGCAGGAGTCAAAATTAACTAGGGTTACATAAATCTACATAAAATAATCAACACTAAAACCAGTCAATTCTGATGATAAATGTTCATCTTCAAAATATCACAATGGATCAGATATGTGCTTGCATGCCCATGCCTACACTTGATCGTGCTTACAGATAAAAGACCTTGATCCATCTACTTCTCTGCAAGTCAAGCTATCATGAATGCTCAAAATCTGATCTAAGATCCTAGAAAGGACCCAGAAATGACAGCCTAAATCCTCTACAAATTCTTTAATAGCAACCACCTCCAGAAATCATCAATTTATTCAGCTACCCGCACTTGCAAAAGTTCACTTTGGAAGAAACCCTGCAAAAAAGGTTGCATCACCTTGAAAAAACACTGGTCGCATGATCACATGAGCTAAAAAGCCTTCATGTGATCATGTGACAAGCCTTTCAAAACTTGCATCCGCTTGCCACATGGACGCTTGGGACCCCGCAAGACATGACACCTGCCAAACTTTGCCACGTGGCCCAATAGGAACTGAACACCTCAGTTGGACCCACGACCACACCACTTTGAAAAATTCAATGGTCGCATGATCGTATGAGCCCAAAATGCTTCATGCGATCATGCATCAAGCCTTGAGAATCTGTCTCTCTTCGCCAAAAATGACACCTCGGGCTCAAGATTGCACTGCAAACATAACCCCTGGCTTACCTCGAGTTCAATTCTCCTCTAGTTGTGGAGTCTCTTGATCTTTCTCTTAACCTCGAGCTCATCTAGCAACTACGATAAATCTATATTTGTGCAACTGTGCAAAGCTTTACCAACCCTGAGCCCAGAACCGCCACCTGTCATCCCTCTATTCGTTATGGCCACTACATCAGCAAACACCTTGACACTTTCCTGACATGGACCTACTCAAACTTTTAGATTCCCATCTAACGGTAGATGTAAGATCACATGGCCCCTGAATATGCTTTGAGATCTTGCTCTAGCTACTCATCTTATTAAGTCATAGCTCCATTGACAAGCGGGCCTAGCAAAATCCTTGCCGACAGTTGATGGTTTTTCACATGATCTCATGCGGTTAGAAAGCTGCATGTGATCATGCGACAAGCATAAGACGTTACCCTGACTTGAATGCATGACTAGGGCCCACATGGTACCTTGGGTCCACTGCTGACTAATGAAATGTGGGCACATCACCAAACTGCAGGCCCACCATCAGCTGCCGAAATCCCTGCTGACCGTTGACCGCTTGTCACATGATCGCATGCAGCTAGGAAGGCCTATGCGATCATGTGACCAACTACATGATGTTAACTGCCTAAACCATTGATGGTTTGTCACATGGTCACATGGGCTTGGAAGAGCCCGTGCGATCATCTGACCAACCGTAAGACATTAGCCACTGATTGGCACCTTAAACTGTTTGTCATTTAGAGCTTTACCGCGACCATTGGGATCTCATCAGATAGTTGTCGCATGATCTCATGGGCTCGAAAGATTCCATGAGATCATGCAATCACCATAGATCTCTGTTGGAAGTCTCACCAGGACCACACTGATAGGAGTTGCGCGCTTATGAAATGAATGCCACCAGAGGAAGAAGTCTGAAACACAGAAGGGGTCGAAAACATAGAGGGTTTTCAAGTGAAGGTTGAAAACACACTAAGCTTTTAGAGTGGAGGTCAAAAACATACTGAGCTTTCAGACCAAAAGGCAGAAACATCCTGAGCCTTCAGAGAGAAGGTCGAAAACACATCGAGCTTTCAGACCAAAAGGCAAAAAACACACTGGATTTTTGACACTTTGAGCATTTCTTTTTGGAAAATAGGACTGTGGCCAAAAATGAATTATAGGGAATTTTTGGGCAACATTTTGGCAACCTCTGTGGGATGTCAGCCTGCTAGACATTTAGACAAGCAACCTTGAAGCAATCCATTGGGCATAGGAGTCAATTCTTGAGCACAAAAACTTTCTGATAGGGAGAGGAAAAAAATTGTGCTCGAACACTTCTTGGAAAACAAGGAAAGACTAAACTAGAAAACTAGAAGAAAGCAAGAAACCTAACCTAAGCTAACCAGTTACAAAAACCTGGTCAAACAAAACCATTCATTGGCATGTTGAAATAGCTACCCTTCCTCCTTAGGACATTGCACTTTTCATACAAGAGGATAGCTAACAAAGAGGGTAGTACACACAGTTGTGTGAAGAACCGATGCACTACCTTCTGGAGGACATAAATAAACTAACTCACCTCTACCAATAGATTTTTATCTCCATCATCGAGGGGTAGATAAGTGAGTTGTGCTTGCCTTTGTTGAATTGCAAGTTCACCCTCAGCTTTGGCTTCACTTGAACACTCATGTTTGGACACAAACATGACTGGATCCTTTTTATTGCTGGCCTCCATTCTTGCTAAGTACCTTAAAGGGCACCCCTTGGAAAGAATGAACTGAGAGTTCCCTTTCCTACTATCAGGATGCATCTCATCAATAACTTCAGCAAGATGATAAAATTTTTGTCCCTCCATGATAGTCTTCCATAATATTTCTTCTTCTACAGTTAGCAGACCATCCTCTTCATTAGTTCAAACATCCAACAGCTCATCAAAGGTATCAAACTGCCTCATATTCCTGACAATCACTGGCCCCTCCTTATGGTCCAAGAAATATGATTCTTTAGATTCTTCCCCCACTTTATTGCAAATTGGCCTAAATTCTTCAATTAAGACATTATCAACCTCCTCATCCTGCTCAATGTAAGAAGGCATCTCCTCAAAAATATTAGCCAGGCTCTCACGTTACTCACTTTCTTTCTTATCCTGATCTGATCACTCTAATCCACCTTGATGTAATAGCCTTACCTTCTCCTCATGATTATCATGGAAAAGTATACCTAAAAGACAAAAATCATCCTCTTCCTGATGGCCTAAAAGTGCTTGAGGTGTAGTGGACTGTTTAAGAATTGGCTTATAGGGCTTTATTTGCTGCAGGGTAGGTTCATTATCATCTAGAAAATCAAACCTTCTAGGTATCTCATTTATAGGAATAGGATGAAGTGGCTGGAAATCTAAGACAAGATCATGAATAGGCTCTAAAAATGTATGGAGATTAGGCTCATGTTGACTAAGATTCTAAACTAGAGGAGAGAATCTAAAACTTGGAAAATTAACAAAAGTGTCAATGGACTTACCAGGAAAGGAGCTTGAGATTTGGGCTTTGTGAGTCTCTTGTTGCATTCCATCCTTAGGGGTATGTGCTTGAGAGGTCACTGTCTCCTATTGTAACACTTTTGACCTTTCTCCATTAGGAAGCTCATAGTTCAAGAGAACAAGTGGATAATCTATGGCCTCCCTCCCAAAAAATGGGTTCAGGTGACTGCCAACTACTTTGATGCTTTGTGTTGGGAATGTCCTCTTGACTGGATTATATGGATGGAAAGGCCTTTTTACCAAATTCTGCCTTTTGTTCTGATGCTTCTCCTGATATTGTGGCCTAGACTTCTAATATAGTTGCTTCTAAACTTGCCACTGCTGGTCAAGATTTTGATAATCTTGTTGATAAAGTGATCCATCCTCCAAATATTGCCCTTTTATAGTGATCAACTCTTTGGTTAAAGCCTATAACAGGCTTGTCATCTCTTTGTTTGTTGCTTGTTGATCACTTTTCACTTTGAGTAGCTCTTGAGGAAGGTCAGCTATGGACTTCCCATAGTTAGTGTTTGCCTGAGGTTCCATTAATGTAGGTATGGGGGTAAATGGAGGCATCTGCAGAGGTATAGTAGGCTGAACATTAAGAAAGATAGGCATGGGTGGTCTTCTGTCTATCATCCCTACCTAGATTAAGCAATTTCCTACTTTTACAGCTAGGTCAAAAGCTTGAGGCAATGAAGTACCTCCTAAAGATTGAATTATGATAGATATATCACTAGTTAGGCTTCTCAAAAAATAAAGGTAAGCACAATCTGCTAAAGGCCTTATATTAATTGGAATCCTATTCCATGTCTTGAGAAATTTGCCATTAAAATCTGTCATCAGCTCACGAGGATCTCTCTTTATAACTTGGAGCTATTCTACTAGAGACAAATAGTTTGCATTATCCTCAAAGTATTTGCTAAGGAGATCTCCAAGTCTATCCCATGAAGTAATGGAGCTAACTGCCAGATTTCTACACCATTCCAGGGCCTTACATTTAAAGGAGGTAGCCAGCAACTTTGTGGTGACATCTTCTTGAGTTATATTATGTATGTTGCACATGGTGGCCACATCTCTAATGTGTTCAAGGGCTATTTTATGTCCTTCACCTATGAAATCAGCTATACTTTTTAATGTTGCCCATGGCGCATCATGGTGTTGGGCAAAACTTAATGGACTACCCTGATTAAAGGGTGCAAATGCAAATTGTCTTGCCATCAGAAGGGTCTTGCCATCAGAAGGGTCACTGATCTTCATAACACCAGTGGAGTCACCAGATATACTTGAATACTAACCTCTCTAAGGTCTGCACTTTGCTATCAGTATATAAGAGATAGCATAATATTTAACATGAATCTGAACTTTGGTCCCACCGGGCATGCCAGAAATGTTATACACTGAATTTGCACCTCTGATCTCAAGCTCTCATAGTCTTGATAATCTAGTATAACATGGGAATCATCTCAAGGTTGTGGGACCTTTTGCTAATTGAGATGAAACATCCAGGTTCTAGGCTGGTTCCTCTTGGATAACCACCTTGATTTTCTCTTAGATAGGAAAGTAAACTTTGAGGGGAAAGGGATAGAAGGAATGCATGAAAGGGAAATAATAGAAAGAAAATCTACTCTACTAGGTGATGCACCGAGACTAGGGTTTGGATCTTAGTATAGAGGGATGAAACCAATGACAAACTTAGTTCTAGTAGATTAAAACTCAATGAATAGGCCTGCATAAATATTTTATAGAGGGGTCTGCAGTAAAGGAATACTATGCAGGGAAAAGGGAATTTCTCAAGACAACAGTACTCCTAAAGAGTCAGACACAAACTATAACCTGCAGAAAAACATTCATCTCTGCAATTGGGTATAGGAATGAGAGAGATTGCCAGGGGTGGAAATATGCCCACAAAAGCATTCAAATCAAATCATTCACAAACATACACATGAGTCGCAGAAAGAAAGAGGAATCGAGGAAACTAAGATATAATTGAAAACATGCATACACTTTGATCCAATAAGAGATAATCCACAGGAGAAAGCATAAGGATAGGAGAAATGTCACAGAATGCTTTGCAAAATCTGAACAATCAATGAAAATTTAACAACTGTAGAAAGCCAAAGGGCAAGAAAAATGACACAAATTGGTCTCTGAGAAAGAAAACCTTCCTTTTTACAATTGCTGGATTCTGAGCTCTACAAGCTCCAAAAAAACATTATATACAAACTCAACTACACGCGGGCTGGAGTCAAAATTAACCAAGGTTACATAAATTTGCATAAAATAATCAACCCTAAAACTAGTCTCTTCTGATCATAAATGTTCATCTTCAAAATATCACAATGGATCAGATATGTGCTTGCATGCCCATGCTTGTACTTGATCATGCCCACAGATAAAAGACCTCGATCCATCTACTTCTCTACAAGTCAGGCTGTCATGAATGCTCAAAATCTGATCTCAGATCCTCGAAGAACCTAGAAACGGTAGCCTAAATCCTCTGCAAATTTTTAACTACAACCGCCTCCAGAAATCATCAATTTATTCAGCTACCCGCACTTGCAAAAGTTCACTTTGGAAGAAACCCCACAAAAAAGGTTGCATCACCTTGAAAAAACACTGGTCACATGATCGCATGAGCTAAAAAGCCTTCATGCGATCATGCGACAAGCCTTTGAAAACCTACATCCGCTTGCCACATCGACACTCAAGACTCCCAAGACATGACACCTGCCAAACTTTTCTACATGGCCCAACAAGAACTGAACACCTCAGCTAGACCCACGACCACACCGCTTTGAAAAAGTCAACGGTCGCATGATCGCATGAGCCTGAAAGGCTTCAAGCGATCATGCGACAAGCCTTGAGAATCTATCACTCTTCACCACAAATGACACCTCGGGCTCTAGATTGCACTGCAAACTTAACCCCTAGCTTACCTTGAGTTCAATTCTCCTCTAGTCATGGAGTCTCTTGATCTTTCTCTTAACCCCAGGTTCATCTAGAGACTATGAGAAATCTATACCTATGCAACCATGCAAAGCTTTACCAACCTTGAGCCCAGAACTACCACCTGTCATCCCTCTATTCATTCCGGCCACTACATCAGCAAACACCTTGGCACTTTCCTAACATAGACCCACTCAAACTTTTAGATTCCCATCTAATGACAGGTGCAAGATCGCATGGCCCTCAAATATTCTTTGAGCTCTTGCGCCAGCCACTCATCTTATTATGTCATAGCTCCAATGACAAGCAGGCCCATGAAAATCCTTGCTGATAGTTGATGGATTGTCGAATGATCTCATGCGGTTATAAAGCTGCATGTGATCATGCGACAAGCATAAGACATTACCCTGACTTGAATGCATGGCTGGGGCCCACCTGGTACCTCGGGTCCACTACCGACTAATGAAACATGGGCACGTCACCAAACTGCAGGCCCACCAGTAGCTGCCGAAATCCTTACTGACCATTGACCGCTTGTCACATGATCACATGCGGCTAGGAAGGCCTATGCGATCATGCGACCAATAGCATGATGTTAACTACCCAAACCATTGATGGTTTGTCACATGGGCTCTGAAGAGCCCATGCGATCATGTGACCAACCGTAAGATGTTAGCCACTGACCACCACCTCAAACCGTTTGTCATTTAGTACTTTACTGTGACCATTGGGATCTCATCAGATGGTTGTCGCATGATCTCATGGGCTTAGAAGATTCCATGAGATCATGCAACCACCCTAGATCTATGCTAGAAGTGTTGCTGAGACCAAACTGATCGGAGTTGCACGCTTATGAAATGAATGCCGCTAGAGGAAGAAGTCTGAAACACAGAAGGGGTCGAAAACATGGAGGGTTTTCGAGTGAAGGTTGAAAACACACTAAGCTTTCAGAGCGAAGGTTGAAAACACACTGAGCTTTCAGACCAAAAGGTAGAAACATCTTGAGCCTTCAGAGAGAAGGTCGAAAACACACCGAGCTTTTGGACCAGAAGGCAAAAAACACACTGGATTTTTGACACTTTGAGCATTTCTTTTTGGAAAATAGGACCGTGGCCAAAAATGAATGATAGGGAATTTTTGGGCAACATTTTGGTGACCTCTGTGGGATGTCAGCCTGCTACACATTTAGACCAGTAGCCTTGAAGCAATCTATTGGGCATAGGAGTCAATTCTTGAGCACAAAAACTTTCTGACAGGGAGAGGAACAAAACTGTGCTCAAGCACTTCTTGGAAAACAAGGAAAGACTAAACTAGAAAATTGGAAGAAAGCAGGAAACCTAACCTATGCTAACCAGTAACAAAAAACCTGGTCAAACAAAGCCATTCATTGGCATGTTGAAATAGCTACCCTTCCTCCTTAGGACATTGCACTTTTCGTACAGGAGGATAGCTAACAAGTAGGCCAATACACATAGTTCTGTGAAGAACCGATGCACTACCTTCTAGAGGACAAATAAATTGACTCACCTCTACCAGCAGATTTTTATCTCCATCATCGAGGGGTAGCTAAGTGAGCTACACTTGCCTTTGTTGAACTACAAGTTCACCCTCAGCTTCAGCTTCACTTGAACACTCATGTTTGGACATAAAAATGACTGGATCCTTTTTACTGCTAGCCTCCATTCTTGCTAAGTACCTTAAAGGGCACCCCCTGGAAAGAATGAACTGAGAGTTCCCTTTCCTACTATCAAGATGCATCTCATCAATAACTTCAGCAAGATGATAAAAATTTTGTCCCTCCATGATAGTTTTCCATAATATTTCTTCTTCTGTAGTTAGCAAACCATCCTCTTCATTAGTTGAAACATCCAACAGCTCATCAAAGGTATCAAACTATCTCATAATCCTAAAAATCACTGGCCCCTCCTTATGGTCCAAGAAATATGATTCTTTAGATTCTTCCCCCACTTTATTGCAAATCGGCCTAAATTCTTCAATTAAGACATTATCAACCTCCTCATCCTGCTTAATATAAGAAGGCATCTCCTCAAAAATATTAGTCAGGCTCTCACCTTCCTCACTTTCTTTCTTATCCTGATCTGATCACTCTAATCCACCTTGATGTAATAGCCTTACCTGCTCCTCATGATTATCATGGAAAAGTATACCTAAAAGACAAAAATCATCCTCTTCCTGATGGCCTAAAAGTGCTTGACATGTACTGGACTCTTTAAGAATTGGCTTATAGGGCTTTATTTGCTGTAGGATAGGTTCATTATCATCCAGAAAATCAAACCTTCTAGGTATCTCATTTATAGGAATAGGATGAAGTGGCTAGAAATCTGAGACAAGGTCATGAATAGGCTCTAAAAATGCATGGAGATTAGGCTCATGTTGACTAAGATTCTAAACTGGAGGAGAGAATCTAAAACTTGGAAAATTAACAAAAGTGTCAGTGGACTTACTAGGAAAGGAGTTTGAGATTTGGGCTTTGTGAGTCTCTTGTTGCATTCCATCCTTAGGGGTATGTTCTTGAGAGGTCACTATCTCCTGTTGTAACACTTTTGACCTTTTTGCATTAGGAAGCTCATAGTTCAAGAGAACAAGTGGACAATCTGTGACCTCCCTCCCAAAAAATGGGTTCAGGTGACTACCAACTTCTTTGATGCTTTGTGTTGGGAATGTCCTCTTGACTGAATTATATGGATGGAAAGGCCTTTTTACCAAATTCTGCCTTTTGTTCTGATGCTTCTCCTGATATTGTGGCCTAGACTCTTGATATAGTTGCTTCTAAACTTGCCACTGCTGGTCAGGATTTTTATCCTCTTGTTGATAAAGTTATCCATCCTCCAAATACTACCTTTTTACAGTGATCAACTCTTTGGTTAAAGCCTACAACAGGCTCATCATCTCTTTGTTTGTTTCTTGTTGATCGCTTTTCACTTTGAGTAGCTCTTGAGGAAGGTTAGCTATGGACTTCCCATAGTTAGTGTTTGCCTAAGGTTCCATTAATGTAGGTATGGGGGTAAATGGAGGCATCTACAAAGGTATAGTAGGCTGAAGATTAAGAGAGATAGGCATGGGTGGTCTTCTGTCTATCATCCCTGCCTAGGTTAAGCAATTTTCTACTTTGACAGCTAGGTCAAAAGCCTGGGGCAATGAAGTACCTCCTAAAGATTGAATTATGATAGATATATCACTAGTTAGGCTTCTCAAAAAATAAAGGAAAGCACAATCTGCTGAAGGCCTTATATTAATTGGAATCCTATTCCATGTCTTGAGAAATCTACCATTAAAATCTATCATCAGCTCACGAGGATTCTCTTTATAACTTGGAGCTGTTCTACTAGAGACAAAGAGTCTGCATTATCCTCAAAGTATTTGCTAAGGAGATCTCCAAGTCTATCCCATGAAGTAATGGAGCTAACTACCAGATTTCTAAACCATTCCAGGGCCTTACCTTTAAAGGAGGCAGCCAGCAACTTGGTGGTGGCATCTTCTTGAGTTATATTATGTATGTTGCAGATGGTGGCCACATCTCTAATGTGTTCAAGGGTTGTTGTCTATCCTTCACCTGTGAAATTGGGTATACTTTTTAATGCTGCCAAGGGCACATCATGGTGTTGGGAAAAACTTAATGGACTACCCTGATTAAAGGGTGCAAATGCAAATTGTCTTGCCATCAAAAGGGTCTATTTTCTTCATAAGCTCTATTAGAAATTGGGTCACTGATCTTCATAACACCAATGGAGTTGCCAGATATACTTGAATACTAACCTCTCTAAGGTCTACACTATGCCATCAGTATATCAAAGATAGCATAATATTTAACATGAATTTGAACTTCGGTCCCACCGGGCATGCCATAAATGTTATACACTAAATTTGCACCTCTGATCTCAAGCTCTCATAGTCTTGATAATCCAGTATAACATGGGAATCATCTCAAGGTTGTGGGACCTTTTGCTAACCGAGATGAAACCTCCAGGTTCTAGGCTAGTTCCTCTTGGATAATCACCCTGATTTTCTCTTAGACAGGAAAGTAAACTTTGAGGGGAAAGGGATAGAAGGAATGAATGAAAGGGAAATAATAGAAAGAAAATCTACTCTACTAGGTGATGCACTGAGACTAGGGTTTGGATCTTAGTATAGAGGGATGAAACCAATGACAGACTTAGTTCTAGTAGATTACAACTCAATGAATAGGCCTGCATAAATATTTTATAGAGGGGTCTGTAGTAAAGGAATACTATGTAGGGAAAAGGGAATTTCTCAAGATAGCAGTACTCCTAAAGAGTCAGACATAGACTATAACCTGTAGAAAAACATTCATCTCTACAATTGGGTATAGGAATGAGAGAGATTGCCAAGGGTGGAAATATGCCCACAAAAGCATTTGAATCAAATCATTCACAAACATACACATGAGTCACAGAAAGAAAGAGGAATCAAGGAAACTAAGATATCATTGAAAACATGCATACACTTTGATCTAATAAGAGATAATCCACATGAGAAAGCATAAGGATAGGAGAAATGTCATAGAATGCTTTGCAAAATCTGAACAATCAATGAAAATTTAACAACTGTAGAAAGCCAAAGGGTAAGAAAAATGCCACAAATTGCTCTCTGACAAAGAAAACCTTCCTTTTTACAATTGCTAGATTCTGAGCTCTACAAGCTCCAAAAAAACATTATATACAAACTCAACTGCACGCAGGTAGGAGTCAAAATTAACCAAGGTTACATAAATTTGCATAAAATAATCAACCCTAAAACTAGTCACTTCTGATCATAAATGTTCATCTTCAAAATATCACAATGGATCAGATATGTGCTTGCATGCCCATGCCTCTACTTGATCATGCCTGCAGACAAAAGACCTCGATCCATCTACTTCTCTACAAGTGAGGCTATCATGAATGCTCAAAATTTGATCTCAGATCCTCAAAAGGACCTAGAAATGATAGCCTAAATCCTCTGCAAATTCTTTAACTGCAACCACATCCAGAAATCATCAATTTCTTCAGCTACCCACACTTGCAAAAGTTCACTTTGGAAGAAACCCCACAAAAAAGGTTGCATCACCTTGAAAAAACACTGGTCGCATGATCGCATGAGCTAAAAAGATTTCATGCGATCATGTGACAAGCCTTTGAAAACTTGCATCCACTGGCCACATGGACGCTCGGGACCCGCACGACATGACACCTACCAAACTTTGCCACGTGGGCCAACAAGAACCGAACACCGTGGTTGGACCCATGACCACACCACTTTGAAAAAGTCAACGGTCGCATGATCGCATGAGCCCAAAAGGTTTCATGCGATCATGTGACAAGCCTTGAGAATCTATCGCTCTTCGCCACAAATGACACCTCGGGCTCAAGATTGCACTACAAACTTAACCCCTGGCTTACCTCAAGTTCAATTCTCCTCTAGTCGTGGAGTCTCTTGATCTTTCTCTTAAACTCGGGTTCATCTAGTGACTACAAGAAATCTATATCTGCACAACCGTGCAAAGCTTTACCAACCCTGAGCCTAGAACCACCACCTGTCATCCCTCTATTCGTTCCGGCCACTACATCAGCAAACACCTTGGCACTTTCCTGACACGAACCCACTCAAACTTTTAGATTCCCATCTAACGGCAGGCGCAAGATCACATGGCCCCCAAATATTCTTTGAGATCTTGCACCAGCCACTCATCTTATTAAGCCGTAGCTCCATTGACAAGCGGGCCCACCAAAATCCTTGTCGACAGTTGATGGTTTGTCGCATGATCTCATGTGGTTAGAAAGCCGCATGCGATCATGTGACAAGCATAAGATGTTACCTTGACTTGAATGCATGACTAGGGCCCACCTGGTACCTTAGGTCCACCGCTGACTAATGAAACACAGGCACGTCACCAAACTGCAGGCCCACCAGTAGCTGCCAAAATCCCTACTAACCATTGACCGCTTGTCGCATGATCACATGTGGCTAGGAAGGCCTATGTGATCATGTGACCAACTACATGATGTTAACTACCCAAACTATTGATGGTTTGTCGCATGGTCACATGGGCTCAGAAGAGCCCATGCAATCATGCGACCTACCGTAAGACATTAGCCACTAACCACCACCTCAAACCGTTTGTCATATAGAACTTTATCGTGACCATTGGGATCTCATCGGATGGTTGTCGCATGATATTATGGGCTCGAAAGATTCCATGAGATCATGTGACCACCGTAGATCTCTGCTGGAAGTCTCACTGAGACCACTCTAATCGGAGTTGCGCGCTTATGAAATGAATGCCGCCAGAGGAAGAAGTCCGAAACATAGAAGGGGTCAAAAACATAGAGGGTCAAAAACACACTAAGCTTTCAGAGTGGAGGTTGAAAATACACTGAGCTTTCAGACCAAAAGGCTGAAACATCCTAAGCCTTCAGAGAGAAGGTCGAAAACACCCTGAGCTTTCAGGCCAAAAGGGAAAAAACACGTTGGATTTTTGACACTTTGAACATTTCTTTTTGGAAAATAGGACCGTTGCCAAAAATGAATGATAGGGAATTTTTGGGCAATGCTAAGTAGGTCCTTGAAAGGACGTGCATACACTACGTGCATGAAACTTTCCGACCGAAGATAAGGAGAGGTGAAGACATGAAGTTCGATGGACAAGAGGAGGCTATTGAGGGGGCATGCATAAATTATAGGCATGGGACCTTTTAGTTGAATCATGAAGTTACAGTAGGTGCCTTGTTGAAGGGACATGACTTTCATCATGAAACCTTTCAGCCAACATATCAAGGTTTCAAAGGTTACAAGGTTTTATTTTTCATCATGGAATGGAATAGGAAGATTGAAAAAACAAAGGAAATGAGATTTATGATTGGAATACCACTTATGGGAGTCATGAGCCTGTGCTCGAACCCCATAGGTGATTGTTCAGTATACTAAGAACAGTAAAGAAGGCTACGAGAAATTATAAAGTTTCAAGAACAGAGTTGCAAATCAAGCAGTCAGATAAGTATGCAAAATTTATTTTAAAATAGAAATTTTTATATGCTATTTAGGTCTGGTTACATAAAGATAGAACATGGTTTTATCATACAAAGGTTGCAAAACTAGCATGAGCAACAAACAAAAGGATGTAGAGGTCATTATGTTGTTGGGTAATGGTTTTCATTTTTATGTTAGTTTTTTAAAAAAATGGAACAAAAATTAGATATCGAGATCATCAATGACATGCATAGTGGAAGTAATAAACAGCATAAGAATCTAGCATTACAAAGTATACAAGGTGCACCAATATATGCTACAGCAAACTCAAACAAGAAGGACAAGGTGATTTATTTAAAGTTTCCAAATTAAAATACAAGTTTACAGCATAAGGATAATATGTTTCAAATTTCAGTGGTTACCAGCCAAGAGCATTTAAACAGCTCAATGTTTAGCTTAGGTCAAAAACATTCATAGTATCCAAGTTCAGATTCGGGTGTAAAATACTAGATATAGCCATGAATTTATGCATACAAAAAAAAAATCATCAAATATATTATGCAAGAAAGATTATAATTCAAAATGCAGTAAAGACTTGTGCATATACTATTGCAGAAAATGCTGGTTTAGAGGGTTTATATATACCAAAGGAGAATACAGTGATAGTCATAAGAGGATAAAGAATTATCAGGTAGACTGGAATCTAAGTATACATGAAATAATTGCTGAAAACTATTATCCTCTGAATCTAGGGATATACTTGAAAGATAATGCCATCATCATACTACAAGAACTGTAGCTCTTCAAAAGCCCAAGAGTTTACAACGGAATTCAAGGAAGTGGATGTGTATTTCCATTATAATTCTTTTGATTATTGTTGTCATAATAGTTATTGCAATTATTAAGCCATGGACCAACAACAACAAAATAGCTTAGAGAAAGTAGTTTGGTGTACTGAGAATTTCTTGTTAATTTGTGTGAGGATTTCGGGCAACTGCATCTAAAATCTTGTAATCCAAGCTGTTATTTCAATATGTTTTGAAATTGTCCAGATTAGTACAGTTTTAGATTTTTGGTCACCATCAAAGCTTTACACTATTGTTGATATGTGTTATTTATGGCAGGCAGTCACGTTGTAAACAATGGAGGGTTCAAAAAAAAAAAAAATTTAAAACAACTACGAGAAAGGTTTCATTGTTCAATTATAGATTCATCAATCATCACAGGTACAATTTTATGAATATTCAACATGAACATATATAGGTGGAATATGCTTACAAAAAAAAAGAAGAAAAATAGATTACCCATTTAAAATCACAGTGAGCACCAAGAAAGATGCAAACAAAGAAAGATTTCAAGCTAAAAGCCAACAAGTGAAGCATAGCTATAGTTACATCATCAGAAGGATGAACACTTTATAGTCAAAAGAAGGGGAGATTTTAAACAACTAGCTCTTTAAAGCTTGTGTAAATGGCAAGAACAAGTTAGGAGAGAAAAATGAACTTATCTATGCCAGTCACGTGCCCAGTAAAAAAAATGATATACATGCCTAGGTCAAGACCCATGCCATAGAAGAACATGAATATAGCAAAAGCTCGATATCTCATTCACATTGCTCTTAGTTTTAAAATGCTACCAGAATCAGTATGATCAAAATGATACCAGAACAGGTTCAAACCTAGCAAAATCAAGATTTCAGCTACAAAAAGATAAACCAGTCTTCATGCTATGAAGGAAAGTAGATACCCAGATCAACTATAAGTATTATTTATACTATAGCAGAATCAATCAACAAAACCCAATAAAGCCCTAGGTTTATATCACCAAAGTCACAAAAGAAAGCCGTGTAGGAGCAGCTCAGGAACCAGATACAAGCTACAATATGTTGGAAGTAAAATGATAACAGTAAGAGAAAATAATATCTTATCTTTAGATGGCACCATGTATAATGGTAGCAGAGAGCTCTTTCTTTTTTGAAGTGCATACAATGGTAGAGGAGGCCCAAACTCTCTGTTCTTCACAAAGAACATTAAAACCAGTGCCAACACATTTAAGATAAGGCTCGAGTTCAGTAAATAATGAAGATTTTGCAGAGAGTAACCAGAGACAAAGTTCTTGCAGTTCACGGCTCAAACCCTAGACTCTTCATTTCACAATGCGAAAATGCAAAAGTATGAAGCCAAAATGAGATATCAAAATAAAGACTTTGCTATATTGTATGAAGTTTGGAGTCTGCGAGGAGACTGTAGCATATAGAAGTTCCCTCCAAATGCCACGATATGCACAATCACATGCCTCTGTCTATGAGGAAATAAAGATAGAGATACTTATCTTATAAGGGTCATGTCGACCATAGTGCTGAAATTAGGTTTTCAAAATTTTGGATATATATCTTTTTTGTTAATATACTAAGCATTTAGATTTTATATATATTGTTTCTTATCATATTTAATTTTAACAATATGTAAATTATACTTCAAGTTCACTTTAAATTAAATAGATAAGTCATTATCTATTCAATTTAAATAGAGCTATATTATAATTTATATTGTTAAAATTAAATTTGATATTATATTCAATTTATTTAATACTTAATAGAGAACAAACTTTGAACTAAAAAAATAAATATATTAAATAGAATTTAATTCTATTTATACATTTATATAGAAGTTTGTTACTTATTAAATATTAAATAGGTTGATTATAGTTTTGAAAAAATATGTATAAAATCTTTGCAAAATATATGAAACAAATAAGTATATAGACAAAGTCGAGATCATCTTTTTGAGAAAAGAAGTTTTTTCAGTGATGTTCAATTGTTGAGATAGATTAGAGGCTGTTTAGGGGTAGTTTGGGTCACCTTGAGTTCCCCTTTGAGTTTTCTATCAGTTGGCATCAGTTGAGAGGTGTTTTTGAGTAGTTCACTCCTTGTTTCTAGCAGTTAGGCTTTAGTTTTGATAGGCTTTTCCTTCCATTTCTGACCCCCCACATATTTGCATGATTTTGGGAGATATGGAGTAGTTTTGAGAGATTTTTGAGTGGCAGTTCAGTGATACATGACCTGAGGCAGTTATTGGGGCTCTTTGACTTCACTTTCTGACAGTTTGACTCATCTTTTTGGAGGATTTTCTCATGCATACGGATTAGGGTTTTATGACTTCTATTTATCTTATTTTCAGCTGATTATTCAAGATCTTCTATTTGGCTCACTTGTTTTGCATATTACAAACTGGAGAGAGAATTTTAAGACATTGTTGCAGAGATTTATTCCAGCATTGATTATAGAGATACCTGTTCCTTCCCATTGGTTTTGAAGCCTGATATTGTGAGTTTTAATGCTTTGATGACATGTTATCCTTCATTTTAAGCTGCATTCCTTACTACATTTTAGAATCGTGATACATGTAACTGCAGGTCTATTGTTTGTGTTCTAATTTTTGCAGTGATTTAGTGAAGCATTGCTTCCCTACCCTTGCAAAAAATATTTCAGATCCTTACATAGAAACACTTTTATAGTTGCATGTTTGTTTTGGTACTATGAACCATAGTTGTCTTAAAAATATTTTCTGAATTAATCTAAGTTACATATCAGTTTTGGTGTATCACCCTGTCTAGGATTAGAATTCATTAAGTTATTCCTTTTATCCCTTTCCTTATACAAATTTGTGCAAGTGATATTCCAAATCTAAGAGGAACCGGCCTAGAATCTGGAGATTTGTTCTCTTGCCCATTAGTGAGAACATTTCCATGTTTCAACATGATAGCTAGATTTCTCATCATGCTATTGGCGCAATCCTGATTGACAACAATTTTTGACACGCCTAGTAGGACATGAACTGCTGCATAATTCCTTGATTTATAAGTTTTTTTTATTGCTATTTTGGTGTAAATAGCAGTATTTCAGTCTTTAAGAAGGTGTTTTAACAACACCTGGTGACTCTATTTTTGTAGGTTTCTTGCAGAATCAGTGTTTATTTTTAATGAGAAAAATTCCTACAAGAGCAAATAATGAAGGATTTGTTTATCAAGAGCTTCCATCTAACAGAAGAGGTAGCAGATCAGCTAGAAGAAATAGACCATCTCAAACTGCAGAAGAATCATCTTCTTTGCTTAGGGGACCTGATTTTTCATTATTTGAAAATCCTAGCTTTGAAGATCAAACTGTCATTTTTGAAGAGCACAAGGTAATTATAGAAAATTTCAATTTTCCTGAAGATTTAAGTGTTATTGACAATTTTGGATCAGAATTACCTATTTGAGGAGGCTACAAAGGATCAATCTATTGTTGTAGCATCCACAAGTGGTACTGCTACTCTAGGATTAAAGACTTATCAAAGAAAAGTAGTTCGCACTATTCAGCAACAAGCACCAGCTCATCAAATGGCAAGAAATCTACCATTTGTGCCTTTCAATGCTAGCAGCCCTTTAAAAATTGGTACTCACCATGACATCCCACCTGCAGCACTTAAAGGTTTGACATATTTTACCAGTGAAAATCATGTTTCAGCAATTGAGCATATTAAAGATATTGCTACTCTTTGTGGGTTACATCAAGTCAATCATGATGATGTAACATTAAAATTATTAGCAGCTTCGCTCAAGGGTAAAGCATTAATTTGGTTTAGAAGTTTACTTGTCAATTCAATTGCTACGTGGGATGCTTTAAGCACTGTTTTAATCAGTAAATTTGAAGATAGATCAGATAACTTATCTTTGGTAGAATAGTTGACTACAATAAAGAGAAATGTTCATGAGCATATTTCAGATTTCAATTTTTGATTTCAGTGAACTTGGGATAGGATTCCAGCATCTATTAAACCATCTAATGACTATGCATTTTTGTTTTATCTAAAGGCTTTTAATAGTGATATTGCACTCATGATACAGTCTATGGGAGGTAATACCTTACCCAATGCTTATGATATTGCTGTAAGAGCAAAAAATAGCTTGATACAAGCTGGAAAATTACCTCCTAGACCTCCAATGCCTTATTGTGAAGAGGTACAGCCAGTTGTACGAGCTATAATTCCACCAATAGTGGTTGTACCACCTATACCAATGTTACCAGCATTTGATATGCAAGTTGCAGCAGAAGAACATGTTGCTATAGCTCCTTTTAGGGAGCTAAAAGAGTAGAATTTGGAGCTAAAAGATAAAAATGACAACATAATGAGAACGCTGCAAACTTATGGTAATGAGATCACAAATTTGAAGACACAACAACGTCAATACAATAGACCACCTCAAGCTTCTTATCATTAGAATAGGTAGTTTAATCAAGTGTCTCATTCAAACCAGCCACACCAAGCTCAGAGTCAGCAAAGGAATTACAGTCAAAGGACTAATCAGCCTTACAATTACGCAACTCCTAGTACATCCAAAGAATTGGTAGTTGTTCCTCAGAATAACTATGCACAAGAGGAGGAGTGGTGTAATACTTGTAATGCAAGTCATTTTTGGCTTGATTGTCCTCATGCGCTTGAAGCTAGAAGACAAGATGTTTTGTAAAATCAAATTGTTAATGCTCAAGGAGATGCTCAGAATGATCAAGTTCAGCCACAAGGTAATCTGGATGTTACTCTAATGAATTTTAATGCTGATGAGACTATTTTAGTAGCTAATTTTGATCAGAATCAAGTATGGAAGCTTGTATCAGTAGGCACAAGGTCCAAAACAAATGCTACAAATGAACAATAGCAAGCTAATAAGGTACAACAGCTTGCTATTATACCACAACAACAAATATTAAAAGGTAAACAACAAATTCAAGCTTAGAATGGACCTTCCCAGTCATCACAACCAGCAAAAGAACCGACTGTTCTAAAACAACAGCAAAAGGTTAGTGCTCGAAGCTTTAATATTGTAGATCATTTAAAGAATACACATGTTCTTGTTCCTATTTGGGAGGTTTTAGGACTTCCAGGTCAAAGAGATATGTTGCAGGATGCATTGCAAGCATTGACATTGTCAGATGATGCATTAAATCAGCAAACCCCTAAAGTGTTAATAGCTGGAAATGATGTCTTAAACCAGCAAACACCCAAGTTGGTAAAACCTCCACCTTTCTATATTACTATTATAATAGGGTGGAATTTAGTACATAATTGTATGATTGATTCAGGGGCTTCTAGTTCAGTTATGCCCAAGAAAATTGTTGACCAACTAGGCCTTAAGTATGAACCAATAGAAAAGGGGGTTGTGCAACTTGATGGTACAATGGTGGAAACGGTTGGAGTGATTAGAAATCTTGATCTAACAATGCATGCTTGCCCTACTTTTTCAGTACCCATGGGCGTCTTTATTATTAACTTACCTCTTAATTTTTCTATCTGTTTATCAAGAGATTTTACTGCTAAAATAGGAGGATATTTGTTAGCAAATTGGTCTCATATGTTGTTTCATACTAGGTATGGTACTAAGGTGACTATTCCTTCTGAGCCTATTGTGAAATTCTATATTGAACCACATGTTAGTAGTGCTGAAAATGGTACAACAACTATTATTTATGATCAGGAAGAAATTGATGTTATTCATGAGTTACAAACGCAAGTTGAACAAATTCCTAATATTTTATTAGATACTTGGGCCACTGAAAATGTCATAATTTTTGATGCACAGATTGAAGAACCCAGTTTGGGAAATTATGTTATTAATGAAGTTACTGATTTTATGCCAGCCATTACAAAAAGTGCAAATTTAGAGTAGTCATCTAGTGTTATCTGGAAATTATTTTTTGATGGCTCTCGCAACAAAATAGGTGTTGGAGGTGGCTGCATGCTGGTTTCACCAGAAAACCAAAGGTACTATGCTGCTTTCCATTTCACTTTTAGTTGCACAAATAACATGGCTGAATATGAAGCTCTCATTAATGGATTAAAATGGGCAAGTAAAAAGGGAGTTAACTATTTGCAAGTATATGGTGATTCTAAGTTGATTGTGAACCAAGTTAGGAATGTTCATACAACAAAGAATGATTTATTAAAAAGTTATAGACATGTTGTATGGGACTTGATTGAAGGTTTTGAAGCCTTTAATTTACAATCTATTCCTAGAAATGAAAATAAGCATGTTGATAGGCTCGCAGCTGTAGGAGCCCAATACGACATACCAACAGAAATCAATAATGATAAAGGATTGAATTATGTCAAGGTTATTGTTAGACCTATTGTACCTAATAATGCAGATAGTTGGCAGGTTTTTGAATCTAATCAATAGATTGTTAATTTCTTAAGAGAAGAGGCTGAATTTTCACAGCCAAACCAGAAAAAATTGTAGGAACAATATGAGGACCAGATTATACAGCTGAGAACAAATAAAATGCCTAAAGGCCTTGTAACTTTAGAATCCATGTTTGGTACTAACGATGAGTTTAGGAAAGACAAATCTAGCTTACAGATCAAGGAAGAGCATTACAAAGAGGTTGCTATTTCACAAGATAAGGTACTTAAACTTGGCAAGGTATGTACACCTGAGGAACAACAGACTTTTATCAATTTATGTAATGAATTTCATGACATAATTGCTTGGAATTATTCAAATTTGAAGGGATTTGATCCCAATATTTATCAGCACATAATTAAATTAGAACCAGGATCTAAACTGGTTAGACAAAAGCAAAGACCGGTAAACCCTAAGCTTGAACCCCTTATGATTAAAGAGTTGAACAAATTGATTGAAAGTAATATTATTTTTCCAATCAAACATACATCATGGGTTTCAAATCTGGTTCCTATTAGGAAAAAGAATGGGGAAATCAGACTTTGTGTAGATTTTCATGATTTAAACAGGGCTTCATTGAAGGATAGGCATCCTTTGCCTTCTATGGAACAGATTTTGCAGGTGGTCTCAGGTTCTGAACATTTTTCATTACTGGATGGCTTTTCTGGTTACAACCAGATCTTGGTTAAAGAGGAGGATAGGTTCAAAACAACATTTACAACTAAATGGGGAACAATGGCATATCAAAAGATGCCATTTGGTTTGTCTAATGCTGGTGCAACATTCCAAAAGGCTATGGACAAAGCTTTTATTAATCTGATGTATAGGTTTGTACTGGTTTATTTAGATGATATCACTATTTTTTCCAAGAATTCAGTTGATCACTTTAAGCATTTAAGGATAATCTTTGAAAGGTGTAGAGAGTATGGAATTTCACTGAATCCTAAGAAGAGCATATTCATTGTCCATGAAGGTAAGCTGTTAGGGTTTATTGTTTCAAAAGATGGAATAACTATTGAACTTGAAAAGGGTGAGTGTTATTTTGGCCCTGCCACTTCCAGCCCATAAAAAGGGACTTCAAAGATTTTTAGGGAGAATTAATGTCATAAGAAGATTCATCCTTGATATTGCAGAATTATTAATGCCACTTACAGCCATGCTTAAGAAGAATATCACTTTCACATGGACCAAGGAAGGTAAAATCAGTTTTGAATTGATTAAAGAAGCTCTTGCTGCTACTCCTACTTTGTTAAATCTAGATTTTTCTAAGGAGTTCATTCTTTATAAATATGGGAATGTAGATAGTATTGCTGCCATGTTAGTACAAAAGAATGATTCAGGATATAGCAGCCAATAGCATTTTTTAGTCAAGGGTTAAAAGATTAGGAACTGCATTATACTTTTGTTGAAAAGCATGTTCTAGCTGTGATTAGAAGTCTGAAGAAATTTAGACATATGCTTTCTAATAACAAGACTAATCTAATGGTTGCTCATCCTACTGTTAAGGAGTTTTTACTAAATAAGGATTTCAATACAAAAAGAGTAGGTTGGATCATGAAAGTGATGGAATACAATATTGATATTAAGGTTACCAAGCTAGTAAGAGGTAAAGGTTTATGCGAACAAATGGCTGGAAATGGAGATAATAATTTGAATGAAGATCCTGAAGTAATTTTGGCCTTACAAGATCATGAACGGCTTGCTGTCCCAAATTTGCAGAATGATTGGGTGAAGGAAATGACTAAATTCTTGCAAACAGGACGATGTCTTGAAGGTTTGGATAGATCTAAAAGAAGATATTATAGGTTGCAGTCTATTCCATATTGCTTATTGAATAACATGTTGTATAGAAGGGATTATAATGGTGTATTGCTGAGATGTATTAGTGGTGATCAAACTGATAAGATGTTGCAGAAATTCCATGATGGATCGGCAGGTGGACATTTTGCTGCAAGAACAATAGCATTAAAAATTTTGAAGGCTGGATATTTTTGGCCAGATTTATACAAAGATGCTTTCATTTGGGTAAGGAAATGTTTAAAATGTGTTGTCTTCTCAAACAAGCAAAGGTTAGCAGCTTTACCTCTTAGTCCAATTCAGATTGAACAACATTTTGCTAAGTGGGGTTTAGATTTTATTGGTCCTATAAACCCAATATCAGGTTCAGGTCATAAGTATATTTTAACAACAACAGATTATTTTACCAAGTGAACTGAAGCTATGGCATTGAAAGAGGCCAATGAAACTTTAGTTCTAAATTTTTATGAAGATCTACTTGCTAGGTTTGGTGCACTTGAATCCATTGTTTCTGATAATGCCTTAGCATTTAAAGGCATAAGAATTTCTGATTAGGCAATTAAAAATAATGTATATCTTAGTGCCTTGTCCAATTATTACCCACAGGATAATGGACAAGCATAATCGAAAAACAAAAATCTGATTTGCATCATCAAGAGGACTATTGAAGATAATCAACAAGAATGGAACAACAAGTTGAAACAAGCCTTATGGGCTGATAGGATCACCCCAAAGCGTTCAACAGGTAATTCACCTTATGTATTGGTTTATGGAAGAGAGGCAAGATTTCCAATTTCAATTGAGTTGCCAAGTTTGAGCCTGATTAAGGAATTGGACCTCCTGGACTAGCAGCCAATGGAGGTAAGATTGGCTGAATTAATAGAGTTGGAGGAATCAAGAAATAGATCTTTTCAAAAGTTGACAAAACATAATGATCAAATGAAGAAGACATTTGACAGAAAAGCTATCGCAAGAGTCTTAGAAGAAGGTGATTTAGTGCTTAAATAGGATGAGTTGAAGAGCAGACCTAGCAAGCATTCGAAGTTTGATGCCATTTGGAATGGTCCATTTGTGATTACAGGATGCAAGGCTAACAATGCTTTTCAACTCTCAACTATGGAAGGAGAGGAATTGCCAATCCTAGTTAATGGGATCCATCTCAAACATTATTTTTTAGGTGAGTTGAACCAGAATAAGTGCCTTGCACATAGATAGTTTGTTTTCAGTTAGTTTTAGTTAGTTGTTAGTTGTAGAAAATGAACGTGCTACTATAGCATATCATTCCTCATAAGTGAGCGCCCATCATAATAGAGTCGAGTTGTATCTCAAGGCTCTACATGATGGGATACCAATTATTTATCATATACTACAGTAGCAGGCTTATTTGCTACTTTTTTGTTTTCCCTAAGTGCTTCCAGCACATGATAGTAATCTTCTAAAAGCTGCAAGTTATACAAGTTCATGGAAGAACTATTTAGAAAAGTATATATCAATCGTAAAGGGAAACAATAGATATTCCAAGGTTTCAAATTAGGATTAATAGCCACATTCCAAAATAGGTCATCCATGACCTTTTCAATACAACTTGTAGATTCCAGAAGAGAAGGCAAATTTTAAGGAGAAAGTGCACAATCTAGAAAATTCACTCAAATTTGTTTTCTACCTTATGCTAACTATTTGCAAATCAATGATAGCTGTCATCAGCATCATCATATTACAGAATTGATAAAATAGACATATAATGGTGCTAAGGACAGCTCAGGCACAAATTCCCAAGCAGTTAGCATGAGGTATTTAGTTTCATTTTTAGTTTCAGTTTTCCAGTTGTGTGGTGTGTTTAAGTTTTCAGCATTTTCTAAGGTTTTCTAGAGTTGGGAAGGTTCAATTTATCAAGGTTCTATACTCTGTGCCCAATGGATTGCTAAAGGCAATTGGTCTACTCTGTTTAGCAGGCAAACACCCCTGAGAGGTCACCAGAAAATGTTATCATTTTATTTGCACTAAATTGATAATTTGACTAAGTCTTCTACATTAAGATTTGAGTTTTAAAGGTTGTTGCTTTGAATTTCATAATGTTGTAAAATTCAAAGAAAGAGAGTACATGTATAGTAAAAGAATTGTAAACATCAAACAACAAACTTAAGATTCACTTGTTTCAGTTTTGAGCAAAACAATATTCAGATTTCGATCTCAACAGTAAATGGAAATAATTGTTTGCATTTCAGAAAAAATGAAAGTACAATATTAAGTTTGCCACACAAGCAATGGTTGCTATAAAAATGAATAAGAGAAGTACATTTCAAATGTATAAATGATAAACCACACACCCCGTGGCTTTAGGTATTGATGCATGCATGCATTTTCAATTCTATGAATTGAATAAAGAAGTAAATGCAGAGAAATAAAGAATAGTTACATTCTAGAAATGCAAATAAGGAGAGAAGGAGATAGGTTAAGCCTCATAGCTTGGTTGTTTGTTGAAGTTTGAGCTTCTATGCATCTTTGTTTTTGCATCTCAAGGCATTCTAGGTATCCTGTGACATCCTGCAAAAGAGGGAAATAAGATTGGGTCAGTTCGTATGAATTGAGCATTGAAGGACAATTAATCTATCTAATTCTCTACTTGATCACATTTTCAAAGATATAAATCAGAAGACAAAATCATAAAGCTGCAAGAAAGAAGGATCATATCATAGAAATATTTTTTTTTTCCTAACATCATTTGTTCCATGTGTAGATACAGGTTCAGAAGACTAAGTAGGTCATTGAAAGGACGTGCATACACTATGCGCATGAAACTTTCCAACCGAAGATAAGGAGAGGTGAAGACATGAAGACTGGTGGACAAGAGGAGGCTATCGAGGGGGCATGCATACATTACAAGCATGGGACCTTTTAGCTGAATCATGGAGTTATAGTAGGTAGGCTATTGAAGGGACATGACTTTCATCATGAAACCTTCTAGCCAACATATCAAGGTTTCAAAGGTTACAAGGTTTTATTTTTCACCATGGAATGGAACAGGAAGATTCAAAAAAAAAAGGAAATGAGATTTATGACTGGAATACCACTTATGGGAGTCACAAGCCCATGCTCAAACCTTGTAGGTGATTGTTTAGTATGCTGAGAATAGTAAAGAAGGCTATGAGAAATTATAAAGTTTCAAGAACAGAGTTGCAAATCAAGCAGTGAGATAAGTATACGAAATCTCTTTTAAAATAGAAATTTTTATATGCTATTTTGGTCTGGTTACATAAAGACAGAACATGGTTTTATCATACAAAGGTTGCAAAACTAGCATTAGCAGCAAACAAAAGGATGTAGAGGACATTATGCTGTTGGGTAATGGTTTTCATTTTATGTTAGTTTTCTCAAAAAATGGAACAAAAATCAAATATCTAAATCATCAATGACATGCATAGTGGAAGTAATAAACAACATAAGAATCTCGCGTTACAAAGTATACGAGGTGCACCAATATATGCTACAACAAACTCAAACAAGAAGGACAAGGTGATTTATTTAAAGTTTCCAAATTAAAATACAAGTTTACAGCATAAGGATAATATGTTTCAGATTTTAGTGGTTACCAGCCAAGAGCATTTAAATAGCTCAATGTTCAGCTCAGGTCAAAAACATTCATAGTATCCAAGTTCAGATTCGGATGTAAAATACTGGATATAGCCATGAATTTATGCATACAAAAAAAATCATCAAATATATTATGCAAGAAAGAATATAATTCAAAATGCAGTAAAGACTTGTGCATATACTATTGCAATAAATGCTAGTTTAGAGGGTTTATATATACCAAAGGAGAACACATTGACAATGGTAAGAGGATAAGGAGTTATCGGGTAGTTTGGAATCTAAGTATACATGAAATAATTGCTGAAAACTATTATCCTCTAAATCCAGGGATATACTTGAAAGATAATGCCATCATCGTACTACAGAAACTGTAGCTCTTCAAAAGGCCAAGAGTTTACAATGGAATTCAAGGAAGTGCATGTGTATTGCCATTATAATTCTTTTGATTATTGTTGTCATAATAGTTATTGCAGTTATTAAGCCATGGACCGGCAATAGCAAAATAGCTTAGAGAAAGTAGTTTGGTGTACTGAGAATTTCTTGTTAATTTGTGTGAGGATTTCGGGCAATTGCATCTAAAATCTTGTAATCCAAGCTGCTATTTCAATATGTTTTGAAATTGTCTAGATTAGTACAATTTCAGATTTCTGGTCACCATCAAAGCTTTACACTATTGTTGATATGTGTTATTTATGGCAGGAAGTCACATTGCAAACAATGGAGGGTTCGAAATTATTATTTTTTAAAAAAAACTATGAGAAAGGTTTCATTGTTCAATTACAGATTCATCAATCATCATAGGTACAATTTTATGAATATTCAGCATGAACATATACAGGTGGAATATGCTTACAACAAAAAAGAAGAAAAATAGCTTACCCGTTTAAAGTCATAGTGAGCACCAAGAAAGATGCAAACAAAGAAAGATTTCAAGCTAAAGGCCAACAACAAGTGAAGCACAGCTATAGTTACAACATCAGAAGGATGAACACTTTATAGTCAAAAGAAGGGGAGATTTTAAACAACTAGCTCTTTAAAGTTTGTGTAAATGACAAGAACAAGTCAGGAGAGAAAAATGAACTTATCTATGCCAGTCACGTGCCCAGTAAAAAAATTAATATACATGCCCAGGTCAAGACCCATGCCACAGAAGAACATGAATATAGCAAAAGCTCGATATCTCATTCACATTGCTCTTAGTTTTAAAAGGCTACCAGAATTAGTATGATCAAAATGATACCAGAACAGGTTCAAACCCAGCAAAATAGAGATTTCAGCTACAGAAAGATAAACCAGTCTTCATGCTATGAAGGAAAGTAGATACCCAGATCAACTATAAGTATTATTTATACTACAGTAGAATCAATCAACAAAACCCAATAAAGCCCTAGGTTTATATCACCAAAGTCACAAAAGAAAGCCATGGACAAGTAGCTCAGGAACCAGATACAAGCTACAATATGTTGGAAGTAAAATGATAACAGTAAGAGAAAATAATATCTTATCTTTAGATAGCACCATGTATAATGGTAGAAGAGAGCTCTTTCTTTTTTGAAGTGCATACAATGGTAGAGGAGGCCCGAACTCTCTGTTCTTCACAAAGAACATTAAAACCAGCGCCAACACATTTAAGATAAGGCTCGAGTTCAGTAAATAATGAAGATTTTGTAGAGAGTAACCAGAGACAAAGTTCTTGCAGTTCACGGCTCAAACCCTAGACTCTTCATTTCACAATGAGAAAATGCCAAAGTATGAAGCCAAAATGAGATATCAAAATAAAGACTTTGCTATATTGTATGAAGTTTGGAGTCTGCGAGGAGACTGTAGCATACAAAATTTCCCTCCAAATGCCACGATATGCACAATCACATGCCTCTGTCTATGATGAAATAAAGATAGAGATATTTGTCTTATAAGGGTCATGTCGGCCATAGTGCTGAAATTAGGTTTTCAAAATTTTGGATATATATCTTTTTTGTTAATATACTAAGCATTTAGATTTTATATATATTGTTTCTTATCATATTTAATTTTAACAATATGTAAATTATATTTCAAGTTCACTTTAAATTAAATAGATAAGTCATTATCTATTCAATTTAAATAGAGCTATATTATAATTTATATTGTTCAAATTAAATTTGATATTATATTCAATTTATTTAATACTTAATAGAGAACAAACTTTGAATTAAAAATAAAAATATATTAAATAGAATTTAATTCTATTTATACATTTATATAGAAGTTTGTTACTTATTAAATATTAAATAGGTTGATTATAGTTTTGAAAAAATATATATAAAATCTTTGCAAAATATATGAAACAAATAAGTATATAGACAAAGTTGAGATCATCTTTTTGAGAAAAGAAGTTTTTTCAGTGATGTTCAATTGTTGAGATAGATTAGAGGCTGTTTAGGGGTAGTTTGGGTCACCTTGAGTTCCCTTTTGAGTTTTCTATCAGTTGGCATCAGTTGAGAGGTGTTTTTGAGTAGTTCACTCCTTGTTTCTAGCAGTTAGGCTTTAGTTTTGATAGGCTTTTCCTTCCATATCTGACCCCCCACATATTTGCATGATTTTGGGAGATATGGAGTAGTTTTAAGAGATTTTTGAGTGGCAGTTCAGTGATACATGACCTGAGGCAGTTATTGGGGCACTTTGACTTCACTTTCTGACAGTTTGACTCATCTTTTTGGGGGATTTTCTCATGCATACGGATTAGGGTTTTATGACTTCTATTTATCTTATTTTCAGCTAATTATTCATGATCTTCTTTTTGCCTCACTTGTTTTGCATATTGCAAACTGGAGAGAGAATTGTAAGACATTGTAGCAGAGATTTATTCCAGCATTGATTATAGAGATACCTGTTCCTTCCCATTGGTTTTGAAGCCTGATATTGTGAGTTTTAATGCTTTGATGACATGTTATCCTTCATTTTAAGCTGCATTCCTTACTACATTTCAAAATCTTGATACATGTAACTGCAGGTCTATTGTTTGTGTTCTAATTTTTGTAGTGATTTGGTGAAGCATTATTTCCCTACCCTTGCAAAAAATATTTCAAATCCTTACATAGAAACACTTTTATAGTTGCATGTTTGTCCTGTGATCCATAGTTGTCTTAAAAACTTTGTTGAATTAATCTAAGTTACATATTAGTTTTGGTTTATCACCCTATCTAGGATTAGAATTCATTAAGTTATTCCTTTCATCCCTTTCCTTATACAAATTTGTGCAAGTGATATTCCAAGTCTAAGAGGAACCGACCTAGAATCCGGAGATTCATTCTCCTGCCCATCAGCGAGAATGTTTCCATGTTTCAATAGGATATCTAGATTTCTCATCATGCTATTGGTGCAATCTTGATTGACAATAGAAACATCTGTATGCTTTTCTTTTCAAAGAATATATACAGGAAATATACCTTGATCACTTCTAGGATCAAAATATCCAATATCATCATCTCTCTTTATATAACATTTGCTTCCAAAAATTGTAAAATAATTAATTGAGGGTGCATGTCCAAACCATAATTCATAAGGTGTCTTGTCTATGTCTGTTCTGATTTGCACTCTATTCATTGTATACATATTGTGTTCACTGCTTCTCTCCAGAATATCTTTGCCAAATCATTTTCAAACAACATAGCTCTTGTTGCTTCAGTCACTAATTTGTTTCTTCTTTCTATAATGCCATTTTGTTCAGGTGTTCTAGGGGTTGAATACTGTCTCTTAATGCCATTTTCTTCACAAAAGGTGTTAAACTCTCTAGAAGTAAATTCTCCACCTCTATCAGATCTCCAACATTTAATCTTCATTCCAGATTCATTCTCAACTTTATTCTTAACAATCTTAAAATTATCAAATGCTTCATATTTTTCTTTAAGAAATGCAATCCACATCATTCTTGTAAAATCATCAACAAGAATCATAAAATACCTTTCTCCATAGAATCCTCTAGTCCTAGTAGGACTTCTCAAATCTATATGAACAATCTCCAGCTTCTCTCTAGATGTAAACTTCTTACTAGGAAAATAACTTCTCTTCTGTTTAGCCATTACACATTCTTTGCAAATCATGTTAGTAGGCTTCATAATTTTAGGTAAATCTCTTACTGCAAGTGTAGTACTTACTTTCACAATGTTATCAAAGTTTATATGACAAAACCTTCTATGCCATAACCAACTATCATCAATCTTAGTAATCAAACATGTCATATCAATAGGATTCAACTAAAATACATTACCTTTGGTTCTAGCTCCAGTTCCAATCAGATTTCCATCTTTATCCTTTATCACACAATTTTTTTCAGTAAACCAAACTTGATATCCCTTATCAACTAAATATCCAACACTCAAAAGATTATGTTTCAATCCATCCACAAAATAAACATCATCATTTAAGTCTTTCCATCAAGAGTAATAGATCTTATACCTTTAATCAAACAAGGTGTATTATTTCCAACTCTAACAACTCCTCCATGATATTCATTCAATTTAATGAACTTTTCATGTCTCCAGTCAGATAATGTGCACAACCACTATCTATAATCCAATCAGCTTTCTTTTCAACTTGAGAAACTAAGGCTTTTTCTTCCTTAACATTAGTTTTAGGATTCTCTTCTTTAATTGCTACAAATCCTATGTCATCATTATTCTTAGTATCACTTTCACTTAACATTCTTTCTATACTAGCTTCAACATCTTCATCATTATCATAATAACATTCCTTAGATCTTCTAGGTTTGAAATTTCTTTTGTACTTTTTAACTCTCTTAGGACATTTAGATGCAAAATGACCATATTCTTGACAAGTCCAACATTTAAATATTTTCTTACTGTCTGGTTCTCTTTTCACAAGCAAGGCAATACCTTCTTCAATCTTTTTGTCTTCTTCATTTCTAGATCTACTATTGCCAACATAATCTCTGCTCACACTAATGCTTCTTGACAAAGTAGGGAGAACACTAAGAGAAATGAATGTTGTCTCCATTCTAGGTAAGTCCCCTGATAATGTCAGGTTCATTTCTACTGCTTCCAATCTTCCAAGAAGAGCTCTCTTGTAAAGTTTGTTGTACAAGGTATGAATTGTTCAATCATCTGTGTTGTCTACTCAAATACAGGAGTCAGTGTCCTCAGAATTTTCCATATCACTTCATACTCTGTCTTTCTTCCTCCATAAGATTTTATGCCTGTAATAATTTCTGACATTCTACCAATATAACTTCTAATAGATTCATCTTCCAACATTCTTATATATTCAAATGCACATATCCAATTATTTAATCTAACTCTTTTTGCATGTTCATAACCTTCAAAAGTAGAGTGTAAAGCTTTCCAATTTTCATGAGACTTTTTCAAACATTTTACCTAACTGTAATCATTCTTTGGAAGTGTTGTCAAAAGTGCTTCTCTTGCAAGTATGTTACACATGAATAGATCTCTCTCATCTGTAGTACATGTTTCAAGATTGTGCTCTTCAATGATAGTCTTATCATTCTCTGTAATCAACCAATAACCTGGTCTTAAACATAGTAGGTGTGTCTTCATCTTTTCTTTCCAGCTGTCAAAATTTACTCAATCAAACTTAAGGCTTTCTTTCCTGAAATTCACCATGGATCTCCTTAAGTTGTTAAACTTATTTTTCAAGGACCTGCCACTCTGATATGAATTGTTAGAAAGTAAATTCCACCAAGATAACTGAGAGGTGGGGTGAATCAATTATCAGATAATTATAACTTTGATCATCTTCAACAACATTAAACCATATAAGCAATATAATTACCATCCATAGAAAGATATTCATACACAATAACACAATGACACAAGATATGTTGACTAGGGAATGTCTTGATCAAAGAGTGAACCCTAGTGGGAATGATGCCTACAAAAGATGCACTAATATGAATATTCCTTTTGAAAGAATGGGCTCTGTTAGGAGTCTTATGAAATACATTCAGTACATATGAATCCATGTTAGGAGATTTTGAATCCCTATTAAAAGATTCTAACCCTATTAATAGTTATGGAAGATAGAAGGACTCACTACCCAAATAGCTTTAGGGTAAGATCACTGAACACACTGTCCAAATAATCTTTGCATTACTCAATAAAATAATATGTTACCTCTTCTTAGACTGTGTCAAACCACACTCACTATTACATCATATCTCAATTTCAGATCTCTGTACCTCGCATGTCTTCCTTCACAAATTCATTTTCATACTTAGCTCTTTTCTTCACTTCATGCATACAACATCACACACAACTGCTGCTACCATATCACAACTTCACACTTACACTCTACAACAAGGAAATACATTCCTTCCTTTATACCACACTCAAATAATTACAAATGAGTCGGCATACAATTACAAAATAAAAGTTTCCACATGCTACACTAAAATTACACAAAACTGCCAGCTTCCAAATACAATAAATCTTCACTCGTGTGACCTCAAAGTCTGTGCTATCATCCACATCACTATCAATGTGTCTTCAACTTCCCTCTAACTACACAAAACTAGATTCCATCCTGATTAGGAGATATTGTCCAATTTTCACAAATCGCTACTCAGGAACACTTCCTAAATACTGCTTCCACCAAAATGATCATAAATTCCATGAATAAGTGAATTACTATTTGCACTCTTAACCATAGACATATAACATATCAAAGAGTATAACCTCAACATCTCATAGCTCCAACTGCAATAACCCACATGCGCTAATCCAAACTCTGTCTACTTCTCTGCAAGGCTTCAGTAAATCACTATGTTGACATCAATGACAGTCATAGTCATGAATGCAATAACTACTACAAAATAGCTGCCAAACATTTAGCATTCATTCCTAACTCAAAAAATTACTCCAAGATGTTAACCCTTGGATAAATTTATTGGTATAAATGTAAATGTAGAGTTAGATTCCCTATTTCATTATTCCCTATAGGAGATACAGAAATCAAGATTCCATCCCGATTCCAATTGATCAAAGATGATTGAACAAGTCATACCCTAGAGTCGATAGTTTTCTATAATTTTGGTGTAGTGTGTGGAAACTTCTATTTTGTAATTGTATGCCGACTTATTTATAATTATTTGAGTGTGGTATAAAGGAAAGAATGTATTTCCTTGTTGTAGTGTGTAAGTGTGTAGTTGTGATATGTAAGTAGCAGTTTTGTGTGATGTTATATGCATGAAGTGAAGAAAAGAGCTAAGTATGAAAGTGAATTTATGAAGGAAGACAAGCGAGGTACAAAGATCTGAAATTGAGATTTGATGTAATAGTGAGTGTGGTTTGGCATAGTTAGAGAAGAGGTAACATATTATTCTCTTGAGTAATGCAAAGATTATTTGGATATTGTGTTTAGTGATCTTACCATGAAGCTATTTGGGGACTGGGTCCTTCTGTCTTTCATAACTCTTAACAAGGTTAGAATCTTTTAACAGGGGTTCAAAATCTCCTAATAGGGATTCATATGTATTGAATGTATTTCATAAGACTCCTAGTGGAGTCCATCCTTACACAAGGAATAATCATATTAGTGCATCTTTTTTGGGCATCATTCCCACCAGGGTTTACTCTTTGATCAAGAGGTTCCCTAGTCAACATATCTTGTGTTATTATGTTATTGTGTATGAATATCTTTCAATGGTTGGTAATTATATTGCTTATATGGTTTAATGTTGTTGAAGATGATAAAAATTATAATTATCTGATAACTTATTCACCCCCCCCCCCTCAGTTATCTTGCTGAACTTTACTTTCTAATAATTGGTATTAGAGTGGTAGGTCCTTGAAAAAGAAGTTTAACAACTTAAGGAGATCCATGACAAATTTTAGGAAAGAAAGCCCTAAGTTTGATGGAGTAAATTTTGACAGCTTGAAAGAAAAGATGAAGACACACCTACTATGTTTAGGACCAGGTTATTGGTTGATTACAAAGAATGATAAGACTATCATTGAAGAGGACAATCTTGAAACATGTACTACAGATGAGAGAGATCTATTCATGTGTAACATACTTGCAAGAGAAGCACTTTTGACAGCACTTCCAGAGAATGAGTACAGTCAGGTAAAATGTTTGAAAAATTCTCATGAAATTTGGAAATCTTTACACTTCACTTTTGAAGGTGATGAAGATGCAAAAAGAGTTAGATTACATAATTGGATATGTGCATTTGAAGATATAAGAATGTTGGAAGATGAATCTATTAGAAGTTATATTGGTAGAATGTCAGAAATTATTACAGGTATAAAATCTTGTGGAGGAACAAAGACAGAGAATTAAATCATATGGAAAATTCTAAGGACATTGACTCCTATATTTAAGAAGACAACAAAAATGATTGAACAAGTCATACATTGTACAACAAACTTTACAAGAGAGACTCTTTTTGGAAGATTGGAAGCATCAGAAATGAACTTGAGATTATCAGGAGACTTACCTAGAATGGGGACAACATTCAGTGCTCTTAGTTTTTACTTTGTCAAGAAGCATCAGTGTGAGTGGAGATTATGCTGGTAGTAGTAGATCTAGAAATGAAGAAGACAAAAATATTGAAGAAGGTATTGCCTTGCTTGTGAAAAGAGAACCAAACGGTAAGAAAATATTTAAATACTTAAATGGTCATTTTGCATCTAAATGTCCTAAGAGAGTTAAAAAGTATAGAAGCAATTTCAAACCTAGAAGATCTAAGGAATTTTATTATGCTAATGATTAAGATCTTGAAGCTAGTATATAAAAAACTTTAAGTGAAAGTGATACTGAGAATAATGATGACATAGGATTTGTAGCAATTAAAGAAGAGAATCTTGTAACTGATGTTAAGGAAGAAAAAGCCTTAGTTTCTCAAGTTGAAAAGAAAGCTGATTGGATTATAGATAGTGGTTGTTCACATCATATGACTGGAGACATGAAAAAGTTCATAAAGTTGAATGAATATGATGGAGGAGTTGTTAGAGTTGGAAAAAATGCACCTTGTTTTATTAAAGGTATAGGATCTATTACTCTTGATGGAAAGACTAATACTAATGATGTTTATTTTGTGGATGGATTGAAACATAATCTTTTGAGTGTTGGATAGTTAGTTGATAAGGGATATGAAGTTTCAAGTTTGGTTTACTGAGAAAAATTGTGTGATAAATGATAAAGATGGAAATCTGATTGGAACTAGATCTAGAACCAGAGGTAATGTATTTTAGTTGAATCCTACTGAGATGACATGTTTGATTACTAATATTGATGACAGTTGGTTATGGCATAGAAGGTTTTGTCATATAAACTTTGATAACATTGTGAAAGTAAGTACTACACTTGCAGTAAGAGATTAACCTAAAATTATGAAGCCTACTAACATGATTTGCAAAGAATGTGTAATGGCTAAACAGAAGAGAAGTTCTTTTCCTAGTAAGAAGTTTACATCTATAGAGAAGATGGAGATTGTTCATATAGATTTCAGTGGTCCTACCAGGACTAGAGGATTCTATGGAGAAAGATATTTTATGATTCTTGTTGATGATTTTACAAAAATGATGTGGATTGCATTTCTTAAAGAAAAATCTCAAGCATTTGATAAGTTTAAGATTGTTAAGAATAAAGTTGAGAATGAATCTGGAATGAAGATTAAATGTTTGAGATCTGATAGAGGTGGAGAATTTACTTCTAGAGAGTTTAACACCTTTTGTGAAGAAAATGGCATTAAGAGACAATATTCAGCCCTTAGAACACCTGAACAAAATGGCATTGCAGAAAGAAGGAACATATCAATGATTGAAGCAGCAAGAGCTACGTTCTTTCAAAATGATTTGGCTAAGATATTCTAAAGAGAAGTACTAAACAGAGCAGTGTATACAATGAACAGAGTACAAATTAGAGCAGACATAGACAAGACACCTTATGAATTATGGTTTGGACATGAACCCTTGGTTAAGTATTTTAGAATTTTTTAATGCAAATGTTATATAAAGAGAGATGATGACATTGGAAAGTTTGATCCTAGAAGTGATGAAGGTATATTTCTTGAATATTCTTTGAAAAGCAAAGCATATAGATGTTTCAATAAAAGAACTAAGAGTATTGTTGAAAGCGCAAATGTTAAAGTTGATGAAAAGTTGAAAATTCAGGAAAGAATGCTTGTTTATGAATCTGATGAAGAAGCTCATCCTAAACCTAACACTGGATCTACCGAATTATTTTATGAAACTAACAGTGATTTGTTGAATGAAAGCCATAGTGAAGTCAGTGAAGAACCTACATCTGAAGATAGATCTGAGATAGTGACACCTAGCCAGAGTTTGTTAAGAAATCATCCTATTTGATAGATTATTAGGAGCATCAAAAGAGGAGTTATAACTCAAAATAAGGCACAAGAATAATTATGTTTGATTTCTTAAATTGAACCTAAGACTACTAATGAAGCTTGTGAAGATGAAAGTTGGACTAATGCTATGAAAGAAGAACTAGATCAGATTGAAAAGAACAAGACATGGGAATTGGTCCCTAGACCTAAAGAAAATAATGTTATTGGAACTAAATGGGTATTTAGAAACAAGATGAATGAACAAGGAGAAGTAGTAAGAAAAAAAGAAAGATTGGTATGTAATGGTTACTCATAGAAAGAAGGAATTGACTATGAAGAAACCTTTGCACCTGTTGCAAGAATTGAAGTAGTAAAAATGTTTTTGGCATATGCAGCTTACAAGAAATTCAAAGTATATCAGATGGATGTGAAGTCAACATTTCTGAATGGAGAATTGGAAGAAGAAGTCTACATTGACCAGCTTGAAGGTTTTCTTTTAACTCAAGAAGGAGACATGGTATGTAAATTGAAGAAAGCTTTATATGAACTTAAACAAGCACCTAGAACTTGGTATGCAAGACTGGATAAGTATTTGTTAAAATTAGGATTTACAAGAGGAACAGTTGATAGCAATTTGTAAACAAAAGATATTGAAAATGGTTTGTTAGTTATAGTTTTGTTTTTTTATGACATTATCTTTGGAGGAGAAGATGAAGCTAGTGACAAATTTGATGATGAAATGAAGACTGAATTTGAAATGAGTATGATTGGTGAAATGAAATACTTTTTGGGATTACAGATAACATGAAATAATGATGGTATCTTTGTAAGTTAGACAAAATAATTGAATGACTTGTTGAAAAGATTTGGAATGGAGAATTGTCAACCAGTTGGAACACCCATGGTGACCAGACATAAGTTATCTAGCATAGATGAAACTCCTATAGTAGAATAGAAGAAATATAGATCTATGATTAGAGGATTGTAGTATTTGACTCATACAAGACCTGATATAGCACATTTAGTTGGAATTGCAGCAAGATTTCAAGTTGAACCTAGAGAATCACATTATGCAGTAGTAAAGAGGACACTGAGATATTTAAGAGGCACAATGGACTATGGACTATGGTATGAAAAATATGATGATTTTACCCTATGTGCATATACAGATGTTGATTGGGGAGGGAGTGTTGATGATAAGAAAAGCACTAGTGGTGGAGCATTTTTCCTTGGAGGAAGATTAGTTTCTTGGCTAAGCAAGAAGCAAAATTGTATCTCACAAAGCACAATAGAAGTATAATATGTAGCAGCAGCAAACAATTGTAATTAGATAATTTGGATGAAGTAAATGCTGAAGGATATTGGAATAAAATTTGTTGAGCCTGTTGTTATACATTGTGACAACACCAACACAATTAGTATGTCTAAGAATCCTATATTACATTCTAAGATAAAGCTTATAGAAATTAAGTATCATGTTGTAAGAGAGAAAGTTGCTGAGAAAGAAGTCAGACTTGAGTACATAAGTACAAAGGAGCAGATAGTAGATATATTCACAAAGCCTTTGCCTAAGGATACATTTGAGTATCTAAGAGGTATGCTTGGGATTATGGCCCAGCCTACTTTTGAGAAGTGATGTAGTTGGTTGCATTCGTCCAGTGGTATGAGCCTTATCTTTCTTTTGGATTGGATGTTGGTACTTCCTCTATGGGGGAGTATGTGTATCTGAGCTAAGTCATGAGGACTCTAGTAAATGTATTTTTTGAAAAAGTATCTTTTGACATTGAGTTGTTGTTGACATAGTGATGAAATTTTTGTCATTGATGTCAATGGGGGAGAAGTATACATTAAAAACAATTTGGAACATCTGTTGGAGTGAACTGAATAGGATAACAAAGCAAGATTTGATCGATGAAGAGGATTTGAAGGAGTGTTGCAGTATTGGATTTTTGGAACATTGGATGTTTTTCATCTATGTTGCCATCATTGTCAATGGGGGAGATTGTTAGGAATGAATTCTAAATGGTTGGCAGCCATTCTATAATAGTTGTTGTTGCATTCATGACTATGATTGTCATTGATGTCAACATAGTGATTTACCGAAGACTTGCAGAGAAGCAGATAGAGTTTGGATTAGCACACGTGGGTTATTGTAGTTGGAGCTATGTGATGTTGAGGTTACACTATTTTATATGTTATATCTCTATGGTTAAGGGTGTAGATAGTAATTCATTTATTCATGGAAGTTATGAGATTTTGGTGGAAGCAGTATTCAGGCAATGTTCCTAAGTAGCGGTTCATGGAAATCAGATGATATCTCCTAATCAGGATGGAATATGGTTTTGTACAGTTAAAGGGAAGTTGAAGACACATTGATAGTGACGTGGATGATAGTGCAGACTTCAAGGTCACACAAGTGAAGATTTATTGTATTTAGAAGTTGATAATTTTGTGTAATTTTTTTGTAGCGTGTGGAAACTTTTATTTTGTAATTGTATACTGACTCATTTGTAATTATTTGAGTGTGGTATAAAGGAAGGAATGTATTTTCTTGTTGTAGTGTGTAAGTGTGTAGTTGTGATATGGAAGTAGTGGTTGTGTGTGATGATGTATGCATGAAGTGAATAAAAGAGCTAAGTATGAAAGTGAATTTATGAAGGAAGACATGCGAGGTACAAAGATCTGAAATTGAGATCTGATGTAATAGTGATTGTGGTTTGGCATAGTTAGAGAAGAGGTAACATATTATTTTCTTGAGTAATGCAAAGATTATTTGGACAATGTGTTCAGTGATCTTACCCTGAAGGTGTTTGGGCAGTGGGTCCTTCTGTCTTCCATAACTCTTAACAGGGTTAGAATCTTTTAACAGGGATTCAAAATCTCCTAACAGGGATTCATATGTATTGAATGTATTTCATAAGACTCCTAATAGAGTCCATCCTTTCACAAGGAATATTCACATTAGTGCATCTTTTGTGGGAATCATTCCTGCCAGGGTTTACTCTTTGATCAAGAGGTTCCCTAGTCAACATATCTTGTGTTATTGTGTATGAATGTCTTTCTATGGTTGGTAATTATATTGCTTATGTGGTTTAATGATGTTGAAGATGATAAAAGTTATAATTATTTGATAACTGATTCACCCCCCCCCCCTCTCAATTATCTTGGTGAACTTTACTTTCTAACAGGTAAGATAATAGAAGTTATGGTTGTTAATGATCTAGAACTTACTATTGTTCAAAATGTATAATTTTTCATCATAGTCTATTCTATCCATTGATGCCACTTTCTTAGTCTAAATCCTTCAAATTCACAATTGCACACATGAACTACTCTAAAATGTTGTGTTATATAGTCTTACGTTGGTCTAATTCTAATTTGGTGTTCCCACATCCACAAAAACTATGATAGTCATAATAACAACTATGTGCTCTTAGGAGAGCAAAGAAAAAAGAAAATAACTTAAATTAAAATGATTACTTTATTTGTGAACCATTTGCTTTTGTAAAGTTTTCCATGAAATGTTATTGAATTTTTGTAGGTGTTAGACAAAAACACATTACATGTATTTAGTATATGCTATAAACTAGGTTAAAGATGTCTAAATTTAATAGGTTTAATATAATGCAGGAAATATATAACACAAGCACAAAAGAAGAATTTAGATATGATAAAGAGATAAAGATAGGAATCTAGAATTGAAAGTTGAAGCTGACTTGGTAGGACTACATCACTAAGCTCTAGTATCCTGAAGATGTTTTCACAAAATCCAATGTGAGAAATGGTAAAAGAAAACTTTTGTGTAGCTATACACAAAATATGGAGTCAAAAAAAGATTACAAAACTGTTGAGCACTCATGTCATACAGTGTTATATTGTTGTAAGTCAAATAATGTTCCTCTTATTCTGCTCCTTTCATATGTGTCATTATCATAATTTGAAACATTATAATCTCCACCTGCACACATGAAAGAGAGGAAATATATGTTTTGTATAGCGGCTTCCCTTGGTCAAGCCCCTTGTTGGTATTCCCACTACAAAACCTATGATGGTGATATAATAAATGTCTTATATTAGCAAGCAAATGCAAAATCAACTAACATAAATGTTAATGATCACCTGAGATGTGACTCCATATAAAGAGTTTGTGAACTACCACAAATATAAATACACAACATAATGAAAATAGTAAGTAACAATATCACTAGATTGCAAATGACTTAGCATTTGATAATATAAACGCACTTATTGTTATTGACTTGACATATTTCTATAGAGATTATTTAGAATAATAAATAGATTATCCAAACATGCTTTTCAAATAATAAAGCAATATATTCATATGCAGCTAAAATATTTACATAAGCTACAATTCAAAAACTCCATCTACAAGGTTGTGTCAACTACAAGCCCAAAGCCAACAATTGAACACTAAAATTTGGATCCAAATTGGTAGGACACTATATGTGCATTCTATTGTCCTACCATGTTTGGTAGCTCAAAGTGTCAGGCACTATAGGATATGGATAAGATGACCAATTTAAATCCCCAAGGAAAAAAATTCCTGCATGTCAATCCAAGAACAATCCAAGCTTGGGAACTTATCAATCCAAAATGTCAACAGGAATTCGTCAACATTAAGAATACATGCATAGGGAGTAAAGCATACACAAAAAGGACATGAATCCAACATGTAAGTCACAAATGATACATGTGAGACAAGAAGAAAACACGCCAAACATGCAAGAAAGGTAGCACTCATGACATTCAAGAAAATTTGAAAGTAAATAATGCAAACAATAGCAAACAAAGATTCAGAGTTGTAGAGGTAATGAGACATAGATATGTAAGCATTTGATCATCAACTATCAACCTCAAAACACAAAAAATGCATTGAAAAATTTAATCAATACACAATGTCATTCAGGAGAAATATAAAACATGAAGAAGACACATACATAAAATAAAACATACAAAAAGGAGACATGAATTGGATATGATGCAAACACATAAGGCTCAAAGTATGTTTGCAATACACAAAGAGAGAACACAAAGCACACAAGATACAAAGAAAAAACAAAAAAAACACAACATATAGAGCAACAACACATTACATGCAAGACAATTAATAAGTACATAATCAAAATGTTAACAGACAAATCTTCCAAGTCAAAGAGGTAAACAAACATAAATATGAAAAGTTTGCTAAATACCAACTAACATACCCAAAATATAACAAACAAACTAGATAGTTTAATCAATACACAATGTCATTAGCCGAGAATGTAGAACATGTAGAAAAGACACAGAGGTCATAATGTATACATAAAAAATACCTATATCAAATAGGACATAAATAAGTCATATGTTTTATACAAGAAGCAAACACGCCAAACAGGCAAGAGAGGTAACACACGCGCAATAAAAGAAAATTTAGTTTTATATAATGAAAATGATAGCAAACAAATATTTTGAGTTGAAGAGGTAATGAGATAGATTTGTGAGCTTCTCTTCATACCAATTGACATCTCCAAAATACAATAAACACATTGAAGAATTTAATAAATACACAATGTCATTCAAGGGAAATACTTAACATGAAGAAGACAAATATAGGACATAAATCATACTCAAAGAAGACATCAATCAGATATGTTACAAACACATAAGACACAAAGCTTATATGCAAGACATGGACAAAGCACACATAAATCTGCGACATAAGACACAAGTCGTATGAGCAAGACAAGAAACAAACACACAAAATAGGCAAGAGACGTAACACACATCAAATAAAAATAATTAAGTTTTACATACTAAAAATGATAGAAATCATAAATTTGGAGTTCAATAGGTAATGATACAGATATTTGATACCAATTTTCATCCCCACAACACAAAAAACCTATTGAAGAATTTAATAAATATACTATGTCATTAAAATGAGATACTTAACATGAAGATGACAAATATTAAAGCATAAACCATACACAAAGAAGACATGTTGCAGACTTGTAAGGCACAAAGCATATATGCAAGACATGGACAAGGCACACAAGAAATAGAGAAAACATGCTACAAACAGAGCAAACACACATGACATGCAAGCAATTAACAAGCATATAATAAAAATTTAACCAAACAAAGACATGTCGAAGAGGTGAAGAGACATAAATAAGAAAGATTCTCTAAATACCAACTATTATCCACCAAATACAACAACAAACACATTAAAAAATTTAATCAATAGACAATGTCAATGGCTAGAAATACATGACATGATGAATACACACATAGGATATAAACTATATAGAAAGAAAACATATATCACACATGATGCGAGCATGTAAGGTACAAAACATATACACAATACATAGAGTAAACACACAAAATAGAGAGAAAACACACATACGTATGACACAAAGAAAACACACAAATGATGCAAGGCAATAGGAAACACATAAGACACCCAAGTCAATCAGAACACATTGAATGAAAATGATGATAATATGCATAGCAAGAGATTATAGATTCCAATTGTGGTTTGGAATATGAAAGTAGATCTGAGAATGATTTCTTGAGGACTCTAAAAATTTCTCCAAAACTCAACAAACACCTCTAACAAGTGTATTAATTTATTGTTAAGATAATAGAAGTTATTCTTGTTAATGATCTAAAACTTTGTATTGTTCAAAGTGTATAATTATTCATCACAGTCTGATCTATCTATCTATGCCACTTTCTTAATGTAAATCCTTCAAATTTGCAATTGCACACACAAAATACTCTAAAATGTTGTGTTATATAGTCTTACATTGGTCTAATCTAACTTGGTGTTCCCACATCCACAAAAATTATGATAATCATAATAACAACTATGTGCTCTTAGGAGAGCAAGGGAAAAAGAAAATAACTTAAACTAAAATGATTACTTTATTTGTGAACCATTTTCTTTTGTAAAGTTTTGCATGAAATGTTATTGAACGTTTTCAAGGGTTAGTAAAAAACAACATTACATTTATTTAGTAAACACTATGAATTAGGTTAAAGATGTCTAAATTTAACAGGTTTAATATAAAGTATAAAATATATAACACAAGCACAAAAGAAGAAATTAGATCTGATTAAGAGATAAAGATAGGAACCTGAAATTGAAATTTGAAACTGACTTGGTAGGAATCCAACACTAAGCTCTAGTATCCTAAAGATGTTTTCACCAAAGCCAATGTGAGAAATGGTATAAGCAAATTTTTGTGTAGATATACACAAAGTATGGAGTCAAAACAAGATTACAAAAATGTTGAGCACTAATGTTATACAGTTTTATATTGTTGTAAGTCAGATAATGTTCCTCTTATTTTGCTCCTTTCATATGTGTCGTTGTCGTAATCTAAACCTTCTAATTTGCACCTGCACACATGAAAGAGATGAAAGACATGTTTTATATAGGGGCTTGCCTTGGTCAGGCCCTTTGTTAGTATTCTCACTACAAAAGCTATGATGACAATATAATAAATGTATTCTATTAGTAATAAAATGTGAAAACAACTAACATAAATGTTAATGATTACTGGAGATGTCAATCCCTTCCTTCTACTCCATATAAAGAGTTTGTGAATTCCCACAAATATTAGTACACAACATAATAAAAATAGTAAACTTAACAATATCACTATATTGCAAATGGCATAGCACTTGATAATATCTTTGCACTTATTATTATTGATTTTGACACATTTCTATAGAGATTATTTAGAATATTAAATAGATTATCCAAACATTCTTTTTAAATAATGAAGCAATATATTCATATGCAACTAAAATCTTTACATAAGCTACAATTCAAAAAATACCATCTACAAGGTTGTGTCAACTACAAGCGCAAAGCTAACATTTAAACATTAGAATTTGGAGCCAAATTGGTAGGACAACATAGGTGCATGCTATTGTCCTACCATGTTTTGCATCTTAGAGTGTTGGGAACTATAGGATATGGATAAGATGGCCAATTTAAGCCCCCAAGGAAAGAAAATTCCCACATGTTGATCCAAGAACAATCCAAGCTTGGGAACTTATCAATCCACAATCCTCAAGGTATACCACTACTCTCTTATATTCTTGCTTGGTGATCCCTAACCTAAATACTCAACAATGTATTAGTTAGATTTAAAAACATTACATGCTTCACTAGGATTGTATGGTTGTATGAGAATCCTCAATGAGAAAAAGCCCATCGAGCCAATGAGAATCCACAACATCAAGGTAGAACAAATAGGATACCAGAGGGTAATCCACTAGTTGCACATGTAGATGAGGATGTTCAATCTTCAAATTGTAAAGAAGCTAAAAGGGGATGTTCTTGTTATAGGAAGAGCCTTGTTGATTGATCAGATATAACTATCCCATAGGAAGAATTTTTTTTGCACAAGTTGTTAGTGTAATGGTAAATTTTGCAATGTTATTATAGATTGTGATAGTTAGTGTAGGGGTGCCCCCATTGGGATCATTCCTCCATGAGGCTAATTTGGGCCATTTTATGATAAGGGATACAATAAGGTCCTATGTGATGCAAACTAGGTAATAGAGGTGGTGGATAGATAACTACAAATGATCAAACTTGAGAGGCTTGGTACTACAATCCCACTAGCCCCTAAGCCACACAAATAGCCCAAATAACCCAAATGACTCCAACACCTTCCCAAAGGACAAGATGAGTAATAAAGGTATAAAAAAGTTGTATTTGACAAGATTCAATCACTTTTGGGATCCTCCCAAATACCCAAGAGCCAAAACACAAAAATTGTCCTCAAGGCTTAATTGCCCCTCAACTAGCCCTGTAAGACTCTTTCTTCCTATTTTCTTTTACTTCTCCAAAGCACTAAAGAAAAAAACTATATTTTTGGATACCCTTTCTAGGTTTACACAACATACTAGAAGATTCGATATGGTTGTTTTGGAGCACTATTTGTTGCTCACCCTAGTGACCCCTTTTTAGGCTAAAAATATGATCATTTAACAAAGAAAGTTTTAACCAGACTTATCCAAAAGACTCCAAACTTTCAAAAGTGACTTATTATGGTCCAAAATTGACAAATATCAACTTGGATCAATTCCAATCTCCTCCAAGCATCCAACTCCCAACTAGGCACTCTCTATGGCCTCCAAATCAAGGTTTTGACCAAAAACATCTCTCCCAAACATTCCTGATCAATATAATGGATGAATCACCTTAATATCATCCATATACAACTATCCAAGTCATAAAAATCCCCTCTCCTTAAGGTAGATTAATGGTTTCTATACCCATGGCACCATTTTCTTTATGAAATCTCATGCAACAACACTTCCATTGTTGCTTACCTTGCAAATATGGATCATTCCTACATTATTAGGTGTTAGTACAATATAATACACCTATTTTATTCATCCCTAGCCATAGATACCATGGCAAAGGGGATGAATCAAAATTTCACCATTGAAACCCTTGCCCAATCAAGGATTGTCATGATACAGTCAACCTTGAGGGCTTTAAATTAATTCAAAATAACTTTAAGAGAGTTAAAAAATGATGTATAAACATTCAAAAATGTCTTCCAATGATTTAAATCAAAGAACCATTCAATAATCAATCACAACATGCAAGAAACTCACCATTTTATTGCCAAAAATGGGTACAGTCCAAAAATTTCTCAATAACAGTCCGTACACAATGGTTCTCCATCACAAAATGGATCAAAATAAGTTTTAATAACCTTCCCCCAACCTCCCAAACTGAAACCAATTAGTTGGGTGGTTTAAAAACCTCTAAACAACTTCTAAACTCATTTTTTTACCAAATCCACAACTAGCCATTGGGATTTAAAATTTAAATTTCTAAATTTAAAACTAATTCAAACTACTTATCCAAACCAATCCAAATTGATGGATTTGACATAAAAGGATCAAATAAACCTATTCAAATCCTAATCTATCCTTTTTAACCCTTAGAGCTCATCATGGCTCATTTTATAATATTTTTCTCCTGAGAGCTTTACCGGGACCTTTAGGAGATTTATAAATTTGATCAAATTGATCATTAAAAATTGTCATGATTGGTTTTAATATATCCCAATTGACATGTGGGATAGTCTTCTTTTTTTCCACCATGCTTGACTTGTCCATGCACTTAGGGGATCTACCCCACCTTCAAAAGAGCTCTTGTCCCAAGAGCCAATGCTCTTTGTCCTTAAGCTTCCTATCCTCCTAGATGGTTTTGTGCTCCTTGAGACCTACAACTTGTTATCCTCATGAAGTTTATCAGCAATCAAACTATTCGAATAAAAAAATAGCTTTGTATACTTGTTACCATCCATCAAAACCTTATTCCTTGCTGACTGTGGACATTCATGTCTTGCTCCATTAAATGATTTCTTAACTTGCTATAGAGGATCACATAGACCCGTTCCCTTATCCTCCATGGATAGGCTCACATATTTGTTCTTTTTTTCCACTATAGGACACCAATATCAACACTCCATTCTCAGTCACTATTTGCTTGCAATCAGAATTTTGAGTTTTTCTTTGAACAACCACATTCTTCATAACCATAAGAGATGGTTTATGTTGTAGACCTATCCCATCATGGTGACTCTTCCTCTACTGCTGCAAGTGATAATACTAACTGATTACTAAGAGGGGGTTTAAATCAGTAAACACTATTTGTTTACCTTTTAATACTTGTCAAACAATATACTTCTAAAAGTAAACAATCAATACACAAGCATAAAAGTAAATGCACAAATCAACACCAGATATATACGTTGAAACCCTCGGTTAGAAGGAAAAAAAATTAGTGAGACAGAGCTCACAACTTCACTATTACAAAATGAAGGTTCCCTGTTAGGAGCTTACAAAGCACTGATTAAGGTGCTACCCGGTTAAGGGATTTAACATAAGATTGGTTATATCTTTAACCCTGTTAAGAGTCACCTAGTTACAGGACTTAGAACATCAGCACAGATGTTACTCGGTTAAGGGATTTATACAACAAACCGATTAGGTCCACCCTGATAAATGGATTTCAATCAGCTTTCCTAACTGATAAAAGAAATGATTTGTGAATGACACTGTTTGTTAGATTAGATCCTACATGTTGATCTCTTTCCTCTATTTTACTGGCTGTTGAATCTTTTCTCTCTTTCTGTCTTTCACCTTTGGTGACTATGATTTGCAAATAACTTCTTTTTTGCTATCTTCAGCAATTCTCAACAACCTTATTCTTTTGTGTCCTATGACCTGTATTTATACAAGAGTTCATCATAATGAAACCCTAAGTGCATAGAACTACCAGGCTATAAAATCAACTCAAAAATCATGCAAAACATAAAATTAATGTGTTTTGATTTGGATTTTACCTTGCAACATTCATGGAAATATAGCTAACTCATATTAAAAAGATAACTCCACTTACGAGCAGTGGATGTTCTGTATAATCCAATTTTTAACTCAATTGTATCCAAAAAATAAGGTGTGGATCTTTGAGCAGTTAGACTGGTATAATCTTACACCTAGTGCATCCTTAAGTCTTTGGATAGTAGACTGGTGTACACTTAGTTTGGTCAAATGATGGTCAACTGATGTATTGCCTTTACTTGATCTACCGGTGTGTGCACACTCTTCCTAGTCTACCAGTGTCTCTTAAGTAATGTGAGTGATCGATGAACCTTTACCGATGTGTATGGTGTTTGTGAATTACACTAATGACAACTAATATTGATAAAAATCTTCCCCTTTGTCATTGGTGGAAAAACCATACAAAACCATACTCACTTGTACCAGTCTACTCTGAGTTCCATAGACTTCTCCTTTCCTTTGTAGCACACTTCCCCTGTCTGAGTGCTCCTTCTAACCTGTTGTCCCTATTCTAACCTTTCTAAACCTATTCCATTTTCCTCTTTATCTATTTTCTACTTTCTACTTCCCCCATCTTGTTCCTTCTACTATCTTCTTTCTTTGACTGTCATCTTCCCCTTTTTGCCTCTAGAGGACAAAGGGTTGAGCTGATCTGATCTGTTTGTTTGTAGATCACATTTGCAATTTGTTGAAGATATCTTTGTAGATGGTCTTGGTAGAGTGGAGGAATGGTTCCCACTGATTGGTCACATGTTCAATATTCTTTAGAGCTACTTTTAGAGAGACAAGTATGTTCTCCATATCTTCTACAGTCTTGTAGTCTAGCTCATTTATTAGGTTCTCTATAGAGTTGGTTCCCTGCTACATCATATCAACTGTTGGAGCTAGGAACATTTCAAATCCAATGATATCCTAGATTCCCTTAGTATCTTCTTTAGCAATCTTCCTTAATGTTAGTGTTAAGCTTGTCATTTTTCTCTTGAAGGTAGTGGCAGTTTTGATATGTATATCAAACTATGTGGTCAATGCTCTAATATCTTCTGATGTGTAATGTCCCCTTTTCGGGGTACATTATTTTGTGTCATGTTGTTAGCCTTTTCACCTTGTGTTAGAGGGAAAACTGGGGTGTGGTGGTGTACCAAGAGATAATTAGCCTATGAGGTTTCAGTTCTAGGCCAATCGGAGGAGTTCTATAGGTTTCCAGGGTACTATTTATAGTAAGTCAGTAGGGTTTAGAATTCTCATCTTTTTAGTAGTGGATTTGGAGCATCTCATTGAGAGATTTCTGATGAGCTATCATAGGTCGGCATCTGAGCTCATTTGGGCCTTTATTTTAATGACAGATGATTCCTCACTTTATTTATTATTTCACTTTATAACTCAACAGTCAATTTATTTAAAAAGTGACTTAAAGTTAAATTATAAAGAGACAAAATGGGCATATGAAGAGTCATAGTGGGGAAACTAAAGAGTCATAGTTACAACCTTAAGAGGAGGATTTGGAGTCTCATTCAACATGCTTCAATTTATGGATATTACATCTCTTTGAGAATTTGAGAAGCTTTAGCTATCGAATCAAAAATCTAAAGACGAAAAACTTGAAGGCAAATTCCATCTCCTTTGAGAGCAGATTCTCAACAAAGTTGCCACTCATTCTGGTAGAGTAGTTACTAGTTTCTCTTCCCTTTTTGGTGGAAGAGATGTTGATAGAGGACTTAAAAGTTGTCTCCTAAATGGGTAAGCTATTATCAAAATTACTTAATTCAAAAGTAGCCAGCTTACCAATTAGGGATTCAAGGGTGACTTGATCTTGGGTCACTAATCTGACCTCTTAAATGCCAGAGATTTTGATGGCATACTAAGGTGTTAGAGTTCTTAGTATTTTTTTGATCACCTCCTCTTCACTAAGCTTTCCTCCAGTGCTTCTGACGGAGTTGATCACCTCTTTGATCCAATTTCTATATTGCTCAATGTTTTTGTTATACACTAAGTTTGCACCCTTGTTTCAAGCTCTCTTGGTCTTGATAACTTAGTATAATATGGGAATCATCTCTAGGTTGTGGGACCTATGCTAACTAAGATGAGACCCCCAGGTTCTAGGTTGGTTCCTCTTGGATAATCACCTTAATTTTCTCTTTGATAGGAAAGAAAATTCTTGAGGGAAAAGGGATAGAAGGAATGCATGAAAGGGATAGGATTAAGTATGCATTATGAGGGATAGAAAGAATGTCACAACATACCTTTGTAATATATAAACCTCAATGAAAGGTTACAAAATACAAAAAGCTAGAGGGTAGAAAGAATGCCACAGATAACTCCTCATAAAGAAAATCTCTCTTTTACAATTTTAAACTCTGAGCTCAAAAAGCTCCAAAAAATATTATATACATCTCCTTAATTGCACATAGGCAGGAGCCAAAACCTAATTACGGTTACATAGATTTTCATAGAACAATAACCAACCCTAATTCTATCAAGTCTAACCATAAATGCATCACTAAAATATTTTGGCTGATTAGATCTCTATACCTGCATGTCTATTTCATCACTACATCTACCTGCAGACAAGCCGCCTTGATCTATCTACCTCTCTACAACTCAGGCTCACCATAACTGCTCAAATCTGGTACTTCCTAGATATTTGAATTTAAAAACATAAATTATCACAGGTGGTGCCAAGCCTTTCTTTATCAATGGCTGATATTCAAACTTGATCTATGTTTAAAATGTAGCTGTCAGATCTTTCCATTTTACCTAGGCACCACTTCTATTCTTAAACCTAACTCAGCCTTCACCTCAGGCTCTCTTTTCCTTTTAGTCATTGAATCTTCTAAACTTTTCATTAACTCTGGCTTGATCTAGTGATTATGTGACAAGTGTTGATCCTTACTTGATCTAATGGTGGTCGCTAAGTCTCTTGATACATTCAGAATATTCCTTTTGCATTACAAATTTTCCCAACTAAAGAGGACCTCACAGTCACTGGATAAAAAAGAATATTCTCCTTTTCATTGGGCGATCACCCAACTAAGCTCACAAACTTGGGCCCATCTTGCCACTTGTCATGATATTATTTTCTTGACTTATAGACACCTTAGATTATCTAGCATAGGACCCACCTAACAGGAGCGCTATGTTGGAATGAAGATCAACAGTCACCATTATACTGTGATACTAACCCTCAAGCACATTTCCTCAGTAGTATAACAATAGTCATAGATCATGCTCAAACCTTAATTGCTTCAGAGCCGAGACCGATAGGAATAAGATAACCACTCGCTAGATCATTGGATGCTAAGGACTTGATCACCAAGAATGAGAGATCTCACAAACACATAGTCACTTAGTCACTGAATAATGTCTTAACCACTGGGTTCTAACATGTTTCAACCTTTTATTTAACTTGGGCATATCTAGAGATTAAGCGACAATAGATTTCGCTGAATCTCATAATCCTTCTCCTAACTGGGGTTAAACCCTGAGAATACATGACCAAAGAAATCTCCAAGTCTCATGAAAACCTTTCTCTACATTGGGTTATATCTGGAGACTTCTTGACTAAGGGCCTTCTAACTCATATTTAACATGTATTTGAGTTTGGAGATCTAGCGACTAGCCTTCTATCTCTAAGCTGCTAGACATCCTAGAATATTCCCTTTCTATTAAGCGATTACCCAACTAAGGAAAATCTCATTGTCGCCAGACCTCATAGAATATTTGTTCTGTATTACAAGATCACTCAATTGAAGCCTTAGTCACTGAATCACTAAAAGATTTTAACCTCTCCCAAGACCTGACCGCCAACCATCTAGAGATTACGTGACTAAAGAAAACTAAACCACCCACCAGGTCACCAAAGGTTAAACTACTAACCACAAGAATCAAGAGATTCTACGACCAATGTAGTCACTCAATCGCTTAGTAAAAACTTAACTGTCCCAAAGAACTGGAGACCTAGCAACTACATCTTTGAAGAACTAGGCCTCACCTTGCCATGTGTCACTCTTTCATTTTCTTTCGACTGCTTTATCAACTCTGTCAACTACCAACTACTCTGACAAAACTCAACTTGTTATTGACCATGAGGGATCTGGAGATCTAGCAACTACATACAACTCCAAGTCTCATGATAATTTTTTGACCTTGGGTTTGATCACAAGATCACCTAACTGAAGGAAAAATGCCACTCATCTTTAACCTCTACCTTTAATTAAGTGATCACATGACTATGCCTTTGATCTCCAAGTCACCCAATCATTTGGAATATTCTTTTTGTGTTAAGCGATTACCCAACTGCATAAATCTCATGATCTCGTGACTTCATAGAATATTCTTTCTGCATTACGAGATCACTCGACTGAGCCTTAGTCGCTAAATCACAAAAAAAAAAATTTAGAGACATCATGTAAACACTTTAACCTCCAAGTCTCGGGACATTAAAGAATATTCCACTTCCATTCTGAGATCACCCGACTAAGCCTATAGAGCGTAGGCCTGCTAGAGACACATGGTGCCTCATCATTTTCCATTGTCTTTACCTTGAGCTGACCATCCTTTGACCATGATCAAATCTGGTGACCTCGCAACTAAATGAACTTGAAATCTCATGAACTTTTGCTAACCTTGGGTTAACTCTTGTGACTTCCCAATTGAAGAGAAATCCTTAACTCGGTGCTGACATGAGTTATAACTATAGTAAGGAAAATCAATTAGTCACTAGATATCAGGAAGAATTGCAGACCTTGGGTTTCATTAAGAGATTTCTCGACTAAAGTGAAATCACTGAGTCACTAGATAGAAAGGGAATATTCCATCCAATTAGGAGATTAAGAGATATAAGGTAGTCATGGGATCAGGAGATATAAAGAATATTCCACCACGCTTTAGAGATCTCACAACTAGCCTTAGCTTTATAAAGCGCACATGCAAAATGGAGACTTATGTGGCCGAAAAAGGTAACAATAAATTAGAAAGGCCATAGGGTTTTTAGGGTTTTCTATCTCCAACGGTCACATTTTCAAATTGAAAGATCTTCATACCAAGGAGTTAAATAATTGTAGAGACCAGAGGAAAGGGTGCAAACCTATAAAAATTTCTCAGGGTGTTCCATAGGATTGAAGAATGAAGACCTCTAGATGGAGCCCAGCCTACGGCCAAAATTACATGGAACAAAAAAATTTAGGGTAACATTTTGGTGATTTCTACTAGATGTCAGCCTACTCAACATCAGATCAGTGGCCTTAAGATGATCCATTGGGCATAGGAGTCACCATGTGAGTACAAAACTTTCCAATAGAGAAACAGACTTGGCACTAGAAGAAAAAAAAAAATTGTGCATGAGCACTTCTTGGAAAATAGGAAAGCTAACCTAGAAAAAGGGGACAAATAGCAAGAAAACTAACCTAATCTAAACTAACTAGTACAGAAAACTGGTCAAACAAAGCCATTCACTAGTAGGCTAAAATAACTACCCTTCCTCATTAGGATATTTTGCATTGAGTGCATAAGGATAACCATAAGGATATGAGGCATATAAAGATTTATCAAACAATGGTGAATTGCCTCTGCAAGGATAGGATCAAGTTTACTCACCTCAAATTGATCATGTGGAGATGTCTCAGTAAACTCCTTCTGGGCCAAGTATCTGATAGGGAAGCCTCTCGAAAGTCTGAAGGTAGGACTTTCCTTGATGGTTTCTTTTTTATCCTCATGGTTGCCCTCTATTATGGATAGTCATGTCAACTCATCCTCCATGGAAAGGGAATTTTCATCCTCTTTTAAACAAGCTAAGAGCTCATCAAGGTTGTCAATATCCTGAAGATCTAGAACTGGCTCCAATCCTTGCTCATGCAGCAGCCTCCCAGAAAGAGAGCAATCCAAAACTAGACCTCTTTCCAAAGGCACACAACTTTGAACCTTCAATCCAAGGAATAGGGGCTCGTCACTCAATTTATCACAAAAAACCTCTATGATGTTGGAAAAATCATATTCTTCAAGGTTTTTGTCTATGCTCTTTTCTTTGAAAAACTCTTCCATGACTTTATTATCTTGTTCAACAAAACTAGGTAGCTCATTTAATAAGGACATGGAATCTTCCACTGCATCGATCTCCTATGGATAGTGAACCTTTTGTTCTAATTGACCCCTAGCCATAGGTAATGGCATGGTCCCTTCTTCATCATCAAGAAAGAGGGGGAGCTCATCAAACAATTCAACCATGAGCTCAGGCTGGGCATCAATCTCCACCTCCTCACCTTGTTGACCCACTCTATCATAGTCATCACTCAGCTCTGATACCTCAGATTTTCTCTCCTTCTCATCACATGAAAGCTCATTTACCATAGGTCCTTGATCAAATACTAGACTAGTATCTTTGAAAAGACTTGGCAACTGACAGCCAGGAGGCAGAGTCCATTGGGGTATCCACAACACTTCATCATATTGAGAGACCAGAGGGGCCTCTTGAGATAAACAATTTTCTTGAACAGACTATTCTTGCAGAGTGGTAGACTGGATCTCATGTATAGGCTCTTGGAAAGAAATTTTTACCTTAAAACTTGGGATGTGAAATTGAGGGGGCTCAGGGGGAGACATAGAAGGCATACCTATCTTGAAGCTTGGAAAACTAAAGGCCTTGTCATCTTGGCATTGCTCTATCTCAATATAGTCCTTAGGTTGTTGTAGACCACAATAAGGTTGCAACTACTCCAAAATAGGCTCAAACTCTTGAAGGGTACTCCTAAAGCTTGGAAATGAATGCTTTGTAGGCTCTTCATGTGTAGCCTCTTGAGACAAATGGGTCTTCCAGCTTGGGATTTTAATTTTAAGAGCCTCTTGTTTAGGAATTTGTGATCTCAGCCTTCCTGACTCAATATCAGCTCGGTGATTGATCTCTTCTTGACATTTTTTTATTTGTTGCTCATCAACAAGATCCTCTGCCACTTGGTAGGGAACTGACCCTTGTTCATAACTTTGAGCCTTCATCTCCTGCTGCTCCCTGATCTTAGAAACTTGCTTAATCAAATCAAGCAATAGATTCTTTGTCTTTTCTTGCTCTTTCATTAAGTCTAAGCTCTGAATCTACTGCCAATTAGGCTGAGAAGGGATGGGTGGATGGTAAGCAGGATGAGGTAGTTGGCCTTGCATTTCTTGTTGTGCCTTTTGTGCCCATGATATTTCTTGTTGGAGGGCCCACTCATAATCTTGTACAAGGGCATACTCATCTCGGGCATGCTAGATATATTAATAGCCTTTTATTATAGAGAAGCTTGGGGTAAAGGTAGGCTTTGCGTGGTTTTCATATGACTGATGACTAGCCCATTGAGCATTATTCTCATAATAGGATGGTGAGTAACCTAACTGTCCATAATAACTTGACATGTCTACTCATGCAATTAGTTGGGATTTCGAATATGAAAGATTTGAAACATACTAGCACTTGATCTTTGAAACCAACAGTCTTTCTAGAGATGCCAGATATGCAGAAAAATGACCTCTTCTAGGTCTATAGTATGTTATCAGCATATCAGAGATAGCATAATTTTTGAAATGAACCTCTTTTATGGTCCCACTGAGTGTGCCAGAATTGTTATGCCCAAGGTGGGGTGTCTTCTAAATTTGAATCTGATCTTAGTCCCACTGGGTGTGCCAGAATTGTTATACACTAAGTTTGCACCCTTGTTTCAAGCTCTCTTGGTCTTGATAACTTAGTATGACATGGGATCATCTCTAGGTTGTGGGAGCTATGCTAACTAAGATGAGACCTCCAGGTTCTAGGCTGGTTCCTCTTGGATAATCACCTTAATTTTCTCTTTGACAGGAAAGAAAATTCTTGAGGGAAAAGGGATAGAAGGAATGCATGAAAGGGAAATAACTGAAAGAAAACTATCCTACTAGGTGATACACCAAAATGATGGTATGGATTATAGTATAGAGAATGAAATCAATGCATAAACTTAGGTCTAAGAGATCACAACTTACTGAATAGGCTTGCATCAATATTTCATAGAAGGGTCTGAAATAGAAAGAGGCTATTCAGGGAAAGAGAGAATTTCACAAACAATAGCATTCCTAAAAATTTAGACACAATCTATAACCTCCAAACAAACATTCACCTCTGCAACTAGGTATAGGAATGAGATAGATTGTTAGGGGGTTGAAGTATACCCACAAGATCATTCAAATCAAATCATCATTAATTACAGAAAGAAAGAGGGATTAGGAACCCTAAGATATTACTGAAAACATGCATATACTTAATCCATTAAGAGAAAGTTTAGACAAGAAGGCATAGGGATAGAAAGAATGTCACAAAATACCTTTGCAATATCTAAACCTCAATGAAAGGTTACAAACTACAGAAAGCTAGAGGGCAAAAAGAATGCTACGGATAACTCCTTAGAAAGAAAATCTCTTTTTTACAATTTTAAACTCTGAGCTCAAAAAGCTCCAAAAAACATTATATACATCTCCTTAATTGCACACAAGCAAGAGCCAAAACCTAATTAGGGTTACATATATTTTCATAGAATAATAACCAACCCTAATTCTATCAAGTCTAACCATAAATACATCACTAAAATATCTTGGTTGATCAAATCTCTATACTTGCATGTCCATTTCATCACTACATCTACCTACAGACAAGCCACCTTGATCTATCTACCTCTCTGCAACTCGGGGTCAGCATAACTGCTCAAATTTGGTACTTCTTAGATATTTGAATTTAAAAATATAAATGATCACAAGTGGCACCAAGACTTTCTTTATCAATGGCTAATATTCAAACTTGATCTATCTTTAAAATGTAGCCGTTAGATCTTTCCATTTTACCCAAGCACCGCTTCTGTTCTTAAACCTAACTCAACCTTCACCTTAGGCTCTCTTTTCCTTTTAGTTGCTAAATCTCCTAAACTTTTCATTAACTTTGGCCTGATCTAGTGATTACATGACAAGTGTTGATCCTTACTTGATCTAATGGTGGTCGCTGAGTCTCTTGATAGCTTCAGAATATTCCTTCTACATTACAAGATTTCCTGACTGAAGAGGACCTTGTAGTCGCTGGATAAAAAAAAATATTCTCCTTTTCATTGGGTGATCACCCGACTAAGCTAACAAACTTGGGCCCATCCTACCACTTTTCATGATATTATTTTCTTGACTTATAGACACCTTAGATTATCTAGCATAGGAACCACCTGACAGGAGTGTTGTGTTAGAATGAAGATTGCCAGCCATTGTTATACCGTGATACTAACCCTCGAGCACATTTCCTCAACAGTATAATGATAGTTGTAGATCATGCTCGAACCTTAACTGCTTCAGAGCTGAGACCGCTAGGAATAAGATAACTACTCGCTAGATCACTGGATGCTAAGGACTTGACCTCCAAGAATGAGAGATCTCATGAACACATAGTCGCTTAGTCACTGAATAATGTCTTAACCGCCAGGTTCTGACATGTTTCAACCTTTTATTTAACTCAGGCATATCTAGAGATTAAGCGACAACAAATTTCACTAAATCTCATAATCCTTCTCCTAACTGGGGTTAAACCCTGAGAATACATGACCAAAGCAATCTCCAAGTCTCATGAAAAACTTTCTCTACCCTAGGTTATATCTAGAGACTTCCTGACTAAGGGCCTTCTAACTCATATATAACATGTATTTGAATTTAGAGATCTAGCGACTAGCCTTCTATCTCTAATCCACCAGACATCCTAGAATATTCCCTTTCTGTTAAGTGATTACCTGACTAAGGAAAATCTCATTGTCACCAAACCTCATAATATTCATTCTGTATTACGAGATCACTCGATTGAAGCCTTAGTCGCTAAATTGCTAAAAGATTTTAACCTCTCCCAAGGCCTGACCACCAACCATTTGGAGATTATGCGACTGAAGAAAACTAAACTACCTGCCAGGTCACTGAAGGTTAAACTACTAACCACGAGAATCAAGAGATTTTGTGACCAATGCAGTCACTCAATTGCTTAGTAAAAACTTAACCTTCCCAAAGAACTGGAGACCTAGTGACTATGTCTTTGAAGAATTGGGCCCCGCCTTGCCATGTGTCACTCTTTCATTTGCTTTCAACTACTTTATCAACTCTAACAACTACCAACTACTCTAACAAAACTCAACCTATTATTGACCATGAGGGATTTGGAGATCTAGCAACTACATACAACACCAAGTCTCATGAGAATTTTTTGACCTTGGGTTTGATCACGAGATCACCCAATTGCAGGAAAAATCCCACTCAACTTTAACCTATGCCTTTAATTAAGTGATCACATGACTATGCCTTCGATCTCCAAGTCGCCCAATCATTTGGAATATTCTTTTTGTGTTAAGCGACTACCCAACTACATAAATCTCATGATCTCATGACTTCATAGAATATTCTTTCTGCATTACAAGATCACTCAACTAAGCCTTAGTCACTTAATCGCTGAATATTTTTGTTAGAGACTGCATGACAACACTTTAACCTCCAAGTCTTGGGACATAAAGGAATATTCTATTTCCATTCTGAGATCACCCGACTAAGGCAAATCTCATTGTCACTTGATAGAAAAGAATATTCTGCATGGGTCTCGCGACTTGGAGACTAAGCCTATAGAGCCTGGGCCTACTAGAGACACATGGCGCCTCATCATTTTCTATTGTCTTTACCTTGAGCTGACCATCCTTTGACCATGATCAAATTTGGTGACCTTGCGACTGAATGAACTTGAAATCTCATGAACTTTTGCTAACCTTGGGCTAACTCTTGTGACCTCCTGACTGAAGAGAAATCCTTAACTCAGTGCTGACATGAGTTATAACTATAGTAAGGAAAATCCCTTATTTACCAGATCTCAGGAAGAATTTTTGACCTTGGGTTTCATTAAGAGATTGCCCAGCTGAAGTGAAATCACTGAGTCGCTAGATAGAAAGGGAATATTCCATCCGATTGGGAGATTAAGAGATATAAGGTAGTCACAGTATCAGGAGATATAAAGAATATTCCATCGAGCTTTAGAGATCTCGCAACTAGCCTTAGCTTTATAAAGAGCACATGTAAAATGGAGACTTAAGTGGCCAAAAAAGGTAACAGCAAATTAGAAAGGCCATAGGGTTTTTAGGGTTTCTTATCTCCAACGGTCACATTTTCAAATTCAAAGATCTTCAGACCAGGGAGTTAAATAATTGTAGAGACCAGAGGAAAGGGTGCAAACCTATAAAAATTTCTCAGGGTGTTCCATAGGATTTAAGAATGAAGACCTCTAGATGGAGCCCAGCCTATGGCCAAAATTGCATGGAATAGGAAAATTTGGGGTAATAGTTTTCTCCTTCTTTCATCCTCATATCATCATACTTTCCCCTGAGTCTTTCAACCTTGGCTCTTTGAACATTAGGATCTTCTCCATAAACTATTTACAGCTTACCCCACATCTTGAAGGCAAAATCAAGATGTTCAATCTCAGCGTAGACATGTGATCAGGTAGGGTGCTAGCTATCATATCCATAGCAGCTATGTGCTTCATCTTGATCTTTTGTTTATTAGGTGTTAGAGTGCTAGAGGGTTTAGTGTAATTGGTGGTAACATGATTCCAGTACTGATCTCTAGTTGTCTTCATATATAGCTTCATTCTATTGTACCACAGGGTGAAGTTTTCCTTTGAAAACTTTGGTCCTTCCTTTCTCATCATCTTAACTTTTTCTTTGTGTGGTTAGGTGGCAAAGAAAATAGAACTTGGCTCTGATACCAATTGACAATCCTAATCAGTGCTGAGAGGGGAGGGGCGAATCAGCACCTCTAAAAACTTCCTCTCTTTAAATCTGGCAAAGTAAACTTACAGCTGAAAAGCAGTAAAAAAATAAGCATGTAATAACAGTAAGCAAACAATCACACAGTGACACTAGATTTATCACGTGGAAACCCAGTTAGGGTAAAAACCATGGTGTGAGGAGACCTCACAAATTTTGTACTCTTCTAGAGTATGCCCTATAAGGAGTTTTCCCGGTTAAAGGATAATAACACACTACTAGGTGTGACTCGGTGAAGGGATTTGTTACAATATGGTCGGTTAGTGCCTGCTTGGTTAAAGGACTTTTAACACTTTACAAGATGTCACCCGATTAAGGAATTTGATACAAGAGACCTATTAGAGTCCACCCAAATACTAGGATTTAACTATTGTAGTTACTAGAAAATAATAGAAGATTGACCTTTTATAATTGGCTTTGCACAGCCTGATAAGATCTTTGTTTGTGCTCAATTGAGAATCATCACTAGCTGCCACAAGTGTGTTCTCCTCTACTATTGTGCTTGTCTACACATACTTCTTTCTTTTCTCCTTTTTTAGATTTACCCTAGCTTCTCTTGAGATTTTCAGGTTCACTCTTTTCTCTGGTAGAATGAAGTCAACTCCTATTCTTTGTAGATAAAAGAATATATAGAGTCTTAGCCCTAATTGCCCTTGTTATGCATGATCTAGTTATAGATCCTTATCAAATTCATTTCTTAGTGGAGTACCACTTCACTGAGGAAACATCTGATGCATGCCCTTGCTTTATCTGCTTTATGACAAAAAACAATAGTTGCGTGTCAGGAAACTTTCCTTCATAAGAGATAACACTTTGTTTTAAAGCCATAGATCCCAGCTTTAAATCCTCCAGACGCACCTCAAATTGATTACCAGTTTAACTCAAAGACTTCTATAATTTGTGCCAAAAATCCTAGTCAAAGAGTCAGTTAGAATAGGTAGTTTGACTATGGCTTCCTCGGTTCATATCAGAGTCATTTAATAGATTGTTTGAGATCCTTATGTAGTGAATAGGTAAGAGTCATTGACCTATTACTGTCCCTTTCCTTGGTTCACTAGTTGCATCATCCTCAGTTGTTTAGTTGACACTAGTTGTTGTTTCTTTCTCTATATATGACTACACCAGTTGTAGCTAGGTCCTCGGTTGGGAGTGGAATCCTCCATTACTTGACTGTATACTATACCCAGTTTCAAATTGAGTAAGTTGGCACCATCTACCAAACCAAAACCATCCTTCCTTCATATAGATCACCTTGGATCTTTAGATAGTATAGAGATGACAAGTCTCTACACTCTTTTCCAATCAATGACAACATTAGTACCAATGAAAGGCTTTACTGGTTATCATCACTTAATGCCAACAATCTCCCCCTTTGGCATTGATGGAAAAAATTTTATGGGCAATCACCTTACTATGACCTTACCATGCTCTGTATCTCTATACCACTATGACTGGGCAATCACCTTATTGTGACCTTACTGTGCTATGTATCTTTGTACCACTGTGACTACTATAGTCTTTCAGTTATTGCCAAACTCTCCCACTTTTTGACTACTTAGAGAGACTACCTTTGTCTAATATGCTCCCCCTATGAGCAACATTCCTTTTTCATCAATCCAAAAAAGATGAGGTGTAACCCTCTATTGAAGCATAATGAACTGATGATGACCCTCCTTCTTGGTTTACTGAAGATCATGAAGGGGTATCACCCCTAGTTTACCTCTGAGATACTCAAAAGTACTCTTTGGTAATGGCTTTGTGAAGATATCAGTAATTTGTTCCTTGGTGGGAACATACTCCAGTCTCACCTTCTTGTCTTGTACTAGCTCTCTCAAGTAATGATACCTGATAGCAATGTGCTTTGTCTTGGAGTGCATAATAGGGTTCTTGGATATGTTAATTGTATTGGTGCTATCACAATAGATAGTTATCGCTTCAGGTATCTATTCTTTAATTCCTTCTAGTAGTTGTTTGATCTAGATCACCTATGTACAATTGATTGTTGCAGCAACATAGTCAGCCTCTAGAGTAGATTGGGATATACAATTTTGTTTCTTGCTTGTCCAAGAAACTATTCTTCCATTGAGAAAGAATGCACCACCACTTGTGCTCTTTCTATCATCAATGTTTCTGGCCTAACCTACATTAGTGTATACTTTTACTTTGAATCCTCCCTTGTGAGGAAACCATAATCCATAATCCTCAGTGTCGCTTAGATATTTGAAGATTCTCTTTACTGCAATTAGATGTGTCTCTTTGGGATTTGCAGAGAATCTTTCCACTATGACAACTGCATGTGCAATGTCTCATCTACTATGAATAGCATATTGCAGTTTGCCTATCATGGACCGATAAATCATTTCATTTACTTCCTTAGCATCATCCTCCTTTGATAAATTAAGGTTAGTTATCATTGGGGTTCCGACCAGTTTAGAATCATCAAGTCCAAAGGTCTTAAGAATTTCTTTGATATACTTGGTCTGAGATATAAAAATACCTTCTTTCAGCTAATGGACCTGTAGTCCAAATTAAGAATTTTATTACACCTATCTTAGACATCTCAAATTATTTCTTCATCTCTTCAGCAAAGGCTTTGCTTATTCTAGCATCTCCTCCAAAAATGATATCAGCCATGAAGATCTCAGCAAGCAGAATTCCATCTTTTCTAGTCTTGAGATAACCCCAGTTCTTGTGAATCCTATGGTCAAAAGGTATGAATGCAACCTCTCATACCAAGCCCTTGGAGCTTTCTTAAGCCCATAAATAGATTTCTTTAGTTTATAGACCATTCCATCCTTATGTGCAGATGCAAAGCCTTTCATTTGTTCAATATAGACTTCTTCCTCTAGTATTCCATTTAGGAATGCAAACTTGACATCCATCTTGTATACTTTAAATACTTTGTGAGAAGTATAGGCATATAGAATTCCCACTCCTTCCAACCTTTCTACCGGTAGAAAGGTTTCTCCATAGTCCAGTCTAGCTTCCTGGGTGTATCCTTTGCATACCAATCTTGCCTTATTTCTTATTACTTTCCCATCCTCATTCAACTTGTTCCTGTAGACCCACTTAGTCCCTATAAAATTTATGTCCTTTGGTCAAAATGTTAGCATGTTTATCACCAATAATGTTGTCAGTAGAGTGATATGTGACATACCTTGGGAGAACCAATCTCAGTTCCCAGTCTGGTTCTTCCCATTGAGCACTGACTTCACCATGATTCTGAACATCTTCTTGCTCACTATCTTGTGCTTCAGGTGTAGTTTCCTGAACTGGATGTCTGTTCACATGGTTTTCCTCTTTGTCTTCAGTAGCTACTTCTTTGAATTCAAAGGCATTTTCTTCATTTAGACCTTCAAGACTATCATGATCATCATGACCAGTCTTTTTATCCAGTTCTAAAGATTCATCAACTTTTACACTAATGCTTTCAATTATCTTGCCTATTCTTTTGTTCAAACATCGGTAGACTTCACTTTTGGTGGAGTATCCCAAAAAGGTTCCCTCATCACTTTTGAGATCAAACTTCTGAGAATATATGTCTCTTTTGATATGACATTTACTACCAAGTATTTTGAAGTAGCCTACAATGGGAGTATGCTTAAACCATAGTTCATAAGGTGTCTTACTGGTTCCCTTTTTAACTTGAACTTGGTTTAGTGTATAGACAACAGTGCTGACAACTTCTCTCTAGAAGTGATGAGGCAGATCCTTCTGAATCAATAGGGTTCTAGCGAAATCAATCAACATCTCATTTATTCTTTCTACTACTCCATTTTATTGAGGAGTCCTTGGTGCAGATAGCTATCTTTTTATCCCATGTTCCCCATAGTAGTGAGTGAACTCTTGAGAGGTATATTCACCTCATTTGTCTGATCTCAAACACTTCAAGCTTTTACCGGTCTCTTTTTCCACTCTATCTTTGTAGATTTTAAACATGTGGAAAGCCTCTAATTTCTCCTTAAGAAAGAGTGTCCACATCATCTTCAAGAAGTCATATATAAAGAACATAAATTATCAGTCTCCATGGTAGCTCTTTGTTCTCATTGGTTCACACAGGTTGGTGTGCACCAGGTCTACAACATTCTCAGTAGAGAAAGAATTATTATTGAAAGATGTTCTAGTAAGCTTTCCTAACTAACAATATTTACAAACACCCCTAATGGGCTTTGTAATCTCAGGAAGTCCTCTTACCATTTTCTTTTTGCTCACTTTGACAATATTGTAAAAGTTTATGTGGAAAAGCCTGTTCTGCCATAACTAGTTGTTGTCTTCTTTGGTCATAAGAAAGATTTTTCTTGATTCTCCTTTGACTGAGGCTATGAGACAAGCTCCTTCCATAGAGTTTGAGCTTATAAATCACTGAATCAGTTAACCATTTGATGAAAATTAGCTACAATCATGTAACAAGCTATTATGAGCTTACAAATCACTGAATTGGTCAAACGTTCGATGAGAATCAACTACAATCACATAAAAGATCCTTCTGAGGTTGTAGATCACTGAATCGGTCAAATTTTTGATGACAATTAGCTAAAATCATGTAACAAGTTGTTCTGAGGTCACAGTTCGTTGAATCGATCACATGTTCGATGAGAATTAGCTACAATCATGTAACAAGCATTCTGAGCTAACAGATCACCAAACTAGTCTACCGTTCTATGAGAATCAACTACAATCATGTAACAAGCCATTCTGAGCTTACAAATCATTAAATAGGTTAGTCATTCAATGAGAATCAATTACAATCACATAAAAGATCATTCTAAGGTTGTAGATCACTGAATTGGTGAAATGTGAGATAAAAATCAACTACAATCATATAACAAGTTGATCTAAGGTTGTAGATCATCGACTCGATCAACCGTTTGATGAGAATCAAATACGATCATGTAACGCACCATTTTGAGGTTATAGATCACCGAATTGGTGAACCATTCGATGTGAATCAGCTACAATCACATAACAAGCTATTCTAAGCTTATAAATCACTGAATTAGTCAACCATTTGATGAGAATTAGCTACAATCATGTAATAAGCCATTCTGAGTTTACAAATCACCAAATCGGTCAACCATTCGATGAGAATCACATACAATCATGTAATAAGCCATTCTGAGCTTACAAATCACCGAATTAGTCAATCGTTCGATGAGAATCAACTACAATCACATAAAAGATCCTTTTAAGGTTCTAGATCACTGAATTGGTCAACCGTTCAGTAATAATCAGCTAAAATCATGTAACAAGTTGTTCTAAGGTTGTAGTTCATCGAATCGATCAACTATTCGATGAGAATAAGCTACAATCATGTAACAAGCCATTCTGAGCTAACAGATAACCAAATCAGTCTACCGTTCAATGAGAATCAACTACAATCATGTAACAAGATATTTTAATCTTACAGATCACTGAATCAGTCAACCACTCGATGAGAATCAACTACAATCACATAAAAGATCATTCAAAGGTTATAGATCTCTGAATCAGTCAAATATTCGATGGAATCAACTACAATCATGTAACAAGTCGATCTGAGGTTGTAGATCACTGACTCAATCAACTATTTGATGAGAATCAGATACAATCACGTAACACACCATTCTGAGGTTGTAGATCACCGAATCGGTGAACTGTTCGATAAAAATTAGCTACAATCATTAATAAGCCATTTTGAGCTTACAAATCACTAAATCAGTCAATCATTTGATGAGAATCAACTACAATCATGTAACAAGCCATTTTAAGCTTACTAATCACTGAATCAGTCAATAATTCGATGAGAACCATCTACAATCATGTAACAAGCCATTCTGAGCTTACAAATCACCAAATTGGTCAACTGTTCGATGAGAATAAACTACAATGGCATAAAAGATCCTTCTGAGGTTGTAGATCACCGAATCGGTCAACCATTTGATGACAATTAGATAAAATCATGTGACAAGTTATTCTGAGGTTGGAGTTCACCGAATCTGTCAACTATTTGATGAGAATCAACTACAATCATGTAACAAGCCATTATGAGCTAACAGATCACCAAATCATTTTACCGTTCGATGAGAATCAACTACAATCATGTAACAAGCCATTCTGAGATTACAAATCACTCATTTGGTCAACCATTCAATGAGAATCAACTACAATCACATAAAAGATCATTCTAAGGTTGTAGATCACCAAATCGGTCATATGTTCGATGAGAATCAACTACAATAATGTAACAAGTCGATCTAAAGTTGTAGATCACTGACTCGACCAACTGTTCGATGAGAATCAGATACAATTTCTTAACACACCATTCTGATGTTGTAGATCACCAAATCAATGAATCGTTTGATGAGAATCAGCTACAATCATGTAAAAAGCTATTCGAAGGTTACAAATCACTGAATCGTGAACTGTTCGATGAGAATCAGCTACAATCATGTAACAAGCTATTCTGAGCTTACAAATCACCGAATTGGTTAATTGTTCAATAACAATAAGCTACAATCACGTAACAAGCCATTCTAAGCTTATAAATCATTGAATCAGTCAATCATTTGATGAGCATCAACTAAAATTGTATAAAAGGTGCTTATGAGGTTGTAGATCACTGAATTGGTCAACCGTTTGATGAGAATCAGCTAAAATCATGTAACAAGTTGTTCTAAGGTTGTAGTTCACCAAATCAATCAACCATTTGATGAGAATCAACTACAATCATGTAACAAGCCCTTCTAAGCTAATAGATCATCAAATCAGTCTACCATTCGATGAGAATCAACTAAAATCATGTAACAAGCCATTCTGAGCTTATAGATCACTAAATCGGTCAACCATTCGATTAGAATCAACTACAATCATATAAAATATCATTCTAAGGTTGTAGATCATTGAATCAATGAAATGTTTGATGAAAATAAACTACAATCATGTAACAAGTTGATCTGAAGTTACAGATCATTGACTCGATCAATTGTTTAATGAGAATCAGATATAATCGCATAACACACCATTCTGAGGTTGTAGATCACTGAATCGGTGAACCGTTCCATAAGAATCAGCTTCAATCATGTAACAAGCCATTCTAAGCTTACAAATCATTGAATTGGTCAACTGTTTGATGAGAGTCACCTACAATCATGTATCATGCCATTCTGAGCTTACTAATCCCCAAATCAGTCAACTGTTTGAGTAGAATCAGCCAGAATCACGTAACAAGCCATCCCGAGCTTACAAATCATTGAATCGGTAACTCTTCGATGAGAATCAACAACAATCACATAAAAGATCCTTCTGAGGTTGTAGATCACCCAATTGGTCAACCGTTCGATGACAATCAGCTAAAATCATGTAACAAGTTGTTCTAAGGTTGCAGTTCACCAAATCGGTCAACCATTTGATGAGACTCAGCTACAATCACGTAACAAGCCATTCTGAGTTAACAAATCACCAAATCAATCTACCATTCGATGAGAATCAACTACAATCACGTAACAAGCCATTATGAGCTTACAGATCACTAAATCGATCAACCATTTGATGAGAATCAACTATAATCACATAAAAGATCATTATAAGGTTGTAGATCATGGAATTGGTCAAATGTTCGATGAGAATCAACTAGAATCATGTAACAAGTCGATCTAAGGTTGCAGATCATTGACTCAATCAACCGTTTGATAAGAATCAAATACAATCGCCTAATATACCATTCTTAGGTTGTAGATCACCGAATCGGTAAACTGTTTGATCAGAATCAGCTACAATTATGTAACAAGCCATGGTGAGATTACAAATCACTGAATCAGTCAACCATTTGATGAGAATCAGCTACATCATGTAACAAGCCATTTTGATCTTACAAATCACCAAATCAGTCAATTGTTCAATGAGAATCAGTTACAATCGCATAACAAGCCATTATGAGCTTACAAATCACTGAATCGGTCAATCATTCGATGAGAATAACTAGACTCACATAAAAGATCCTTCTAAGGTTGTAGATCACTAAATTGGTCAATCGTTTGATGACAATAGCCTAAAATTGCGTAACAATTTATTTTGATGTAGCAATTTGCTGAATCGGTCAATTGGTCGATGAGAATCAGCTACAATCATGTAACAAGCCATTATAAGCTAACAGGTCACCAAATCAGTCTATAATTTGATGAGAATCATCTACAATCATGTAACAAGCCATTCTAAGCTTACAAATCACTAAATCAATCAACCATTTGATGAGAATCAACTATAACCACATAAAAGATCATTCTAAGGTTGTAGATCACCGAATCGGTCAAATGTTTGATGAGAATCAACTACAACCATGTAACAAGTTGATATGAGGTTATAGATCACTAACTCGATCAACTGTTCGATGAGAATTAGATACAATCATGTAACACACCATTCTAAAGTTGTAGATCACCAAATTGGTGAACTATTCGATGAGAATCAACTACAATCACGTAACAGGGAATTCTAAGCTTACAAATCAACGAATCGGTTAACTGTTTGATGAGAATCAACTAAAATCATGTAACAAGCCACTCTAAGCTTACAAATCACCGAATCGGTCAATCGTTCGATGAGAATAAGCTACAAATCACATAACAAGCCATTCTCATTTTACAAATCACTGAATAGGTCAACTGTTTGATGAGAATCAACTACAATCACATAAAAGATCCTTCTAAGGTTATACATCACTAAATCAGTCAACTGTTTGATGAAAATCAGCTAAAATCACATAACAAGTTATTCTGAGGTTGCAGTTTGCCGAATCGATCAACCATTTGATGAGAATTAGCTACAATTATGTAACAAACCATTCTAAGCTAACAGATCACAAAATGGGTCTACCATTCAATGAGAATCAACTACAATCATGTAACAAGCCATTATGAACTTACATATCACTAAATCGATCAACCATTCAATGAGAATGAAATACAATCATATAAAAGATCATTCTAAGGTTGTAGATCACTAAATCAATCAAATGTTCGATGAGAATCAACTACAATCATCTAACAAGTAGATATGAGGTTGCAGATCACCGACTCGATGAATCATTCAATGAGAATCAAATACAATCACGTAACACACCATTCTGAGGTTGTAGATCACCGAAATAGTGAGCTGTTTGATGAGAATCATCTACAATTATGTAACAAGCCATTCTGAGCTTAAAAATCACCAAATATGTCAACCATTCGATGAGAATCAGCTACAATCATGTAACAAGCCATTCTGAGCTTACAAATCATCGAATCAATCAACCGTTTGATGAGAATCAACTACAATCGCATAAAAGATACTTTTGAGGTTGTAGATCACCGAATCGGTCAACCATTTGATGACGATCAGCTCAAATCATGTAACATGTTGTTCTGAGGTTTTAGTTCATCGAATCAGTCAATCATTTGATGAGAATCAGCTACAATCATGTACCAAGCCATTTTGAGCTAATAGATCACCAAATCAGTCTACCGTTCGATGAGAATCAACTACAATCACGTAACAAGCCATTATAAGCTTATAGATCATCGAATCGATGAACCATTCGATGAGAATAAACTACAATCACATAAAAGATCATTCTAATGTTGTAGATCATCGAATCGATCAAATATTTGATGAGAATCAATTACAATGATGTAACAAGTTGATTTGAGGTTGTAGATCACTGACTCAATCAACCATTCAATGAGAATTAGATACAATCACGTAACACACCATTATAAGGTTGTAGATAACCAAATTGGTGAACCATTCAATGAGAATCAACTACAATCACGTAACAAGCCATTTTGAGCTTTGAAATCACCGAATCGATCAACCATTGAATGAGGATCAACTACAATTAGGTAACAAGCCATTTTGAGCTTATAGATCATTGAATCGGTCAACCATTCGATGAGAATCTACTACAATCACGTAAAAGATCATTATAAGGTTGTAGATCACCAAATCGATCAAATATTCGATGAGAATCAATTACAATCATCTAACAAATTGAGATGAGGTTGCAGATCACCGACTCGATCAACCGTTTCATGAGAATCAGATACAATTGTGTAACACACCATTCTGAGGTTGTAGATCACCGAATCAGTGAACCGTTTGATGAGTATCATCTACAATCATGTAACAAGCTATTCTAAGCTTACAAATCACTGAATCAGTCAACCGTTTGATAAGAATCAGCTACAATCATGTACCAAGCCATTTTGAGCTTAAAAATCACCAAATCAATAAACCGTTCAATGAGAATAAGCTACAATCACATAACAAGCCATTTTGCGCTTACAAATCACCGAATCGGTCAACTGTTCGATGAGAATCAACTAAAATCGCATAAAACATCCTTCTAAGGTTGTAGATCACTGAATCAGTCAACCATTCGATGATAATTAACTAAAATCAAGTAACAAGTTGTTCTGAGCTTGCAATTCACCGAATCGGTCAATCGTTCGATGAGAATCAGCTACAATCACATAAGAAGCCATTCTAAGCTAAAAAATCACCAAATTGGTCTAGCATTCGATTAGAATCAACTATAATCATGTAGCAAGCCATTCTGAGCTTACATATAACTGAATCGGTCAACCATTTTATGAGAATCAACTAAAATCACATAAGAGATCATTCTAAGGTTTTAGATCACCGAATCGGTCAAATGTTCGATGAGAATCATCTACAATTATGTAACAAGTTGATCTGATGTTGCAGATCGTGGACTTGATCAACCGTTTGATGAGAATCAGATATAATCATGTAACACACCATTCTGAGGTTGTAGGTCACCGAATAGGTGAACCGTTTGATGAGAATTAGCTACAATCATGTAACAAGCCATTCTGAGCTTACAAATCACTAAATCATTCAACCATTCGATGAAAATTAGCTACAATCATGTAACAAGCCATTCTAAGCTTACAAATTGCTGAATCGGTTAACTGTTCGATGAGAATTAGCTACAATCACGTAACAAGCCATTCTGAGCTTACAAATCACTGAATCGGTCAACCGATCGATGAGAATCAACTGCAATCAAATAAAAGATCCTTATGAGGTTGTAGATCATCGAATCGGTCAACGATTTGATGATAATTAGCTAAAATCACGTAACAAGTTATTCTGAGGTTGCAGTTCACCTAATCAGTAAACCATTCAATGACAAATAGCTACAATCACGTAACAAGTGTTTATGAGCTAACAGGTCACCAAATTCATCTACCATTTGATGAGAATCAACTACATTCACTTAACAAGCAATTCTAAGCTTACAGATCACTGAATCAGTCAACCATTGGATAAGAATCAACTACAACCACATAAAAGATCATTCTAAGGTTGTAGATCACCGAATCAGTTAAATGTTCGATGAGAATAAAATATAATCATATAACAAGTTGATCTAAGGTTGCAAATCGCTAACTCAATCTACCGTGTGATGTGAATCAAATACAATCACGTAACACACCATTCTAAAGTTGTAGATCACCGAATCAGTGAACCGTTGGATGAGAATCAGCTACAATCAGGTAACAAGCCATTCTGAGCTTACAAATCACCGAATTGGTCAATTGTTCAATGAGAATCAACTACAACCACGTAACAAGCCATTTTGAGCTTACAAATCACTGAATTGGTCAACCGTTCGATGAGAATCAACTACAATCACGTAATATGCCATTCTAAGCTTACAAATTACTGAATTGGTCAACTGTTTGATGAGAATCAACTACAATCACATAAAAGATCCTTTTGAGGTTGTAGATCACCAAATCGGTCAACCGTTCGATGGCAATCAGCTAAAATCATGTAATAAGTTGTTCTAAGGTTTCAATTTGATGAATCGATCAACCGTTCGATGATAATCATCTAACAAGCCATTCTTAGCTAATAGATCACCAAATCGGTCTACCATTTGATGAAAATCAACTACAATCACGTAACAAGCCATTCTAAGCTTATAGATCACTGAATCGGTCAACCATTTGATGAGAATCAATCACAATCACATAAAAGATCATTCTAAGTCTGTAAAACTCTGAATTAGTCAAATGTTTGATGAGAATCAACTACAATCATGTAACAAGTTGATCTGAGGTTGCAGATTGCCGACTTGATCAACAGTTCGATGAGATTTAGCTACAATCACATAACAAGCCATTTTGAGCTTAAAAATCACTGAATCAATCAACCCCTTGATGAGAATCAACTACAATCACATAAAAGATCCTTTTGAGGTTGTAGATCACCGAATCGGTTAACCATTCAATCACAATCACCTAAAATCATGTAATAAGTTATTTGAGGTTACAGTTCCCTGAATCGGTCAACCATTCAATGAGAGTCAGCTACAATCACGTAATAAGCCATTCTGAGCTAACAAATCACAAAATCGATCTACCGTTTGATGAGAATCAACTACAATCATGTAACAAGCTATTCTAAGCTTATAGATCACTAAATCGATCAACCATTCGATGAGAATCAACTACAGTCACATAAAAGATCATTCTAAGATTGTAGATCAATGAATCGGTCAAATATTTGATGAGAATCAACTACAATGATGTAACAAGTAGATCTGAAGTTGCAGATAACTGACTAGATCAACTGTTCGATGAGAATTAGATATAATTGCGTAACACACCATTCTGAGGTTATAGATCACTAAATTTGTGAATTGTTTGATGAGAATTAGCTACAATAACATAATAAACCATTATGAGCTTACAAATCAATGAATTGGTCAACCGTTTGATGAGAATGAGCTACAATGACGTAACAATCCATTCTGAGCTTACAAATCACCAAATCGGTAAACCATTTGATGAGAATCAAGTACAATAATGTAACAAGTTGATTTGAGGTTGCAAATCACCAACTCGATCAACTGTTCATTGAGAATTAGATACAATCATGTAACACACCATTCTGAGGTTGTAGATCACCGAATCAGTGAAGCGTTCAATGAGAATCAGCTACAATCACGTTACAACCATTCTGAGCTTACAAATCACCAAATCAGTCAACCATTCAATGAGAATCAACTACAATCATATAAAAGATCCTTCTAAGGTTGTAGCTCACCAAATCGGTCAACCATCCGATGAGAATTAGCTAAAATCATGTAACAAGTTGTTCTGAGGTTGTAGTACGCTAAATTGGTCAACCATTCAATGACAATCAACTACAATCATGTAACAAGCCATTCTCAGCTTACAAATCACTGAATCGGTCAACCATTCGATGAGAATCAACTACAATCACATAAAAGATCATTCTAAGGCTGTAGATCACCGAATCAGTCAAATGTTCGATGAGAATTAGCTACAATCATGAAACAAGTCGATCTGAGGTTGCAGATCATTGACTTGATCAATGATTCGATGAGAATCAGATACAATCATGTAACACACCATTTTGAGGTTGTAGACACCAAATCTATGAACCATTTGATGAGAATTAGCTACAATCATGTAACAAGCCATTCTGAGCTTACAAATCACAAAATCAGTTAGTTGTTCGATGAGAATTAGCTACAATCACGTAATAAGCCATTCTAAGCTTACAAATCATCGAATCGGTCAACCGTTTGATGAGAATCAGCTACAATCACGTAACAAGCTATTCTGAGCTGACAAATCACCGAATTGGTCAACTCTTTGATGAGAATCAACTACAATGACATAAAAGATCCTTCTGAGGTTGTAGACCACCGAATCGGTTAACCGTTTGATGACAAACAACTAAAATCATATAACAAGTTGTTCTAAGGTTGCAGTTCACTAAATCAGTCAACCATTCATTGAGAATCAACTAAAGTCACGTAACAAGCCATTCTGAGCTAACTGATCACCAAATTAGTCTACTGTTCGATGAGAATCAACTACAATCACGTAACAAGCCATTCTAAGCTTACAGATCACTGAATTGATCAACCATTTGATGAGAATAAACTACAATCACATAAAAGATCATTCTAAGGTTGTAGATCACTGAATCGGTCAAATGTTCGATGAGAATCAACTACAATAATGTAATAAGTCGATCTGAGGTTGCAGATCACCGACTCGATCAATCGTTCGATCAGAATCAGATACAATCATGTAACACACCATTATGAGGTTGTAGATCATCAAATCAGGGAACCGTTCGATGAGAATCAACTACAATCACGTAAAAAGCCATTTTGAGCTTACAAATCATTGAATTAGTCAACCATTTGATAGAATTAGCTACAATCATGTAACAAGCCATTCTGAGCTTATAAATCACTGAATTGGTCAACCATTTGATGAAAATTAGCTACAATCATGTAACAAGCCATTCTGAGCTTACAAATCATTGAATCAATCAACCGTTCGATGAAAATCAACTACAATCACATAAAAGATCCTTGTGAGCTTGTAGACCACCGAATCGGTCAACCGTTCAATGATAACTAGCTAAAATCATGTAACAAGTTGTTATGAGGTTGCAGTTCATAAAATCGGTCAACTGTTCAATGAGAATCAACTATAATCACATAACAAGCCAATTTGAGCTAACAAATCACCAAATCGGTCTACTATTCAATGAGAATCAACTACAATCATGTAACAAGCCATTCTGAGCATACAGATCACTGATTCGGTCAACCATTCAATGAGAATCAACTACAATTAGATAAAAGATCATTCTAAGGTTGTAGATCACTGAATCAGTCAAATGTTTGATGAAAATCAACTACAATCATGTAACAAGTTGATCTGAGGTTACAAATCACCAACTCGATCAACCATTCAATGAGAATCAGATACAATCACATAACACACCATTCTAAGGTTGTAGATCACCAAATCGGTGAACCGTTTGATGAGAGTCAGCTAGAATCACTTAACAAGCCATTCAGAGCTTACAAATCACCAAATAAGTCAACCATTCGATGAGAATCAGCTATAATCATGTAACTGTTAGGAATGGGAACACTGAGAGAGGGGTTGAATCAGTGTTAACTATATTTTAACTTTTTGCTTTAATCTTTAAACTAAACTTAAATGCTTAAGTACTGAAATAAACATCCACATAAACATGAAACATGAAATCAACACATGACACCAATATGGTTATGGGGAAACCCAAATAGGTAAAAATCCCGGTGGGAATTGACACCCACTAATATTCTGTACTAGTGTTTTGTGATCCTTGTTAGAAGATCCTTAACCCTGTTAGGAGTTGCTTTACAATGTATTAAGTACATTAGACCTTGTCAAGGGTCGGACCCTATTAGGAGTCTTTTACAATAGTCCCTATTAGGGGAGAGGACTCATTGTCCAAGAGCTCACTACTCAAATGGTGAAGGCTACAACCTTCTGATTTCAGATACACACTATATTTGCTGGATGAACTGTCACTATGACACTGCTTGTCAGATCAGTTCCTTTGATGCACTGATGCTTTGAACTCTTGCAAAGCTCTAATAAATTTTATCGACTCGTCACATACTTTTGTTCTACTTATCACAACTCTATTTCCACTTGCATACTAATTACAATGGGCGCATCTTATATTTATGTGCACATACAAAATAAACAACTAGGTCGGCCCTTAAACCTATTACATACAATGCTTCCAATTGAATTGGCTCAAGTGTGTTTACAAACAAACAAATATACATGTCAGCAACCTAATTACAATAGGCGCATAGCCTTTACATCATTAAAATATAATGGCAACACAAAATGCTAACAGTCGGCTGCATACTCTATTCTTCACTGGCACACACTGGTTGTGCAACTTCAACTGCCTGTATCTTCCTCATACTTGCATATCTGATTATGCACTCATAGACTAAGCATGAATATAGTCTGACCATCTTAACTTCCAGGGTGCACACCATAATTCTTCCCTACACACATGTGTTGATGCTTTGAGCTACAGGAACTCTGTACACTGTCCAGTCTTCAACACTTAACCGATTTCTGATCTTCCCATCAGGTGTGCTGACTCCAAACTACTATATGACTTTGTTTCCATAATGACAACACTATATCAAGTCATATACATCAATATAGCCAACTTGCCAATAGTAACAAGCCATTCTGAGCTTACAAATCACTGAATCAGTCAACCGTTCAATGATAATTAGCTATAATCACATAACAAGCCATTCTGAGCTTACAAATCACCGAATCAATCAACTGTTTAATGAGATTCAACTAAAATCACATAAAAGATCCTTTTGAGGTTGTAGATCACCGAATCAGTCAATAGTTTGTTGACAATCAACTAAAATTGTGTAACAAGTTGTTCTAAGGTTGTAGATCACTGAATCAGTCAACCAATCGATGAGAATCAACTACAATCACATAACAAGCCATTCTGAGCTTACAAATCACCAAATTAGTCAATCATTTGATAAGAATCAACTACAATCATGTAACAAGCTATTATGAGCTTACAAATCACCAAATTAGTCAACCATTCGATGAGAATCAACTAAAAATGCATCAAAGTTCCTTCTAAGGTTATAGATCACTAAATCGGTCAACCATTTGATGACAATCAACTAAAATCACATAACAAGTTCTTTTGAGGTTGTAGTTTGCTGAATCGATCAACCATTCGATGAGAATCAACTACAATCACGTAACAAGCCATTCTGAGCTAACAAATCACCAATTTGTCCACTATTCGATGAGAATCAACTACACTCATGTAACAAGCTATTCTCAGCTTACAAATCACTGAATCAGTTAACCATTCGATGAGAATCAACTACAATCACATAAAAAGATCATTCTAAGATTTTAGATCACCAAATCAGTCAAATGTTTGATCATAATTAACTACAATCATGTAACAAGTCAATCTGATGTTGCAGATCACCGACTCGATCAACTCTTCAATGTGAATCAGATACAATCATGTAACACACCATTCTGAGGTTGTAGATCACCGAATTGGTGAACCATTCAATGAGAATCAGCTTCAAACATGTAACAAGCCATTTTGAGCTTACAAATCACTGAATTAGTCAACCGTTCAGTGAGAATTAGCTAAAATCATGTAACAATCTATTTTGAGCTTACTAATCACCGAATTGGTCAACTGTTCGATGAGAATCAGCTACAATCATGTAACAAGCCATTTTGAGCTTACAAATCACCGAATCGGTCAACTTTTTTATGAGAATCACCTACAATCACATAAAAGATCATTCAGAGGTTGGAGATCACCGAATCGGTCAACCATTTGATGACAATCAACTAAAATCACGTAACAAGTTGTTCTGAGGTTGCACTTCACCAAATCGGTCTACCATTCGATGAGAATCAGCTACAATCACATAACAAGCCATTCAAGCTAACAGATCACCAAATCGGTCTACTGTTTGATGAGAATCAACTACAATCACGTAACAAGCCATTCTGAGCTTATAGATCATCGAATCGGTCAACCATTCGATGAGAATCAACTACAATCACATAAAAGATAACTCTAAGATTGTAGATCACCAAATCAATCAAATGTTCAAGGAGAAACAACCACAATCATGTAACAAGTTGATCTGAGGTTGTAGATCACTGACTCAATCAACTGTTCGATCAGAATCAAATACAATCAGGTAACACACCATTCTGAGGTTATAGATCACTAAATAGGTGAACCGTTCAATGATAATCATCTACAATCATGTAACAAGACATTCTGAGCTTACAAATCACCAAATCGGTCAACTATTTGATGAGAATCAACTACAATCATGTAGCAAGCCATTTTGAGCTTACAAATCACCAAATTAGTCAACCGTTCGATGAGAATCAACTATAATCGCATAAAGATCCTTCTGAGGTTGTAAATCACTGAATTAGTCAACCATTCAATGACAATCAACTAAAATCATGTAACAAGTTGTTCTGAGGTTGTAGTTTGATGAATCAGTCAACTGTTTGATGAGTATTAGCTAAAATCACGTAACAAGCCATTCTAAGCTAACATATCACCAAATCAGTCTACCGTTTGATGAGAATCAATTACAATCATGTAACAAGCCATTCTGAGCTTACAGATCACTGAATCAGTCAACCATTTGATGAGAATCAACTACAATCACATAAAAGATCATTTTAAGGTTGTAGATCACTGAATCGATCAAATATTTGATGAGAATCAACTACAATAGTGTAACAAGTCGATCTAAGGTTGTAGATCACTAATTCAATCAACAATTTGATGAGAATCAGATAGAATCACATAACACACTATTCTAAGGTTATAGATCATCAAATCGGTGAACTATTTGATGAGAATCAGCTACAATCACATAACAAGCCATTCTGAGCCTACAAATCATGAAATTGGTCAACTGTTCGATGATAATCAGCTACAATCACATAACAAGCCATTATGAGCTTACAAATCACCAAATCAGTCAACCGTTTGATGAGAATCAACTACAACACGTAACAAGCCATCCTGAGCTTACAAATCACCGAATCGGTTAACCGTTTGATGAGAATCAACTACAATTGCATCAAAGATCCTTATGAGGTTGTAGATCATCAAATCAATCAACCGTTCAATGACAATCAACTAATATCATGTAACAAGTTGTTCTGAGGTTGCAGTTTGCTGAATCAGTCAACTGTTCGATGAGAATTAGCTACAATCATGTAACAAGTCATTCTAAGCTAACAGATCACCAAATCGGTCTACCGTTCGATGAGAATCAACTACAATAACATAACAAGCCATTCTGAGCTTATAGATCACTAAATTAGTCAACCATTCAATGAGAATCAACTACAATCACATAAAAGATCATTCTAAGGATGTAGAAAACCAAATCGGTCAAATGTTTGATGAGAATCAACTACAATCATGTAACAAGTCGATCTAAGGTTGCAGATCACTGACTCAATCAACCATTTGATGAGAATCAGATACAATCATGTAAGACACCATTCTAAGGTTGTAGATCACCGAATCAGTCAACTGTTTGATGAGAATTAGCTACAATCACGTAGCAAGCCATTTTGAGCTTACAAATTACCGAATCGGTCAATCATTTGATGAGAATCAACTACAATCACATAAAAAGCCATGCTGAGCTTAAAAATCACTGAATCAGTCAATTGTTCGATGAGAATCAACTACAATAGCATAAAATATCCTTCTAAGGTTTTAGATCACCGAATCAGTCAACCGTTCGATGACAATCAACTAAAATTGCATAACAAGTTATCTGAGGTTGAGGTTTTCCGAATCAGTCAACTATTCTATGACAATCAACAACAATCACGTAATAAGCCAATATGAGCTAACAGATCACAAAATCAATCTACCGTTCGATGAGAATCAACTACAATCACATAACAAGCCATTTTGAGCTTATAGATCACTGAATCGGTCAACCATTCGATGAGAATCAATAACAATCACAAAAAAGATCATTCTAAGGTTGTTGATCACTGAATCGGTCAAATGTCTGATGAGAATCAACTACAATCATGTAACAAGTCAATCTGAGGTTACAGATCACTGACTCGATCAACCGTTTGATCAAAATTAGATACAATTGCGTAACACACCATTATGAGGTTGTAGATCACCGAATCGGTGAACCGTTCAATGACAATTATCTACAATCACGTAACAAGCCATTTTGAGCTTACAAATCACTAAATCGATCAACCATTGAATGAGAATCAGCTACAATCATGTAACAAGCCACTCTAAGCTTACAAATCATTGAATCGATCAATCGTTCGATGAGAATTAGCTACAATCACATAACAAGCCATTTTGAGCTTACAAATCACTTAATCGGTCAACTATTCGATGAGAATCAACTACAATCACATAAAAGATCCTTCTGAGGTTATAGATCACCGAATCGGTCAACCATTCGATGATAATCAACTAAAATCACGTAACAAGTTGTTCTGAGGTTGCAGTTCACTGAATTGGTCAACCATTCGATGAGAATCAGCTACAATCATGTAACAAGCCATTCTGAGCTAACAAATCACCGAATCGGTCAACCATTCCATGAGAATCAGTTGCAATCATGTAACAAACCATTTTGAACTTACAAATCACTAAATTGGTCAACTATCAGATGAGAATTAACTACAATCACATAAAAGATCCTTCTGAGGTTGTAGATCACTGAATCAGTCAATTGTTTGATGACAATCAGCTAAAATCGCGTAACAAGTTGTTTAGAGGTTGCAATTCACCGAATCAGTCAACCGTTTGATGAGAAGCAGCTACAATCACGTAACAAGCCATTCTGAGCTAAACATCACCAAATAAGTCTACCATTCAATGAGAATCAACTACAATCATGTAACATGCCATTCTAAGCTTATAGATCATTGAATCGGTCAACCATTTGATGAGAATCAACAACAATCACATAAAAGATCATTCTAAGGTTGTAGATCACTGAATTGGTCAAATGTTCAATGAGAATCAACAACTATCATGTAATAAGTCAATTTGAGGTTGCAAGTTATCGACTTGATCAACCATTCAATGAGAATCAGATACAATCATGTAACACACCATTTTGAGGTTGTAGATCACCGAATCGATGAACGGTTTGATGAGAATTAGCTAAAATCATGTAACAAGCCATTTTGAGCTTACAAATCACTGAATCAGTTAGTCGTTCGATGAGAATTAGCTACAATCATGCAGGAAGCCATTCTGAGCTAACAAATCATTGAATCAATTAACCATTCGATGAGAATAAGCTACAATCATGTAACAAGCCATTTTGAGCTTACAAATCACCGAATCAGTCAACTGTTTGATGAGAACCAACTAAAATTGCATAAAAGATCCTTCTGAGGTTGTAGATCACCGAATCGGTCAACCGTTTGATGATAATTAGCTAAAATTACATAATAAGTTGTTCTAAGGTTGGAGCTCGCTGAATCGGTCAACTGTCTAATGAGAATCAACTATGATCACATAACAAGCCATTCTGAGCTAACAGAACACCAAATTGGTCTACCATTTGATGAGAATCAACTACAATAATGTAACAAGCCATTATGAGCTTATAGATCACTGAATTGGTCAACCATTCAATGAGAATCAACTACAATCACATAAAAGATCATTCTAAGGTTGTAGATCACCAAATCGGTCAAATGTTTGATGAGAATCAACTACAGTCATGTAACAAGTCGATAGGAGGTTGTAGATCATCGACTCGATCAACCGTTTGACGAACATCAGATACAATCACTTACCACACCATTCTGAGGTTATAGATCACCAAATCGGTGAACCGTTTGATGAGACTTAGCTACAATCATGTAATAAGCCATTCTGAGCTTAAAAATCACCAAAACAGTCAGCCTTTCGATGAGAATTAGCTACAATCACATAACAAGCCATTATGACCTTACAAATTAACGAATCGGTCAATCGTTTGATGAGAATTAGCTACAATAATGTAACAAGCCATTCTGAGCTTACAAATCACTAGATCGGTCAACTGTCTGATGAGAATCAACTACAATCACATAAAAGATACTTCTATGGTTGTAGACCACCGAATTGGTCAACCGTTTAATGACAAACAACTAAAATCGCATAACAAGTTGTTCTAAGGGTGCAATTTGCCGAATCGGTCAACCATTAATTAGAATTGGCTACAATCACATAACAAGCCATTCTTAGCTAACAAATCACCAAATAGGTCTATCATTTGATGAGAATCAACTACAATCATGTAACAAGCCATTCTAAGCTTACAGATCACTGAATCGGTCAACCATTCCACGAGAATCAACTACAATCACATAAAAGATTATTCTAAGGTTGTAGATCACTGAATTGGTCAAATGTTTGATCAGAATCAACTACAATCATGTAACAAGTTGATCTGAGGTTATAGATCCCCGACTCGATCAACCATTCAATGAGAATTAGATACAATCACGTAACACACCATTCTGAGGTTGTAGATCACCGAATCAGTGAACCGTTTGATGAGAATCAACTACAATCACTTAACAAGCTATTCTTAGCTTACAAATCACTGAATCCGTCAACCGTTCAATGAGAATCATCTACAATCATGAAATAAGCTATTTTGAGCTTACAAATCACCGAAATGGTTAACCATTCAATGAGAATCAGCTACAATCACGTAATAAGCCATTCTGAGCTTACAAATCACCGAATCAGTTAACTGTTCAATGAGAATCAACTACAATCGCATAAAAGATCCTTCTGAGGTTGTAGATCACCAAATCTATCAACCATTTGTTGATAATCAGCTAAAATTGCATAACAAGTTGTTCTGAGGTTGCAGTTCGTTGAATCAGTCAGCCATTCGATGAGAATTAGTTACAATAACCTAACAAGCCATTCTAAGCTAACAGATTCCCAAATTGGTCTACCGTTTGATGAGAATCAACTACAATCATGTAACAAGTCATTTTGAGCTTACAGATCACTGAATTAGTCAACCATTCGATGAGAATAAACTACAATCACATAAAAGATCATTCTAAGGTTGTAGATCACCGAATCAATCAAATGTTCAATGAGAATCAACTATAATCATGTAACAAGTCGATCCAATGTTGTAGATCAGTGACTCAATCAACCTTTTGAGGAGAATCAGATACAATTGTGTAACATACGATTTTGAAGTTGTAGAACACTGAATCAGTGAACTGTTCGATGAGAATCAACTATAATTACATAACAAGTCATTCTTAGGTTACAAATCACCGAATCGGTCAACCGTTCAATGAGAATCAGCAACCATCACGTAAAAATCCATTCTAAGCTTACAAATCATCGAATCAGTCAACCGTTCGATGAGAATCAACTTCAATAGCATAAAAGTTCCTTTTGAGGTTATAGATCACCGAATCGGTCAACCATTCGATGATAATCAGCTAAAATTGCATAACAAGTTGTTCTGACATTGTAGTTCACTGAATCGGTCAACCGTTTGATGAGAATCAGTTACAATCACATAACAAGCCATTCTGAGCTAACAAATCACCAAATCGGTCTACCGTTTGATGAGAATCAACTAAAGTCATGTAACAATCTATTCTCAGATTACAAATTACTGAACCATTTAACCATTCGATTAGAATCAACTACAATCACATAAAAGATTATTCTAAGGTTTTATATAACCAAATCGGTCAAATGTTTAATGAAAATTAACTACAATCATGTAACAACTCAATCTGAGGTTGCAGATCACTGACTCGCTCAACCATTCAATGAGAATTAGATACAATCACATAGCACACCATTCTGAGGTTGAAGATCACTAAATCAGTGAACCGTTTAATGAGAATTAGCTACAATCATCTAACAAGCCATTTTGAGTTTACAAATCACCAAATCGGCCAACTATTCAATGTGAATCAGCTACAATCACATAACAAGCTATTCTGAGCTTGCTAATCACCGAATTTGTCAACCGTTCGATGAGAATTAGCTACAATCATGTATCAAGCCATTTTTAGCTTACAAATCACTGAATCGATCAATTGTTCGATGATAATCAACTACAATCACATAAAAGATCCTTCTCAGGTTGTAGATCACTGAATCAGTCAACCATTTGATGACAATTAGCTAAAATCACATAACAAGTTGTTCTGAGGTTGCATTTCACCGAATCGGTCAACTGTTCAATAAGAATCAACTACAATAAGGTAGCAAGCCATTATGAGCTAATAGATCACCAAATTAGTCTACCATTCGATGAGAATCAACTACAATCAAGTAACAATCCATTCTAAACTTACAGATCACTGAATCGGTCAACCATTCGATGAGAATCAACTACAATTACATAAAAGATCATTCTAAGGTTGCACATCACCGAATCGGTCAAATGTTCGATGAGAATCAACTACAATCATGTAAGAAGTTGATTTGAGGTTGCAAATCACTGACCTGATCAACCGTTCAATTAGAATCAGATACAATCACGTAACACACCATTCTGAGGTTGTAGATCACCGAATCGGTGAACCATTCGATGAGAATTAGCTACAATCAAGTAACAAGCTATTCTGAGCTTACAAATCACCAAATCGGTCAACCGTTCAATGAGAATAAGCTACAATCACCTAACAAACCATTTTAAGCTTACAAATCACCAAATTGGTCAACCGTTTGATGAGAATGAGCTACAATCACGTAACAAGCCTTTTTGAGCTCACAAATCATTGAATCGGTCAACTGTTTGATGAGAATCAAATACAATCACATAAAGATCTTTCTGAGGTTTTAGATCATGGAATCGGTCAACTGTTTGATGACAATCAACTAAAATTGCGTAACAAGTTATTTTGAGGTTGCAGTTCGACAAATGGTCAATCGTTTGATGAGAATAAGCTACAATCACGTAACAAGCCATGCTAAGCTAATAAATCACTAAATTGGTCTACTGTTCAATGAGAATCAAGTACAATCATGTAACAAGCCATTCTGAGCTTACAGATCACTAAATTGGTCAACCATATAATGAGAATCAACTACAATCACATAAAAGATCATTCTAAGGTTGTAGATCACCGAATCAATCAAATGTTTGATGAGAATTAACTACAATCATGTAACAAGTCGATATAAGGTTATAGATGACCGACTCGATCAACCATTCAATGAGAATCAAATACAATCACGTAACACACCATTCTAAGGTTGTAGATCACCAAATCAGTGAACTGCTCGATGAGAATCAACTATAATCATGTAGCAAGCCATTCTAAGCTTAGAAATTGCGTAATTAGTCAAGCGTACGATGAGAATCAGTTATAAATCACATAACCAGCCATTCTGTGCTTACAAATTATAGAATCAGTCTACCGTTCGATGAGAATAAAGTACAATCATGTAACAACCCATTATAAGCTTACAAATCACCAAATCGGTCAACCATTTGATGAGAATCAAGTACAATTGCATAAAAGATCCTTATGAGGTTGTCGATCACCGAATCGGTCAACCATTCAATGACAATCAGCTAAAATTATGTAACAAGTTATTCTGAGGTTGCAGTTTGCCCAATCGGTCAACCATTCGATGAGAATTAGCTACAACCATGTAACAAGCTATTCTGAGCTAATTGATCACCAAATTGGTCTACCATTCGATGAGAATCAACTACAATCACATAACAAGCCATTATGTGCTTATAGATCACTGAATCAGTCAACCATTCGATTAAAATCAACTAAAATCACGTAAAAGATCATTCTAAAGTTATTGATCACCGAATCGGTCAAATGTTTGATGAAAATCAACTACTATCATGTAACAAGTTGATATGAGGTTGTAGATCACTGACTCGATCAACCATTTGATGAGAATCAGATACAATCATGTAACACCATTCTGAGGTTGTAGATCACTGAATCAAGGAACCGTTCAATGAGAATCAGCTACAATCACATAACAAGCCATTCTAAGCTTACAAATCATTGAATCAGTTGACCCTTCGATGAGAACCAGCTACAATCACGTAACAAGCCATTATGAGCTTACAAATCACCAAATCAGTCAACCATTAGATGAGAATCAGCTACAATCATGTAACAAGCCATTCTGAGCTTACAAATCACCGAATCGGTCAACCATTGGATGAGAAACAACTAAAATCACATAAAAGATCCTTCTAAGGTTGTAGATCACCAGATCGGTCAACCGTTTGATGACAATCAACTAAAATTGCATAACAAGTTGTTCTGAGGTTGCAATTCGCCGAATCGGTCAACAATTCGATGAGAATCGACTACAAAAATGTAATAATTCATTCTAAGCTAACAGATCACCAAATCGGTCTACCATTCCATGAGAATCAACTACAATCATGTAACAAGCCATTCTAAGCTTATAGATCACTGAATCGGTCAACCATTCGATGAGAATCAACTATAATTGCATAAAAGATCATTCTAAGGTTGTAGATCACCGCATCGGTCAAATGTTTGGTGAAAATCAACTACAATCATGTAACAAGTCAATCTGAGGTTGCAAATCACCAACTTGATCAACCGTTCGATGAGAATCAGATACAATAGTGTAACACACCATTCTAAGGTTGTAGGTCACCGAATCGATGAACCATTTGATGAGAATCATCTACAATCATGTAACAAGCCATTCAGACTTTACAAATCACCAAATTGGTCAACCGTTCGATGAGAATCAACTACAGTCACTTAACAAGCCATTTTGAGCTTACTAATTACTGAATCGGTCAACCGTTCGATGAGAATCAGCTACAATCATGTAACAAGACATTCTGAGCTTACAAATCACTGAATCGGTCAACTGTTCAATGAGAATCAACTACAATCACATAAAAGATCCTTTTGAGGTTTGTAGATCACCGAATCAGTCAATCATTTGATGACAATTAGCTAAAATTATGTAACAAGTTGTTCTGAGGTTGTAATTCACCGATTCAGTCAACTGTTTGATGAGAATCAGCTATAATCATGTAACAAGCCATTCTAAGCTAACAAATCACCAAATCGGTCTACTGTTCGATGAGAATCAACTAAAATCATGTAACAAGCCATTTTGAGCTTACAGATCATTGAATCGGTCAACCATTCGATGAGAATCAACTACAATCACATAAAAGATAATTCTAAGGTCGTAGATCACCGAATCGGTCAAATGTTCGATGAGAATCAATAACAATCATGTAACAAGTCAATATGAGGTTGCAGATCATCGACTCATTCAACCATTTTATGAGAATTAGATACAATCACATAACACACCATTCTGAGGTTGTAGATCACCGACTCAGTGAACCATTCAATGAAAATTAGCTACAATCATGCAACAAGCCATTCTGAGCTTATAAATCACCAAATCGGTCAAACGTTCGATGAGAATCAGCTACAATCAGTTAACAAGCCATTCTGAGCTTACAAATCACTAAATCAGTCAACCATTCGATGAGAATCAGCTACAATCATGTAACAAGCCATTCTGAGCTTACAAATCACCGAATCGGTCAACTATTCTATGAGGATCAACTACAATTGCATAAAAGATCCTTTTGAGGTTGTAGATCTCTGAATCAGTCAACCATTTGATGACAATCAGCTAAAATCATGTAACAATTTGTTTTGAGGTTGCCGTTCACTGAACCGGTCAACTGTTCGATGAGAATCAGCTATTATCATGTAACAAGCCATTCTGAGCTAACAGATCACAAATCGGTCTATCGTTCGATGAGAATCAACTATAATCATGTAACAAGCAATTATGAGCTTATAGATCACTAAATCAGTCAACCATTCGATGAGAATCAACTACAATCACATAAAAGATCATTTTAAGGTTGTAGATCACCGAATCGATCAAATGTTTGATGAGAATCAACTACAATCATGTAACAAGTTGATCTAAGGTTGCAGATTACCAACTCGATCAACCGTTTGAAGAGAATAAGAAATAATCACGTAACACACCATTTTGAGGTTGTAGACTACCGAATCAGTGAACCGTTCAATGAGAATCAGCTCACTAGTACATTTGAGGTGAAATTTCGATGATAATATGTCAGATTTTCAATGCCTTTTTGTCGCAATTTTGACAAATGTGTCTATTGGCATTTTTACGTTGGAAATGGCAATGGAAGTGATAACCGTTGGTTATTCGACATAGTATCCCATCAGAAAATGTCACATAAAAAACAACTTTTCTATGGGACAGATCTATCAGAAAGGTAACTTTACAACATTTGTTCTGTCGATTTTTTGACAAATAGGAACTAGATTTCCAGTAGGAAAACCCGTCAGATGTATAGCAATACCGTCGTAGTAATCTATCGAATTGGGGTGCTTCCAATGGATAACCTGATGGAAATACATCATTCAAAACCTCCTGATGAACGTATCCATCAGATGTATAGCACGTCTGTCAGGAATGGTTTACTAGATGTCGAAAAAGCGACGGATATGCATAGTAAAAATAACAAAGCTCAAGAGACCATCATAGTTGGTCTCTGGCTTTGGTCCCATATACTAACAAAATATTTTACATTTCATTAGCTTATCAAATGAGGGGATTTGAAAGAATTTAATAGAATATTTTCATGATAATGTATATTATTTAAGTTGACGTTGCACAAATTTATCAACTTCGTGCACTTGTATATTACAAGCACAACCATAAAGAAGCATCTCCTCCCATGGCCTACAGGTTACAAATGATGGCTACCTGTCGGACTATTTTGACGGGTTGCCGTCATTTGTATTTGTTGCAACATTTAGGCATCACAATATAGATGGCCACAAATAGGTGCGACGATAGGTTCTCTTTGTTGGCACTTGCTTTTTGCGATGACTAAGGGTGTTGTAATTACGACGCCTAACAAAACTATCTATTTTTCTAACTACAAAACTCTGACACCAGGTGGTGTCACTCAATCGACAGTATACTATCTAAATTCAGACGTTTAGCCATTGGAAAAAGGTCTCAAATGTACTAGTGGATGCTTCTTTATGGCTGTGCTCTATTTATATAAGTGCATGAAGTAGATAAATTCATTCACCATCAAATTAAAATAATATACATTATACATGAAAATATCATCCATTAAATTCTTTTAAATCACCACATTTGATGAGCTAACAAAAAGTAAACTGTTTTGTCAGTATATGGACCAAAGATAGAGACCAACTATGATGGTCTCTTGAGCTCTGCTATCTTTAGTCCTAGCTACTGGATAAGGGCTGGAAGACTTATACCTATCGATCATTGAGAATAATCATCACCTTGTCTTTATGTACACTACATAGTATCTAATATAAGAGAAGGCAAAAAATATGAATGGATAAAAGAAATGAAAGATAAAATAAAATTATCTTGTTTTTTACCTTCTCATAATTGATCCCAGTCTCGTAAAAGTAATTTTATATGATCACTAGCACATTTCATGCATGGATGAGAAACAATATCCAAAGTTTCTAGATTCTGAGAAGAGGTATGAGTGGAGGCCAAAAAAGGGATATTTGTGAAGGTTTTATAGACATAGTACTGAATCATCATCTCTACACTAGTACTCAATCTAGAAATGCTCTCTAGCAAATCTCCCACAAAAATCCCTTATGGCCTCCACTACATATACATCTTCTCATTATCTAAAAACTCTCCATCATTGATTCCCATCATTTTTCACAATCTTCATGGACTGAGACCTTAAATTATTGAGCTTCTCTTTGTTTCAAGAATAGTTTAACATTCTCTACTTAACAGGGCCAACCGCGTGAAGGTGGAAGCTCATATGGCCCCTCCTAGGAGCCTCTTATGGCCCTTTATGACATTTTAAGACCTCTAAGATGTCCATTCTTAGGGGTCATAAAGGGTTTTAAAGGGTCATAAGGGGTCCTGGGACACAACAGCTAAGAAACATAAATGTGAGCATCATGGTCATAAGTTTCTAGAGACAACATAATTGAGTGGTATACCCAGACAATGCAAAGCAACCACTACTCCTCTAGAACCAGAGGAGTAGTAGTTGCTTTGCATCATCTAGGTATACAACTCAATTATGTTGTATACCCAGATGATGGAGAGAAACTCCTACACCTCTGATTCCAAGTTGACTACATCTATTGCTCATGAATACAAGGTCTTCAAATGTATTCAATTTTGAATTGGAGGTGCAGAAGTTGCTCTCCATTGCTTGGGTATACAACTCAATTACGTTGTCTCCAAAAAAATGTGACCATGATGCCTACAATTATGTTTCTCAGCTATTGTGAAATCTACATTTATGTTTTTATGTGTTTGGGAATACATCTTTCTAGCCTGGGCCTGGAATCTTTGGCAATTAGCTTCATAATAATGTAGATGATAGATGAGAAATTAGCTTCCCAAGAAAAATCCCATAAATGAACTATGCGTACCCCAATTCCTATGCCCTCTGTGCATACCCAAATGATATATTTGAAACAAGGGTAAGGCTTAAAGAAGTTAATTTTACATCACTAGACAGATCTATATATTTTATCCACAACGACCAAACTTCAAAGGATCCAAGCCCAAGCTAGAAATATGTCTTCCCATTCTATTTAAGCCATATTCCTTGTTCTTGTCAAACTTCCTTGGTACAGTAGGCATGCTCTTTGCAGTACTCTTCTTCAATTTGTGTTTGATGATAAGCATCTTCTTCATCTTCCTAATTGCCACCAGAGGTTCCTTATCATCAGGATTCAACTCCACTTCCCCCATCTCATCATCCTCATCACCCTCCATTGCCATCCTAAGCCCTTCTTCCCTCTCTAGTTCTTCAAGCCTCTACAAGATATCTAAATCAATAAAGTCTACAACATTGTGTCCATCCATGATCTCAGGAATATCATCTTCTTTCCACTCTTCATTTCCAAAATATACCACAATCTTAAGACTCGTGACTCTTCAAATTCTCGTGTTTCATTTAGACCTCCAAACATGTGTACTGTGAGAGTTCCTCCAAAAAATGGACTTGTGATGATTTTCACAATAGTACATGTGTTGGAAGGAAATCTCATAGTACTGCTTAGGCCAATTTGAATGTTCATCACCTATGCATATAAGAGTTGATCATAGAAGGTATATGCACAAGTGAAAAACATGCATATTTGACCAAGCAATACTGGGAGCTAGACCCAACAATAAATAGATTTGTGGTTATTTTCACAATAGTGCATGTGTTTCTGGGTAAGCTCCTAGTAGTGCTCAAGAAAATGTGCATGTTCATCACTTGTGCATATGAAGTGGCTCTAATGGCAAATATTGATGCAGGAGCATCTTGGGTCTTTGAGCAATCTTGCATCAACCAAAAACATTTCCTGATTTTTGTACCTATTTTCTTTATAATATTTTCATTTGATGATTTCATTTTGTGTGAAGCTTACATGATGTTGAGGACCTATTTGGAAACCTTTTCCTATGAGCACATAAAGTTTGGATGGACTATTTCAGAGTTACACCTATTTTCCTTATCGTCGGAGTCGTATTTTCTTGCAGTTTTGGGGCTGATTGCACATAGTGGAGATGTTTATCCTTAAGGAATCAGCCTTTTCACTCTTAAGGAATTTAAGAGGACCTAAATTAATATCATTTCCCAAGAGTGCAAGTCCTAATTCATTATGAGTAAAAATTTATGCCCATTTTTCTCGAGGACCTATTTTCTGCTAGTTTCTGGGTGAAACGTGTAGTGTTTCTTCTTGTGTAGTTCCATGTGATCAAATGGGGCCTTACGTAGTTGAAGGAATGTTCTTGGGTCATGTGAGGACATAAATAAAAAGGCACATCAATTGGTGATCATTCTAGCATTAGTTTTGGTTTAAATCTTCCAAACTGGACCTATATTGTAATTAAATGCATGACTGACTGACTTGTGGCTTAGCTGGCTATATAAGGAGTCTAGATTAATGTAGTAGGGCAATTAGGGAGACCTAAGAAGATATATTATCAAGATACATCATTGGAGACAAAGATAGGATGCAAGCTATGATTCTAATTTCATAATTCTCATTGTATAAGGTTGAAACCCGGAAGGCCTCAAAGTCGGGCATGTTGAAGGAAATAATATAAATTCTCTATTGTTGCTACCAGTTGATTGCCTCATATCCATTGTGATTTCATTTCTTTCATGTGATATTATATTTCTTCCATTGTGTAACTTTGAGCAAGGCTTGTTAATGATTCAAGTGGGTTCAATTCTGCTTGATTTTGCTTGTATCTACCCTGCCCCTGCATCAAGTGGTATCAAAGAGTGTTCTTTCTTGTGGATTAGATCATGGAGAACCTTATTGGATTGGTTGTAGGGTGGAAAATCTAAGATCTGACCTATAACTTGAAGAAGGTTACGATCTTGCTGGAACTTGATTGTCAAGATGGTTCATGGTAGAGGGAATGATAATGCTATCATGGATATGTTGAGGGAGATTGCAACTAGGCTTGAAGCTATAGAGATAGCCTAAAGAAAAGGAGCACATCTTGAAGATGTTAGTGATGAAGAAGAAGAAGCAACACCTAATGCTGAACCTAAAGTTGAACAAGATGAGGAAAGATGAAGAAGAATTTTCTTCCAGCTGAATACCAAGTTAGTTTGATGAGAAAGATGCAAAATCTGAGACAAAAGGACAAGAGTGTGAAAGAATATACTGAGGAGTTTTACAAATTGGATATCAGATCTAGACATGTCGATGATGAAGTTGAGAATGTGGCTAGATATCTAAATGGTCTGAGGACATCTATTCAAGATGAGATCAGCTATGTGAAAATAGATAGTGTGGAAGAAGTATACCAATTTTCTTTGAAGGCAGAAGAAAGATTGACACAAAGACATGAACAAAGACAAAGAGAAAGAGGTGGCAGATTTTAGAGAAGTAGAGGTAGATATTATGGAGAAAGTAGAAGACTTGACAATGCAGCACAAGATAAAGAATGGAAAGATGAACCTTCTAAAAGAGGTAATTACTCTAGAGGTACCTATACTGGTTACTCTAGAAATAACAATAATGGGAAAATAAAAGAGAAAACTTGGTTTAAAGGGACATGTTACAAATGTGGTGAAGAAGGACATAGAGCTTTTGAATGTACTAACTCTAGAAAGAAGACTAGAGGTAATGGTAGAAATAATTTGGCTTGTGAAGAAGTTGAGGAAATGTCTAATGAACCTGAACATGGTGAGAACTTGATGCTAAGAAGGATCTTGTGGAATGAAGAAGCTGATGAGAAACCTATTTTGAGGAAAAGTTTGTTCAAAACCAGATGTAAGATCGCTGACAAATGTTGCAAGGTAATCATTGATAGTGGAAGTTTTGATAATTTGGCATCCAAAGAGCTGGTTAACAAGTTACAGTTGCAGAGATTGAAACATCCTAAGCCTTACCATATTGCTTGGATGTAGAAGGAGCATAAACTACTTGTAAGTGAACAATGCCTTGTTAAGTTCAAAATTGGGAATTATCATGATGAAGTCTTGTGTGATATTATGCCTAGGGATTGTTGTCATATTATTTTGGGTAGACCTTGGTAGTATGATAGGAAAGCTTTACATGATGGTAGATTGAATCAATATACTATTTGGATGGATGGAAAGAAACAAGTGTTATTGCCTTTGATAAAGAAGTTTGATGAAAGTCATTGTACCATAGTCAGAGTATGTTTGATTGATGGTAAAAAGTTTGCAAGAACAATGAAAGAACATAATGTTTTCTTTTCTTTAATTCCAAGAAAATTTGAGAAACAAGATGAGTTAGAACATGCACCTGAGGTTAAGCCTTTGTTGAATGAATTTCATGACATCATTTCTGATAATGTACCTGATGGTTTACTACCTATGATAAGTATAAGTCATTGTATGGATTTGATACCTGGAGCTAGTTTTCCTAACAAAGCACCGCATAGGTCGACACCTGATAAAAAGACTAAATTGAATAGACAAGTGCAAGAATTGCTTGAAAGAGGTTTGATCAGGGAAAGTCTAAGTCCTTGTGCAGTACTTGTTGTATTAGCACCTAAAAAGAATGGAGAATGGAGAATGTACACTGATTCTAGAGCTATAAACAAGATAATAGTAAAGTACAGATTTCCTTTGCCTAGGATGGATGACATAATAGATAGTTTGAGTGGAGCAAATTATTTCACAAAGATTGATTTAAAAAGTGGATATCATTAGATCAGGATTAGAGAAGGGGATGAATGGAAAAATTCTTGACTAATGAAGGTTTGTATGAATGGTTGGTTATGTCTTTTGGTTTGAATAATGCACCTAGTATTTTCATTCGATGAGAATCAACTACAATCACATAAAAGATCATTCTAAGGTTATAGATCACCGAATCAGTCAAATGTTTGATGAGAATCAGCTACAATCATATAACAAGTCGATCTGAGGTTGCAGGTCACTGAATTGATCAACAGTTCTATGAGAATTAGATACAATCACGTAACACACCATTTTGAGGTTGTAGATCACCGAATCGGTGAACGATTCAATGAGAATCAACTACAATCATGTAACAAGCCATTATGAACTTACAAATCATCAAATCAGTCAATCATTTGATGAGAATCAGCTACAATCATGTAATAAACCATTTTGAGCTTACAAATCACCAAATCCGTCAACCGTTCGATGAGAATCAGCTACAATCATGTAACAAGCCATTCTAAGCTTACAAATCACTGAATCGGTCAACCATTCGATGAGAATCAACTACAATCACATAAAATATCCTTCTGAGGTTATAGATCACCGAATCAGTCAATCGTTCGATGACAATCAGCTAAAATTGTGTAACAAGTTGTTTTGAGGTTATAGTTCACTGAATTGGTCAATCGTTCGATGAGAATCAACCATAATCATGTAACAAGCCATTTTGAGCTAATAGATCACCAAATTGGTCTACCGTTCAATGAGAATCAACTACAATCACGTAACAAGCCATTCTGAGCTGACAGATCACTGAATCATTCAACCATTCAATGAGAATCAACTACAATCACATAAAAGATCATTCTAAGGTTGTAGATCACTAAATTGGTCAAATCTTCGATGAGAATCAACTACAATCATGTAACAAGTTAATATGAGGTTACAGATCACTGACTTGATCAACTGTTCGATGAGAATCTGGTACAATCATGTAACACACCATTCAGAGGTTGTAGATCACCGAATCGGTGACCGTTCAATGAGAATCAACTACAGTAATGTAACAAGCTATTCTGAGCTTACAAATCATTGAATCGGTCAACTATTCAATGAGAATTAGCTACAATCATGTAACAAACCATTTTGAGCTTACAAATTATTGAATCAGTCAACCGTTTGATGAGAATCAGTTCCAATCATGTAACAGGTCATTCTCAACTTACAAATCATCGAATCAGTCACCATTCAATCAAAATCAACTACAATCACATAGAAGAACCTTATGAGGTTGTAGGTCACTGAATTGGTCAATCATTTGATGATAATCATCTAAAATCATGTAACAAGTTATTCTAAGGTTTTTGTCGAATTGGTCAACCATTCAGTGAGAATCAAGAACAATCATGTAACAAGCCATTCTAAGCTAACAGATCACCAAAGCGGTCTACTGTTTGATGAGAATCATGTACAATCATGTACCAAGCCATTCTAAGCTTATAGATCACTGAATCAATCAACCATTCGATTAGAATCAACTACAATCACATAAAAGATCATTCTAAGGTTGTAGATCACCGAATCTGTCAAATATTCGATGAGAATCAACTACAATCATGTAACAAGTCGATCCGAGGTTACAGATAATCAAGTCAATCAACTGTTCGATGAGAATATTACAATTATGTAACGCACCATTCTGACGCTGTAGATTACCAAATCGGTGAACTGTTTGATGAGAATAAGCTACAATCACCTAACAAGGCCTTCTGAGCTTACAAATTGCTGAATCGGTCAACTGTTCGATGAGAATCATCTACAATCATGTAACAAGCCATTCTAAGCTAAAAGATCACCAAATCAGTCTACCATTCGATGAGAATCAACTACAATCATGTAACAAGCCATTATGAGCTTACAGATCACTTAATCAGTCAACCATTCGATGAGAATCAACTACAACCACATAAAAGATCATTCTAAGGTTGTAGATCATCAAATCTGTCAAATCTTTGATGAGAATCAACTACAATCATGTAACAAGTCGATCTGAGGTTGTAGATCATGGACTCGATCAACCATTTGATGAGAATCAGATACAATCATGTAACACACCATTCTGAGGTTGTAGATCATCGAATCGGTGAACCATTTGATGAGAATCAGCTACAATCACATAACAAGCCATTCTTAGCTTACGAATCACCAAATCGGTCAACCACTCGATGAGAAATAGCTATAGTCATGTAACAAGCCATTCTAAGCTTACAATTTACCGAATCAGTCAACCATTCAATGAGAATTAGCTACAATCACGTAACAAGCCATTGTGAGCTTACACATCACCAAATCAGTAAACCATTCAATGAGACTAACTACAATTGTATAAAAGATCCTTCTAAGGTTGTAGATCACCGAATCGGTCAACCATTCGATGACAATCAACTAAAATCATGTAATAAGTTGTTTTGAGGTTGCAGTTCACCAAATCGGTCAACCCTTTGATGAGACTCAATGATAATCATGTAAAAATCTATTTTGAGCTAACAGATCACCAAATCAGTCTACCATTTGATGAGAATCAATGACAATCACGTAACAAGCCATTTTGAGCTTACAAATCACTAAATCAGTCAACCATTCGATGAGAATCAAGTACAATCACATAAAAGATCATTCTAAGGTCAAATTGGTCAAATTTTTGATGAGAATCAACTACAATCATTTGGCAAGTCAATATGAGGTTGCAGATCACTGAATCGATCAACTGTTTGATGAGAATTAGATACAATCATGTAACACACCATTCTAAGGTTGTAAATCACTGAATCGGAGAACTGTTTGATGAGAATCACCTACAATCATGTAAAAAGCCATTCTGAGCTTAGAAATCACCGAATCAGTCAACTGTTCGATGGGAATCAGCTACAATCATGTAACCAGCCATTATGAGCTTAAAAATCACTAAAATGGTCAATCATTTGATGAAAATCAACTACAATCACGTAACAAGCTATTCAAATACTTTTGAAATTGTAGGTCACTGAATCGGTTAATCATTCAATGATAATCAACTAAAATCACGTAACAAGTTGTTCTGAGGTTGTAGTTTGCTGAATTGGTCACCCATTCAATGAGAATTAGGTACAATCATGTAACAAGCCATTATGATCTAACAGATCACAAAATCGGTCCACCGTTCGATGAGAATCAACTACAATCACATAACAAGCCATTCTCAGCTATAGATCTCACTGAATCGGTCAACTATTCAATGAGAATCAACTACAATCACATAAAAGATCATTCTAAGGTTGTAGATCACCAAATCGGTCAAATATTTGATGATAATTAACTACAAGCATGTAACAAGTCAATCTGATGTTGCAGATCATTGACTCGATTAATCATTTGATGAGAATCAGATACAATCACATAACAAACCATTCTGAGGTTATAGATCACCGAATCAGTGAACCGTTCGATGAGAATTAACTACAATCACTTAACAAGCCATTCTAAGCTTACAAATCACTGAATCAGTCAACCATTTGATGAGAATCAGCTTCAATCACGTAACAAGCAATTCTGAACTTACAGATCACCAAATCAGTCAACCATTTGATGAGAATCAGCTACAATCATGTAACAAGCCATTTTGAGCTTACAAATAATTCAATCGGTCAACCGTTCAATGAGTATCAACTACAATGGCATAAAAGATCCTTCTGATGTTGTAGATCACCAAATCGGTCAACCATTCCATGGAAACCATCTAAAATTGCATAACAAGTTGTTCTAAGGTTGCAGTTCACTAAATTGGTCAACTATTTGATGAGAATGAGCTACAATCACATAACAAGCCATTCTGAGCTAAGAGATCACCAAATCAGTCTACCATTCAATGAGAATCAACTACAATCACGTAACAAGCCATTCTGAGCTTACAGATCATTGAATCAGTCAACCATTCGATGAGAATCAACTACAATGACATGAAAGATCATTCTAAGGTTGTATATCACTGAATCGGTCAAATATTTGATGAGAATCAACTACAATAATGTATCTAGTCGATCTGAGGTTTTAGATCATTGACTTGATCAACGGTTCGATGAGAATCAGATACTATCATGTAACACACCATTCTGAGGTTGTAGATTGCCGAATTAATGAATCATTCGATGAGAATCAGCTACAATCATGTAATAAGCCATTCTGAGCTTACAAATTACTAAATCAGTCAACCGTTCGATGAGAATTAGCTACAATCACGTAACAAGCCATTATGAGCTTACAAATCACCGAATCGGTCAACCGTTCAATGAGAATCAACTACAATCGCATAAAAGATCCTTTTGAGGTTGTAGATCACTGAATAAATCAATGGTTCAATGATAATCAAGTAAAATTGCATAATAAGTTGTTCTAAGGTTGTAGTTCAATGAATCAGTCAACCGTTCGATGAGAATTAACTACAATCATGTAACAAGCCATTCTAAGCTAACAGATCACTAAATCAGTCTACCAATCAATTTGAATCAACTACAATCATGTGGCGAGCCATTCTAAGCTTATAGATCACTGAATCGGTCAACCATTCGATGAGAATACTCTACAATCACATAAAAGATCATTGTAAGGTTATAGATCATTGAATTGGTCAAATGTTCGATGAGAATCTATTATGAATAGTCCCAAGAGATAACTAAGAGGGAGGGGGGTGAATCAGTTATCTATAAGTTTCAATTCTTTATCCAATTAAGTATACTTAAACATAAAGCATAAACTCAATGAAAGAGCACTTGAACTTAACACCAATATTTTGGTTACGGGGAAACCCAAATAGGTAAAAACCCTGGTGGGAATTGACACCCACTAATAATCTGCACTAGTGTATTATGATCCTTGTTAGAAGATCCTTAACCCTGTTAGGAGTTGTTTTATAATGTATTTAGTACAATGACTTGGTCAAGGGTCAGACCCTGTTAGCAGTCTTTTAAAATTAACCTTTTAGGGGTGAGGATGCACTGTCTTAAAGAACACTGCTTAAAGGGGTGAAGGCTACAACCTTTTCAATAACAGATACACACTATATCTAGAACTTGGTGAACTACACTTTGACCTGTTGTCTAGATTAGTTCCAATGTGTAGCACTGTATTGTCTTAAAATGGAAGCACTTCCATGATAAGAGCATTAGCCCTCCGAGTAAGTGGTTTGGGGTCATGTTAAGTGCCTTGATCAGGTCTTTGCATGTATTTGGCTTTCTCCCCACTTTCCACTCCTTCCTGGCACTTGATTTCTTCATTCTAGGTGAAATTAGGGTTAGGATCCTGAGGATTCTCCTTAATTTCCCTCTTCCATGGCTCTATTTTCTAGGTAGGATTTAGAAATAGGTCCTCTTGGCCTTCATCACAATAATCATAGGATTTTATGTCTATCCCTAACATTCTATCCTATTTTGATATCAAATCTAGGTTTTTGGGCATCCCCAGGACCTCCTGACCTGGTTCTGACTAAATCTGGGCCCAAGATCAAATTCGAGGTTGATCCTGACTAGGTTAGGATTGAGCTTGAACCTAACTAGGTCAAGATCAAGATCGAACCTAACTAGCTCAGGTCCAACCTTGATTTTTCTCCCCTCATTCAAATTTCCAAAATCCTGAATTTCCAAGCATCGGGCTTTCGGGATATTTATTTTCTCGCCTCTAGGTTGGCCATTTCAGGTTTCAGGATGGTAAATCCTTTAATGGCATTTAATCTAGGTATATTTTCTAAAGGTTAGGATGTAATTGGGATTTAATTCTCCAAGGTGGCCCCTCTAGAGGATTGTGCCCTAGTTCACTATAAATGGAGGCCCTTCTCTCATTTTTACACATCTCATCCACAATCAAGCAATTTCTCTCAAGCTCTCAAGCATTCAAGCAAGTCTTCAAGCATTCAAGTGTTCAAGCATTCATCCATCAAGGAGATCCATTGTTAGCTATTAAAGGATTCAATCTGTTTGGAGCCCCCTTTGATGATCCATCCTTCTACATTCATTCAAGCCCTCTCATATGCAAAGATCAAGTCAAGATTGGTGTTGAAGATCAAATGCCATTGATTGGAGACATCCTAAATTCATTCTACATCCATTGAAGCATTCCTACTTGTGGATTTGAGGATTCAAATCCTCTACAAGGACTTCAACATAAGCGAGGTGATTTGTTTCAATTACTTTGTTTATGCATAATATATTTCAATTCAATTTCAAGGTTAATTCCTAAATTGGGGTTTGACCAAGGCAAACCTCCCATACAACAAAAACCCCCATTTTTTTGTAGGTACAAGTGCAAAATTTTAGATCTAAGAGTGAATTTGGATACCCTTTTTGGCAAAATTCTAAGATCTACAAATAGAATTTGAATCGAACTTCAAATAAAGAATTTAGTATTTGACCTTTTATGAGGGTCAAACCCAACCTAAGCTCATCTTGAAGAAAGATTTTTTGGGTTTTCTCTATCTTGACATTTCCAATCTAGAACAAGTTTCAAAATTGCCCGAAAGTATACATAGACATCAAAATATGACATTTTCCAGATCTTCCCTAATTTGAGGTTAGTATTTGTATTTCAATTATTCCATATTTCAAGCATAATTTCCTTCATAGGGAAATATTGGATTTACTCTCTCTCTCTCTCTCTCTCTCTCTCTCTCTCTCTCTCTTCCATATTCTTCATAAATTGATCTGATTGTGTATTAACCTCTTGGTTGATCAAATTGGATCTCTTCTTTGGGAATTTGGGTTTGAGAATAGATCTCATATTTCCCCCTTTGCATTTGAATAGGGGTGAATCCATTTTACCACTATTCATTTTGGTGAACCCGAAATACTTACTCTCTTTTCTTTTGTGGAATTGGATGCCTTATTGTGCTTTCCTTTTATCTTGTTAGTATTATATTTTTCCTTTGTGTTAGATCTTGCATGCTAATTAGATTTCATATTCATGCTTTATGTGTCCTTAATTTAGTTCATTTGCATTACATTGGTTTATGAGCTTTACTACCACTAGTCCTACTTATAACATTTTGGTTAGATGAAGTTGTAGACAAATGGGTGCCTTTGATCCTCAATCTTCTTCTCCTTTCCTTAGGATCCTAGATGATAACTTGATTCTTCATGATTCCAATCCTACTATGGAGCAAAAATCTTCTCACTCATCTCATGATGAGGATGACGCTTTAAGAGTTCCTCTTGAGAAAGTCCAAAAACTCTCCACTGAACTTGATAAAATGGGTAATTGGCTTCTCCAAGAGAACCATAATCAAGATTCCATTCAAGCTATAGAGGCTCTTAAGAAATTTCTCTATGATAGTGATCAAGGTGTTAACCTCTTGCATGGTATTACTGACCTTGTGCATTCAAATCTTAAACCTTTAGTTCAAGAAGCTCAAGATTTAGGGTTGATTGCTACTATCACTAGTGTTGAACCTCCTTCTAATCCTTTACCTAGTATTCCTACCTATATTCCTCCTTAGGTGACTATGATAGCTCCCTCTATTCCTATGAGTGTTCCTCCTATGTCCCTTCCTCCATCACAACCTTCATATCATAATGTTCCTTTCACTTATTCCAATCCACTTCCAATTGTAGTTCCTAGTGTTCCTCTAGTTGTGTCTTCTATTCCTGTAGCTTCTTACACTTTACCTAGTGTGTCTAATGTTTCTACAACTATTTCCTCTAATAATTCAACAATCACCAATTTGGCTCAAAATGTGTCATCCTTACAACAAAAACTTGCTTCCTTAACTCAAAACAAGTTTAGTATTCCTACATGTGACATGGGAAGTCTCTTGTCCTGAGACATCATTCGTACTCCTATTCCTCAGCAAGGTGAGATGCCTCATCTTGAGAATTATAATGGAAAAGGAGATCTTGTTCATCATGTTAAAACATTCCAAATCCTTTGTAGTGATTATGCTCATGACTATAGGATTTTAGCCAAACTATTTGCTAGGACCTTCCGTGACAAGGCCTTACAATGGTATTGTTCCTTGCCTCCTTATTCTATTGATTCCTTTCCTTAGCTTGCTAATGCCTTCATTCAATAATTTCAAAATAATATTGGCCTACAAGTGTCTTTGGCTGAATTAATGCATTGTAAACAAAGTGCTAAGGAAAAATTGACTGAATTTATTGGTAGATTTAAGCACTTGTATGCTCAGATTTCCTATCCTGTTCTTGATATTGATATTCAGCGTATGTTTATTTCAAATTTGCAAAAGGATATTAGAGATAAGATTCTGCTTACTGAATTTACCTCTTTTCAACAACTTTGTGCAGCACTTCATCATTATCAATTACAAGTGAGTCAATTTGAGAGAAACACTCCAATGGCTCCTATTCTAGTTGATAAGAGTGATGCTGCTCCTAGTCCAAACAAATTTAAAAAATTCAACAACTATGTCAAGATAAACAAACAAGAGAATGCAGTTGCTAATCAATTTGTTGCATCTCACAATGCCTCTTCTGTATCCACTACTTTTCAATTAAAGTGTGCATTTACTCCTCTTTCTAAATCTTTACATGCTATTATGAATAGGTTGTTAGCTGCTAATATGATTAATTTACCTCCTATTTGACCTTTGTTACCTATTACGATTGCATCTAAATCTTTTGATCAAAATGCTTTTTGTTAATATCATCATCATAATGGTCATGATACTGATAAATGTTATTCTTTAAAACATAAAGTTCAAGATCTAATTGATTCTAAAGCTTTATTTGTTGATAATCTGGATAGTAGTGGGAATAAATATGTTTCTCCTCCTAATTAGAATCTTCAAATCTATATGAACCCTTTACCTATGCATGATACTAATACTATTGCTCAACCATCTGCTATGGACATTGTGTATGATTCAAAGATGGATGATCTCAATCATATTATTAATCAAGTGGAGCATGTTGTTCAATCTATATCTCCACCTCAACCTCAATTTCAACCTCAACCTCAGACTCAACCTCAAACCTAAACCTAAAATGAAAACTCAACCTAAACCTCGACAAAAATTTAAGAATAAGAGACCTCAGGAACTCTTGATTACCTTTGATGACTCTAAGACTATTAAAGCTCCTGATGGTCCCCTTTACATTACTACTAGGATTGCTCAAAAACCTACTCGTGGTTGTCTTGTTGATCCTACATCCTTAGTCAATGTTATCACTGAAGAAAATCTTTTTATGAAAAGCTTGCAATGTGAATTTTATGATACATCAGATGTATGGATTCAAACTTGCAATGGTTTTCTTTATCCATCATTTGGTTATATTACTTTACCAGTTGAACTTTGTGGAAAGATTTTGAACAGTACCTTTGTTGTTGTTCCTACTTTTGATCAATTTCAAGTTAAGCTAGGTTTGCCTTTGTTAACTACCATAGATGCTATTGCTTCACCTATCCATAAGTGTGTTAAGTTCATTCATGATGAAGAAGTGAAGATGATTAATCATAGTCTATATCAACCTTCTAGGCCTACAGATTGTACTACTCTAGATTTCTTTTGGCCTTCATTACCTAATTCATGTCCTCCTCGACCTGATAATCTTTTTCGATCATATCAAGCTTATAAACATCATAAAATTCTTGAATTAAGTTCACATCCTAGGGATCTTAATCATGGTCTTTTACCTACACCCTCAATACCTCTTTTAACTATGACCTCTACCTATGTTAATCAAGTTCCTTCTATCGAACCTATCAAAGATCTTGTGATTGTTTCTCCTATGGTTAATAATCCTATTGATCTTCCTAAAGAACTTGTGAAGGATCCTATGATTGTTCCTCCTAGTTCTCAACCTATTTCAAATAAATTAAAATGAAATCAATCTGCTAATGAACATCGTAAAAAGTGTCATGCTCATGTTAAATCTCAAAGATCTCTACACTCTACAGATAAACCTAGGCATAATGTGGTAGACCAGATTGCTACTAATAATGATGTTCACATGCATGATTATGATGATTCTATTCATATCTTAGATCCTATTTTGATTAATTTGAATGAAGAAGATACTCTTGATGATACTGATGATGTTAATGATGAATATGAAACTATTGACATTGACATTGATTTACCTAATATGCTTTCATCACAATTAACTCTTACACCTAGTGTCAAACATTGTGATTCTCAAGAGGATCCTTGTTTGGAATTGACTATCATCCCTATTATGTTGGATATAGTCCCTCTTGTGAGTTACCCACCTTCCCTAAATGATATACAATGAGATGGGGAGAGTAGACGACACGCTTGATTAGCTTGTCCTTCATGGTAGCTTTGCTGTGTGTTTTCCTGCTGTACTATGCTTCTCCTCAATGTGTTTGCTAAATGTTGTTAGATTTTTTTATATGATCCTTGTTACTCAGTTGGTGCAAGGTGATAAAGGAATCAAAGCTGTTGTTCGAATTCCTCTATATGCATCTCTATTCTTTTATAGATTGTTCAATGTTATGTCATAATTGTGCTATTGTTCGTAAATGTTTCCTTATGTAATCTACTTGGATTCGAGATATGGTAGCACTAATTCTTTTTGGTCTCCATGTGATGGTCTGAAAAGATTCTCCTTCGTATATCTTATGTGATCTTTCCTCCTTTGTGATTGTAGTTCTACTTTCTTTGGGGAATGATGTCAATTCATTTGCAATAATATCATATATATATATATATATATATATATATATATATATATATATATATATATATATATATATATATATATATATATATATATATATATATATATATATATAGTCTTATGATCATATTGACCCCTTAGTAAGTAGATCCCTTCTGTGTTCTCTATATGTTTCTGTGATATTTCCCATGATTTTTCTTTGTCTGGGGGCATCTTGATGTGGAAACATAATCAGTGTTGTTGCTTATGTTTCTGTTAAAGCCATTGCTCCTGTTAAAGTGTCAGCAATGACTTTAACATGGGGGCATACACTCTACTCAATACACACATATTTTTTCAAGATACTTTTTCCCTTTTTGGATTAGTAATTAATCCTTAAAGCATGGGTTTATATTTTAGGATCTCTTGATCCCTCCAGTTTCAAATACACATATATTTTGATCCCTTAAGGTCGGAAGTGTCCTTAAGACTGGATCTCTTTTGTTTTTTGGTTTTATTCTTATTGAATAGAATATTCCTAAGGATGAATCCTTGATGGGTTGACTAGTGAGTAGCCACATTCACTAGGTGGTTCAATTCCATCTTTCTAGTTGCACCATTTTCCTATGTGGTTCACAATGGGAAATAAGTTCTCATTGGGCAAGGTAATCACACCTTCTTTCTCTCTCTAGAGATGTCTCTCTTATTGTGATCTAGGAGTCAATGAAGACTTGAGTCCCTAGGAGCTTAAGGTTTTTCTTTGTCCCTTGGATTACAATAAGATTATATTTTCATTTTGATCTCCTTTACCAAGAGTTTGCATCAAGTCCATACTCTTGCTAAAGTGGGGGCTTAATGTATCATCTTAAAATGGAAGCACTTCCATGATAAGAGCATTTAGCCCTTTGAGTAAGTGGTTTGGGGTTATGTTAAGCACCTTGATTGGGTCTTTACATGTATTTGGCTTTCTCCCCACTTTCCACTCCTTCCTGGCACTTGATTTCTTCATTCTAGGTGAAATTAGGGTTAGCATCTTGAGGATTCTCCTTAATTTCCCTCTTCCATAGCTCTATTTTCTAGGTAAGATTTAGAAATAGGTCCTCCTGGCCTTCATCATAGTAATCATAGGAGTTTATGTCTATCCCTGACATTCTGTCCTATTCTGATATCATTTCTAGGTTGTTGGGCATCCCCAGGACCTCCTGACCTGGTTTTGATTGAATCTAGGCCCAGGGTCAAATTCAAGGTTGATCCTGACTAAGTTAGGATCAAGCTTGAACCTGGCTAGGTCAAGATTGAGGTCAAACCTAACTAGGTTAGGTCCAACCTTGATTTTTCCCCCCTCATTCAAATTTCCAGAATCCTAAATTTCTGAGCATCGGGCTTTCGGGATATTTATTTTCTTGCCTCCGGGTTGGCCATTTCGGGTTTCAGGATGGTAAATCCAACTATATAAAAAAGGGGGGGTGAATTTGGCAGGTGGGAGAATGAATGGAGGCCCACCGCCATTCCTCCCTTCCCACTTGACACGGGGGCCCCCTTTGTTGAGTGTCGAGGGCCTCTAATTGCATTTAATCTAGGTGTATTTTCTAAAGTTTAGGACCTAATTTGGATTTAATTCTCCAAGGTGGCCCCTCTAGAGGATTGTGCCCTAGTTCACTATAAACGGAGGCCCTTCTCTCATTTTTACACATCTCATCCACAATCAAGCAATTGCTCTCAAGCTCTCAAGCGTCCAAGCAAGTCTTCAAGCATTCAAGTGTTCAAGTATTCATCCATCAAGGAGATCCATTGTTAGCTATTGAAGGATTCAATCTGTTTGGAGGCCCCTTTGATGATCCATCCTTCTACATTCATTCAAGCCCTCTCATATGCAAAGATCAAGTCAAGATTTGTGTTGAAGATCAAATGCCATTGATTGGAGACATCCTACTTTCATCCTACATCCATTGAAGCATTCCTACTTGTGGATTTGAGGATTCAAATCCTCTACAAGGACTTCAACATAAGTGAGGTGATTTTTTTCAATTACTTTATTTATGCATAATATATTTCAATTTAATTTCAAGGTTAATTCCTAAATTGGGGTTTGACAAGGCAAACCCGCCATACAACAAAAACCCCCATTTTCTTGTAGGTACAGGTGTGAAATTTCAGATCTAAGAGAAAATTTTGATAACCTTTTCGGCAAACTTTCGAGATCTACGAACATAATTCGAATCGGACTTCAAATAAAGAATGTAGTATTTGACCTTTTATGAGGGTCAAACCTAACCTAAGCTCATCTTGGAGAAAGATTTTTGGGTTTTCTCTGTCTTGGCATTTCCAGTCCAAAACAAGTTTTAGAATTGACTGAAAGTATACATAGACATTAGAATTTGACATTTTCTAGATCTGCCCTAATTTGAGGTTAGTATTTGTATTTCAATTATTCCATATTTTAAGCATAATTTCCTTCATAGGGAAATATTGGATTTACTCTCTCTCTCTTCCATATTCTTCATAAATTGATTTGATTGTGTATTAACCTCTTTGTTGATCAAATTGGGTCTATTCTTTGGGAATTTGGGTTTGAGAATAGATCTCATATTTCCCCCTTTACATCTGAATAGGGGTGAATCCATTTTACCACTATTCAATCACAAACTCTTTACTTGGTCACATAGACCTTCATTTGATGGATCAACACTTTGCACACTTTGCTCTACTCTTCACAATCAACTATGAACCACACCTTAGCAATCACAAATGAATGCGTATAAATATCTTTCCTCCAAATGATATAATCAAGTCAGCCTATTAGAACCACCTTGAAATCATATTAGAGAAACCAAAACATACTCCAACAATGATTATGTTGGCTCTACTAAGCACACAACACATTCTGGGACCTGTCCAATAATAATAAATGTAGACGCACGCTACACACTGTCAGCTCTACCAAAGTAACTAAACTTTCTCCTCAAGCTAAATTACATCATGAGATCTTAACCAAACATTACTAACTCTTCTCCAAGCACTAATCCAAGGGTGCATACTGAAATAATAAGCATAACTCCTGAACCAATATACTCTGTCAGCTCTTCTGAATAAACATAGGAAACTTCTACTGGTGAATAGCGACTACATAACTTCACTTCTACTGATCATCAAACTCTATGTCCATGAATGTAACATCATTAAAATGTCTCCATCACATATCCAAATGTGCAAGGATCCATGATAACTTTAGGGACAATCATTCATAGAACACTGCCTGTAACTCTGTCACAAACACTACTGATACAAGTTGCTATATAACTGTCTGTACTAATAGTTAACCTCTGCATCCATGATATCATGCTGATAACATGTCCATGATGAATATACTAGAAGCTTACTACATAAGTCTTCCACACATGCTACTTACCATATGTTGTCATCAATGACAAACATACAGTCAGCACTAGCTTGCTAGCAAATCTCCAAAAATCTCCCCCTTTGGCATTGATGGCAACATATGGAATGAAAAAATCCACCAATCCAAATGAAAATTTCTTTTTATAACATTCTCCATTTCCTCTTTAGAACTCCCCCAAAGATGAATCCTCCATCTGCTGCAATATTCTTCAACATTCTATGTTTCCTCAACTAAACTGCTTTCATAACTGAATACTACTCCCCCTTAGTATATTACTCCTTTTACTTCTATTTTTCATGACTATATATTACTCCCTCTTTGACATCAATGGAAAAAGGTGCCCATTAGTTTAAGCACTAGTACTACTCCTGAAGTCGAGTAGTCAACCATCCATCAGTCCCTGAGGACTGATGCTCTTTCTTCTTTCTTCTAAGTAGAATTAGGGAAGGGAATTACTCCCCACTTCTCCCTAAGATACTCAAAAGTATCCTTTAGCAAGGGATTTGTGAATATGTCTATTAACTGATCTTTATTACTCACATAGTCTACCTTAACTTCTTTCTCTACCACTTTCTTTCTTAGGAAGTGATACTTGATCTCAATGTGTTTTATCTTTGCAGGCATCACAAAGTTCTTTGACATATTGATAGTGTTGGTGTTATCACAATGAATTACAATAGGATAATCAATCTAAATTCCAAAATCCTTTATCATCTGCTTGATCCAAACAATTATAGAATAATTTAGGGCTACTGCAACATACTCCACTTTTGTTGTTGACTGAGAGATACAATTTTTCTTCTTTCTTGTCCAAGTGACAAGTCTATCACCAAGAAACACTATTCCTCCTAAAGTACTCTATCTATCATCAACACATCCTACCCAATCTACATCAGTATACACATGTAGCTCAACATTTTCTAAGTTAGGATACCATAGACCATAGTCTATAGTGCCTTGCAAGTATATGAATATTCTTTATACTGCCATGAGGTGACTTTGTTTAGGCTCTGCTAAAAATCTTCCAACTATGCCAATTGCATTGGAAATATTAGGTCTAGTTTGAGTAAGATAAATGAGTTTTCCAATCATAGACTTGTATAATGTTATATCTACTGCTGGTGAGTCATCTTATTTTGTAAGCTTGCATACAATTATCGTAGGTGTCCCTACTGGCTTGCAATCATCCATCTTAAATTTTTTTAATATCTCTTTCACATACTTGGACTAATTAATGAAAATTCCTTTCTTTGTCTACATTACATTTAATCTCAAAAAGTATTTGATAGGTCCAATTATGCTCATCTCAAATTCACTCTACGTCTCCTTAGAAAATTCAGCACTTAGTTTGTCATTACCTCCAAAGATAATGTCATCAACAAATATAGCTATAAGTAGTAAACTTTTAGATGTCTCTCTTATGAATAGATTACAGTTTGCCTCTCCTTTCTTGAATCCAATTTTGGTTAGATATCCATCAAGTCTCTCATACCAAGCTCTAGGGGCTTGCTTAAGTCCATAGAGAGATTTCTTTAATCTGTATACCATATCAAGTATGTCTGATAGGGTGAATCCTTCTGGTTGCTCAATGTATACTTCTTCTTTTAGCTCTCCATTCAAGAATGCTAACTTAACATCCATCTGATAAACTTTGAAGTTTTTGAATGTAGCATAAGCTAAAAACAACTTAATGGCTTCTAATCTACTCATTGGTGCAAATGTGTCTGAATAATCAATACCTTCTCTTTGCACATATCCTTTACATACTAATCTTGCTTTATTTCTTACTACTGTACCATCTTCATTCATCTTGTTTCTGAATATTCATTTTGTTCCAATCACATTCTTATCACTAAGTCTTGGGACTAGTTCCCAAGTATCCTTCTTGATAATCTGATCTAGTTCTTCTTTCATAGCATCATGCCAATCTAAATTATTACATGCATCTTCAACACTTAAAGGTTCAATCTAAGATAGTAAACATACCACCTCATTACTTGCAGAATTCTTTTCTTTTGATCTTGTTGTGATTTTTTCACTCTGGTCTCCAATGATGTCATCCTTGGAATGATATCTAGATGTAAACTTTGGAGCTTTAGGAGATGTTGTCTTATCTACCTTAGGAGTTTCCTCTTTACTTGTCTCGGGATCATTGAATAGCACATCAATACTATCAAACATTTCTTCAATAATTGTCTCACTAGTGGAGGGTCTGGGTTCTTCTTCAATCATGGGTGAGTAATCATGATATTTTTCTTGAACCATAAAATTTTCATCAATCTTAACATGAGCACTTTCAATGATCTTCTTCAATCTTAAATTGAAACATCTATAAGCTTTTCTTTTAGTAGAGTAACCAAGGAAAATACCTTCATCACTTCTTGCATCAAACTTGCCTATTGCTTCATCCCTCTTGATGTAGTACTTACTTCCAAAGATGCTAAAGTATTTTACTGTGGGAGCATTACCAAACCATATCTCATAAGGTGTCTTGTTCGCGCTAGGCCTTAATTGAATTCTATTAATGGTATAGACTGATGTATTGATTTTATCTCTCCAATAGGTGTGTGCAACTTTTCCTTCAATCATGATGGTGCACACTGTATCAAGGATGATCCTATTCCTTCTCTCTACAATCCCATTCTTCTGAGGGGTTCTAGGTGCACTTAACTATCTTTTTATGCCATGTTCTTTGCAGTACTCATAAAATTTATCAGAGGTGAATTCTCCTCCTCTATCTAAACTTAGACACTTTATCTTTAGTCCAGATTCATTCTCAACCTTAGCTTTGAATATTTTGAACTTCTCAAAGGCTTCTGACTTATCTTTCAAGAATACAACCCACATCATTCTATAATAATCATCTACAAACAAAATGAAATACATTTCACCAAAGTATGATCTTGTTTGAGTTGGTCCACATAGGTCTGTATGAATCAAATCCAACTTGTTCTCTACTGAGTTATGATTTCTCCTGAATGAATTCCTCACATTATTTCCCATTACACATTCCCTGCATATAGTATCAACTAGCTTTGCTATGCTAGGTAGGTCTCTTATTGCCTTAACATGGCTAATCTTTACTATGTTATCAAAATTGATATGACATAGTCTTTTGTGCCACAACCAATTGTCATCTACTTTAGCAATAAAACAACTTGCTTCTGGATTAAGCTAAAAAACATTACCTTTAGTTTTTTATCCCGATGCAATCATTTCTCCTTCTTTTTTGTTAATGATACACTTGTTTCCATTGAATTCTAATCTGTAACCTTTGTCAAGTAACTGCCCAACACTTAGCAGGTTATGTTTCAAACCATAAACATAAAGAACATCATCAGTGTTGTTCTTTCCATCCAAGGTGATGGCTCCTCTACCAATGATGGGTTTGGGAGTGTTATCTCCTAATCTAATCATGCCACCACTGTACTTGTCTAAATGAACAAACCTATCTTTATCACCTATCATGTGATGTGAACATCCACTATCTATGATCCAATCTATCCTTATGTCTGCTTATGAGATCAATGCTAACTTTTCTTTTTCTTTCTCATCATTATTTATTTTCTCTATAATAGCAATGAATCCAATTTCATCTTTAGCTGAATCATCATCTAATACTCCATCTCCATCATAGTAATACTCCTTTGAGTACTTAGGCTTGTAGTCATTTTTGTACTTTTTAGCTCTTGTAGGACACTTAGATGCAAAGTGACCAATCTTGTTACATGAAAAGCACTTGAATGGTAATTGACCTTCATATTTTCCTTTTCCTTTCTTTTCTCTTTTAGCAATCATAGCAATGAAATCATCTAGTGTTTTCTCTTCATCATCATCATTATCAAAATTACTAGAAGTGTTCATAGATTTCTTACCATGGACTGATGCTTTGAAGGTTGTCTAACTTCTAGGTTCTGTCTTCAATCTTGAAATTTCAAAAGCTAAAATTTTTCTAATCAAGGTCTCTCTCTTGAAATCTATTTTAATTTGCATGGTCTCATCAAGGATGTTGATCTTGTTTTCATATTCTATTGTGAGAGTGGTCATCAACTTATCCATAATGTCTTCTTCCGAGATCTCTCCACCATTGTTCCAGATTCTTGCAACTGCTTCATTAATCCTTTGGTTGTAAGCTCTGATGTTCTCTTCAGGTAGCATCTCTAATGCATTGTATCTTTTCTTCCAAGTTTTTCTACACACATCCTTTTCTTGTTTGTCTCCTTCAAATGTGTCTTCTCGGTGCTTCCATATCTTGTGGGTTGTATCTACTTTGTTTATTTCTAAAAACTCACTATCAGATAGGGCACTAATAAGGGCTTCTTTGGCTATTTCATTCTGATGAAATAAATCCTTATGCTTTTCAGTAGCATCATCTTTTGCAAGGTCTGCTAAATTAGGGATCTGAACTTCTTTGATAGTCACATCAAAAACTTCAAAAGCAATGCATTACAAATGTATCACCATCTTATTTTTTCAATCAAGATAATTCTCTCCATCAAACTTAGGACTTTCTCTTCTAAAGAATGTCATCTGTTCAACCTCAAACTGTTAAAATTTCTCTCCAAGGCACTTGGCTTTGATACCAATTGTTAGGAATAGTCCCAAGAAATAACTAAGAGGGGGGGTGAATCAATTATCTACAAGTTTCAATTCTTTATCCAATTAAGTATGCATAAACATAAAGCATAAACACAATGAAAGAACACTTGAACACAACACCAATATTTTGGTTACGGGGAAACCCAAATAGGTTAAAACCCTAGTGGGAATTGACACCCACTAATAATCTGCACTAGTCTATTATGATCCTTGTTAGAAGATCCTTAACCCTATTAGGAGTTTCTTTACAATGTATTTAGTACAATGACTTGGTCAAGGGTTGGACCCTATTAGGATTCTTTTACAATTAACCCTGTTAGGGGTGAGGATGCACTATTAGAGAGCACACTACTCAAAGGGGTGAAGGCTACAATCTTTTGAATAATAGATACACACTATATCTGGATCTTGGTGAACTACGCTTTGACCTACTATCTGGATTAGTTCCAATGTATAGCAAAAACTATTTACTTGGTCACATAGACCTTCTACTAATGGCTCAACACTTCGCACACTCTGCTCTATTCTTCATAATCAACTATGAACCACACCTTAGCAATCACAAATGACTACATATAAATATATTTCCTCCAAATGATATAATCAAGTCAGCCTATTAGAACCACCTTGAAATCATATTAGAGAAACCACAACATACTCCAACAATGATTCTGTCAGCTCTACTAAGCTCACAACACATTCTGGGACCTATCCAATAATAATAAATGTAGATGCACGCTACACACTGTCAGCTCTACCAAAGTAACTAAAAATTTCTCCTCAAGATGAATTACATCATGCTCTCTTAACTAAACATTACTAACTCTTCTCCAAGCACTAATCCAAGGGCACATTCCAAAATGATAGGCACAACTCCTGAACTAATATAATCTCTATCGACTCTTTTGAATAAACACAGGAAATTGCTACTAGTGAATAGCAACTGCATAACTTCACTTCTACTAATCATTATACTTTGCATCCATGAATGTAACATCATTAACATGTCTCCATCACATATCCAAATGTGCAAGACTCCATGATAATTGTAAGGACAATCATTCACAGAACACTTCTTGTAACTCTATCAGGAACACTACTGACACAAGCTGCTATATAACTATCTGTACTAATTATTAACCTTTGCATCCATGATATCATGAAGATGATATGTCCATGTTGAATATACTAGAGGCTTACTACATAATTCTTCCATGTAGGCTGCCTACCATATGTTTTCATCAATCAGAAACATATAGTCAACACTGGCTTGCTGAAAAATCTCCAATAGAATCAACTACAAACATGTAACAAGTCAATCTAAGGTTTTAGATCACTGACTCGATCAACCATTCAATGAGAATCAGTCATAATCATGTAACACACCATTCTGAGGTTGTAGACCACCAAATCAATGAACCGTTTGATGAGAATTAGCTACAATCATGTAACAAGCCATTTTGAGCTTACAAATCACTAAATAAGTCAACCATTTGATAAGAATAAGCTATAATCATGTAAAAAGTCATTCTAAGTTTACAAATCAGTGAATCAGTCAACTGTTTGATGAGAATCAGCCACAATCATGTAACAAGCCATTCTGAGCTTACAAATCACCAAATCGATCAACCGTTCGATGAGAATCAACTACAATTGCATAAAAGATCTTTTTGAGGTTGTAGATCATTGAATCGGTCAACTGTTTAATGACAATCAGCTAAAATTATGTAAAAAATTGTTTTGAGGTTGCAGTTCACCGAATCGGTCAACTATTCAACAAGAATCAGCTACAATCACGTAACAAGCCATTCTGAGCTAACAAATCACCAAATCAGTCTACCATTCAATGAGAATCAACTATAATCATGTAACAAGCCATTCTAAGCTTACAGATCACTGAATCAGTCAACCATTTGATGAGAATCAACTACAATCACATAAAAGATCAATCTAAGGTTGTAGATCACCAAACCAATCAAATATTTGATGAGAATCAACTATAATCATGTAACAAGTTGATCTGAGGTTGTAGATAACTGACTCGATCAACCATTCGATGAGAATCATATACAATCGCGTAACACACCATTCTAAGGTTGTACTTCACCAAATCACTAAACCATTTCATGAGAATCAGCTACAACCATGTAACAAGCCATTCTGAGCTTACAAATTATCAAATTAGTGAACTGTTCCATGAGAATCAGCTACAATCATGTAACAAGCCATTCTGAGCTTACAAATCACCGAATATGTCAATTGTTCAATGAGAATTAGCTATAATCACATAACAAGCCATTCTGAGCTTACAAATCACTGAATTGGTCAACCATTTGATGATAATAAACTATAATCACATAAAATATACTTCTAAGGTTGTAGATCACCAAATCGATCAACCGTTCGATGACAATCAGCTAAAATTATGTAACAAGTTGTTCTAAGGTTGAAGTTCACCGAATTAGTCAACTGTTCGATGAGAATCAGCTACAATCATGTAACAAGCCATTCTAAGCTAACAGATCACCAAATCAGTCTACCGTTCGATGATAGTCAGCTAAAATCATGTAACAAGTTCTTTTGATGTTGTTGTTCACCAAATCGGTCAACCGTTCGATAAGAATCGGCTATAATCACGTAACAAGCCATTTTGAGCTAATGGATCACCAAATTGGTCTATCATTTCATGAGAATCATCTACAATCATGTAACAAGGCATTTTGAGCTTACAGATTACTGAATCGGTCAACCATTCGATGAGAATCAACTAGAATCACATAAAAGATCATTCTAAGGTTGTAGATCATCGAATCAGTTAAATGTTTGATGAGAATCAACTACAATCATGAAACAAGTTGACTAAGGTTGTAGATCACCGACTCAATCAACCGTTCGATAAGAATTAGACACAATCACGTAACACACACCATTTTGAGGTTGTAGATCACCAAATCGGTCAACCATTCAATGAGAATTAGCTAGAATCACGTAACAAGCAATTTTGAACTTACAAATCACTGAATTGGTCAACCATTCGATGAGAATCAACTACAATCACCTAACAAGCCATTTTCAGCTTACAAATCACTGAATTGGTCAACCGTTCCATGAGAATTAGCTATAATCATGTAACAAGCCATTCTAAGCTTACAAACCACCAAATCAGTTAACTATTTGATGAGAATCAACTACAATCACATAAAATATCCTTCTAAGGTTGTAGATCACTGAATCAATCAACCATTCGATGACAATCAACTAAAATCACGTAACAAGTTGTTATAAGGTTGCAATTCACCGAATCAGTCAATCGTTTGATGAAAATCAACTACAATAATGTAACAAGCCATTCTAAGCTAATAGAACACCAAATCAGTCTACCATTTGATGAGAATCAAATACAATCATGTAACAAGCCATTCTGAGCTTACAGATCACTGAATCAGTCAACCATTCAATGAGAATCAACTAAAATCACATAAAAGATCATTCTAAGTTTGTAGATCACTGAATTGATCAAATGTTTGATGAGAATCAACTAAAATCATGTAACAAGTCGATCTGAGGTTGCACAACACTAACTCGATCAACTATCCAATGAAAATCAAACATAATTGCATAACACACCATTTTGAGGTTGTAGATCACTGAATTGGTGAACCATTCGATGAGAATCACCTATAATCACGTAATAGGGTATTTTGAGCTTACAAATCACTGAATCAGTCAACTGTTTGATGAGAATCAGCTACAATCATGTAACAATCCATTCTGACCTTGGAAATCACTGACTCTATCAACCGTTCAGTGAGAATCAACTACAATCACCTAACAAGCCATTTTGAGCTAACAAATCACCAAGTCAATCTACCGTTTGATGAGAATCAACTACAATCACGTAACAAGCCATTCTCAGCTTACAACTCATTGAATCGGTCAACCATTTGATGAGAATCAACCACAATCACACAAAAGATCATTCTTAGGTTGTAGATCACTGAATCTATCAAACGTTTGATCAGAATCAACTACAATTATGTAACAAGTCACTCTGAGGTTACAGATCACCGACTCAATCAGCTGTTTGATGAGAATCAGATATTATCATGTAACACACCATTCCAAGGTTCTAGATCAATGAATCGGTGAAGCGTTTGATTAGAATCAACTACATTCATGAAACAAGCTATTCACATAACAAATCATCGAATTGGTCAACTGTTTGATGAGAATCAACAACAATCACATAACAATCCATTTTGAGATTACAAATTACTGAATCAGTAAATTGTTTGATGAGAATCAGCTACAATCATGTAACAAGCTATTCTAAGCATACAAATTATTGAATCGATCAACCATTTGATGAGAATCAACTATAATTGCATAAAAGATCCTTCTGAGGTTGTAGATCACCGAATGGGTCAACCATTCGATAACAATCAACTAAAATCATGTAAAAAGTTGTTCTCAAGTTGCAGTTTGCCGAATCTGTCAACTATTTGATGAGAATCAGCTACAATCATGTAACAAGCCATTCTGAGCTACAATCAGGTTGCAGTTCACCGAATCGGTCTATCATTCGATGATAGTTAGCTAAAATCATGTAACAACTTGTTTTGAGGTTGCAGTTCACTGAATTGGTCAACCGTTCGATAAGAATCAGCTACAATCATGTAACAAGTCATTCTGAGGTAATAGATCACCAAATCAGTCTACTGTTCAATGAAAATCAACTACAATCATGTAACAAGCTATTCTGAGCTTATAGATCACTAAATCGGTCAACCATTCGATGAGAATCAACTACAATCTTATAAAAGATCATTCCAAGGTTATAGATCACTTAATCAGTCAAATATTTGATGAGAATCAACTACAATCATGTAACAAGTCGATCTGAGGTTGCAGATCACCGACTTGATTAACCATTCGATTAGAATCAAATACAATCGCATAACAAATTATTCTAAGGTTGTACATCACCAAATCACTGAACCGTTCGATGAGAATCAACTACAATCATGTAACAAGCCATTCAGAGCTTACAAATCACCGAATTGGTCAACCGTTCAATGAGAATCAGCAAAAATCATGTAACAAGCCATTCTGAGCTTATAAATCACTAAATCGATCAACTGCTCGATGATAATTAGGTACAATCACATAACAAGGCATTCTGAGCTTACAAATAACCTAATCCTTCAACCATTCAATGAAAATTAACTATAATCACATAAAGATCCTTCTGAGGTTGTAGATCACCGAATCGGTCAACCGTTTGATGACAATCAGCTAAAATCATGTAACAAGTTATTCTGAGGTTGCAATTCACCAAGTCAGTGAACCGTTTGATTAGAATCAGCTACAATCATGTAACAAGCCATTCTAAGCTAACAGGTTACCAAATCGGTCTACCGTTCGATGAGAATCACCTACAATCATGTAACAAGCCATTTTGAGCTTACAAATCACTAAATCGGTCAACCATTTGATGAGAATCAACTACAATCATATAAAAGATCATTCTAAGGTTGTAGATCACTAAATCAGTCAAATGTTCGATGAGAATAACCTACAACCATGTAACAAGTTGATTTGAGGTTGCAGATCACCAACCCGATCAACCATTCGATGAGAATTAGATACAATCACATAACACACCATTCTGAGGTTGTAGATTATCGAATCGGTGAACCGTTCGATGAGAATTAGCTACAATCATGTAACAAGCCAATCTAAGCTTACAAATCACCGAATCAGTCAACCGTTCATTGAGAATCAGCTACAATCACGTAACAAGCCATTCTCAACTTACAAATCACCGAATTGGTCAACCGTTTGATGAGAATCAGGTACAATCACGTAATAAGGCATTCTGAGCTTACAAATCACCGAATCGGTCAACCATTCAATGAGAATCAACTACAATCACCTAAAAGATCCTTCTGATGTTGTAGATCACCGAATTGGTCAACCATTCAATCATAATTAGCTAAAATTGCATAAAAAGTTATTTTGAGTTTGCAGTTTGCCAAATTGGTGAACCATTCGATGAGAATCAACAACAATCACATAACAAGCCAATCTGAGCTAACAGATCACCAAATCGGTCTATCATTTGATGACAATCGACTACAATCACATAGCAAGCTATTCTAAGCTTACAGATCACTGAATCGGTCAACCATTCGATGAGAATCATCTATAATCACATAAATGATCATTCTAAGGTTGTAGATCATTGAATCGGTCAAATGTTTGATGAGAATCAACGACAATCATCTAGCAAGTTGATTTGAGGTTGTAGATCACCGACTCAATCAACCGTTCGATGAGAATTAGATACAATCATGTAACACACCATTCTGAGGTTGTCAATCATTGAATCGGTGAACCATTCGATGAGAATCAACAACAATCATGAAAAAAGACATTCTAAGCTTACAAATCATCAAATCGGTCAATCATTTGATGAGAATCAGCTACAATCATGTAACAAGCCATTTTGAGCTTAGAAATCACCAAATCGATCAACCGTTCAATGAATATCAACTACAATCTCATAAAAGATCCTTCTGACATTCTAGATTACCAAATTGGTCAACCGTTCGATCAAAATCAGCTACAATCATGTAAGAAGCCATTCTGAGCTAACAAATCACCAAATCAATCTACTACTTGATGAGAATCAATTAGAATTACGTGACAAGTCATTCTGAGCTTACAGATCACTGAATCGGACAACCATTTCATGAGAATCAACTACAATCACATAAAAGATCATTCTAAGGTTGTAGACCACTGAATCAATCAAATGTCTGATGAGAATCAATTACCATCATGTAACAAGTTGATCTAAGGTTGCAAATCACTGACTTAATCAACTGATCGATGAGAATCAGATACAATCACGTAACACACCATTCTGAGGTTGTGGATCACCGAATCGGTGAACCATTCGATGACAATCAGCTACAATCACGTAACAAGAAATTTTGAGCTTACAAATTACTGAATCGGTCAATCGTTTGAAGAGAATCAACTACAATCACATAACAAGTCATTCTAAGCTTACAAATCACCAAATCGGTCAACCGTTCAATGAGAATCATGTACAATGATGTAACAAGCCATTTTGAGCTTACAAATCACCAAATTGGTCAACCGTTTGATGAGAATCAACTACAATCACATAAAAGATCCTTTTGAGGTTGTAGATCACTGAATTTGTCAACCGTTTAATGACAATCAAGTAAAATCATGTAACAAGTTGTTTTGAGGTTGCAGCTCACCAAATCGATCTACCGCTCGATGTGAATCAGTTACAATCATGTAACAAGCCATTTTGAGCTAACAGATCGGCAAATTGGTCTACCGTTCGATGAGAATCAACTACAATCATGTAACAATCCATTTTCAGATTATAGATTAGTCAATCAGTCAACTATTTGATGAGAATCAACTACAATCACATAAAAGATCATTCTAGGGTTGTAGATCACCGAATTGGTCAAATATTCGATGAGAATCAACTACAATCATGTAACAAGTCGATCTAAGGTTGCAGATCACTGACTCAATCAACTGTTTGATAAGAATCAGATACAATCACATAACACACCATTTTGATGTTGTAGATTATCAAATTGGTGAACCGTTCAATGAGAATCATCTACGATCACCTAAAAAGCCATTCTGAGCTTACAAATCACTGAATCAATCAATCGTTCAATGAGAATTAGCTATAATCACATAACAAGCCATTCTAAGCTTACAAATCACCAAATCGGTCAACAGTTCGATGAGAATCAACTACAATTGCATTAAAGATCCTTTTGAGGTTGTAGATCACGGAATCTATCAATCATTTGATGACAATCAGCTAAAATCATGTAACAAGTTGTTTTCAGGTTGTAGTTCACCGAATCTGTCAACCGTTCAATGAGAATCAACTACAATCACATAACAAGCCATTTTGAGCTAACAAATGACCAAATCAGTCTACTGTTCGATGAGAATCAACTACAATCATGTAACAAGCCAATCTGAGCTTGCAAATCAATGATACGGTCAACCATTCGATGAGAATCAACTACAATCACATAAAAGATCATTCTGAGCTTGTAGATCACCGAATCGGTCAAATGTTCGATGAGAATCAACTAGAATCATGTAACAAGTCAAGCTGAGGTTGCAGATTACCGACTCAATCAACCGTTTGATGAGAATTAGATACAATCACGTAACACACCATTATGAGGTTATAGATCAACGAATCGGTGAACTATTTGATGAGAATCATCTACAATCATGTAAGAAGCCATTCTGAGCTTACAAATGACCGAATCCGTCAACCGTTTGATGAGAATCAGCTACAATCACATACTAGACAATTTTAAGCTTACAAATCACCGAATCGGTCAACCGTTCGATGAGAATCAGCTACAATCACATAACAGGCCATTTTGAGCTTATAAATCACCAAATCGGTCAACCGTTCGATATGAATCAACTACAATCACATAAAAGATCCTTTTGAGGTTGTAGATCACTGAATCGGTCAACCGTTCGATGACAATCAGCTAAAATCATGTAACAAGTTGTTTTGAGGTTGCAGTTTGCTGAATCGGTCAACCATTCGATGAGAATCAGCTACAATCACGTAACAAACCATTCTAAGCTAACAGATCACCAAATCGGTCTACCATTCGATTAGAATCAACTACAATCACGTAACAAGCCATTCTGAGCTTGTAAATCAATGATACGGTCAACAATTCAATGAGAATCAACTACAATCACATAAAAGATCATTCTAAGCTTGTAGATCACCGAATCGGTCAAATGTTCGATGAGAATCAACTACAATCACGTAACAAGTCAAGCTGAGGTTGCGGATTATCGACTCGATCAACCGTTTGATGAGAATTAGATACAATCATGTAACACACCATTCTGAGGTTGTACATCACTAAATCGGTGAACCGTTCGATGAGAATCAGCTACAATCATGTAACAAGCTATTCTGAGCTTACAAATCACTGAATCGATCAACTGTTCAATGAGAATTAGCTACAATCACATAACAAGCCATTCTGAGCTTACAAATCACCAAATCAGTCAACCATTCAATGAGAATTAGCTACAATAATGTAACAAGTCATTTTGAACTTACAATTCACTGAATCGCTCAACCATTCGATGAAAATCAACTATAATCGCATAAAAGATCCTTCTGAGGTTGTAGATCACCGAATTGGTCAACCATTCGATGACAATCAACTAAAATCGCATAACAAGTTATTATGAGGTTGCAGTTCACCGAATCATTCAACTGTTCAATGAGATTCAGCTACAATCATGTAACAAGCCATTCTGAGCTAACAAATCACCAAATCTGTCTACCATTCGATGAGAATCAACTACAATTACGTAACTGTGTGTGTGAAAATTGTTCCTAGCTGTGGACACAACACTTTATTAAAACATTAGAGGTTAGCAATTCAAAATCTGTGAATAAATGAAACTAAGCTAACCAGGTGATTTACTGCATTCTAGTAGGTGTGAGTATGGTATTTTCATATTAGATCAAGATCAATGACAATGCAACACCTAAACGAAGGATTTAAATGCTAAAAGATGAATGTAGAATGAGATGTAGATTAATCTATTTTTTTGTATTTTCTATGCAATTAGGATGAAAAACTGTATGAATCTATGCTAGAATTGATTGAAAATGATATGCAAATTTAATCTAAGAATGATATGAAAATCTATGCAAAGCTATGAAAAACTATGAATTGATCTCACAAAGTCGCATGTCGCAATAGCTTGATTTTTCGTATGCAATTTCACCAGAGTAATTGTGCAAATTTGAGAGATAATTTGTGAAGAGCTGAGCCTTGATTTTATAGAAATCCAGGGCTTGAGGATGCATTGAGAGAAGCCATAAATCACTCTTGATGAACTCAGGTTGATTTTTTATTTAACAAGAAATTAGAAACAGATTAACTCACAAAATCATGCAAAATCATGCAAGAACAACTTTTTAACTCAAATAAGAAGTTTAGATCAACTTTCAACTCAAAATAGATGTTGAGTTTAGAAAGTTAACAACTTGAATTGACTTTCTGATTTAAAGTTTAACTGCTCTTTGAATGTGCACAATAATTATAAATTAATTAAATAAATAAAGTGATTTATCCTCAACTTATCTGATTTTAAAATTTAAGAATAATTGTGTTATGGGTTAGTCAATTATTAAATCAAACTTATATTCAAAAACTATATCATTAATTAATTGACATTAATTAATTAAATAAGAATTTAATCAATTAGTCATATGATAATCAATTTATTGTCAAAATTAAATAATACAATTTAGGAATAAATGTAATTAAATCTAATTAAATAATTAAGTGGCAGAATTAATCTAATTAATTAAATATTCAACATATTCAATTAATCAAACTTTAGGATAAATATGATTTATCGCCAAATAATCATTAAATCAAAGATAATTATGATAAATTAGGAATATTCAAGGAATATTCCCCGATGGAGAATTAGGATAAAATCAATTAGGGTTTTGATAAACTAATGTGCAGATAGATGTGCCTTAGGTTAGGACTTCAATGTCGATTTCGTTTGATTTGAAGATGTAGGAGGTTAATGAACCTATAGCCCATTTTTTGGGTATTACATTTTGCCCCTCTTTGAATCAATGTGTGAAGAGTAGTGGTTCAAAGAATAATCTATGTATGATAAAGATGCGGACTTAGTTATGTGGTAGAGAAACTGATCTTGAAAGACTAACCAATTCTAAGAAAGAAACCAGTTGAAAGATTTGAAGATGTTAGGTCCTGATTGACCAAAGATGATGTTAACTATAGCAACAATGAACTGGTGATTATGAAAAAGTATCAAAATGCCTGATTTTGAACCTTATGATTATGAAGAAGCGAGTGACCTAATTCCAGACCTGATTGTCCAAAGGAATTGTAATTGCTATCACATCTGAATCCTTCAGTTACAAAGAACCAAGGAAATAACACTAATGAACCGATGGTTACAAAAAGCTGATACAGTTTACAAGATAGACTAGGATACCATATTGATATGGATCTCGATGAATCTGATATGCCCCAAGCGATGTGCCCCAAGCGACAAGGTCTTTTGATGAATCAACAACTAGACATGGTTGTTGTCTTGATTACTAAGGAAAGATTTGATTTACAGATTTGATTGATGTGCAATACCATGCCCCCTTCGGGATGAAAATTGAAATCTGACAAGAAAAGTCAGTGTTAAATAGTTTTAGAAGCATGTTAATTGATTGAAGAAGTGGTTGTACACGTCTGAGAATGTGTTCTGCATCGTTTGGAAGTCCTAAAGACCAAGTTTGACTAGGTTTGATCATGAGTTGACCATGGTTGACCAAGCTGAAATATTGATAGTTTGATGTTAGATAATTAGTTAAGTTGAATACTGGAATTCTGTTATGATTAAAGGTCAATTATGCAAGCAGTCGACTATCTTGGGTCCGAAAAATTTAAATCATGATTTTGACATAGGAAAGGATCTCAGATTTTGATTTGTATCTTGAAAATGGGTTCAAAACGTCAAAATTAGCCAAGGGTGCAATTTTTGTGGAAAACAGAGCACTTTAAAAAATTAGGTCAAAACCTATATAAAGGCCAAAAGGGTTATTTCAAATCATTATTCACATTTGACTTTTAAAACTTCCGTGGAGGCCTCTGAGTGAGAAAATGGCTAAGATGAAGGTACCTATGCCTTCACATTGATTTGAGTGCAGCTGGAGACATCAGCGACCTTTGCAATACGGACATCCGGTAAGTGGACCTCTTTTCCTCTTTGTAAATTCCTTTTTTCCATGTTTTTAGCATCTTTAGATCATTTTTTTTGTACATTAGGAATTTTCAATTTTTGCATGCATAGAAACTCGTACGACTTTCCATTTTCATTTAGAGTGTCATACTAGAACCATAGGAAACTCTTATGAGAGGGGCCCAAGAGTCGTATAACATTTCGTCGGGTCCCTCATATGTCGTATGGGAAGATATGCATTGTCATATAACCATGGTTTTTCGTATGGGAACCTATTGAAACTCATACTAGTTTTGATACCAGACTGTATTGTCATATGGAAAATAGTTAGATTTTTTCACCTTTTTAGGTCAAATTTTTAGATTTTCTAATTTCATAGGCATGTTCCTTAGCATTTAATGCACCTTCTAAAGTGTTCATCTGTTCAATATATGTACTTTTAGCCTATTTTTCATCCAAGTTACTGATAGGATTCCCTATTTCTATGTTGTGTAGGTCATCTACCCTGATGTACATATTCATATTTCGCATTCGGCCACTTAGAGACTTTGAGTGTCACTACCAGAGCCTATGAGAGTTCATTTAGCTACCTGTGTTTTTGAGTATTTGATTCATTTACCTGAGATTTGGGTAAACCATGGGCTACTAACTATGTTGATTGAGTGCTTCCATTCTTAGACTCAGACCTTCCACCTCCCTACCAGAGAGATCACAGTTACATTGGAGGATGTCTATTGGATACTCTGTATTCCATTTCATGGTCCGCGCCCTGATTATGTGAGTTCGAGGAGTTTAGGATTACATTCTTTCAAACGTTTGTTCGGAGATGACACCTAGCTTACCCAGTCCATATCATGGGAGTCTTTAGTTCAGTGCTATAGGTAGACCCATAGATTAGAGTGCATACTAGCTGGGATGATAGGTGGCATCATCATGTCTGACCATCAGCAGAATGGTCTTTTGATGGGCTGGGCCCCTATGGTTGTTCATCTAATGGCCACTTCATCTAAGTTGGGTTGGGGTCAGTGTATGCTAGCTCACATGTTCTCTAAGATGCACGAGATTGTGTATTCGGAGAGCAAGTCCTTTTCTTTTGGTGCTCTAGTTCTTCAGATTTGGGTGTGGGAGCACATCCCAGTATGCCATCCAGTATGTCAGACTTAGCGCCAGCCACAGGAGTTGGTGATTTATATATATTTAGGATATGTCACACAGGTGCATATGGGCCATACAGAGTATTGGGGGCATGCTCTTGATGATATGACTTTTGTGCTATGGCACCCATATTTACAGATTGAGGCCTAGCCTACCACTCGAGAGAAGTTTAGTCACTTTTTCCATAGTCGAGTGCTTATTGGGTGGTCTACCATAGTACTTGAGCATTTCATTATTACCAGAGTGTGGCAGTAGTATGGCATCATTCAGGATGCTCCTTAGGACTATGCCACATATGCTTGATTAGTTAGAGAGATCAAACTCGAATGGACAACTAGATTATCTTATGCTTTGTGTACACATGAGTACAGTGGTTATTTTGGTAGAGACTGGGACTATCGATCAGATGTAGATACTAGGGTCACAGATGGATTCATTTCTTGGCTTGCAGAGCATCCTATTCACAGATTCTTGGATCCCACAGAGCTGATACCTTTGATGGAGGAGGCCATGGATGTGACAGGTGCACTAATGGGTCATGGCCAGAGGCACCATGAGGTTTAGATTCTGATACCCCAGCCTACACCTTTGAGGCTGAGAGTGAGCATTACTCCATAGAGACCACCTGGTCATATGAGACCACCATGCCCTACTAGTTCTACAACAGGTAGGCCTGTAGGTACATTCAGGAGATTCAAAAGAGGCAAGAGTGGCACTTTAGGTAGTGTGGGTAGTGCAGATGAGGTGCTAGGTGCACAATAGGATGTAGGTGTTGTTCTTGATCCTACACAGGTGGATACCGATTTTGATTTGGGTGCTAAGGTGAGATGCCATAAGGCCCAGATAGCAAAGGCTACTAATCAGCTAGGTGGAGATATAGATATGCCTGCGGCAGATGCAAATCTAGATTTAGCAAAGACTCCTTAAGAGATGATCAGGTGTTTGAGATTACACGTTAGGGACCTGAGAGTATGGAGTGCCTGACTTGAGGAGCATCTTACTGAGGCTGAGAGGCAGCGAGGGGAGCTACAGATGGAGAATAGGAGATTGCAGGCAGAGGTGACTCATCAGACAGCACGGAGTGCATATTATGTTGTTGTTCTAGCTACTCAGAGGGTCCCTATATATTCCTAGTATATGGTTGCTTCAGAGGGAGCTAGGGAATCACGAGCCGAGGTAGTGCTAGATGCACCACCACCACCTCCACCAGATGTCGAGGACCAGGCGAACAACTGATCTATCACGGTATTCTATTTTTCTTTTTCCATTTTGTTCATAGATACTAATCTAACTTTTGATAGCTCACATGAGCTCATTCTTTTGTACCTTGTGCTAGTAGTGCACCCTTGACTAGTTTCGAGTTATATGATATATATGAGATTGAGATTTTTGGTTATGACTTCATTTGTACTTGTCATGTTTGATTTATGATTATATCATGTGATGTATATGCTTATGAGTAGTATAGAATGTATGTATGGATTTATGCAAATGTAAATGATAGATGAAACATGTATGGTAATGTATGCTTTTGATAATGTTATGCAATGGTAAATGCACATGGATGTAATGAAATGCAATAGATAGAATGAATATGAAATGCAATGTAAATGCAACAATACACATGATATGTTTTGTAGGTATTGATGAAGACAAGTACTCAATCTTATGTCAAAAAAGCTTTTTAACCCAGGATGGTAACTACTTGCGGTGCTGTGAAGAAACCTTCGTACGAGATTTAGCTCTTCATGTCAAGTTTAAGTTTAGTTTTGAAGAATCGTTTAAGCAGTTAAGTGTATCCAAAAAAATTTTAAATCACACAATCATGCAAAGTGCAAAATGACATGTAGAATGAAATGCAAACCTAAGACCTAGGACCTAGTCACTGATCATGTGTCAGTCATTTTCATCACTAAATTTTTAGGTAACCGAATAAATCAATACAATGTCCACTAGTTAGAAAACCATAGACATATGAATATTGATTTGTAGGTGCAAGAATAAATACAACGCCCATTGGCTAGATAACCATGGACATATGAATATTGATTTTGTTTTTGAAATGTCAGATTAGATATAAGCACCAAGGCACAAGTGTCGGGATGACCTGAATATCATGTCCATTTTGATATAGCAATTTGTATAAGCATCAAAACATAAACATAGTGATGACCTGAATACACCTTGTGACTCAAAACACATCAAGCAATCAAGAAATCATTCTAAATCCAATGTGAATTACCCGTAGTGATCCTTTATCGTTCACATCCTTAAGTAAGATCGAGTTTCATAGTAGGAGAAAGAACTCACAAAGACAATAGTAAAAGATCAAAACTTCCATGAATTTTTCAGGTATCAATGGTTGAGGTACGCATGGTCATCCAATACAAGATGGAGGCTCTTACAGACAGACACCATTTCAATCCAAGTTTTCCCAAAGTTGTCAGATTTTTACATACAAGCAGAAGACAAAGAAAAGATTTGCCCCTAATCATCACTCTCTAAATCTGATAATTGAATCGTTTGATGTAGAATTAGGATAAAATCAATTAGGGTTTTGATAAAATGATGTGCAAATGTGCCTTAGGTTAGGACTTCGATGTCAATTTCATTTGATTTGAAGATGTAGGACGTTAATGAACCTATAGCCCATTTTTGGGGTATTATAGTAACAAGCCATTCTGAGCTAATAGATCACTAAACCAGTAAACCATTCTATGAGAATCAACTACAATCACATAAAAGATCATTCTAAGGTTGTAGATCATCGAATCGGTCAAATATTTGATGAGAATCAACTACAATCATGTAACAAGTCGATCTGAGGTTGTAGATAACTAACTTGATCAACCGTTCAATGAGACTCAGTGACAATCATGTAACACACCATTATGAGGTTGTAGATCACTGAATCGGTAAACCATTCGATGAGAATCAGCTACAATCATGTAACAAGCCATTTTGAGCTTACAAATCACTGAATCGGTCAACCATTTGATGAGAATCAGCTACAATCATGTAACAAGCCATTCTAAGCTTCCAAATCACCAAATCGGTTAACCTTTTGATGAGAATCAGCTATAATCATGTAACAATCTATTCTGAGCTAAAAAATCACCAAATCTATCTACCATTCAATGAGAATAGACTATAATCACCTAACAAGCCATTCTGAGCTTATAGATCACTGAATCAGTCAACCATTTGATGAAAATCAAATATAATCACATAAAAGATCATTCTAAGGTTGTAGATCACCAAATCAGTCAAATGTTCGATGAGAATCAACTACAATTATGTAACAAGTCTATCTAAGGTTGTAGATCACTGACTCGATCACATGTTCGATGAGAATTAGATACAATCATGTAACACACCATTCTGACATTATAGATCATCAAATTGGTGAACTATTCAATGAGAATTAGCTACAATCATGTAACAAGCCATTCTAAGCTTACAAATCACCGAATCAATCAACCATTTGATGATAATTAGCTACAATCATGTAACAAGCCATTCTGAGCTTACAAATCATTGAATCCTTCAACCATTCAATGAGAATTAGCTACAATCATGTAACAATCCATTCTAAGCTTACAAATCACCGAATCAGTCAATTGTTCGATGAGAATCAACTACAATAATATAAAAGATCCTTCTAAAGTTGTAGACCACCGAATCAGTCATCCGTTTGATGACAATCATCTAAAATCATGTAACAAGTTGTTCTAAGTTTGTAGTTCACCGAATCGGTCAAACGTTCGATGAGAATCAACTATAATCACATAACAAGCCATTCTAAGCTAACAGATCACTAAATCGGTCTACCATTCGATGAGAATCAACTATAATCGAGTGACAAGCCATTCAGAGCTTACAAATCATTGAATCAATGAACCATTCGATGATAATCAACTACAATCACATTAAAGATCATTCTAAGGTTGTAGATTACCAAATAAGTCAAATATTTGATGAGAATCAACTACAATCATGTAACAAGTTGATCTGAGGTTGTAGAACACTGACTCGATCAATCATTCAATGTGAATCAGATATAATCATGTAACACACCATTCTAAGGTTGAAGACAACCGAATCGGTGAATCATTTGATGAGGATCAGCTACAATCATGTAACAAGCCATTCTAAGCTTACAAATCATTGAATCAATCAACTGTTCGATGAGAATCAACTACAATCACGTAACAAGCCATTTTTAAGCTTACAAATCAACAAATCGGTCAATCGTTCGATGATAATGAGCTATAATCATGTAACATGCCATTCTGAGCTTACAAATCACCGAATCGGTCTACCATTTAATGAGAATCAACTATAATCGTATAAAAGATCCTTGTGAAGTTGTAGATCATTGAATTCAGCTAAAATTGTATAACAAGTTGTTCTAACATTGTATTTCAATGAATCGGTCAACCATTTGATGAAAATCAGCTACAATCACATAATAAGCCATTCTGAGCTAGCAGATCACCAAATCGGTCAATCATTCGATGAGAGTTAACTACAATCACGTAACAAGCCATTCTAAACTTATAGATCATTAAATTGGTCAACCATTCGATGAGAATAAACTACAATCACATAAAAGATCATTCTAAGGTTGTAGATTACCGAATCAGTCAAATGTTCGATAAGAATGAACTACAATAATGTAAAAAGTCAAATTGAGGTTGCAGATCATCGACCGAATCAACCATTCGATGAGAATCAGATACAATAATGTAACATACCATTTTGAGGTTGTAGATCACCGAATCGGTGAACCGTTCGATGAGAATCAACTACAATTAGGTAACAAGCCATGCTAAGCTCACAAATCATAGAATCGCTCAACTGTTCGATGAGAATTAGCTACAATCATGTAATAAGCCATTCTGAGCTAATAGATCACCAAATTGGTCTACCGTTCATTGAGAATCAACTACAATCACATAACAAGCCATTCTAAGCTTACAAATCATTGAATCAGTCAACCATTTGATCAGAATCAACTACAATCACATAAAAGATCATTCTCAGGTTATACATCACCAAATTTTTCATGTAACAAGTCAATCTGAGGTTGTAGATCACTGACTCAATCAACCATTTGATGAGAATTAGATACAGTCGTGTAACACACCATTATGAGGTTGTAGATCACTGAATCAGTGAACTATTCGATTAGAATCAGATACAATCATGTAACAAGCCATTATGAGCTTACAAATCACTGAATCAATCAACTGTTCGATGAGAATCAGCTACAATCATGTAACAAGCCATTTCGAGCTTACAAATCACTGAATCGGTCAACTATTTGATGAGAATCAGCTACAATCACGTAACAAGCCATTTTGAGCTTACAAATCACTGAATCGGTCAACCGTTCGATGACAATCAACTACAATCACATAAAAGATCCTTCTGAGGTTGTAGATCACCGAATCGATCGACCGTTTAATGACAATGAGCTAAAATCACATAACAAGTTGTTCTGAGGTTGCAGTTCACCGAATCAGTCAACCGATTGGAGAGAATTACATATAATCACATAACAAGCCATTTTGAGCAAACAAATCACCAAATCGGTGTACCGTTTGATGAGAATCAACTACAATCATGTAACAAGCCATTCCCAACTTATAGATCACTGAATCGGACAAATGTTTGATGCGAATCAACTAGAATCATTTAACAAGTTGATCTAAGGTTGCAGATCACCAACTCGATCAACCACTCTGTGAGAATCAAATAGAATCACATAACACATGATTCTAATGTTGTAGATCACTGAATTGGTGACAAGTTCGATGATAATCACCTATAATCACATAACAAGCTATTCTAAGATTACAAATCATCGAATGGGTCAACCGTTTGATGAGAATCTGCTACAATAATGTAACAAGCCATTATAATCTTACAAATCACCAAATCAGTCAATAGTTAGATGAGAATCAGCTACAATCACGTAACAAGCCATTTTGAGCTTACAAATCATTGAATCAGTCAACCGTTCGATGATAATAAACTACAATTGCATAAAGATCCTTTTGAGGTTGTAGATCACCGAATTAGTCAACTATTCAATGACAATCAGCTAAAATCATGTAACAGGTTGTTCTGAGGTTGCAATTCACCGAATTGGTTAACTGTTCAATAAGAACCAGCTACAATCATGTAACAAGACATTTTGAGCTAATAGATCACCAAATCTATCTACCCTTTGATAAGAATCAACTACAATCATGTAACAAGCCATTCTAAGCTTACATATCATTGAATTAGTCAGCCATTCAATGAGAATCAACTATAATCACATAAAAGATCATTCTAAGGTTGTAGATCACCGAATAGGTCAAATGTTCGATGAGAATAAACTACAATCATGTAACAAGTCGATCTAAGGTTGCAGATCACCAACTCAATCACCATTTGCTGAGAATCAGTTACAATCACGTAACACACCATTCTCAGGTTGTAGATGACCGAATCGATTAACCGTTATATGAGAATCAGCTACAATCACGTAACAACCTATTCTGAGTTTACAAATCATTGAATCGGTCAACCATTTGATGAGAATCATCTACGATCACGTAATGAGCCATTCTGAGCTTACAAATAATTGAATCAGTCAACCGTTCGATGAGAATCAGCTACAATCACGTAACAAGGCATTCTGAGCTTAAAATCACTGAATCAGTCAACTGTTCGATGAGAATCAACTACAATTGCATAAAAGATCCTTCTAAGGTTGTAGATCACCGAATCGGTCAACTGTTCGATGACAATCAGCTAAAATCATGTAACAAGTTTTTCTGAGGTTACAGTTTGCCGAATCGGTCAACCATTTGCTGAGAATTAGCTACAATCACGTAACAAGCCATTCTAAGCTAACATATCATGAAATCGGTCTACCGTTCAATGAGAACCAACTACAATCACGTAACAAGCCATTCTAAGCTTAGAGATCATTGAATCAATAAAAAATTCAATGAGAATAAACTACAATCACATAAAAGATCATCCTAAGGTTGTAGATAATGGAATCGGTCAAATATTTGATGAGAATTGACTACAATCATTTAACAAGTCAATCGGGGGTTGCAAATCACCAACTCAATCAACAGTTTGATGAGAATTAGATACAATCATGTAACACACCATTCTAAGGTTGTACATCACCGAATCGGTGACCCGTTTGATGAGAATCACCTACAACCACGTAACAAGCTATTTTGAGCTTACAAATCATTGAATCGGTCAACCGTGTGATGAGAATTAGCTACAATCACGTAACAAGCTATTCTCAACTTACAAATCACCCAATTGGTCAACCGTTCAATGAGAATCAGCTACAATCATGTAACAATCCATTCTGAGCTTACAATAACTAAATCACTCAACCATTTGATGAGAATCAACTACAATTGCATAAAAGAGCCTTCTAAGGCTGTAGATCACCGAATTGGTCAACCATGGGATGACAATCAACTAAAATTGTGTAACAAGTTGTTCTCAGGTTGTAGTTTGTTGAATTGGTCAACCGTTTGATGAGAATTAGCTACAATCACGTAACAAGCCATTCTGAGCTAACAAATCATCAAATCGGTATACCCTTTGATGAGAATCAACTACAATCACATAACATGCTATTCTAAGCTTACAAATTATTGAATCAGTCAAACATTCGATGAGAGTCAACTGTAATCACATAAAAGATCATTCTAACGTTGTAGATCACCGAATAAGTCAAATGTTTGATGAGAATCAACTACAATCATGTATCAAGTTGATTTGAGGTTGCAGACCACCGACTCAATCAACCGTTCGATGAGAATTAGATGCAATCATGTAACACACCATTCTAAGGTTGTAAATAACCAAATCAGTGAACTCTTTGATGAGAATCACCTACAATTAGGTAACAAGCTATTCTGAACTTACAAATCACCAAATTGGTCAATCGTTCGATAAGAATCAGCTAAAATCATGTAACAAGCCATTCTGAGCTTACAAATCACCAACCGGTCAAGCATTCAATAAGAGTCAACCACAAATGCATAAAAGATCCTTCTAAGGTTGTAGATCACTAAATCAATCAACCATTCAATGACAATCAGTTAAAATCATGTAACAAGTTGTTTTGAGGTTGCAGTTCACCCAATTGGTCAACCCTTGAATGAGAATCAGCTAAAATCATGTAACAAGCCATTCTAAGCTTACAAATCACTTAATGGGTCAAACATTCGATGAGAATCAACTAAAATCACATAAAACATCATTCTAAGGTTGTAGATCACCGAACCAGTCAAATGTTTGATGAGAATCAACTACAGTCATGTAACAAGTCAATTTGAGGTTGCAGATTGCTGACTCGATCAATCGTTTGATGAGAATCAGATACAATCATGTAACACACCATTCTGAGGTTGTAGATCACCAAATTGGTGAACTATTCGATGAGAATCAACTACAATCATGTAATAGGCCATTTTGAGCTTACAAATCACCAAATCGGTCAACCATTCAATCAGAATCAGCTACAATCACATAACAAGCCATTTTCAGCTTACAAATCACTGAATCAGTCAACCGTTCGATCAGAATCAGATATTATCTCGTAAGAAGCCATTTTGAGCTTACAAATCACCAAATCAGTCAACTATTTGATGAAAATCAACTACAATCACATAAAAAACCCTTCTGAGGTTGTAGATCACTGAATCGGTCAATCGTTCGATGACAATCAGCTAAAATTGCATAACAAGTTGTCTGAGGTTGTAGTTTTCTGAATCATTCAACTATTCAATGAGAATCAGCTACTATCACGTAACAACCCATTCTGAGCTTATAAATCACCGAATCAGTCAACCAGTTGATGAGAATCTGCTACAATCATGTACCAAGACTTTCTGAGCTTACAAATCATTGAATTGGTCAACCATTTGATGAAAATTAGCTACAATCATGTAACAAGCCATTCTGAGCTTACAAATCACCAAATCGATCAACCGTTCAATGAGAATCAACTACAATCGTATAAAAGATCCTTCTAAGGTTATAGATCACTAAATCAGTCAACTGTTTGATGATAATCAGCTAAAATCATGTAACAAGTTGTTCTAAGGTTGTAATTCATCGAATTGGTCAACCGTTTGATGACAATCAGCTACAATAATGTAATAATCCATTCTGAGCTAACAGATCACCAAGCAGTCTACTGTTCGATGAGAATCATCTGTAATCATGTAACAAGCCATTCTGAGCTTACAAATCACTGAATCAGTCAACCATTCGATGAGAATCAACTAGAATCATATAAAAGATCATTCTAAGCTTGTAGATCACCAAATCGGTCAAATGTTCGATGAGAATAAATTACAATCATGCGACAAGTTGATCTAAGGTTAAAGATCACTAACTCGATCAATCATTGGATGATAATCAGATATAATCACATACCACACCATTCTAAGGTTGTAGATCATTGAATCGATGAACTATTCGATTACAATAAGCTACAATCACGTAACAACCCATTCTGAGATTACAAATCACCGAATTGGACAACCATTCGATGAGAATTTTCTACAATCACATAACAAGCCATTATGAGCTTACAAATGACCGAATCAGTTAACCGTTTAATGAGAATCAGCTACAATCACGTAACAAGCCATTGTGAGCTTACAAATCAACGAATCGGTCAATCATTTGATGAGAATCAACTACAATCACATAACAAGCCATTCTGAGCTTGACAATCAGCTAAAATTGTGTAACAAGTTTTTTGAGGTTGCAATTCATCGAATCGGTCAACTGTTTGATGAGAATCAGCTACAATCATGTAACAAGCCATTCTGACCTAACAAATCAGCAAATTGGTCTACCGTTCGATGAGAATAACCTACAATCATGTAACAAACCATTCTGAGTTTACATATTAGTGAATTGGTCATCCTTTCGATGAGAATCAACTATAATCACATGAAAGATCATTGTAGGGTTGTAGATCACTGAATCGGTCAAATGTTTGATGAGAATAAACTACAATTATGTAACAAGTTGATCTGAGGTTGCAGATCACCGAATCGATCAACCGTTTGATGAGAATCAAATACAATTATGTAAAACACCATTCTGAGGATGTAGATCACCGAATTAGTGAACCACTCAATGAGAATTATCTACAATCACATAACAACCCATTCTGAGCTTACAAATCACCAAATCGGTCAACCGTTCGATGAGGATCAGCCACTATCACAAAACAAGCCATTCTGAGCTTACAAATTACTGAATCGATCAACTGTTTGATGAGAATCAGCTACAATCACGTAAAAAGCCATTCTCAAGTAAGAGATCACTAAATCAGTCTACCATTCGATGAGAATCAACTACAATCATGTAACAAGCCATTCTGAGCTTATAGATCACTAAATGGGTCAACCATTCGATGAGAATCAACTATAATCACATAAAAGATCATTCTAGGGCTATAGATCACCGAGTCGGTCAAATATTCATTGAGAATCAACTATAGTCATGTAAAAAGTCCATCTGAGGTTACAGATCACCAACTCAATCAACCGTTTGATGAGAATCAGATACAATCACATAACACACCATTCTGAGGTTGTAGATCACCGAATCGGTGAACCGTTCGATGAGAATCAACTACAATAACGTAACAAGCCATTCTGAGCTTACAAATCACCGAATCGGTCAACCGTTCGATGTGAATTAGCTATAATCATGTAACAAGTCATTCTAAGCTCATAAATCACCAAATTGGTCAAATGTTCAATGAGAATCAACTACAATCAAGTAACAAGCCATTCTAAGCTTACAAATCACCGAATCGTTCAACTGTTCGATGAGAATCAACTACAATCAAATAAAAGATCCTTATGAGGTTGTAGATCACCTAATCAATCAACTGTTCGATGACAATTAGCTATAATCATGTAACAAGTTGTTTTGAGGTTGCAGTTTGCCGAATCGGTCAATCATTTGATGAGCATTAGCTATAATCAGGTAACAAGCCATTCTGAGCTAACAGTTCACCAAATCAGTCTACCGTTCAATGAGAATCAACTACAATCATGTAACAAGTCATTCTTGACCTTAGAGATCACTAAATCGGTCAACCATTTGATGAGAATCAAGTACAATCACATAAAAGATCATTCTAAGATTATAGATAACTGAATCGGTCAAATGCTCGATGAGAATCAACTACAATCATGTAACAAGTTGATCTAAGGTTTGCAGATCACCGACTTGATCAACCGTTTGATGAGAATCAGATACAATCACATAACAAACCATTATGAGGTTTTAGATCACCGAATCAGTGAGCCGTTCGATCAGAATCAGCTACAATCACGTAACAAGCCATTCTAAGCTTACAAATCACTGAATCGGTCTACTGTTTGATGAGAATCAACTACAATTATGTAACAAGTCATTCTAAGCTTAGAGATCACTGAATCGGTCAACCATTTGATGAGAATCAACTACAATCACATAAAAGATCATTCTAAGGTTGTAGATCATGAAATCGGTCAAATGTTCGATGAGAATCAACTACAATCATGTAACAAGTCGATCTGAGGTTGCAGATCACCAACTTGATCAACCGTTCAATGAGAATCAGATACAATCATGTAACACAACATTATGAGGTTTTAGATCATCGAATCGGTGAACCATTCGATGAGAATCAACTACAATCACATAACAATCCATTCTAAGCTTACAAACCAATGAATCAGTCAACTGTTCGATGAGAATCAGCTGCACTCACCTAACAAGCCATTTTGAGCTAACAAATTACCAAATCGGTCTACCATTCGATATGAATCAACTAGAATCATGTAACAAGCCATTCTTAGCTTAGAAATCACTGAATCGGTCAACTATTCGATGAGAATCAACTACAATCACATAAAAGATCGTTCTAAGGTTGTAGATCACCGAATTGGTCAAATGTTCATTGAGAATAAACTACAATCATGTAACAAGTCAATCTGAGGTTGTAGGTCAATGACTTGATCAACCATTCGATGAGAATTAGATAGAATCATTTAACACACAATTGTAAGGTTGTAGATCACCAAATTGGTGAACCATTCAATGAGAATCAGCTATAATCACATAAAATTCCATTATGAGCTTACATAACACCAAGTCGGTCAACCCTTCGATGAGAATTAACTACAATCATGTAACAAGCCATTCTAAGCTTACAAATCATCAAATTGGTCAATCATTTGATGAGAATCAACTACAATTTCATAAAAGATCCTTTTTAGGTTATAGATCACCGAATCGGTCAACTATTCGATGACAATCAACTAAAATCACATAATAAGTTGTTCTGAGGTTTTAGTTTGCCGAATTGGTCAACTGTTCAATGCGAATTAGCTACAATCACGTAACAAGCCATTCTAAGCTAAAAAATCACCAAATGGGTCTACCATTCGAGTAGAATCAACTACAATCATGTAACAAGCCATTCTGAGCTAACAGTTCACTGAACCAGTCAACCATTTGATGAGAATCAACTAAAATCACATAAAAGATCATTTTGAAGTTGTAGATCACTGGATCGCTCAAATGTTCGATGAGAATCAACTACAATCATGTAATACACCATTCTGAGGTTGTAGATCACCGAATTGGTGAACCATTTGATGAGAATCAACTACAATCATGTAACAAGCCATTCTGAGCTTACAAATGATTGAATCGGTCAACCATTTGATGAGAATAAGATACAATCATGTAATAATCCATTCTAAGATCACAAATCACCAAATCGATCAACTGTTAGATAAGAATCAGCTACAATATTGTAACAAGCCATTCTAAACTTACAAATCACTGAATCAGTCAATGGTTTGATGAGAATCAACTACAATTGCATTAAAGATCCTTCTAAGGTTGTAGATCACTGAATCAGTCAACCATTCGATGACAATCAGCTAAAATCATGTAACAACTTATTCTTTGGTTGCAGTTCACCAAATCGGTCAACCATTCGATGAGACTCAACTACAATCACATAACAAGCCATTCTGAGCTAACTGATCACCAAATCTATCTACCATTGGATGAGAATCAACTACAATCACGTAACAAGCAATTCTGAGATTATAGATCACTGAATCGGTCAACCATTCAATGAGAATCAACTATAATCACATAAAAGATCATTCTAAGTTTGCAGATCAGGGAATGAGTCAAATGTTTGATGAAAATCAATTACAATCATGTAACAAGTTGATCTAGGGTTGCAGATCACAGACTCGATCAACTATTCGGTGAGAATCAGATACAATCACGTAACACACCATTCATAGAATCGTTCAACCGTTCGATGAGAATCAACTACAATCAGGTAATAAGCCATTCTGACCTTACAAATAACTGAATCGGTCAACCATTGGATGAGAATCAACTATAGTCATGTAACACACCATTTTGAGGTTTTAGATCACCGAATAGTTGAACCATTTGATGAGAATTAGCTACAATCACATAACATGCCATTATGAGCTTACAAATCACCAAATTGGTCAACGGTTTGATGAGAATCAGCTACAATAACGTAACAAGACATTCTGAGCTTACAAATCACCGAATCAGTCAACCATTTGATGAGAATAAGCTACAATCACGTAACAAGCGATTCTGAGCTAACAAATCACCAAATCGGTCTACTATTCTATGAGAATCAACTACAATGACGTAACAAGCCATTCTAAGCTTACAGATCACTGAATCAGTCTACCATTCACTAAGAATCAACTACATCACATAAAAGATCATTCTAAGGTTGTAGATCACCGAATCGGTCAAATGTTTGATGAGAATCAACTACAATCATGTAACAAGTCAATCTTAGGTTGCAAATCACTGACTCAATGAACCATTTGATGAGAATTAGATACAATCTCGTAACAAACCATTATGAGGTTGTAGATCATCGAATCAGTGAACCATTTGATGAGAATCAGCTACAATCACATAACCAGCCATTCTAAGCTTAAAAATCACCAAATGGGTCAATCGTTTGATGAGAATCAAATACAATTTTGTAACAAGCCATTCTGAGCTTACAAATAACTGGATCGATCAACCATTCGATGAGAATCAAATACAATCACATAAAATATCATTCTAAGGTTGTAGATCACCGAATCGGTCAAATGTTCGATGAGAATCAACTACAATCATGTAACAAGTTGATCTTAAGTTACGGATCAATGACTCGAGCAACTGTTCGATGAGAATCAAATACAATTGCGTAACACACCATTATGAGGTTGTAGATCACCGAATCAGTGAACCGTTTGATGAGAATCAACTACAATAACATAACAAGCCATTCTGAGCTTATAAACCATCAAATCGGTCAACCGTTTGATGAGAATCAGCTACAATCATGTAACAAGCCATCCTAAGCTTACAAATCACTGAATCAGTCAACCGTTCAATGAGAATCAACTACAATCATGTAACAAGCCATTTTGAGCTTACAAATCACTAACTCAGTCAACCGTTTGATGAGAATCAACCACAGTCACATAAAAGATCCTTCTGAGGTTGTAGATCACTAAATTGGTCAACCGTTCAATGATAATCAGCTAATATCATGTAACCAGTTGTTCTGAGGTTACAATTCACCAAATCGGGCAACCTTTTGATGAGAATCAACTACAATCATTTAACAAGCCATTCTGAGCTAATAGATTACTAAATCCATCTACCGTTGATTGAGAATCAGCTACAATCACGTACCAAGCCATTCTGAGCTTACAGATCATTGAATCAGTCAACCATTCGATGAGAATATACTACAATCACATAAAAGATCATTCTAAGGTTGTAGATCACCGAATCAGTCAAATGTTTGATGAGAATCAAGTACAATCATGTAACAAGTCGATCTAAGGTTGCAGATCAATGACTTGATCAACTATTCGCTGAGAATTAGATACAATCATGTAACACACCATTCTAAGGTTGTAGATCACTAAATCGATGATCTGTTCGATGAGAATCAATTATAATCATGTAACAAGCCATTCTGAGTGTACAAATCATTGAATCAGTCAACCATTTGATAAGAATCAGCTACAATCACATAACAAGCCATTCTGAGATTACAAATCACCGAATCGGTCAACCGTTCGATGAGAATTAGCTAAAATTATGTAACAAGCCATTCTGAGCTTAAAAATCACCGAATCTGTCAACTGTTCAATGAGAATCAACTCCAATTGCATAAAAGATCCTTCTAAGGTTATAGATCACTAAATCCCTCAACCGTTCGATGATAATTAGCTAAAATCATGTAACAAGTTGTTCTGAGGTTGCAATTCGTAGAATAGGTCAACCATTTTGTGAGAATCAGCTACAATCATGTAATAAGCCATTCTGAGCTAATAGATCACCAAATCGGTCTACCTTTTGATAAGAATCAACTACACGTGAACAAACCATCCTGAGCTTACAAATCACTGAATCGGTCAACCATTCGATAATAATCAACTACAATCACATAAAAGATCATTCTAAGATTGTAGATCACTGACTCAGTCAAATGTTCGATGAGAATCAACAACAATCATGAAACAAGTCGATCTGAGGTTGCAGAACACTGACTCGATCAACCGTTCTATGAGAATTAGATACAATTGCGTAACACATAATTTTGAGGTTGTAGATCATCGAATCGGTGAACCGTTTGATGAGAATCAGCTATAATCATGTAACAAGCCATTCAAAGCTTATAAATCATTCAATTGGTCAACCATTCGATGATAATCAGCTATAATCATGCTACAAGCCATTCTGAGCTTATAAATGACCGAATTGGTCAACCTTTCGATGAGAAATAGTTACAATCACATAACAAGCCTTTTTGAGCATACAGATCACCAAATTTGTCCATCGTTCAATGAGAATCAACTACAATCACATAACAAGCCATTTTGAGCTTACAGATCACTGAATCGGTCAACCATTTGATGAGAATCAATGAGAATCACATAAAAGATCATTCTAAGGTTGTAGATCACCAAATCGGTCAAATATTTGATAAGAATCAACTATAATCATGTAACAAGCCGATCGGAGGTTGCACATCACTGACTCGATCAACCGTTCGATGAGAATCAGATACAATTGCATAACACACCATTCTGAGGTTGTAGATCACTAAATCAGTCAACCGTTCGATGAGAATCAGCTACAATCATGTAACAAGCTATTCTGAGCTTACAAATCACTGAATCAGTCAACCATTTGATGAGAATCAGCTACAATCACGTAACAAGCCATTTGAGATTACAAATCTTTTAATCTGTCAACCATTCGATGAGAATTAGCTACAATCACGTAGCAAGCCATTATGAGCTTACAAATCACTAAATCGATCAACCATTTGTTGAGAATCAACTACAATAGTATAAAAGATCCTTCTAAGGTTGTAGATCACCGAATCGGTCAACCATTTGATGACAATCAACTAAAATCATGTAACAAGTTGTTTTGAGTTTCCAGTTCACCAAATCGATCAACCATTCGATGAGAATCAGCTATAATTACGTAACAAGGCATTCTAAGCTAACAGATCACCAAATCAGTCTACCATTCGATCAAAATCAACTACAATCATGTAACAAGCCATAATGAGCTTACAGATCACTGAATCAGTCAACCATTCGATGAGAATCAACTACAATCACATAAAAGATCATTCTAAGGATATAGATCACCGAATCGATCAAATATTCGATGAGAATCAACTACAATCATGTAACAAGTCAATCTAAGGATGCAAATTACCAACTCGATCAACCATTCGATGAGAATCAAATACAATCGAGTAACACACCATTCTAAGGTTGTAGATCACTGAATCGGTGAACCGTTAGATGAGAATCAGCTACAATCACGTAACAAGCCATTCTGAGCTTGCAAATCACTGAATCGGTCAACTCTTCAATGAGAATCACCTACAATCATGTAACTAGCCATTCTGAGCTTACAAATCACTGAATCTGTCAACTATTCAATGAGAATTAGCTACAATCACATAACAAGCCATTCTAAGCTTACAAATCACTGAATCAGTCAACCGTTCGATGACAACTAGCTAAGATTACGTAACAAGTTGTTCTAGGGTTGTAGTTCGCTGAATTGGTCAACTATCTAATCAGAATTAGCTACAATCATGTACCAAGCCATCCTAAGCTAACATATTAACAAATTGGTCTCCGTTCGATGAGAATCAACTACAATCACATAACAAGCCATTCTAAGCTTACAAATCACTGAATTGGTCAACCATTCGATGAGAATCAACTATAATCACATAAAAGATCATTTTAAGGTTATAGATCACCGAATAAGTCAAATGTTTGATGAGAATCAACTACAATCATCTAACAAGTCGATATGAGGTTGCAAATCATCGAATCGATCATCCGTTCGATGAGAATCAGATAAAATCACGTAACACACCATTCTGAGGTTGTAGATGACTGAATCAGAGAACCATTTGATGAGAATTAGCTACAATCATGTAACAAGCCATTTTGAGCTTACAAATTACCGAATCGGTCAACCATTCAATGAGAATCAACTACAATCACTTAACAAGCCATTTTGAGCTTACAAATCACTAAATCAGTCAACCCTCCGATGAGAATCATCTACAATCATGTAACAAGCCATTCTAAGCTTACAAATCACCGAATCAGTCAACCGTTCAATGAGAATCAACTACAATCACATAAAAGACCCTCCTAAGGTTGTAGATCACCGAATCGATCAACCATTCGATGACAATCAGCTAAAATAGCGTAACAAGTTGTTTTGAAGTTGCAGTTCATCGAATTAGTCAACCATTCGATGAGAATCATCTATAATCACGTACCAAGCCATTCTGAGCTAACAGATCACCAAATCAATCTACCGTTCGATGAGAATCAACTACAATCACATAACAAGCCATTCCGAGCTTACAAATTATTGAATCGGTCAACCATTCGATGAGAATCAACTACAATCGCATAAAAGATCATTCTAAGGTTGTGGATCACTAAATTGCTCAAATATTCAATGAGAATCAAATACAATCATGTAACAAGTCGATTTGAGGTTGCAGATCACTGACTTATTTGACCGTTTGATGAGAATCATATACAATTGCATAACACACCATTCTAAGGTTGTAGATCACCGAATCGGTGAACCGTTTGATAAGAATCAGCTATAATCATGTAACAAGCCATTCTAAGCTTACAAATCACTTAATCGGTCAACCGTTCAATGAGAATCAACTACAATCACGTAACAAGCCATTCTAAGCTTACAAATCACCAAATCGGTCAACTCTTCAATGAGAATCAACTACAATCACGTAACAAGCCATTCTAAGCTTATAAATCACCGAATTGTTCAATTGTTCGATGAGAATCAACTATAATCGCATAAAAGATCCTTTTGAGGTTGTAGATCATTGAATTAGTCAACCTTTTGTGGTGCAGGAGCACACCTTGGCTACCTCCATGTTTAGTAGTTTTGTCTTGTACTTGACTCTAGCCAAGTCAAGAAGAGTATATTAGTTTGGTTGAAGACCTTAGAAAGTCATTTGCTATGTTGACTAGGTGAGTTAGTCATTAGGACTAAGGTCACACAATTATCCTTTGTTGGTTGTAATTAAATTCTTAGTGTTAGTAGGTGAGGTAGAGTCTTTATTGTGTTATAAACACACAAGGGAGTTGTAAAGATGCCATAAGGTCATTAATGGCCTTGGATCCTTGAAACATAGGAGGTAAGGAGTCCTAAGAAATAGGATCATGGCATAAATCAAAGATTCCATTTGTTGCAAAGTTGTCATGACAACATTTGCAATTATTGCAAATGTTGCATGCAACTCAGATAGCTTTGGATCACCTAAACTTTAGGAGGTGGGGAATCATCCAACAAGTCCTAAAATGAAGGAGATGGCATCTAATGTTAGCCAAGTCTCAAATCTGAAGATGTATGTTGCATTGTAATAGTTTTGAAGTTTGTGAATAGAGCTCTGCAAGTGTGTTACAGTTAATATTTCAAGTTTTTGTGTTGATAGTGTATTGAGATGGACTTCAAGTCTAAATCTAGTGATTTTTTAGTGTTCTATAGATAGCTTTTAGACTTTTTCATTTGAAGAGAAAATTGTTTTGAAGTCTTTTATCTTCTGATTTTTAGTATTCTAGCTAGGGTGTCTAGACTAGTTTTGTTTTGACTAGTCTAAGAATTCATGGCTGCCCCATGAAATCTAGCCATGGGAAACAACTCATGAAGGATGGAAATGGAAGGGGAGTCACTAGTGTAAATATTTTTAGGAGTCAGAGTCTTGAAAGAATGAGGAGCTATTTTTATTGTTAGGCCCTAGGTGAGCATTTGGAGTCTGGCTAGTGGTCTAGGTTATGAAGGTCTGAAGATATCTTGCAGGGAAGAAAGGTAAAGTATGGTACAAGTATAGTATGAGTTACAGTTTCATCACAACTCAACATTTTATGAGTATTGGGATCATATCAAACACTTAGGTTAAGGTTTGAGCAAGTTTCAAACAAGTTCACTATTAAGTCCTACAAATTAGGCCTATTGACCTAGTTTATAGGAATCCTTTGTACAAAGCCTATCAGACCCAAACACCACCTAAATGTTTTAAAACTTCCAAATGGGTATTCGAATCTAGTCTTATATTTTCACATTATTTGGGAATTTTTTGCAAGAAATAACAAAAAGTGACTAGTAAAGGCTACAAGGAATAGGCCTATTTTTAAGGTCACTTCATCATGAATCATGGAACCCAGTAAGAATATGAAGCAAGATCCTTCTAAAATGGATCAAATGGGAAATATTATGATTGTTTTCAAGATGGAGAACATCCTTGCAATGATGGACCAAATAAATGAATATTTGACACTTAGAGCCATCTAAGTGTAGAGGAGAAAGAGAAGTAACTACATGGTGTTAGTCTTCCAAGTTGAAGCATCAATTGATTGACTCTTATAGTAGAGTTTTTATAGGCCTTAGTTAATCACCTACGCCTGTTGGGAAGATCCTAAAGAAAAATAAGATTCTTGTGGAGACAAGTGAAGTCTCTTGGTGAATGTGCAAGCAAGCCTTCGAGCTACCATACATCATATTGGTATCAGAGCCACAATTGATTAGGCTTGTGGTTGATGTTGCAACCTCTTGAATCAATAGGAGAGAATACACCAGGTAGAACCATGGTGACTAATGTTGAATTAGCCAAGTAGGTTGAGGAACAAGAGGAGGATAACAAATTGCTAAGGCAAAAACTAGCTCAAATGGAGTAGCTCTTGGGTGAAGTCCAAGACAAACCTAATAGGGTCAAAGAGAAGATTGACCTAAAGGAAGAAAAAGAAGCAAAGGAGAAGGAATTAGAGTTGGAGGAGGAAGTACCAACACTTGATCTTGTTCTTCCCGAACAGCCATTCTTAAAGGCATTGAAAGCATTGAGTGGCAAAGCTTTGGAAGGTGTGCCATAATTTAGTGGACAAATGGATCTAGATTCAGTCATGGATTGGATAGAAAACATTGAGAACCATTTTGAATGTGATGGTATCTCAGAGGCACAAAAGGTTATGGTGGCCAACTCTAGACTAAGATGTTCAGCTCTTACTTGGTGGAAGTTTGTGCAAACCAAGAGGGAAAAGGATGGGAAAGGTCCTATAGTGACACATGGAAGGGCATGGTATCCAAAGTGAAGAAAACCTACCTTCCTAATGATTATGAAGTCCAAATTCATAGGAGGAGACACAATCTTAGGCAAAAATATTTAGATGTCCAAGCATATACCGAGGAGTTTCAAAAATTGTGTTTGAGGTCCAAGGTAGTTGAAGATGAAAGCATTAAGCTTGCAAGATACTTGAATGGCCTAAAATGGTCTATTCAAGAAGAGATGAGCCTAGTGAACTTAAAAACCATTTTCCAATGCTATCAAATGAACTTGAAGATAGAAGAGAAAATCAAAAGGAAACAAGAAACCTCTAAAGGCAAAGCTAAGAGCAAGGATAGTAGAGGACAAAGAGGTGGCTATGGTGGAAGAAGTTCTAATTTAAGGGCTCAAGGTGAGATAAAATTCAATGAGCAGAAAGAAGGAAGCTCTAGTAGAGGTGGTAGAGGAAGAGGCTCTAGCTCTAGAGGAAGGCGTGGTGGACAAGGAGGAAGAGGAAACAATTTTGCCAATATGAAGTGCTACTTGTTGCCCAAAATTTCCTATCTATTCATTTTGGCTATAGGCTGGGATCTATCCTAGGGTTTGCATTTTACCCCTATTGCACCTCTGAGAAATTTCATGGCCTTGTGTCCTATCCTCTAGTCTTTGCAACTATCCAAACTCCTTAGTCTGAAAGCCTTTAATTTGAAAATCTAGTCATTGTGGCAAAAAACCCTCAAAACCCTAGGGCCTATTCTAATTTTCCATTACTTTTTCAACCAGTTATGTCTCTACATTTCCCATGTGTGCTATATATTCTAAAGCTAGACACGAGATCTCTAAAACACAAGAGAATATCCCTTTTAGCTCCCTGATCTCATGACTACCTTATATCTCATCTCCTAATCAAATAGAATATTCTACTTTCATTCAATGACTTAGCGATTGCCCCTTCTAGTCGCCAGGTCTTAATAAGTCTTTCTTGAGATCTAGCAACTTCTGTAACAAATTCTGTAAGAATTTCCTATAGTCGCGTGGTCTCTAGATTTGGATTTCCTTTGGTTGGGTAATCTCTAAATGATTTATTGAAATGATGTTTTACTTTGTGATTATGATTTTCTCTTTAGTCGTTGAGTCTCTAAATAGAGGTGCAAAATTCTTTCACGATTGTCTCCAAGTCTCTAAATCTTCATGCAGTTAGTCATTCCATTCAGTGATTTGGAAATACTTTAGTCGTATTATCTCCCAATGATGGTGGTTATCTCTTACCTGGTTAGCAATTCAGTGACGCGGTTGTCTCCTGATCTCCAGATGTAGCGGCTAAGTGATAAAAGATTCTAAGACTCAGCGACAACCGTAGGATGAAAATTTGATCAACGGATAGCATGTAATCTCAGAGCTAAATTGTGCTTTGAGAAATCTTTCAGTGACTCCAAGAATAAGGGTTTTCGCCAAGTCTCCAGATGTAACTAAGGTTAGAAAAAGTATATCACGACTGGGAGATTTTGTACAGTCGTGTGATCTCCAGATTTGCCCAAGTTGTGGTAAGGTTAATGTTATGGCTAAATCCAGTGGTTACCCTCCTCATTCAGTGACCTCATGACTATATGGTCTCAAAGTCTCAGGATCCTGATGGTTAGGCACCTAACCTTGAGTGATTCAGTGACACGGTTAGTCTCATGGTCGTTGAATAAAATAGTTAAGTCAAGAATTCTTTCGTGACTTAATATAGACTATAGGATGGAAGAAAAAAGGAGGATCAATGGTGGTCACGACATCTCAGAAAGAAGGTTGAAAAGTTAGAAGGCTGGAGCAATTAAGAGACTTCCTTTGGTCGCTGAATCTCTAGATACGCTTAGTCAGGTAATGAAAATAGACTTTAGTCACTAGGTTGCTAGATGAAAGAAAGATTGAAGGAGCCCCTATAGTCGCCAGATTGGGGAATGAATAAATGGTTAAGTTTTTATTCAGTGACTAAGCGACTGTGTGTTCGTAAGATCTCTTATTTCTGGTAGTCAAGTCCTAAGCATCCAGTGATCTGGTGGGCAGTCTAGTTTCTTTTAGTTGCATAGTCTTCAGATGGTTGGTGGTTTTGGCTCTGAGGCAGTTAAAGATCAAGTTAGATCTATAGTTGGTGCATGATCTTAAGGAATCTTTTGAGCTCATGAGATCATACGACAACCATCAATTTGGAATCAAGCCTGAAGGAAAGTTGTCAGTGGGTCCACTGCCATGTAGTCTGAGGTGTTTGCTCCTGATTGATCGAAGGATTGTGATGTGGAAACATGTCAAAGCGGGCCCAGTTCTTCAAAGATGTAGTCACTAGATCTCTAAATTTAAATGCATGATTAAATATGAGTTAGATTGCCCTTAGTCGGGAAGACTCGTAAGTCAATCATGGTCAACCAAAAGTTCACGAGACTTGAAATTTTATACAATCGTGTAATGTTAAGATGTGCTTGAGTTAAGTAAAAGGTTAACATTATGTTAGAACTAGTGACTATAATAACATTCAGAGATCCAACGACTATGTGTTCTCGTAATCTCCTCTTCCTAATGGTTATGTTCCAAATATTCAGAGACTTAGCGACATGGTTATCTCCTAGTCTCGTGATGCAGTGGCTAAGTCATAAAAGATCAAGTGACTTGGCAACTACCATCAGATCAGTAGGATCAATGCTTGTTGTGTGATCACTAGACAAAGTCAAAGTTAGTGAAAAGGTCAGGAGATTCAGTGCCCAAAGAGGAAAAGAGACCTAAGGTGAATGCAAGGTTAAGGTTAAAAGTGTAAGTAGTGCCCGGGTAAAATAGAAGATCTGACGACTGTGTTTTAAAATGAGATCAAGTTTAAATATCAGCCATTGATGAAGATAAAGCTTGGCACCACCTGTGACCATTTTAATTTTTTAAAATTCAAATATCTAGGAGTACCAGATTTGAACAGTTATGGTGAGCCTAAGTTGCAGAGAGGTAGATAGATCAAGGAGGCTTGTCCATAGGTAGATGCAGTACAAAGATGGACACGCAAAATGATATCTAATCAGTTGGGATATTTTCATGAGCATTTATGATCAGACATGATAGATTTAGGGTTTGATTATTCTATGAAAATTTGTAAACCCTAATTAGGTTTTTTCTCCTACCTACGTGCAAAAAAGGAGATGTATATAATGTTTTTGGAGCTTTTAGAGCTCAGAGTTTACATTTTGTAAAAGAGAGATTTTTTTTTCTGAGGAGTTATCTGTGGCATTATTTCTGCCCTCTGACTTTCTATAGTTTGTAACCTTTCATTGATGTTTAGATATTGTAAAGGTATTTTGTGACATTCTTTCTATCCCTATGCCCTTCTTGTCTAAATTTTCTCTTATTGAGTCAAGTATATGTATGTTTTTGGTGATATCTTAGGGTTCTTGATCCCTCTTTCTTTCTATAATTCATGTGTATTCCTATGGATGATTTGATTTGAATGATCTTGTGGGTATACTTCAACCCCTTGACAACCTGTCTCATTCCTATACCTAGTTGCAGAGGTGAATGTTTGTTTGCAAGTCATAAATTGTGTCTAAATTCTTAGGAATGCTATTGTTTGTGAAATTCTCTCTTTCCCTGAATAGCCTCTTTCTATTGCGAACCCTTCTATGAAATATTGATGCAAGCCTATTTAGTGAGTTATGATCTCCTAGACCTAAGTTTGTGCACTAATTTCATCCTCTATACTATAATTCATACCATCATTTCAGTGTATCACCTAGTAGGATAGTTTTCTTTCAGTTATTTCCTTTTTCATGCATTCCTTCTATCCCTTTCCCTCAAGATTTTACTTTCCTGTTAAAGAGCAAATTAAGGTGATTATCCAAGAGGAACTACCCTAGAACCTAGAGGTCTCATCTCAATTAGCATAGGTCCCACAACCTGGAGATGATTCCCATGTTATACTAAGTTATCAAGACCAAGAGAGCTTGAAACAAGGGTGCAAACTTAGTGTATAACAATTCTGGCATGCCCGGTGGGACAACAAAATAAGTTTATCTTTGAAAGATTATGCTATCTCTGATATACTGATTACATAACACAAACTTTCTAAAAGTTTTCTATCAAGTATATCTGGCGACTCCACTGATTTCATAGATTCAGGCTAACCTTGTTCAAAGTTTATGAGAAAGATTGAAACTAGAAGCTCAAATCCTACTAAATTTTTAGAGTTGCCCTTAAAAAGAGGCTACAAAGGTAGATCAACCCAGAGGACATCTCCTACAAGGAGAGTACATTCTACACCACCTGATACTTTAGAAAGGAGACCTTTTCCCTTTCATCTCAAAAGAAGAGAAAGATCTCTAACCAAAGATCTAGAAGAAGATTCAAATCCAGCACCAAATATAACTCACACAGTTGCTACTCAACAAATTTCAGCTCCTACAATGGCTAGACAGTATGATTTTGCACCTTTTAACCAAGGGAGTCCATTAGTCTTTGCTCAACATCATGATGTGCCCTTGGTGGCATTAAAAAGTCTACCTAATTTCACAAGTGAAGGACAAACTACAGCTTGTGAGCATATAAGAGATGTGACCACTATCTGCTGTATACATAATATAACTCAAGAACATGTGGCCACCAAGTTATTAGCAGCCTCTCTCAAAGGTAAGGCTCTTGAATGGTTTAGAACATTAACTTTTGGTTCCATTAATTCATGGGATGCATTGAGTAAACATTTTGAGGATAAATCAGAGAGCTTGTCTTTGGTTGAGCAGTTGACAACCATTAAAGGAGATCCTCAAGAACAAATGACAGACTATAACAATAGATTCCTCAAGACATGGAATAGAATTCCAGTCTTGGTGAGGCCATCAGCTGACCATGCTTTCCTATACTTCTTGGAAAGTTCAAATGGCCAAATTTCTTTCATGATCCAATCTATGGGTGGTACCTCCTTACCCCAAGCTTTTGATATAGTTGTTAGGACTGAAAATTGTTTAATCCAAGTAGGCATGATAGCTAGAAGGCCAACCATGCCCATCTTTCCTAGCCTTCAACCCATTGCACCTTTACAAGTACCCCCATTTACCCCTATTCCTACCATATTAGCACCTTAGGCTAGTACTAATGGTCAGGAGCTAACGACAAGTTTCTCTCAAGAGCTACACAAAATGAAGAATAGTCAACAAACTAGTTAGCAAGAAATGACAAATTTGTTGCAAACTTTGACTAAAGAGGTCGCAAACCTAAAGAGGCAAGGGAAAGGAATTAGACCACCCTTTCTACCACAAGGCCAAGGTCCTAATCAATAATATCAGAATCAGGGATAGCCTTATCAACAAAATAGGCCACCATACCAAGGAGGTTATCAAGGACAAAGACAAAATTTTAATCAAAGACCATTCCAACCATACAACCCTGCACCTCTTAATTCTACAAATCTAGTTAGGGACATGGTCCCTAGTCAAAATAATATGGTTATGGACAATGAATGGTGTTTCCCTTGTAATCAGCCTCATAATCAGGCTACATGTTCAAATGGATGGATGAACCAAGCTCTATTGGTTGAAAATGCCTCACAAGCTCAATCAGAGGCTTCTTCCAGTGGATCAATTCCTCAACAAGAACCACAAGAGAATGAGACTGCTCTTTTCAATTGGGAGCAGCAAGACTTCAATGGAGTCATTGATGAACCTTCCATTGCTACCAATACAAGGTCAAAGAGAAGAGCTCAAGATATGGAGTGAGCAGACTCTGGGACTAAGGCCACTTCATCTACAGAACCAATACAGCAAGCTACTCCCATCATATTTAAGAAGGTTCTTGTCATTACAAGAAAAGAAGGCCAGACTCTCAAGGAGGTGGAGCCTATTATAGTAAAAGCACAACAAAGAGTACACACCATGACACCTTTCAACATTGTAGACAACATGACGAAGGCGAATATTACCATGTCTATGTGGGATTCTTTGGCTATTACAGGACAACCTAAGATTTTGAACAAAGCTATGACTGAAATGACAACTCCTCAGCCTACAAAAGAAGCTGCAAAGCCAGTGTTGGTCAACACTGATCAAGAAAAGGAGGCTCCAAGTTGCAACTCCAAAGCCAATACCATCCAAGGTAGGAACTCAAAACCACCTCCCTTTTATGTATCCTTAATTACTGGAAAATCCTTAGTACATAATTGTATGGTAGATAGTGGAGCTACTAGTATTGTAATGCCCAAAAAGGTGGCTAACCAATTAGGACTTAAATATGAACCCCTCCAAAAGAAGGTTACAAAACTTGATGGATCCTTAATTAATACTATAGGTGTGACTAAGGATACCAGTCTAATCCTTCATGCTAGTCCTAATTTCTCCATCCTACTTGATATTTATATCATAGATCTCCCTACTTTATTTTCCATATGTTTATCAAAGGAGATTAGAGCCAAAATAGGAGGCTACCTTTCTTCTGATTGGTCTCACATGCTTTTTCACACAAGATATGGTACCAAGGTTACCATTAAATTTGAATCATTGGTAGCACACCATATAGAACCATAGGTGTCCAATACCATCAATACAAACTACCCTATATTTGATGACAATGATTTCTCAACTATCAGATAAGCAAACACTAAGATAGAAAGTATCCTTGATATTTTACTTGATGAATTAGAATTAGAAAAGGCTTTTGAGGCCCAAGAAAATGTCATTTAGGATGCTGGTTTGGGAAGTTATTTGATACAAGAAAGTGGATCCATAGAGCCAAACCTCCTCAAAGAGGACATTGATTCAAAGGATCAAAGCCATCAGGTTTGGGAAATGTTTTTTGATGGAGCTAGAAGCAAACATGGTTTTGGTGGTGGTGCTATGCTAGAGTCCCCAAAAGGAGAAAGATACTATATAGCTTTCAGATTCAGTTTCTCCTACACTAGCAACACTGCAGAATATGAAAGCCTTGTGAATGGACTGGAGTGGGCTAGAAAAGGAGGGCTTAAAGCCCTAAAAGTTTATGGTGACAGTGAGTTAGTAGTCAGCCAAGTAAGAGGGATAAGTGCAACCAAAAATGACACCTTGAGAGCATACAAACATAGAGTTTGGGATGCAATTGAAGACTTTTGTGCTTTCAATATTGTTGCCATCCCTAGGAAGCTAAATCAAAATGCAGATAGATTAGCTTCTATTGGATCTCAGTATGACATTCCTAATAGTATTTCAAAGGAGGAGACCCAACAGCACACCAAAGTGATTGTCAAACCTTCTATCCCTGATAATGATACTAATTGGCAAGTGTTTGACAATGATGAGAAAATTTTGCAATTCTTGTTTCAGGAAGATGTATTTTTAGAGCATAACCAAGACAGACTATTGCAAAACTATGGTGACCAAGTGATACAACTTAAGTCTAACAAAATGCCTAAAGGTCTTGTCACCTTAGAAGTTGTCTTCAACAAAGATGATCAAGTTAAGAAAAATAAAGCTGGCCTGGTGGTTCAACAAGAACATTGTGTTGAATTAGAGTTAGAACCAGGTAAAAGCTTACAATTTGGAAAACTAAACATTGATTTGGAAAAGTAGGCTTATGCCCAACTATTAAAAGAATTTAGTGTTGTATTTGCATGGCAATATGAAGACCTTAAAGGTTTTAATCTAGCCCTTGCTCAGCACACTATTTAACTAGAGCCTAATGCCAAGCCAGTCAGACAAAAGCAAAGGCCTGTTAATCCCAAGCTTGAGCTACTTATGCATAAAGAGGTGCTCAAACTAATAGAAAGTGGTATCATCTACCGCATCAAACATACTAGTTGGGTTTCCAACCTTGTTCTTGTAAGGAAGAAGAATGGGGAGTTGAGGTTATGTGTTGACTTCAGGGATCTTAACAGGGCCTCTTTAAAAGACTGCCATCCATTACCTTCTATGGAACAAATCTTACAATGTGTCTCTGGATCCGAGAGATTTTCATTATTGGATGGCTATTCAAGATACAATCAGATCCTAGTTAATGAAGAGGATCAATACAAAACTACATTTACAACCAAGTGGGGAACCATGGCTTATCAAAAGATGCCCTTTGGTTTGTCAAATGTAGGTGCTACTTTTCAAAAGGCAATGGATATGGCCTTTAAAAACCTCATGTACAAATTTGTACTGGTCTACTTAGATGACATAACTATCTATTCTAAACATGCAGTAGATCATATCAAACATCTAATGAAAATCTTTGAAAGATGTAGAGTTTGGGATATCTCTTAATCCCAAGAAATGTGTGTTTGTAGTCCATGAAGGAAAATTGCTAGGATATGTAGTATCCAAGAAAGGAATTATAGTAGAGCCTGAGAGGATTGCAGCCATCCTAGAGCTACCATTGCCACATCATAAGAAAAGTCTCCAATCTTTCATAGGAAAGATTAATTTTGTTAGGCATTTCTTGCCTAATATTGCAGATTTATTAAAGCCTTTAACAACCATGTTAAAGAAGAGTTCAAATTTCAGCTGGACTAAAGAAGGCAAAGCCAATTTCTAGGCTATCAAAGAGGCCTTGACAGAAGCCCCTACTCTATTAAACCCAAATTTTAGTAAAGATTTTATCCTTTATACTTATGGAGGTCATGATGCTATATCTACTATGTTGACTCAAGAAAATTCAAATGGGTTGGAGCAACCTATTGCTTTCTTCAGTAAAGGTTTGGAAGAGTATGAACAAAGGTACTCTTTTTTGGAAAAACATGTACTTGTTTTGGTAAAGAGCCTTAAAAAGTTTAGATATTTATTGACCCATAGCAAGGTACACTTGAAGGTTACTCATCCAAGTGTCAAAGAATTTTTTCTTTCCAAGGACTTAAATGAGAAAAGAGCTGGTTGGATTACCAAGGTAATGGAATATGACATTGATATCCAAACCACCAAGCTGGTTAGAGAAAGAGGTCTTTGTGAGCATTTGGTAGAAGATGAAAGTTCAAAGAAATCAGAACAAAGAGATTCATCTCTGGTTGTGCATTCTATAGAGGAGTAGGCCAAGGCATCAGATTGGTTGCCTAACATGATCCATTACTTGAAGATAGGACAATGTCCTGCAAGCCTAGATTCAACAAAAAGAAGATATTATAGATTACAATCTATTCCTTTTGTCCTAATAGATGAGGTTATTTTTAGAAAGGATCACAGTGGTGTCCTTTTAAGATGTATTGATTCATAAAAGATAGCTGATGTCCTATTTGAATTTCATGATGGACCTTCTGGAGGTCACTTTTCTCCTAGGACTACGGCTTTTAAAATCATGAGGGCTGGATATTATTGGCCATCTATCTTCAAGGATAGTCATGATTATGTGAGAAAATGCATCAAATGTTCTATGTTTGTAGGAAAGGAAAGGCTTGTAGCCCTACCCCTTCAGCCAATCAGAACAAAGAAACCATTCATGAAGTGGGGCATAGACTTTATTGGTATGATTAATCCGTGTAGGACACAAGTGGATAATCACTGCAACAAATTATTTCACTAGATGGCCAGAGGTAGTGGCCTTGAAAGATTCAAATGAGAGTGTTGTCTTGAGTTTTTATGATGATATAATTCATAGATTTGGCACTCCAAACTCCATAATATCAGATAATGCATTGGCATTCATAGGCCTTAAAGTCTTAGAATGGGCAATAAAAAAAGGCATCTATCTGAATACAAGTTCAAATTACTACCCTCAAGGAAAAGGGTTGGCTGAATCAACTAACAAGAACTTGATTAGGATAATCAAGAAGACTGCAAGATAACCAGAGAGATTGGCATACTAAATTGAAGTTTGCCTTATGGTTAGACAGGATCACCCCAAAGAAAATAACTGGTAATTCTCCTTATGTATTAGTGTATGGCAAAGAGGCTAAGTTTTCCATTTCAACTGAATTGCCAGCTTTGGACTTGGTCACTCAATATGTCCTATTTGAAGAAGGAGATCCCTTACAAATCAGGTATGCTCAACTCATAGAGTTGGAGGGACTCAGATACAAATCCATGAAAGATATGGAGTTCCATCATATTCAAACAAAGAAAAGTTTTGATAGAAGAGCCAGGGCCAGAGACTTCAAGATTGGAGATGTAGTCCTCAAGTGGGATGAATTTAGATCAAAACCTGGCAGACATACAAAGTTTGATTCTTTCTGGGGTGGACCATTTGTTATCACAGAATGCAAGGGGCCTAATGCTTTTTAGCTATCAACTCTTGGAGGAGATACCTTTCCTATAGCAGTAAATGGATTCCACTTGAAGCCTTGCTTTGAGGTCAATCCTTCCTTGTAAATCTCTGTGAATATGTTTCTTGCTTTCTTTCCCTACTTTCTAGGTTAGTTTTCCCTTTTTTCCAAGAAGTGCTTGTGCACAAGTTTTGTCCCTCTAGTCCCATATCTCTCTCTGTTAGGAAGTGTTTGTGATCAAATGATGACCCCTATGCTGAATGGATCATTTTAAGGCCACTGGTTTCTATGTCTAGCAGGCTGACATCTAGTAGAAATCGCCAAAATGTTGCCCAAAATTTCCTATCTATTCATTTTGGCTATAGGTTGGGATCTATCCTAAGGTTTTCATTTTACCCCTATTGCACCTCTAAGAAATTTCATGGCCTTGTGTCCTATCCTCTGGTCTCTACAACTATCCAAACTCCTTAGTCTGAAAGCCTTTAATTTGAAAATCTAGCTATTATGGCAAAAAACCCTCAAAACCCTAGGGCCTATTCTAATTTGCCGTTACTTTTTCAGCCAATTATGTCTCTACATTTCCCATGTGTGCTTTATATTCTAAAGCTAGTCGTGAGATCTCTAAAACTCAAGAGAATATCCCTTTTAGTTCCCTGATCCCATGACTACCTTATATCTCTTAGTCTCCTGATCGGATAGAATATTCTACTTTCATTCAATGACTTAGCGATTGCCCCTTCTAGTCGCTAGGCCTCAGTAAGTCTTTCTTGAGATCTAGCGACTTCTGTAACAAATTCTGTAAGAATTTCCTATAGTTGCATGGTCTCTAGATTTGGATTTCCTTTGGTCAGGTAATCTCTAAAAAAAGGAGATGTATATAATGTTTTTTGGAGCTTTTAGAGCTCAGAGTTTACATTTTGTAAAAGAGAGATTTTCTTTCTGAGGAGTTATCCGTGGCATTATTTCTGCCATCTGACTTTATGTAGTTTGTAACCTTCAATTAATGTTTAGATATTGCAAAGGTATTTTGTGACATTCTTTCTGTCCCTATGCCCTTCTTGTCTGAATTTTCTCTTATTGAGTTAAGTATATGGATGTTTTCAATGTTATCTTAGGGTTCATGATCCATCTTTCTTTCTCCAATTTATGTGTATTCATGTGGATGATTTGATTTGAATGATCTTGTGGGTATACTTCAACCCCCTGACAACCTGTCTTATTCCTATACCTAGTTGTAGAGGTGAATGTTTGTTTGCAGGTCATAAATTGTGTCTAAATTCTTAGGAATGCTATTGTTTGTGAAATTCTCTCTTTCCCTGAATAGCCTCTTTCTATTATAGACCCTTTTATGAAATATTGATGCAAGCCTATTTAGTGAGTTGTGATCTCCTAGACCTAAGTTTGTGCACCGATTTCATCCTTTATACTATGATTCATACCATCATTTTGGTGTATCACCTAGTAGGATAGTTTTCTTTTCAGTTATTTCCATTTTCATGCATTCCTTCTATCCATTTCCCTCAAGAGTTTACTTTTCTATCAAAGAGCAAATTAAGGTGATTATCCAAGAGGAACCAGCCTTGAACTTGGAGGTCTCATCTTAGTTAGCATAGGTCCCACAACCTAGAGATGATTCCCATGCTATACTAAGTTATCAAGACTAAGAGAGCTTGAAACAAGGGTGCAAACTTAGTGTATAACACTACCATTGTGATCAAATGGGGTACCCTACCTATAGATGCCTAGAGAAAGGTGGTTCATCACAAGGAGGAGACAAGAGAACTAACTTAGTTCAAGATGAGTCTAATGTAATAGAGAAGCATGTTGAGGTACCATTGAATTCAGAAGAAGGAGAGAACCTCATGATGAGGAGAACTCTAATCAAGGAGCTGGTGAAAGAAGATCCAAGCCAAAGGAGGTCTTTGTTTAGGATTAAGTGCAAGATTATGGGGAAAGTATGTAGGGTCATTATTGATTCAGGATCTACTAATAATATTATGTCAGAGGAAGTAGTCAGCAAGTTGAAGTTGACAAGGATACCCCACACCAATCCTCACAAGGTTACTTGGTTAAATGAGCAAGCATGGGTGGAGTTCTCCATTGGAAGGTACAAAGAAAAATTTTTATATGATGTATTGCCTATGGATGTATGCCATTTTCTCCTAGGTAGACCATGGCAATTTGATCGCCAAGCCATACATGATGGAGGAAAGAATTCTTATTCTTTCAAGAAGGACAATGTGACCTTCAAAATATAGTAATTATTGGAGGATGCTAAATTAAAGACAACAGGTCCAAATGTCCTTATGGTGGGTGAAAAGGAGTTCTTACAAACCATGGAAGAGAGTGAAGGTGTAGGATTTATATTGGTGTTAAGACCAAAGGAGGTAGATGAAGGTAAGGTGACTAAGAAGATAGAGTTACCAAAGGAGATTCAAGGTATGTTGTAGACTTACGAAGGTATTGTAAGTGATGGTCAACCATCAATTTTGCCCCCTAAGAGAGCCATAAGCCATAGGATAGACCTTATCCCAAGAGCTACCCTACTTAATAAAGCAGCCTATAAGATAACCCCTCAACAAAATGAGGAAATAGCAAGACAAATACAAGAACTCCTAGACCAAGGCCTAAGTAGAAAGAGTATTAGTCCATGTGTTGTACCCACTATACTTGCACCAAAGAAAGGAGGAACTTGGAGGATTTGCATAGATTCAAGGGATATCAATTTAGTAACTATAAGGTATAGGTTACCTATCCCTAGGATTGAAGACTTAATGGACTATTTAGGTGAAGCTAAGTACTATAGCAAGATAGACTTGAAGAGTGGCTATCACCAAATAAGAATACATGAAGGAGATTAGTGGAAGACAACCTTCAAGACCAATGAAGGGTTGTATGAATGGCTTGTCATGGCATTTGGATTGTCCAATGCCACCTCCACATTCATGAGGCTCATGAATGAAGTCCTCAAAGACTACATAGGGAAGTTTGTAGTTGTATATCTAGATAATATAAAAAATTTTAGCAAGACAAGGAGTGAGCATCTAGAGCATCTTGATATTGTTTTCAAGAAGCTACATGAGGAGAAGTTGATGATCAACTTGGAGAAGTATGAGTTCATCCAAATAGAGCTAGTGTACCTTGAGTTTGTCTTATCACAAGGAAATCTAAAAATGGACAAAAGTAAAGTGGAGGCTATCATGAATTGGCCTACTCCAAGGATAGAAACTGAGGTAAGAAGTTTTCATGGCCTTGCACAATATTATGGGAAATTCATAAGGTAGTTTAGTGCCATTTGTGCTCCTATGTTAGACACAATCAAAGGAGGAATGAAAACCAAGTTTGTATGGGATGAGAATGCTAAAAAAATCTTTGAGTTGTTGAAGGATAAAATAGCTACCCAACCTATTTTAGTGCTACCAATCTTTGAGAAGTTTTCACCATTAAGTGTGATGCTAGCAATGTAGCAATTGGGGCTGTTCTAAGCCAAGAAGGAAGACTGGTGGCTTTCCATTCAAAGAAGTTAAGTGAAGCCAAGAAGAAGTACTCTTCTTATGACCTTGAGATGTACTCATTGGTCCAAGCTCTAAGGAAGTGGAGGCACTACTTGCTTCCAAAGGAATTCATTGTGTATTCAAACAATCAAGCACTTAGTTTCTTGAATTCACAAGAGAAGTTGAGTCACAAGCACATGAAGTGGGTTGAGTACCTACAAGCATATACCTTTAATATCAAGCACAAGAAGGGTGTCTTCAATAAAGTGGCAGATGCATTATCTAGAAGGGCACTCACAATCCAAGAAATTTAATTGAAAAGCATGGGGATAGATCAATTCAAGGATATATATGCAGATGATGAAGATTTTGCTGACATGTACAAGGTATGTGTTGAATACAAGAATCATTTTCATAGTAGGTATGCTGAGTATACTTTGCAAAGTGATCTCTTGTTTAAGGGTAATCAATTATGTGTTCCTAGAGGCTCTATTAGAGAGAATTTAATTTAAGAAAAGCATAATGGTGCTTTGAGTGGTCACTTTGGGATCACTAAGACTCAAGACCTTGTTTCAAGGTTTTACTATTGGCCAAGGATGAATCTAGATGTAAGGAGGTATGTGGAAAGTTGTGTTGTATGTCAAAAGGCCAAGGACACTTCATCAAATGCAGGCCTTTATCAACCACTACCTATTCCTACTAGACCATGGGAATCCTTGAGTATGGATTTTGTAGTTGGGTTACCCAAGACAAGACAAGCTATGGATAGTGTTTATGTGGTTGTAAATAGATTCATTAAGATGGCTCACTTTGTGCCATTCAAGATCACTAATGATGCTAGTCATAATAGCCCCTATTTTCTTCAAAGAAATTGTGAGAATCCATGGGTTACCTATCAGCATTGTGTCAAACAGAGACACTAAGTTCATGAGTCATTTTTGGAAGACTCTTTGGCAAAGGTTAGGCACTAACTTGTCCTTTGGATTGGCATACCATCCCCAAATTGATGGCCAAATCGAGGTTGTTAATAGAAGCCTTGGAAATCTTCTAAGATATTTGACTAAGGAGTATGGTCAACAATGGGATCAGTTGATTGGGCAAGTTGAATATGCCTACAATGACACTATCAATAGATCAATAGGGAAGAGTCCATTTGAAATATTACATGGACTACATCCTAGAGGTGTTTATGAATTGAGAGATTTGAAAGATGGGGTGAAGGGAAGTGGCTATGCTGAAGACTTTGCATATGCTATGCAAGAGATCCATGAAACAGTGAGGAAAACCTTGACAAAGAACACCATGAAACACAAAGCTAAGGTAGATTAAAGTAGAAGGATAGTTGAGTTTAATGTTGGTGAATTAGTCATGGTGCATCTTAACAAGTCAAGATTGCAAAAATGAGTCCCTCACAAGTTGCAGATGAGGACGATAGGACCCTGTCCTATATTGGCTAAATATGGTGATAATGCATTCAAGGTTAAACTGTCAGAAGACAGTGGACTATCACTAATTTTTAACATTGTAGACTTAGTACATTATAGAGGACCATAGAAAGATATGGATTAGAATATTCAAGAAGTAATCAGAGATGTAGAAGGGTTGCAATTACCTACTGTTACAGTCAAAGGAGCTGACAGTGTGTTGGACACAAGAGTCTATAAAAAGACTAGGACTAAAGAGTATAAGGAGCATCTCATAAAGAAGCATGGTCAGATGGATGCTAATGCAATATGGATAAAGGATTCAGAGTTCAAGAAGATGGGGATTGATCCAAGCATCCTCAATCCAAGGGTGGATTGATCTTTTTATTTTTGGGAGGATGGTGCAGGAGCACACCTAGGCTACCTCCATGTTTAGTAGTTTTGTCTTGTACTCGACTCTAGCCAAGTCAAGAAGAGTAGATTAGCTTGGTTGAAGACCTTAGAAGGTCATTTTCTATGTTGGCTAGGTGAGTTAGTCATTAGGAGTAAGGTCACACAATTAACCTTTGTTAGTTGTTATTAAATTCTTAGTGTTAGTAGGTGAGATAGAGTCTTTATTATGTTCTAAACACACAAGGGAGTTGTAAAGATGTCATAAGGTCATTAATGGCCTTGGATCCTCAAAACATAGGAGGTTAGGAGTCCTAAGAAAAAGGATCATGGCATAAATCAAAGCTACCAATTGTTGCAAAGAAATTGTCATGACAACATTTGCAATTATTGCAAATGTTGCATGCAACTCAGATAGCTTTGGATCCCCTAAAGTTTAGGAGGTGGGGAATTGGCCAATAGGCCCTAAAATGAAGTATATGGCATCTAATGTTAGCCAAGTCTTGAATCTCAAGATGGATGTTGCATTGTAATAGTTTTGAAGTTTTTGAATAGAGCTTTGCAAGTGTGTTACAGTGAATATTTCAAACTTTTATGTTGACACTATATTGAGATGGACTGAAAGTATAAATCTAGTGATTTTTTAGTGTTCTATAGATAGTTTTTAGACTTTTTCATTTGAAGAGAAAATTGTTTTGAAGTCTTTTATCTTCTGATTTTTAGTGTTGTAGCTAGGGTGTCTAGACTGGTTTTTTTTTTACCAGTCTAAGAATTCATGGCTGCCCCATGAAATATAGCCATGGGAAACAACTCATGAAGGATGGAAATGGCAAGGGAGTCACTAGTGTAAATATGTTTAGGAGTAGGAGTCTTGAAAGAATGAGGAGCTATTTTTATTGTTAGGCCCTAGGCAAGCATTTGGAGTCTGGGTAGTGGTCTAGGTTATGAAGGTTTGAAGATATCTTCCAAGGAAGAAAGGTACAGTATGGTATAGGTATAGTATGAGTTAGGGTTTTATCAAAACTCAATATCTTATGAGTATTGGGTTCATATCAAACACTTAGGTTAAGGTTTGAGCAAGTTTCAAACAAGTTCACTGTTAAGTCCTAGAAATTAGGCCTATCGACCTAGTTTATAGGAATCCTTTATACGGAGCCTTTCAGACCTAAAAAAAACTTGAATGTTTTAAAACTTCCAAATGGGTATCTGAATCTAGTCTTATATTTTCACATTTTTTGGGAAAGTTTTGCAAGAAACAACAAAAAGTGACTGATAAAGGCTACAAAGAATAGGCCTATTTTTTAGGTCACTTCATCAAGAATCATGGAACCCAGTAAGAATATGAAGTAAGATCCTTCTAAAATGGATCAAATGGGCAAGATTATGATTGTTTTCAAGATGGAAAACATCCTTGCAATGATAGACCAAGTTTATGAAAATTCAACACTTAGAGCCATCTAAGTGTAGAGGACAAAGAGAAGTAACTACATGGAGTTAGTCCTCCAAGGTGAAGCATCAATTGATTGAATCTTATAGTAGCATTTGTATAGGCCTTAGTTAATTACCTAAGCCTATTAGGAAGATCCTAAAGAAGAATAGGATTCTTGTGGAGACAAGTGAAGTCTCTTGGTGAATGTGCAAGCAAGCCTTGGAGCTACCATACATCAGTTTGATGACAATTAGCTAAAATTGTGTAACAAGTTGTTTTGAGGTAGCAGTTTGCTGAATCGGTCAACCGTTCAATGAGAATCAACTACAATCATGTAACAAGTCATTCTGAGCTAACAGATCACCAAATCGGTCTATCGTTCGATGAGAATCAACTACAATCACATAAAAAGCCATTCTGAACTTACAAATCACTGAATCGGTCAACCATTCAATGAGAATCAACTACAATCACATGAAAGATCATTCTAAGGTTGTAGATCACCAAATCAGTCAAAAGTTTGATGAGAATAAATTACAATCATGTAACAAGTCGATCTAAGGTTGTAGATCATCGACTCAATCAACCATTTAATGAGAATTATATACAATCACGTAACACACCATTCTGAGCTTATAGATCATCTGATCGGTGAACCATTTGATGAGAACTAACTATAATCATGTAACAAGCCATTTTGACCTTACAAATCACCGAATCGGTTAATAATTTGATGATAATTAGCTAAAATTATGTAACAAGCCATTTTTAGATTACAAATCACTAAATCGGTCAACTGTTCAATGAGAATTAGCTACAATCACATAACAAGCCATTATGAGCTTACAAATCACCAAATCGATCAACCATTCGATGACAATGAACTATAATCGCATAAAAGATTCTTCTGAGGCTGTAGATCATCGAATCAGTCAGCCGCTCGATGACAATCTGCTAAAATCATGTAATAAGTTGTTTTGAGGTTCCAGTTAGCCAAATCGGCCAACTGTTTGATGAGAATTAGCGAAAATCATGTAACAACTCATTTTGAGCTAACAGATCACTAAATCGGTCTATCGTTTGATGAGAATCAACTACAATCATGTAACAAGCCATTTTAACCTCACAAATCACTGAATCAGCCAATGATTTGATGAGAATCAAGTACAATCACATAAAAGATCATTCTAAGCTTGCAGATCACCAAATCAGTCAAATATCTGATGAGAATCAACTACAGTCATGTAACAAGTCAATCTGAGGTTGCAAATCACCAACTCGATCAACTATTTGATGAGAATCAGATACAATCATGTAACACACCATTCTCAGGTTGTAGATCAATGAATCGGTGAACCGTTTAATGAGAATAAGCTACAATCATGTAACAAGCCATTCTAAGATTATAAATCACTGAATCGGTCGGCCATTAAATGAGAATCAGCTACAATCACGTAACAAGCCATTCTGAGCTTACAAATCACCGAATTGGTCAACTATTTGATGAGAATCAGCTACAATCACATAAGAAGCCATTCTGAGCTTAGAAATCACCGAATTAGTCAACTGTTTGATGAGAATCAACAACAATCACATTAAAGATCCATCTAAGGTTATAGATCACCGAATTGGTCAGGCATTTGATGACAATCAGCTAAAATCACGTAATAAGTTGTTCTGAGGTTGCAGTTCATCAAATCAGTCAACCATTCGATGAGAATTAGCTATAATCATGTAACAAGCCATTTTGAGCTAACAGAACACCAAATCAGTCTACCGTTCAATGAGAATCAACTACAATCATGTAACAAGACATTTTGAGCTTACAAATCATTGAATCGGTCAACCATTTGATGACAATCAACTACAATCACATAAAAGATCATTCTAAGGTTGTAGATCACCAAATTGGTCAAATGCTTGATAATAATCAACTACAATCATTTAACAACTTGATCTGAGGTTGCAGATCACCGACTCAATCAACTATTTAATGAGAATCAGATAGAATCGCATAACACACAATTCTGAGGTTGTAGATCAGTGAATCAGTGTACCGTTCAATGAGAATAAGCTACAATAAAGAAACAAGCCATTCTGAGCTTTCAAATCACTAACTCAGTCAACTATTCAATTAGAATCAGCTATAATCAAATAACAAGCCATTTTGAGCTTACAAATCACCCAATCGATCAACTGTTTGATGAGAATCAACTACAATAACGTAACAAGCCATTATGAGCTTACAATTCACCGAATCGGTCAACCGTTTGATGAGAATCAACTAAAATCACATAAAAGATCCTTATGAGGTTGTAGATCAGCGAATCGGTCAACCGTTCGATGACAATCAAGTACAATCATGTAACAAGCCATTCTGAGCTTACAAATCATTGAATCGGTCAACCGTTCGATGACAATCAGCTACAATAACGTAACAAACCATTCTAAGCTAATAGATCACCAAATCGATCTATCGTTCAATGAGAATTAACTACAATCATGTAACAAGCCATTCTAAGCTTACAGATCACTGAATCGATCAACCATTTGATGAGAATCAACTACAATCACTTAAATGATCATTCCAAGGTTGTAGATCACCAAATTGGACAAATGTTTGATGAGAATCAACTACAATCATGTAACAAGTCAATCTAAGGTTGCAGATTACCGAATCGATCAACTATTCGATGAGAATAAGATACAATCATGTAACACACCATTCTAAGGTTACAAATCACCGAATCGGTCAACTGTTCGATGAGAATCAGCTACAATCACGTAACAAGCCATTCTAGGCTTACAAATCACCGAATCGATCAACCATTCGATGAAAATTAGATATAATCATGTAACAAGCCATTCTGAGATGAAATATCACTGAATTAGTCAAATGTTCGATGACAATCAACTAAAATCACGTAACAAGTTGTTCTAAGGTTGCAGTTCACCAAATCGGTCAACTGTTTGATGAGAATCAGCTACAATCACATAACAAGCCATTCTGAGCTAACAGATACACAAATCAGACTATCATTTGATGAGAATCAAATACAATCATGTAACAAGTCATTCTGAGCTTACAGATCACTGAGTCGGTCAACCATTAAATGAGAATCAACAAGAATCACATAAAAGATCATTCTAAGGTTTTAGATCACTGACTCGGTCAAATGTTCGATGAGAATCTACTACAAGCATGTAACAAGTCGATCTGAGGTTGCAGATCATTGACTCGATCAACCCTTTAATGAGAATCAAATACAATCACGTAACACACCATTCTAAGGTTGTAGATCACCGAATCGGTGAACTGTTCGATGAGAATCAGCTACAATCATGTAACAAGCCATTTTGAGCTTACAAATCATTGAAACGGTCAACCGTTCAATCAGAATCAGCTACAATCACATAACAAGCCATTCTGAGATTACAAATCAATGAATCGGTCAAGCATTCGGTGAGAATCAGCTACAATCACATAACAAGCCATTCTGAGCTAATAGATCACAAAATTGTTCTATCGTTTGGTGAGAATCAACTACAATCACGTAACAAGCCATTCTGAGCTTACAAATCACTGAATCAGTCATCCATTCACTGAGAATCAACTACAATCACATAAAAGATCATTCTAAGGTTGTAGATCACCGAATCGGTCAAATGTTTGATGAGAATCAACTACAATCATGTAAAACATCAATTTGAGGTTGTAGAACACCGGCTTGATCAACTATTGCATGAGAATCAGATACAATGATGTAACACACCATTCTGAGGTTGTAGATCACCAAATCGGTGAACCGTTTGATGAGAATCAGTTACAATCACGTAACAAGCCATTCTGAGCTTAAAAATCACTAAATTAGTCAATTGTTTGATGCGAATCAGCTACAATCATGTAACAAGCCATTCTGAGCTTACAAATCACCAAATCGGTCAATTGTTTGATCAGAATCAGCTACAATCATGTAGCAGGACATTCTGAGCTTACAAATCACCGAATCGGTCAACCGTTTAATGAGAATTAACTACAACTGCATAAAAGATCCTTCTAAGTTTGTAGATCGCCGAATCGGTCAACCAGTTAATGTCAATCCTCTAAAATCATGTAACAAGTTATTCTCAGGCTGTAGTTCACTGAATCAGTCAACCATTCGATGAGAATCAGCTATAATCACATAACAAGCCATTTTGAGCTAATAGATCACCAAATCGATCTACCGTTCGATGAGAATCAACTACAATCATGTAACAAGCCATTCAAAGCTTACAGATAACTAAATCGGTCAACTATTCGATAAGAGTCAACTACAATCACATAAAAGATCATTCTAAGGTTGTAGGTCACCAAATTGGTCAAATGTTTGATGAGAAGTAACTACAATCATGTAACAAGTCAATCAGAGGTTGTAGATCATCGACTCCATCAACCATTCGATGAGAATCAGATACAATCATGTAACACACCATTTTGAGGTTTTAGATCACCGAATCAGTAAATCGTTCGATGAAAATCAACTACAATCACCTAACAAGTCAATGTGAGCTTACAAATCACCAAATCGGTAAATCATTTGATGAAAATCAACTACAAGCACATAACAAGCCATTTTGAGCTTTCAAATCAATGAATCAGTCAACTATTCGATGAGAATCAACTACAATCACGTAACAAGCCATTTTGAGCTTACAGATCACTAAATTGGTAAACCGTTCAATGACAATCAACTACAATTGCATAAAAGATCCTTCTGAGGTTGTAGATCACCGAATCAGTCAACCATTCGATGACAATCAACTAAAATCACATAACAAGTTGTTTCAAGGTTGTAGTTCCCCAAATCGGTCAACCATTCGATGAGAATTAGCTACAATCACGTAACAAGCCATTCTTAGCTAATAGATCACCCCATCGGTCTACTCTTCAATGAGAATCAACTACAATCACATAACAAGCCATTCTGAGCTTATAGATCGCTGAATCGGTCAACCATTCGATGAGAATCAACTACAATCACATAAAAGACCATTTTAAGGTTTTAGATCACCGAATTAGTCAAATATTTGATGAGAATCAACTACAATCATGTAACAAGTCGATCTGAGGTTGCAGATCACTGACTTGATCAATTGTTCGATGAGAATCAAATATAATCATGTAACACACCATTCTAAGGTTCTAGATCACCGAATTGGTGAACTGTTTGATGAGAATCAGCTACAATCATGTATAAGCCATTCTGAGCTTACAAATCACTGAATTGGTCAACTGTTCGATGAGAATCAGCTAGAATCATGTAACAAGCTATTCTGAGCTTACAAATCACTGAATCGGTCAGCTGTTTGATGAAAATCAGCTAAAATCACGTAATAAGTTGTTCTGAGGTTGCAGTTCATCGAATCGATCAACTGTTCGATGAGAATCAACTACAATCACGTAACAAGCCATTCTGAGCTAACAAATAACCAAATCGGTCTACCGTTCGATGAGAATCAACTACAATCACGTAACAAGTCATTCTGAGCTTACAGATCACTAAATCATTCAACCATTCAATGAGAATCAACTACAATCACATAAAAGATCATTCTAAGGTTCTAGATCACTGAATCTGTCAAATATTCAATGATAATCAACTCCAATCATGTAACAAGTCGATTTGAGGTTGCAGATCACCAAATCAGTCAATCGTCAATGAGAATCAAATACAATTGCGTAACACACCATTCTAAGGTCGTAGATCAGTGAATCGGTGATCCGTTTGATGAGAATCAACTACAATCATGTAACAAGCCATTCTAAGCTTACAAGTCACTAAATCAGTCAACTATTTGATGAGAATCAACTACAATCCCATAAAAGATCATTCTGAGGTTATATATCACCGAATCAGTTAACCGTTCGATGACAATCAACTAAAATCATGTAACGAGTTGTTCTAAGGTTACAATTCGCTGAATCGGTCAACCATTCAATGAGAATCAGCTACAATCATGTAACAAGCCATTTTGAACTAACAGATCACCAAATCGGTCTACCATTTGATGAGAATCAACTACAATCACATAACAAGCCATTCTAAGCTTACAAATCACCAAATCGGTCAACGGTTCAATGATAATCAACTACAATCACATAAATGATCATTTTGAAGTTGTAGATCACCGAATCAGTAAACCGTTTGATGACAATCAGCTAAAATCATGTAACAAGTTGTTTTGAGGTTGCAGTTCACCGAATCAGTCAACCATTCAATGAGAATCAATTACAATCACATAACAAGCCATTCTGAGCTAATAGATCACCAAATCGGTCTACCGTTTGATGAGAATCAACTACAATAACTTAAGAAGCCAATCTGAGCTTACAGATCATTATAACTATCAACCATTTGATGAAAATAAACTACAATCACATAAATGATCATTCTAATGTTGTAGATCACCAAATTAGTCAAATGTTTGATGAGAATCAAATACAATCATGTAATAAGGCAATCTCAAGTTGCAGATCACCGACTTGATCAACTGTTTGATGAGAATCAAATACAATCATGTAATAAGGTAATCTCAAGTTGCAGATCACCGACTTGATCAACTGTTTGATGAGAATCAAATACAATCACGTAATACACTTGAAGTTGTAGATCACCGAATTGGTCAACCATTTGATTAGAATCAGCTACAATCACCTAATAAGCCATCCTAAGCTTACAAATCACCGAATCGGTCAACCGTTTGATGAGAATCAGTTACAATCATGTAACAGTCTATTATGAGCTTACAAATCACTGAATCGGTCATCCGTTCGATGAGAATCAACTACAATCATGTAGCAAGCCATTCTGAGCTTACAAATCACCAAATTGGTCAACTGTTTGATGAGAATCAACAACAATCACATAAAAGATCCTTCTGAGGTTGTAGATCACCGAATCGGTCAACCATTCGATTACAATCAGCTAAAATCATGTAACAAGTTGTTCTGAGGTTGCAGTACACCGAATCATTCAGTCGTTTGCTGAGAATCATCAACAATCATGTAACAAGCCATTCTCAGCTAACAGATCACCAAATCGGTCTACCGTTTGATGAGAATCATTTATAATCATGTAACAAGCCATTTTGTGCTTACAGATCATTGAATTGGTCAACCATTCAATGAGAATCAACTACAGTTCTCAAATTCTCTGGGACAAGCTTAATGGAAATGTCTGGGACAAGCTTAATGAAAATGAAATAAAATCTAAATCAATTCCTAATCTTGAATTCTTGATCAATAAACCAACATTAGATTTGAATGAGAAAAAACCAATAATTGAATTTATTATTGACTTCTTCGATAATGGAAAAAATTACATGGAATTATTGGAATTATTGAATAACGCGAGTCTTTCAGAAATATTTGATAATCAAGACAATTGGTTGAATCCTTTAAAACTATCTAATAAAAATTCATTGAGAGCACATAAAAGATCATTCTAAGGTTATAGATCACCAAATCGGTCAAATGATTGATGAGAATTAACTACAATCATGTAACAAGTTGATCTGTGGTTGCAGATCACCGACTCGATCAACCATTTAATGAGAATCAGATACAATTGTGTAACACACCATTCTGAGGTTGTAGATCACCAAATTGGTGAATCGTTCGATGAGACAATAATGTAACAAGCCATTATGAGCTTACAAATCACCGAATTGGTTAACCATTAGATGAGAATCAGCTACAATCATGAAACAAGCTATTTTGAGCTTACAAATCACCAAATCGGTCATCTGTTCAATGAGAATCAGCTACAATCACTTAACAAGCCATTATGAGCTTACAAATCACCGAATTAGTCAACCATTCAATGAGAATCAATTACAATTGCATAAAAGATCCTTCTAAGGTTGTAGATCATCGAATCAGTGAAACGTTTGTTATCATTATGGCAACAAAGTCATATAGCAGTTTGGAGTCAGCGCACTTAGTGTAAAGATTAAAATTCAGTTGAGTGTTGAAGACTGGACAATGTACATAGTTCCTGCAGCTCAGACCATGAGCGCATGTGTGTACCGATGAATTATGGTATGTGCCCTAAAAGTTAAGCTTGTTAGACTATACTTATGCTTAGTCTATAAGCACATAAGTAGATATGCAAAGATATGAAAGTTACAGTCAGTTGTAGTTGCATAGCTAGTGTGTGCTAGCAGAGAACAGAGCTTGGAGCCGACAGTTAGCATTTTGGTTTGTGATTGTAATGTAATATTGTGAAGGCCATGCACCTATTGTATTTAGGTTGCTGACATGTTTATATGTATAATTGTAAGCATGCTTAAGCCAATTCATTTGGAAGCGTTGTTTGTAATTAGTTACAGGGCTGACCTATTTATGTATTTTGTATGAGCACATAATTATAAGGTGCGCCCATTATATTTGGATGGCACTTGAAAATGAGTTGTGATAAGTAGAGCAGAGGTATGCGAAGATAGCATAAGATGTATTAAAGCTTTTCTAGAGGTCAAAACATCAGTGCACCAAAGGAACTAATCTAACAAGCAGTGTCACAGTGATAGTTCAGCAACGGATATAGTGTGTATCTAAATTCAAAAGGTTGTAGCCTTCACCATTTGAGTAGTGAGCTCTAGGACAGTGAGTCCACTCCCCTAACAGGGATCATTGTAAAAGACTCCTAACAGGGTTTAAACTTTAACAAGGTCTACTCTACTTAAAACATTGTAAAGCTACTCCTAACAGGGTAAAGGATCTTCTAATAAGGATCACAAAACACTAGTGCAGAATATTAGTGGGTATCAAGTCCCACTGGGGTTTTTACCTATTTGGGTTTCCCCATACCCATATTGTTGTCATGTGTTGATTTCATGTTTCATGTTTATGTGAATGTTTAATTCAGTTCTCAAGCATTTATGTTCTACATAAAGATTAAAGTAAAAAGTTAAATTACAATAAACACTAATTCACCCCCCCCCCCCTCCTCTTAGTGTTCCCATTCCTAACAATTGGTATCAGAGCTCTATTCCTCAACACAGAAGTTTAACCACTGAGGAGATCATGGACAAAGCAGAAATGAAACATCTGAAAAGAAATCTTGAAGTTGCTCTTGAAGATCTGGACAAGTCAGAAAGAGAATCTAAAGGATAAACTCAGTGATGCTTAGTTAGTCATCAAGAAGCTAAGGAAAGATTTGAAAGAATGCTCTACCAGTGATCTAGGGACAATGGTAAAGAAGCTCAATGAAGAAAACAAATCCTTAAAAGAAAAACTTGAAGAGGTTGATGATAAGCTGACTAATAATCAGCCAATCCTGGATGAACAAATCAAAGAGAACCTTCAGCTGAATGAAGAACTAAGGAAAGAAAACATGGAAATCTGGGAGCTAAGAAATAACAAAGAAATCTTGGAATCTGAATTGAAAGAAGCAAAGAATCATATTGACAAATTACACACCAATGCTGATTTGGTAGAATCTCAGTTGTATGCAAGAAGAGCCAAAGGAGACACTAGCTGTATTGGATACAATGAAGCACAAAATCAGATTGACAATATGTGAGCATGAAAGGATTCACAAAAGGACTCTATTGATGCTAAAAAGACTGAAGATCAAACCATAGATAATGGTGAACCACCTAAGAATGAGTGCAAGCAAGTAGAATGCACTTGTTTTGCTTGTAACAAGCATGGACACATTGCGAGGAACTGTACAGAGGTAAAACCTTTTAATGGTTACTGTTATTCATGCAACAAGTTTGGTCATAGAGATATGAATTGCAAGACTAGTAAGAAGAATAGAATTCAACAAGATTAGAGAAATCAGAACCAAACAAATGTAAGAAGTTCTCAGAATGTTACATGCTAGATATGTAACTATAATGGTGACACAACAAAGTAATGCAAAATGGTGACTCATGTCAATGCACTGAGGAATATAAGACCTCTAGTCATTTGTCACTCTTGTAACAAGGTTGGACATATCTCAAGGTTCTGTAGATCAAGAACACAAGGTCAGGGAAGCCCTAAAAAGGCCAAAGAAATAGTTTTGGATCCCATAGGAGAAGTTAACTTTGTTAAAGCCTTAGATGATGTGAGCATGATTTGGTCAGAGAAAAAGAAGGAAAAGACTGATGAGAATGTATTGGATGCATCCCCAGTGGATGCACCCTCTACATTTGCACGAATGGCCCTCAAGGTCATAGGGGGAGCTAATTTAGCTCTAAACCCCTACATGGCTAGTATACTCATCCTCAGAGTATGCACCTTTGGACTTAAGCTTTTGGAGTGTATAGGAACCCTCGTGCAAGAGCGCACATGCTGATTGTTTGCAGAGATTGAGTTTGAAATTTTAAAGTGACAACCTGGTTTATGCGGCATGCATTAATGGTAGATTTTTCACTTTTAAAGTACACAGAAGTCATTTGATTGCTCATTACATTCAAATTTAGAGTGATAGAAGTAGAAGAAGCCTTGGAAGTTGTTGTGAAGTCTTGGTGACTGATCTATTAGAGATTTGCTACAGTTATTAAGGCATTTGATCAGTTGCAGAAACCCTAGCTCGTTGTGCTGATTCGAAAGCCGTCGGATTATCTCTAAAGTTCAATTGGAAAGTGATTAACAAGTAAGTCATGGCCACTCCCATTTTTTATGATGTCGCTGAGAAGAAAAGATATGTTTTCAAGAGGCACCCATTTAAATCCACCCTAGATGATTTAGAAGGAGCTTTCTCTTGCATGCCTATGGGCATCATGCACGTGGAAGACATAAGGGTTTACATCTACTATAAGAAAGAACCTGTTAGACTAGATAGGTTAAGGGTGCACATGGATACCATGTTGAAATAGGACAAAACATTCATGGATGAATACGCCAAATGGAATGATCACCCTATTGTTGAGTATGCTACGACATATGAATTCTATGAGATAGAATGGATTAAGATCTTATTGAATAGAATCCATGATGATCTATTTTGGATTGGAGATGTTCTAGTAAGAATCACAAATGACTTAATTCATGAGATGACAAGCCTTTCTGGAATAGGCATCATCCTTCCTGTGGGAAAGGATGTCAGGAAAATGGTAGAGCAAGTATGTAAGTCAAGGAGCAATAGGTGTGGTATGACCATTGAGCCTATTGACCAAGCAGACATCAAATTGATGTTAATGATACTGGGATACAGATTTCATCACACCAGCAGGGTGAATAGTGTATCTACGGGCACTATTCTGGTTTCCATCAGACTAGTGAAGGAAGATGGAGAATTCAACTTGTGTGAGATCTTGCATGCACAGTTGATAGGTAACATCAAGGCCATCAAACATGACAAAACAAAGATATTCAGGTTTGAGTCCCTAATCATCTATATGTACCTTCATATTGTTGGGAAGATATCAAATTTGTACTTGGACAAGTCCATTCCTACCATGCCTCAGATATCCAACAAAGCATGCATAGAGAGTACACTAAGGGATTATATCACATTGGAATTGAAGACTTATAGAGCTAAGATGTAGATGAGGTATAGGATTCTAGAAAGCATTGTAGAGAAGTATAATGATTCAATATTCTTTATGGTGGAGATTGATACTACATGTATGGAAGCTATTGAGCCTAGAACTAAGTGGATTCATCCACTTGGGCATGAGGTAGAGGAACAAGTTCTTGAAGCTTATGCTCGGGTACTTCTGTCAGCCCCCAAAGATCCTAATGAACCTAGGTTGGGAACCTATGAGGAAAAGACCAAAGAAGTTGATGCAAAACTTAATAGTGCAACAACTAAGAGAAAGGTTGCAAAGGTCACTTCTAAGATCTTGAGAATACATGGAGTGTCTCAAGAAGACCTTGATAAAGCAAGGGATGAAAAGATTACCCTAGAATTGAAAGGCACAATAGCAAAGGAAGGACAAGAAGATCCTAAGTTGAAGAAGATGAAAACTAAATCAGATGACAGTTGGAATGGTAAAAAAGATAATAATTCTTCTATGCCCATAGATACTACTGAGCTTACCACTCCTTCAGAGTATAAGCCTATATTCAAGAGGAAGAAAGAAGCTAGCACTAGTCATCCATCCTCATGAGCACTAAGGAGCAAGAAAATCATTCAAGCACCTCCTAAGGTGGGATTCAGACCAAGCCTTAAAGTTTTGAATGCAAGAATTATTGATGAGGGTAGAATTGATCAAGTAGAGAAATATTATGACACATACAGTGAGATTGACAAATCAGAAATTCATAGTATGATTGTCAAACATATGATCAAGTTCAAGAAGACAGTCCTTGAGTTGAAAACACCCATTCCAGATAAAGTGTGGAATATTTTAGAAAACCTAAAGAGATAAGAAAATGAAGAAGATCTAAGGATCAGAGAAAAAGTATTAGAAGACACTCTTCCAGTATGTTCTATTGAAGAAAGGTCATTGTTACTAAATTTGGTGAAGCCACACTTAAGGAAAAAGATGAGAACTCTTCACATTATGAACAAAGACTATGAGCTGATAATGAAGGAACCAAAGAAGGCCTTTGAGAAGATGTTATTAGAACAATAGATAAAACCACCTACTGCACCCATCACTCATGCACCTAGTAAGCAAGATAATGAAGTAGAGACCTTCAATATACTAGTGACAGGTCCTCAGGACTCAGCGCCCATAGGAAAAACTCAAACAAAGGTAGAAAAGTTTGCACCCATCTCAGAATCTCACTAAGGTAGCACTATTATCATAGATAATGTGGAGATAGCCATGGTGGCTACTAATAAGGATTTGGACTAGTTCGAGGAAGCCTTTGTTAGTACTGAAGAAGCTAAAATATTATGTAGCATTACACCTCCCACTCAGCAAGAAGAAGTACTCATAGAAGATGTATCTGATAAGAAAGAAGAAGAAGAAGAGGTAGAAAAGAAAGAAGAAGATACTTTTATTGATCTTGCAAAGGTAAAACTAGAAGTGATGGACAACACTCCCATCACTCCCTCCTCAACATTGTTGTCAAGTTTGACACCTCACACAAGTAGTTTGGACTCTTGGAAAGAAGAAGACCTGATTAAGCTTAGCATCTTGGCTATGGAGAAGGCAAAAGAAAAACAAGTTATGAGGAATCCTCTCCTGATAGAATCAGTGAATATTTTTAATAGTTTTCTGCCTGAGGATAAGAAAGTGCTAAAAGTACATTTGGTTGATGATGTGAGTTCAGTCCTCTCATAGTTCAAAAGCAATTTTTCTAGCCTAGAAGAATATGCGTCCATAGTAGCAGAAGAAAAGTACTTAAAGAAGAGACCGAATGATTTAATGAGAAACTTTTCACTAGAATTGAATTCTCTTAAGTCTAGTCAAGCATCCTTGAAAGAGTTTGTTGATGAAGGAAGAAGGATCATTATAGCATGCATGGATCAAGAAAAGCTCACCAATGCTCACTTCAAGAAGATAAAAGAAGTAGAAGCTATGATTGAGAAGGTAAAGAATTCAGTGTCAAACACATCCAGTTATGTGAACAAGTGCAACAATGTATACCAAGTACAAATAGACAAAATTGAGAAGGAAGAAAAAGAGATAACAAGGATAAGGTCCAAATAGACTCAGTTGAGGAATGGTCTTGCACCCTCTTTAGACATCCTTAATCAGAATTTAAATGAGATTGATGCAACCATCATAACTTATGGTCATGATCCCATCAATGACTTGGAGAAGATGGAGAAGCTTCAATATGCATTATGTGCCCATCTCCAGATAGTTAAGTCTTTGATAACCTTTTGCAAGAAGGAGATCCAGAACCTCAAGATTGCATATCTAGATGTTTTCTCTTAGTGAGTATGTGTATATATAGTTTTTTTGATGCACCTTTGTCATTAATGTCAAAGGGGGAGTTTTGTATGAATATGGAGTATATATATGTATAGGGAGATATAAGATTATGTATAAAAATATATAGAAGACAAGTTTTTATGTAAAGCAACAGTTAGCAACTTGGCCATATTCTTTTGTTGCCATCAATGACAAAGGGGGAGATTGTTGGCAAGTTGTCTATACTAAAGTATATGACTAGATATAGTGTTGTCATTATGGAAACAAAGTCATATAGTAGTTTGGAGTCAGTGCACTTAGTGTAAAGATCAGAATTCAGTTAAGTGTTGAAGACTGGACAATATATAGAGTTCCTGCAGCTCAGAGCATCAGCGCACATATGTATAGATGAATTATGGTATGCACCCTGAAAGTTAAGCTTGTTAGACTATACTTATGCTTAGTCTATGAGTGCATAAGTAGATATGCAAAGATGTGAAAGTTATAGTCAATTGTAGTTGCATAGCCAGTGTGTGCCACTAGAGAACAAAGCTTGGAGCCGACAGTTAGCATTTTGGTTTGTGATTGTAATGTAATATTGTAAAGGCCATGTGCCTATTGTATTTAGGTTGCCGACATGTTTATATGTATAATTGTAAGCACACTTAACCCAATTCATTTGGAAGTGTTATTTGTAATTAGTTATAGAACTGACCTATTTATGTATTTTGTATGAGTGCATAAATATAAGGTGCACCCATTATATTTGGATGACAGTTGAAAAAGAGTTGTGATAAGAAGAGCAAAGGTATGTGAAGATAGCATAAGATGTATTAAAACTTTGGTAGAGGTCAAAGCATCAGCACACCAAAGGAACTGATATGATAAACAATGTCACAGTGACAGTTCACCAGTAGATATAGTGTGTATCTAAATTCAGAACGTTGTAGCCTTCACCATTTGAGCAGTGAGCTCTAGGATACTGAGTCCACTCTCCTAATAGGGATAATTATAAAAGACTCCTAACAGGGTCCGACCCTTAACAAGGTCAACTATACTTAAAGCATTGTAAAGCTACTCCTAACAGGGTAAAGGATCTTCTAACAAGGATCACAAAACACCAGTGCAGAATATTAGTGGGTATCAAGTCCCACCGGGGTTTTTACCTATTTAGGTTTCCCCGTAACCTTATTGGTGTCATGTGTTGATTTCAGTTTCATGTTTATGTGAATATTTAATTTATTTCTTAAGCATTTATGTTTTGCATAAAGATTAAAGTAACAAGTTAAATTACAGTGAACACTGATTCACCCCAGCCACCTCTTAGTGTTCCCATTCCTAACATCGTTCGATGACAATCAGCTAAAATCATGTAACAAGTTGTTCTGAGGTTGTAGTTTACCAATTCGGTCAACCATTCATTGAGAATTAGCTACAATCACGTAACAAGCCATTCTGAGCTAACAGATCACCAAATCGGTCTACCATTCGATGAAAATCAACTACAATCACGTAACAAGCCATTCTGAGCTTATAAATCACTGAATTGGTCAATCATTCAATGAGAATAACCTACAATCACATCAAAGATCATTCTAAGGTTATAGAACACTAGATCAGTCAAATGTTCGATGACAATCAACTAAAATCATGTAACAAGTTGATCTGAGGTTGCAAATCACCAACTCGATCAACCATTTGATGAGAATCAAATATAATCATGTAACACAGCATTCTGAGCTTGTAGATCATTGAATCAATGAACCGTTTGATGAGAATTAGCTACAATCATGTAAGAAGCCATTGTGAGCTTATAAATCACTGAATCAGTCAACCGTTCGATGAGAATCGGTTACAATCATGTAACAAGCCATTATGAGCTTACAAATCTCTGAATCAATAATCTATTTGATGAGAATCAACTACAATTATGTAATAAGCAATTCTAAGCTTACAAATCATGGAATTGGTCAACCATTCGATTAGAAACAACTACAATCACATAAAAGATCATTGTGTGCTTGTAGATCACCGAATCGGTGAACCGTTCGATGACAATCAGCTAAAATCATGTAAAAAGTTGTTATGAGGTTACAATTTGCCAAATCAATCAACTGTTCGATGAGAATCAGCTACAATCACATAACAAGCCATTCTGAGCTAACAGATTACCAAATCAGTGTACGATTCAATGAGAATCAACAACAATCATGTAACAAGTCATTCCGAGCTTACAAATCACTAAATTGGTCAACGTGTTGGTACTCAAAAATAGAACATGGGTTTTGAGTACCATGTTAAAATTTTGCAATTTGAAGCTCTTTAAATCCTTCTCATGCATATGTACCCAGCTATCATTTTGAAGCTTATCAAGTGTTGAACACACTTCATTCAGTATATGCATGCATTCTATGATGTTACTCTATCATCATGAATTATTCGATGAAGTCCCATTTTGAGCAAGTGTCAAATTGCACAATTCTATTTAAATGTCAAATCACTGTCGGAGGCCCTGTTCGATTGATTGTATCTTTCTCCTAGAGATTGATCATAATGTGCTAGTGGTTGCATCATATTGTAGACATGGGAATGAGTCATCATGCCAATTTTCAGCTCCCCATGTGCCAGTTTAGTCACTTTGTCGGAGCCTTTCCGTTTGCAGAATGTCAATATTTTCTGAATGTGCATTATTCATATTTCTAGCCACATTTTTTATCATAACTCAAAAAATACAAACTGGGCCGGGCTAAATTTTATATATGTTTGAGATGCTTATGTTAGAATTATACAAAAAAATTTTTAGAAAAACCTAGTTTGAAAATTAAAAGTTATGGTTCTCTGAGTGCTGGCAGCCATAAAAAATCATTTTCTTCATAAAGTTTTATCCCACATTGCTCCCAATTTTGAAATTTGAAGTGTTTATATGCAAATCTACAAACATATGAAGTAAATCAAATGGAGAAGGCTATGCTTGTCCATGCTTGTGCATCCACCTTAGTTTCTGTGCCAATGGGCCCAGAAGAAATTTTGTTGAAAAAATGCTGGCGAAAAATGCTAAGTCTCCAAATCTCCAAATGCTAGTGGTTAAGTCACTAACATTTAGAGATCTAGAGACTAGTTAGTCTCCAAATCTCATAATGCTAGCAGATAAGTCACTAACATTCAGAGATCTAGAGACTAACTAGTCTCAAAGTCTCTAAATGCTAGTGGTTAAGTCGCTAACATTTAGAGATCTAGAGACTAACTAGTCTCCAAGTCTCTGAATGCTAGTGGTTAAGTCACTAACATTCAGAGATCTAGAGACTAACTAGTCTCCAAATTTTCAAGTCTCCAGATCTCCAAATAGAATTAGTCTCCAGATCTCCAAATGAAAAATAAAAAGAAGAAATCATTCTAAAATTTGGAGACTAGTCTCCAAATCTCCAAGTCTTCAAATCTCTAGATAATTATTCAGAGATCTAGAGACTAAAGTTAATCTCCAAATCTCATAATGAGAAAAAGTGATTATGAGATCTAGAGACTAGTCTCCAAATCTCCAAATAGCTATTCAGAGATCTAGAGACTAAAGTTAGTCTCCAAATCTCATAAAGAAAAGTAGAGAGAGAAAATGATTGTGAGATCTAGAGACTAAAAGGATTTCTCCAACTCTCTAAATGAAACCATGGTTAAGGAAATTATTCAGAGACTAAGAGATTAATGTAGTCTCTAGATCTCTAGATGGACTGAGGTTAAGGATGGCTTAGTTCGAGCAGCAAATGAGAAGATGACAAGTGGAAAGTTCTGGTGGCATGTGCAGATTTTAAAGAAATAAAATATTTAAAATGTCATAAAGTTGAAACATTTGAGAAATTTTGAAATTTTTTTAATGACAGAGTTGTTCACGGGAAAATGTCTGGGAGATTCACTTTTTATCAAAATACAATAGTATAATATGTTTTCAAAAATGCCAGAGGATGACGAATTCAATCATGGTAGTTAGAACCAAATTAGATCAAGTTGCTAAGAGCAATAAGAGCTTTTAACCCATGACCAAATTTTGGGAAGATTTTTCTTTTCCAAAATTGACTGATTTTGCAAATCCGACAGAGGGAATGATTCAAATTTTCAGTGGATGAAAAGATCAAAGGGTACAGAGGATTGAATTTCAAGGAAGAGTAAAGGACAAATTAATCAAATTTCCAGTAGATGAGCAGATTTTATGAAAAAAAAGACAAATTTATCAGATTTTGAAGATGCCCGGGAAGATCAAATTTTCAAAGGAAGAGAGAAGTAAATGAGATTAGATTGCAGGATGGACGGGAGTTGGTCAAGTATAGATTTTAGGGTTTCTTCTTCATCTTTTTATTCTCTTCTCTTCTTAGTTGTAAGGGTTCTTGGTTCTAGTTCCTTTTTGGTTCCAGTTCTTGTGACTACTCTATTGTGAGCATGTCCCTAAAGGATGAATATTGAATATCTTTTTGTAGAGAAAATTTCTCAATTCTATGTCTAGTTCTAGAAATTTCAAGCTTTGGATGTAATGGGCAGGTTCATTTTCAATAGAACACATTGCAATTTCTATCTTATCCTGTCATTGTCTCTTAACTTTGTGTTTTGCTCTTGTATGTTTTAACTTATAAGGCATTTGAAAACATACTGGTTGTAAGGCAACTATTTTAATTGATTATGAGTTCCTTTCAAGGAAAGGATTAAATCATCATATGCAGTTACAGAGAGTAGACATTTTTGTTAAGATTTTGATGATTACAATATAGGAGTGACAGAATAGATTGTAAGACATTATATTCAAATTGCAGGTAGTTTGTAAGGCATTCTACTGTGTTTCCTTGAAATCTTCCTCTATATTCACATTCAGACTCTTTTGCCCAATGGAATAGGCACTGGCTAGATGTTTGTGATGCAGTTATCTTTTAAATCATCAAACACTAAATTTGATTACCTTCCTTGAGTTGTACTCATAAAAAGAAGAAGGATTTACATCCTTATCCCATTGTCTATGCTGTCACATTTATAATTTCTATTGTCAAGCTTTGTATCAGGAGATTCTCAGCTGTCTACATAGTGATCTTTTGTTTAAATAATCTGAAGCCTAGATAGCATGATAGTGAAGACCAAATCCACTAATCAAAAGCTTTCTTGAAATATAGTAACCTATTCATAGGCAATACCCGCTTGAGTCTTATGGAGCTAGAAGCAAAAGGGGGATCTTATCCAATCCTCATTAATTAGGCTTTTCTTGCAAGCTTGGAGTCCCTTTTAACTAAGAATCAAGCCCACATCTTGCCAACTTTGACCCTACGAGAAAAATCTCTAACACAACCATTCGATGAGAATCAACTACAATCACATAAAAGATCATGCTAAGGTTGTAGATCATCGAATCGGTTAAATGTTCGATGAGAATCAACTACAATCATGTAACAACTTGATCTAAGGATGCAAATCACTTACTTGATCAACCGTTCCATGAGAATCAGATACAATCATGTAAAACATCATTCTGAGGTTGTAGATCACCCAATCGGTGAACCGTTTGATGAGAATTAGCTACGATCACATAACAAGCCATTATGAGCTTACAAATCACCGATTCAGTCAACTATTTGATGAGAATCAACTACAATCATGTAATAAGCCATTATGTGCTACCAAATCATCAAATTGGTCAACAGTTCAATGAGAATCAGCCACAATCACTTAACAAGCCATTCTGAGCTTACAAATCATTGAATCAATCGACCATTCGATGAGAATCAACTATAATCGCATAAAAGATCTTTTTGAAGTTGTAGATCACCAAATCGGTCAACCGTTTGATGATAATTAACTAAAATCACATAACACATTGTTCTATGATTGTAGTTTGCCGAATTGGTCAACTATTTGATGAGAATTAGCTATAATTATGTAACAAGCCATTCTAAGCTAACAGATCAACAAATCAGTCTACCGTTTGAAGAGAATCAACTACAATCACGTAACAAACCATTCTAAACTTATAGATCACTGAATCATTCAACCATTCAATGAGAATCAACTACAATCACATAACAGATCATTCTAAGGTTGTAGATAACCGAATCGGTCAAATGTTTGATGAGAATCAACTACAATCATGTAACAAGTTGATTTGAGGTTGTGGATCAGTGACTCGATCAACCATTCGATGAGAATTAGTTACAATTATGTACCACACCATTCTGAGGTTGTAGATAACTAAATCGATGAATAGTTTGATGAGAATTAGCTAAAATAAGCGTAACAATCCATTTTGAGCTTACAAATCATTGAATCAGTTAACTATTCAATGATAATCAAATTTAATATTGTAACAAGTCATTCTAAGCTTATAAATTACTGAATCGGTCAACCGTTCGATTAGAATCAACTACAATCACATAAAAGATCCTTCTGAGGTTTTATATCCCCAAATCAGTCAACCATTTAATGACAATCAACTAAAATCATGTAACAAGTTGTTCTAAGGTTGCAGTTCACCGAATCGGTCAACCATTCGATGAGAATCAACTACAATCATGTTACAAGCCATTCTGAGCTAACAGATCACCAAATCATTCTACCATTCGATGAGAATCAACTACAAACATGTAAGAAGCCATTGCTAGCTTACAGATCACTGAAACAGTCAACCATTTGATGAGAAATAACTACAATCAGATAAAAGATCATTCTAAGGTTGTAGATCACTGAATCGATAAAATGTTTGATGAGTATCAACTACAATCATGTAACAAGTCGACCTGAGGTTGCAAATCACCAACTCGATCAATTGTTAGATGAGAATCAGATAGAATTGCGTAACACACCATTATGAGGTTGTAGATCACCGAATCGGTGAACGATTTGATGAGAATCAGCTACAATCATGTAACAAGCTATTCTGAGCTTCAAATCACTGAATCAGGCAACTGTTCAATGAGAATCAACTACAATCACATAACAAGCCATTTTGAGCTTACAAATCACTGAATCGGTCAACTATTTAATGAGAATCAATTACAAGTGCATAAAAGATCCCTCTTGGGTTGTAGATCACCGAATCGATGAATCATTCAGTGACAATCAACTAAAATCACATAACAAGTTATTCTAAGGTTGTAGTTCGCTAAATCAGTCAATGGTTCGATGAGGATCAACTACAATCACGTGACAAGCCATTCTAAGAAAACATATCACCAAATTGGTCTACCATTCAAAGTGAATCAACTACAATCATGTAACTAGGCATTTTGAGCTTACAAATCACTGCATCAATCAACTATTCCATGAGAATCAACTATAATCACATAAAAGATCATTCTAAGGTTGTAGATAACCTAATCCATCAAATATTCGATCAGAATCAACTAAAATCATGTAACAAGTCGATCTAAGGTTGCAGATCACCGACTCGATCAACCGTTCGATGAGAATCAGATACAATCACGTAACACACCATTTTGAGGGTGTAGATCACCGAATTGGTGAACCATTTGATGAGAATAAGCTTCAATCATGTAACAAGTCATTCTTAGCTTACAAATCACCAAATCGGTCAACTGTTCAATAATTATCAGCTACAATCACGTAACAAGCCATTCTGAGCTTACAAATCATCAAATCAGTCAATTGTTTGATGAGAATTAGCTACAATCACATAACAAGCCATTCTGAGCTTATAAATCACCCAATCGGTGAACCATTCGATGAGAATCAACTATAATCACATAAAAGATCCTTTTGAGGTTGTAGATCACCAAGTCAGTTAACTATTCAATGAGAATCAGCTACAATCATGTAACAAGCCATTCTCATCTTACAAATCACCTAATCGATCAACCGTTCAATGGGAATAACCTAAAATCACATAATAGATCCTTCTGAGGTTGTAGAGCACTGAATCAATCAACGGTTTGTTGACAATCAGCTAAAATCATGTAATAAGTTATTCTAAGGTTGTTGTTTGTTGAATTGGTTAGCCATTCGATGAGAATCAATTACAATCATGTAACAAGCCATACTAAGCTAACAGATCACCAAATCGGTCTACCATTCAATGACAATGAACTACAATAAGGTAACAAGCCATTCTAAGCTTATAGATCATTGAATCGGTCAACTATTCGATGAGAATCAACTACAATCACATAAAAGATCATTCTAAGGTTGTAGATTAGCGAATCGGTCAAATGTTCATTGATAATCAACTAAAATCATGTAAGAAGTCCATCTGAGGTTGCAGATCACCAACTCAATCAACCATTCGATGAGAATTAGATACAATTGCATGACACACCATTCTAAGGTTATAGATCATAGAATCGATGAACCATTCGATGAGAATTAGCTACAATCACATAAAAAGCCATTCTCAACTTACAAATCACTGAGTCAGTCAACCATTCGATGAGAATCAGCTATAATAATGTAAGAAGCCATTCTGAGCTTACAAATCATAGAATCAATCAACCGTTTGATGAGAATTAGCTACAATCATGTAACAAGCCATTTGGAGATTACAAATTATTCAATCGATCAACCATTCGATGAGAATCAACTACAATTGCATAAAAGATCCTTTTGAGGTTGTAGATCACCGAATTGGTCAACGATTCGATGACAATCAGCTAAAATCTTGTAACAAGTTGTTCTGAGGTTGCAGTTTGCCGAATTGGTCTACCATTCGATGAGAATCAACTACAATCATGTAACAAGCCATTCTGAGCTTATAGATCACTGAATCGCTCAACGATTCAATGAGAATCAACTACAATCACATAAAAGATCATTCGAAGGTTGTAGATCACTGAATCGGTCAAATGTTCGATGAGAATATACTATAATCATGTAACAAGTCGATCTAAGGTTGTAGATCACTGACTCGATCAATGATTCGATGAGAATAAAATACAATCACGTAACACACCATTCTAAGGTTGTAGATCATCGGATCGGTGAACCGTTCAATGAGAATCAGCTACAATCATGTAACAAGCCATTCTTAGCTTACAAATCAACAAATCTATCAATTGTTCAATAAGAATAACCTACAATCGCATAAAACATCCTTCTGAGGTTGTACATAATGGAATTGGTAAACCGTTCAAGGATAATCAGCTAAAATCATGTAACAAGTTGTTATGAGGTTATAGTTCACTGAATCGGTCAATCCTTCAATGAGAATCAGCTACAATCACATAACAAGCCATTCTAAGCTAACAAATCACCAAATCGGTCTACCGTTCGATGAGAATTGACTACAATCATGTAACAAGCTATTCTAAGCTTACAGGCCACTGAATCGGTCAACCTTTCAAAGACAATCAACTACAATCACATACAAGATCATTCTAAGGTTTTACATCACCGAATGGGTCAAATGTTCAATGAGAATCAACTACAATCATGTAAAAAGTTGATCTAAGGTTGCAAATCACTGAATCGATCAATGGTTTTATGAGAATTAGATATAATTGTGTAACACACCATTCTGAGGTTGTAGATCATCGAATCGGTGAACAATTCAATGAGAATCAACTATAATCACGTAACAAGCCATTTTGAGCTTACAAATCACCAAATCGGTCAACCATTCAATGAGAATCAATGACAATCATGTAACAAGCCATTCTAAGCTTACAAATCATCGAATCGGTCAACCATTCGATGAGAATCAAATACAATCACAAAATAAGCCATTGTGAGCTTACAAATCACCAAATCGGTCAACCGTTCGATGAGAATCAACTACAATCGCATAAAGGATCCTTCTGAGGTTGTAGATCACCGAGTCAGTCACTTGTTCAATGACAATTAGCTAAAATTGCGTAATAAGTTGTTCTACAGTTGCAGTTCAGTGAATCGATCAACCATTCGATGAGAATCAGCTACAATCATGTAACAAGCCATTTTGAGATAAGAGATGACCAAATTGGTCTACCGTTCGATGAGAATGAAATACAATCATGTAACAAGCCATTCTAAGCTTAAAAATCACTGAATCGATCAACCATTCGATGATAATAAACTATAATCACATAAAAGATCATTCTAAGGTTGTATATCACCGAATCAGTCAAATGTTTGATGAGAATCAACTACAATCATGTAACAAGTTGATTTGAGGTTGCAGATCACTGACTCAATCAACTGTTTGATGAGAATTAGATACAATTGTGTAACACACCATTCTAAGGTTGTAGATCACCGAATCATTGAACCATTCAATGAGAATCAGCTAACATCATGTAACAAGCCATTCTGAGCTTACAAATCACTGAATCGGTCAAGCGTTCAATGAGAATCAGCTACAATCATGTAAGAAGCCATTCTAAGCTTATAAATCACCAAATCGGTCAACTGTTTGATGAGAATCAGCAACAATCAAGTAACAAGCCATTCTGAGCTTACAAATGACCGAATCAGTTAACTATTCAATGAGAATCAACCTAAAATCTCATAAAAGATCCTTCTGAGGTTGTACATCACCAAATCGATCAACTGTTTGATGACAATCAACTAAAATTGTGTAACTAGTTGTTCTGAGGTTGTAGTTCACCGTATTGGTCAACCATTCCATAAGAATAGTTACAATCACGTAACAAGCCAATTTGAGCTAACAGATCACCAAATTGGTCTATCGTCTGATGAGAATCAACTACAATCATGTAACAAGCAATTCTGAGCTTACAGATCACTGAATTGGTCAACCATTCAATGACAATTAACTACAATCACATAGAAGATCATTCTAAGGTTGTAGATCACCGAATCAGTCAAACATTTGATGATAATCAACTACAATCATGTAACAAGTTGATCTGAGGTTTTAGATCACCGACTCGATCAACCATTTGATGAGAATCAAATACAATCACATAACACAACATTCTGAGGTTGTAGATCACTCAATCGGTGAAACGTTCGATGAGAATCAACTACAATCACATAACAAGCCATTCTGAGCTTACAAATCACTTAATCGGTCAACCATTCGATGAGAATCAGCCACAATCATGTAACAAGCCATTCTGAGCTTACAAATCACTAAATCAGTCAACTGTTCAATAAGAATCAGCTACAATCATGAACAGGCCATTTTGAGCTTACAAATCACTCAATCTGTCAACCGTTCGATGAGAATGAACTACAATCACATAAAAAATCCTTTTGAGATTGTAGATCACCAAATCAGTCAACCATTCGATGACAATCAACTAAAATCACATAACAGGTTCCTATGAGGTTGCAGTTTGCCGAATTGCTCAACTATTTTATAAGAATCAACTACAATTACATAACAAGCCATTTTGAGCTAAAAAATCACCAAATTGATCTACCATTCGATAAGAGTCAACAACAATCATGTAACAAGCCATTCTGAGCAACCGTTTGATGAGAATCAGATACAATCATGTAACACACCATTCTGAGGTTTTAGATCAGCGAATCGGTGAAGCATTCGATGAGAATCAACTACAGTCACGTAACAAGCCACTCTAAGCTTACAAATCACCGAATCAAACAACCATTTGATGAGAATCAGCTACAACCATGTAACAAACCATTCTAAGCTTACAAATCACCAATCGGTCAATCGTTCGATGAGAATCAACTACAATTGCATAAAAGATCATTTTGAGGTTGTAGATCACCAAATCGGTCAACCATTCGATAACAATCAGATAAAATCACGTAACAAGTTGTTCTAAGGTTGCAGTTCACCAAATCGGTCAAGCGTTCAATGAGAATAAGCTACAATCACGTAACAAGCCATTCTGAGCTAATAGATCACCAAATTGGTCTACTATTGAATGAGAATGAACTACAATCATGTAACAAGCCATTCTTAGCTGACAAATCACTGAATTGATCAACCATTCGATGAGAATTAACTATAATCGTATAAAAGATCATTCTAAGGTTGTAGATCACCGAATCGGTCAAATGTACAATGAGAATCAGCTACAATCATGTAACAAGTCAAACTGAGGCTACAAATCACCAACTCGATCAATCACTCGATCGAAATCAAATTCAACCACGTAACACACCATTCTTAGGTTGTAGATTACCGAATCGATGAACCGTTCGATGAGATTTAGCTAGAATCATGTAACAAGCCATTCTGAGCTTATAAATCACCAAATTGATCAACCGTTCGATGAGAATCAGCTACAATCATGTAACAAGCCATTTTGACCTTACAAATCACTAAATCAATCAATTGTTTGATCAAAATAAGCTAGAATCATGTAACAAGCCATTTCGAGCTTACAAATCACCAAATCGGTCAACCGTTTGATGAGAATAAACTACAATCGCATAAAGATCCTTTTGAGGTTGTAGATTACCGAATCGGGCAAGTGTTCGATGATAATTAGCTAAAATCACATAACAAGTTGTTTTGAGGTTACAGTTTGCCGAATTGGTCAACTGTTCGATGAGAATCAGCTACAATCACATAATAAGCCATTGTGAGCTAACAAATCACCAAATCAATCTACCGTTCGATGATAATCAACTACAATCACGTAACAAGCCATTCTGAGCTTACAGATCACTGAATCAGTCAACTATTCACTAAGAATCAACTACTATCACATAAAAGATCATTGTAAAGTTGTAGATCACCGAATCGGTCAGATGTTCGATGAGAATCAACTACAATCATGTAAAAATTTGATCTAAGGTTGGAGATCACTGACTCGATCATTATTTGATGAGAATCAGATATAATCACGTAACACACCATTCTGAGGCTATAGATCACCAAATCAGTGAATTGTTCGATGAGAATCAGCTACAATCATGTTACAAGCTATTCTGAGCTTAAAAATCACCGAATCGGTCAACCATTCGATGAGAATTAGGTATAATCATGTAACAAGCCATTATGAGCTTATAAATGATTGAATCAGTCAATCGTTTGATGAGAATCAGCTACAATCATGTAACAAGCCATTTAGGGCTTACAAATCACTGAACCGGTCAACCGTTTGTTTAAAATCAACTATAATCACCTAAAAGATCTTTCTGAGGTTGTAGATCACCGAATCGGTCAACCGTTCAATGACAATCAACTAAAATCACGTAACAAGTTGTTCTGAGGTTGCAGTTTTCTGAATCGGTCAACAGTTCGATGAGAATCAACTATAATCATGTAACAAGCCATTATGAGCTAACAGATCACCAAATCGGTGTACTGTTTAATGAGAATCAATTATAATCATGTAACAAGCCATTCTAAGCTTACATATCAATGAATTTGTCAACCATTCAATGAAAATCAACTACAATCACATAAAAGATCATTCTAAGGTTATAGACAACCGAATCAGTCAAATATTTGATGAGAAATAACTACAATCATGTAACAAGCCGATCTGAGGTTGCAGATCACCAACTCGATCAAATGTTCGATGAGATTCAGATACAATCACGTAACATACCATTCTGAGGTTGTAGATCACCGAATCAGTGAACAGTTCGATGAGAATCACGTAACAAGCCATTCAAAGCTTACAAATCACCGAATTGGTCAATTGTTTGATGAGAATCAAATAGAACCACATAAAAGATCCTTCTAAGGTTGTAGATAACTGAATCGGTCAACCATTTAATGACAATGAGCTAAAATCACATAACAAGTTGTTTTGAGGTTGTAGTTCACCAAATCGGTCAACCATTTGATGAGAATCAACTACAATCACATAAAAGATCATTCTAAGGTTGTAGATCATCGAATTAGTCAAATGTTCAATGAGAATCAACTACAATCATGTAACAAGTTGATCTGAGGTTGCGGATCACTGAATCGATCAACCATTTGATTAGAAACATATACAATTGTATAACACACCATTTTGAAGTTTTAGATCACCGAATCGGTGAACCATTCGATGAGAATCAACTACAGTCACGTAACAAGCCATTTTAAGCTTACAAATTACTGAATCGGTCAACCATTCAAGGAGAATTAGCTACAATCATGTAACAAGCCATGCCAAGCTTACAAATCACCAAATCGGTCAACTATTCGATGAGAATCAACTACAATCATGTAACGAGCCATTCTGAGCTTACAAATCATCAAATCGATCAACTGTTTGATGAGAATCAACTATAATCTTGTAAAGGATCCTTTTTTGGTTGTAGATCACCGAATCGGTCAACCATTCGATGACAATCAGCTAAAATCACGTAACAAGCTGTTATGAGGTTGCAGTTCATCAAATCGATTAACCAATTGATGAGAATCAACTACAATCACGTAACAAGCCATTCTAAGCTAACAGATCACCAAATCCGTCTACCGTTTGATGAGAATCAACTACAATCACGTAAAAAGCCATTATGAGCTTAGAGATCACTGAATTGGTCAACCATTCGATCAGAATCAACAACAATCACCGACTTAATCAACCGTTTGATGAGAATTAGATACAATTGCGTAACACACCATTATGAGGTTGTAGATCACCGAATCGATGAATTATTCAATGAAATTAGCTACAATCATGTAACAAGCCATTCTGAGCTTACAAATCATCGAATCGGTCAACTGTTTGATTAGAATCAACTAGAATCACGTAACAAGACATTTTGAGCTTATAAATCATCAAATCTATGAACTATTTGATGAGAATGAGCTACAATAATGTAACAAGCCATTTTGAGCTTACAAATCACCGAATTGGTCAACCATTCGATGAGAATCAACTACAATTGCATAAAAGATCCTTCTGAGGTTGTAGATCACCGAATCGATCAACCATTCAATGACAATTAGCTAAAATCATGTAACAAGTTGTTCTGAGGTTACAGTTCACTGAATCGGTCAACTATTTGATGAGAATCAACTACAATCACATAACAAGCCATTATGAGCTTACAGATCATGAAATTGGTCTACCGTTCAAGGATAATCAACTACAATCATGTAACAAGCCATTCTGAGCTTACAAATCACTGAATCGGTCAACCATTCAATGAGAATTAACTACAATGACATAAAAAGATAATTATAATATTGTGGATCACTGAATCGGTCAAATGTTCAATGAGAATAAACTATAATCATGTAACAAGTCAATCTAAAGTTGTAGATCACCGAATTGATCAACCATTTGATGAGAATCAGATACAATTGCGTAACACACCATTCTGAGTTTTTAGATCACCGAATCGGTGAACCTTTTGATGACAATCAACTACAATCATGTAACAAGCCATTCTGAGCTTACAAATCACCAAATCAGTCAATCGTTAGATGAGAATTAGCTACAATCACATAACAAGCCATTCTATGCGTACAAATCATCGAATCAGTCAACTATTTGATGAGAATCAGCTACAATCACGTAACAAGCCATTCTGAGCTTACAAATCATCAAATCGGTCAATCGTTCGATGAGAATCAACTATAATCTCATAAAGGATCCTTCTAAGGTTTTAGATCACCAAATCGATCAACCGTTCGATGATAATGAGCTAAAATTGCGTAACAAGTTGTTATGAGGTTGTAGTTCACCGAATCGGTCAGCCGTTCGATGAGAATCAACTACAATCATGTAACAAGCCATTCTGAGCTAACAGATCACCAAATCAGTCTACTGTTTGATGAGAATCAACTACAATCATGTAACAAGCCATTCTGAGCTTAAAGATCACTGAATCAGTCAACTATTTGATGAGAATCAACTACAATCACATAAAAGATCATTCTAAGGTTGTAGATCACTGAATTGGTCAAATGTTTGATGAGAATCAACTACAATCATGTAACAAGTCGATCTAAGGTTGCAAATCACCGACTCAATCAATCGTTTGATGAGAATTAGATACAATCATGTAACACACCATTTTGAGGTTGTAGATCACCAAATAGGTCAAATGTTTGATGAGAATCACCTACAATCACATAACAAGCCATTCTGAGCTTACAAATCATTGAATCGGTCAACTGTTTGATTAGAATTAGCTACAATAATGTAACAAGCCATTCTGAGCTTATAAATCACCGAATCGGTGAACCGTTTGATGAGAATCAACTACAATAACGTAACAAGCCATTCTGAGATTATAAATCACTGAATCGATCAACCGTTCGATGAGAATCAACTACAATTACATAAAAAATCTTTTTGAGGTTGTAGATCACCGAATCGGTCAACAATTCGATGACAATCAGCTAAAATCACGTAACAAGTTGTTCTGAGTTAACAAATCACCAAATCAGTCTATCGTTCAATGAGAATCAACTACAATTATGTAACAAGCCATCCTGAGCTTACAAATCAGTAAATCGGTCAACCATTTGATGACAATCAATTAAAATCACATAAAAGTGTTGGATTACGAGAGATAGGGTACTGATAGGGTAGGGGTGAAGCAGTGCCCTAAAAAACTTTAACACTTCAACCTTTCAAATCTTGAATAGGAAATAATGTAACCTTTCAAATAACTTGTATTCTATGCATGTATTATTCATCCATTTAGCTTGTGAAAGTAAATAACATGAAATGAACAATATCACAGTCCCATAACACAATTATTTTGGTAACACAGAAACTCTTGTTAGAAGGTAAAAACTGTGGTGGGGATGACACCCACAAATTCTTCACTACTGTAGATAGAAAGAGTTTTCCTATTAGGGCTACAAGTGGTGATCACTTCTGATACAGATCAATAAAGTACTTAAAAAGATATCACCTTTACTGTGAAGATTCTCTACTCTAAACTGCTCGGTAGCCTGATTCTAATTCTGCCTTAATCTAATTACCTTTGTAAACTATTCTCCCTTTTCTGATTACTGATAACCTTGAAGGATGGATAAAGCTTCAAGTGCTTCTTTGTTCATACATCAGATACATTCTCAAAATGATACAAAATTACAATTATATAGCATACTACTTTATGCCACTTAACAAAATTAGGTTACAATATCTTAGATAAAACCCTAAGATCAACAATGTATAAAAATCACATAGATCTAACATTTACAAAAGATCTTCATCACATTTAATAAATATCTCAAAAATAAAAGATCCACGATCTTGGTAAAACATTTTCTAATTCTATTGTAACTGTTTACATAGAAGAATGTGTCATTCCTGATTACTATGTTGTTTCCTGTGACCCTCAGTAAACACTGTATAAACTACTTGGTGATTATATTGACGCTCGATGTTGGTGTCTAATGCTCGGTCAAACTATTTTGTGCTCGGTGTAGAGACTTGACCGACTAGCTCATGATGCTTGCTTTTACTGATTAGGTTAATATAAGTGATCGATCGATATCTTTGATAACCTTTGATACTAATGACAACCTTAAATGCTCAAATAGAGATAACAAAAAGATCATTCTAAGGTTGTAGATCACCGAATCGGTCAAATGTTAGATGAGAACCAAGTACAATCATGTAAAAAGTTGATCTGAGCTTGTAGATCACCAACTCGATCAACCATTCGATGAGAATCAAATAAAATCATGTAACACACCATTCTAAGGTTATAGATCATCGAATAAGTCAACCGTTCGATGAGAATCAGCTACAATCACATAACAAGCCATTTTGAGCATACAAATCACCGAATCGGTTAATTATTTGATGAGAATCAGCTACAATCTCGTAACAAGCCAATCTGAGCTTACAAATCACAAAATCAGTCAACTGTTTGATGAGAATCAGCTACAATCATGTAAATACCCATTATGAGTTTACAAATCATCGAATAGGTCAACCATTCGATGAGAATCAACTACAATCATATAAAAGATCCTACTGATGTTGTACATCACCGAATCGATCAACTGTTGGATGATAATTAGCTAAAATCATGTAACAACTTGTTCTGAGGTTGTAGTTTGCCAAATCAATCAACCATTCGATGAGAATCAGCTACAATAACATAAGTCATTATAAGCTAACAGATCACCAAATCAATCTACCATTCAATGAGAATCAACTACAATCACGTAACAAGCCATTCTAAGCTTATAGATCACTGAATCAATCAACCATTCGATGAGAATCAACTACAATCACATAAAAGATCATTCTAAGGTTGTAGATCACTGAATCGGTCAAATATTCAATGAGAATCAACTAGAATTATGTAACAAGTTGATTTGAGGTTGCATATCACCGACTCAATCAACCATTCGATGAGAATCAGATACAATTGCGTAACACATCATTCTGAGGTTGTAGATCACCAAATCGGTCAACCATTCGATGAGAATCAGCTACAATCATGTAACAAGCCATTCTGAGCTTACAAATCATCAAATCAGTCAACCATTCAATGAGAATCAACTACAATCATGTAACAAGCTATTCTGAGCTTACAAATCACTGACTCAATCAACCGTTCAATGAGAATCAAATACAATCACATAACAAGCCATTCTTAGTTGACAAATCAACTAATCAGATAACCATTCAATGAGACTCAACTACAATCGCATAAAAGATCCTTTCGAGGTTGTAGATCACCGAACTGGTCAACTATTTGATGACAATCAGCTAAAATTATGTAACAAGTTGCTCTGAGGTTGTAGTTTGCCAAATCGGTCAACCATTTGATGAGAATCAACTACAATCACATAACAAGTCATTCTAAGCTAATAGATCACCAAATCGGTCTACCATTCGATGAGAATCAACTACAATCACGTAACAAAACATTCTGAGCTTACAGATCACTAAATCGATCAACCAATTGATGACAATCAACTACAATCACATAAAACATCATTCTAATGTTGTAGATCACCGAATCAGTCAAATGTTCGATGAGAATCAACTCCAATCATGTAACAAGTCGATCTGAGGTTGTAGATAACTGACTCGATCAACCGTTCGATGAGAATTAGATACAATCCTATAAATCACCATTCTAAGGTTGTAGATCACCGAATCAGTAAACTGTTTGATGAGAATCAACTACATTCATGTAACAAGCCATTCTAAGCTTACAAATCACCGAATCAGTCAACCGTTTGATGAGAATGAGCTATAACCATGTAACAAACCATTATGAGCTTACAAATCACCAAATCGGTCAACCATTTGATGAGAATCAGCTACAATCATGTAACAAGCCATTCCGAGCTTACAAATCACCAAATTGGTGAACCGTTCAATGAGAATCAACTACAATCACATAAAAGATCCTTCTGAGGTTGTAGATCACCGAATCGGTCAAGTGTTCCATGATAATCAGCTAAAATCATGTAACACATTGTTCTAAGGTTGCAGTTCACCGAATCGCTCAACTATTTGATGAGAATCAACTACAATCATGTAACAAGCCTTTTTGAGCTAATAGATCACCAAATTCATCTACTATTCGATAAGAATCAACTACAATTACGTAACAAGACATTCTGAGCTTACAGACCACTGAATCGATCAACCATTCGATGAGAATCAACTAAAATCACATAAAAGATCATTCCAAGGTTGTAGATCACCGAATCAGTCAAATGTTTGATGAGAATCAACTACAATCATGTAACAAGATGATCTCAAGTTGCAAATCCTTAACTTGATCAACCGTTCGATGAGAATCAGATACAATTGCGTAGCACACCATTCTGAGGTTGTAGATCACCAAATCAGTGAACCATTTGATGAGAATCAACTACAATCATTTAACAAGCCATTCTGAGTATTTAAATCACCGAATCGAACAACCATTCGATGAGCATTAGCTACAATCACGTAACAAGCCATTCCAAGCTTACAAATCACTGAATCAGTCAACCGTTCAATCAGAATAAACTACAATCATGTAACAAGCCATTCTAAGCTTACAAATCACCGAATTAGTGAACCGTTAGATGAGAATCAACTACAATCGCATAAAAGATCCTTCGGAAGTTGTAGATCACCGAATCGGTCAGCCGTTTGATGACAATCAGATAAAATTGCATAACTAGTTGTTCTAAGGTTGCAGTTCACTGAATCGGTCAACCATTCGATGAGAATTAACTACAATCATGTAAAAATCCATTCTAAGCTAACAGATCACCAAATCAGTCTACCGTTCGATGAGAATCAACTACAATCACGTAGCAAGCCATTCTGAGCTTACAGATCACTGAATTGCTTAACCATTCAATGAGAATCAACTACAATCACATAAAAGATCTTTCTAAGGTTGTAGATCACTGAATCGGTCAAATGTTTGATGAGAATCAACTACAATCATGTAACAAGATGATCTAAGGTTGCAGATCACTGACTCGATCAATAGTTCGATGAGAATCAGATACAATCATGTAACACATCATTCTGAGGTTGTAGATCATCGAATCGATGAACCATTCGATGAGAATCGGCTACAATTATGTAACAATCAGCTACAATAATGTAACAAGCCATTTTGAGCTTACAAATCACCGATTCATTCAACTGTTTGATGAGAATCAACTACAATCATGTAACAAGCCATTTTGAGGTTACAAATCATCGAATTGGTCAACCATTCGATGAGAATCAGCTACATTCATGTAACAAGCCATTATGAGCTTACAAATCACTGTATCGGTCAACCATTTGATGAGAAGCAACTACAGTCATATAAAATATCATTCTGAGGTTTTAGATCAACAAATCGGTCAACCATTCAATGACAATCAACTAAAATCGTATAAAAAGTTGTTCTAAAGTTGCAATTTTCCAAATCAATCAACCGTTTGATGAGAATCGGGTACAATCATGTAACAAGCTATTTTGAGCTAACAGATCACCAAATCGGTCTATTGTTCGATGAGAATCAACTACAGTCACATAACAAGCTATTCTAAGCTTACAAATCACTCAATCGGTCAACCATTTGATGAGAATCAACTACAATCACATAAAATATCATTCTAAGGTTGTAGATCACCAAATCAGTCAAATGTTTGATGAGAAGGAACTACAATCATATAGCAAGTCGATCTGACATTGCATATCACCGACTCCATCAACCGTTCGATGAGAATCAGATACAATCGTGTAACACACCATTCTTAGCTTGTAGATCACCAAATTAGTGAACCATTCAATGAGAATCAGCTACAATCATGTAAAAAGACATTCTGAGCTTACAAATCACCGAATCGGTCAATCATTCGATGAGAATCAACTACAATCATATAAAAGATCCTTCTGAGGTTTTAGATCACCGATTTGCTCAACGGTTCAATGATAATCGGTTAAAATCACGTAACAAGTTGTTCTGAGGTTGTAGTTTGTCGAATCAGTCAACCATTCGATGAGAATTAGCTACAATCATGTAACAAGCCACTCTGAGCTAACAGATCATCCAATCGGTCTACCATTCAATGAGAATCAAGTACAATCATGTAATAAGCCATTTTGAGCTTACAGATCACCGAATTGGTCAACCATTCGATGAGAATCAACTACAATCACATAAAACATTATTCTCAGGTTGTAGATCATCGAATCGGTCAAATACTTAATGAGAATCAACTACAATCATGTAACAAGTCAATCAAAGGTTGTAGATCACCAAATGGAACAATAGTTTGATTAGAATTAGATACAATTGCATAACACACCATTTTGAGGTTGTAGATCATCGAATTGATGAACCATTCAATGAGAATCAGCTACAATAATGTAACAAGCCATTATGAGCTTACAAATCACTGAATCGGTCAACCGTTCAATGAGAATAAGCTACAATCATGTAACAAGCCATTCTGATCTTACAAATCACCAAATCACTCAACCGTTCGATGAGAATCAGCTACAATCACGTAACAAGCCATTCTAAGCTTACAAATCACTAAATCGGTCAACCGTTCGATGAGATTCAACTACAATCACATAAAGGATCCTTCTAAGGTTGGAGATCATCGAATCAGTCAAACATTTGATGATAATCAACTAAAATCATATAACAAGTTTTTCTGAGGTTGCAGTTCACCGAAACGGTCAACCGTTCGATGAGAATCAACTACAATAATGTAACAAGCCATTTTGAGCTAACAAATCACCAAATTGGTCTAGTGTTCGATGAGAATCAACTACAATCATGTAACAAGCCATTCTGAGCTTAAAGATCACTAATTCGGTCAACCATTCGATGAGAATCAACTACAATCACATAAAAGATCATTTGAAGGTTGTAGATCACCGAATCAGTCAAATGTTCAATGAGAATCAACTACAATCATGTAACAAGTTGATCTAAGGTTGCAGATCACTGACTCAATCAACTGTTCAATGAGAATTAGATACAATTGTGTAACACACCATTTTGTGGTTGTAGATCATGAAATCAGTGAACCGTTCAATGACAATTAGCTACAGTCACATAACAAGCCATTCTGAGCTTACAAATCATTGTATTGGTCAACCATTTGATTAGAATCCGCTACAATCACGTAACAAGCCATTCTAAGCTTACAAATTACCGAATCAGTCAACCATTTGATGACAATCAACTACAATCACATAACAACCCATTCTGAGCTTACAAATCACTGAATCGATCAACTATTCGATAAGAATCAACTACAATCTCATAAAAGATACTTCTGAGGTTGTAGATCACTGAATCGGTCAATCGTTCGAGGACAATGAGCTAAAATCACATAACAAGTTGTTCTAAGGTTGCAGTTTGCCAAATAGGTCAACTGTTCGATGAGAATCAGCTACAATAACGTAACAAGCCATTCTGAGCTATAGATCACCAAATTTGTGTACCGTTCAATGAGAATCAACTACAATCACATAACAAACCATTCTGAGCATATAGATCACTGAATCAGTCAACCATTCGATGAGAACCAACTATAATCACATAAAAGATCATTCTAAAGTTGTAGATCATCAAATCAGTCAAATGTTTGATAAGAATAAACTAAAATCATATATCAAGTCGAGCCGAGGTTGTAGATCAACAACTCTATCAACCATTTCATGAGAATCAAATACAATCATGTACCACACCATTCTGAGGTTGTAGATCACTGAATCGGTGAACCATTCGATGAGAATCAGCTACAATCATGTAATAAGCCATTCTAAGCTTACAAATCACTGAATCAGTCAACCATTTGATGAGAATCAGCTACAATCATGTAACAAGCCATTCTAAGCTTACAAATCACCAAATCAGTCAACCATTCGATGAGAATCAGCTACAATCACGTAACAAGCCATTTTGAGCTTACAAATCATCGAATCAGTCAACCATTCGATAAGAATCAACTACAATCGCATAAAAGATCCTTCTGACATTGTAGATCAATGAATCATTCAATCGTTTAATGACAATAAACTAAAATCGCATAACAAGTTGTTCTCAGGTTGCAGTTCTCTGAATCGGTCAACGGTTCGATGAGAATCAGCTACAATCACGTAACAAGCCATTCTGAGCTAGCAAATCACCAAATTGGTCTACCATTCGATGAGAATCAACTACAATCATGTAATAAGCCATTGTGAACTTATAGATCACTGAATCGGTCAACCATTCAATGAGAATCAACTACAATCACATAAAAGATCATTCTAAGGTTGTAGATCACCAAATCAGTCAAATGTTTGATGAGAATTAACTACAATCATGTAACAAGTCAATCTGAGGTTGTAGATCACTGACTCGATCAACCATTCAATGAGAATTAGATACAATCATGTAACACACCATTCTGAGGTTCTAGATCACCAAATATATGAACTGTTGAATGAGAATCAACTACAATCATGTAACAAGCCATTATGAGCTTACAAATCACCTAATCATTCAACTGTTTGATGAGAATCAGCTACAATCATGTAACAAGCCGTTCTGAGCTTACAAATCACCAAATCGGTCAACCGTTTGATGAGAATCAGCTACAATCATGTAACAAGCCATTCTGAGCTTACAAATCATTGAATCGGTCAATTGTTCGATGAGAATGAACTACAATCGCATAAAAGATCCTTCTATTAGGAATAGGAACACTGAGAGGGCGGGTGAATCAGTGTTCACTGTATTTTATCTGTTTACTTAATGTTTAATCTGAACTTAAATGCTTAAGTACTAACATGAACATTCATATAATGATTACACATGAAATCCACACATAACACCAATATGGTTACGGGGAAACCCAAATAGGTTAAAACCCCGGTGGTAATTTACACCCACTAATATTTTGTACTAGTATTTTATGATCCTTGTTAGAAGATCCTTAACCCTGTTAGGAGTTGCTTTACAATATGTTTAGCATAGTAGACCTGGTCAAGGGTCGGAGCCTATTAGAAGTCTTTTACAATAGTCCCTATCAGGGGAGTGGATGCACTATCCTAGAGCTCATTGCTCAAGTTGTGAAGGCTACAACCTTCTGATCTCAGATACACACTATATCTGCTAGATGAACTTTCATAGTGATATTGTTTTTTTATCAGTTCCTTTGATGCGATGATGATTTAACCTCTTTCAAAGCTCTAATACATCTTATAGACTCTTTGCATACTTCTATTCTTCTTATCTCAACTCTCTATCAACTTCCATGCTAATTACAATGGGTGCATCTCATATTTATATACACATACAAAACAAATAACTAGGTCGGCCCTTTAACCGATTACATACAATGCTTCCAATTGAATTGGCTTAATTGTGTTTACAAACAAACATATTTACATGTCGGCAACCTAATTACAATAGGCGCATAGCCTTTACAACATTGCAATATAACTGCAAATCAAAATGCTAGCAGTCAGCTGGTTACTCTATTCTTCTCTGGCACACACCAGCTATGTAACTTCAATTGTCTGTATCTTTCTCATACTTGCATATTTGATCATGCGCATATAGACTAGGCATGAACATATTCTAACCAACTTATATTCTATGGTGCATACCATAACTCGGTCATATGCATGTGTGTTGATGCTCTGAGCTTCAGGTACTCTGTACACTGTCCACTCTTCAACACTTAGCTGATTTTTGATCTTCTTATCAAGTGCACTGTCTGCAAACTACTATATGACTTTATTGCCATAATGACAACACTATACTAAGTCATATACACTAGTATAGCCAACTTGCCAACAATGTCCCCCTTTGTCATTGATGGCAACAAAGGAATATGGCCAAGTTGCTAATTGTCCCTTAATACAATGTTTTTTTGTCTTATATCTCCCTTATACATATCTATCATCCATATTCTATACATACTCCCCCTTGGACATTAATGACAAAGGTGCTTCAAAACTATATTTACAAATACTTACTGTAATAGAACATCTGGATATGCTATCTAAAAATTTTGAATCTCCTTCCAAAATGTGATCAAAGAATTTACAATCTCTAGATGGGTGCATAATGCATACTTTAGCTTCTCCATCTTCTCCAAATCTATGCTAGGACCTTGATCATATATCACCATGGTGGTATTTATCTCAATATTCTGATAGAGTATATCTAGGGAGGGCGCAAGAGCATTCCTAAACTGTCTGCCTAGCCCTTATCTTGGACATCTCCATTTCTGCCTTTTCAATCTTATCTATCTGTCCTTGGTAGACATTATTTCACATGTTCACATCAACTAATGGATCTTCCACTGATTTCCTTATGCTATCTATCATAGCTTCATCCTCTTGTACCTTTTTGTATAGATCACTAGTCAGTTTGTCTTAGTTCATACAATCAGCAATAATCTTTCTGCCCTTTGCTGCAAACTTCTTCAAGGATGCTTGACCAGTCTTAATGAGCTCAGGTCAAGTGCATAGTTGCTAACCAATTCACTAAGCCTATTCTTCAAATATTTCTCTTCTACAACTAGGGATGCAAATTCTTCTAGGATAGAGAAATTATTCTTGAACTATGAAATGACTGTACTCACATCATCAATGGATTATACCTTAGACACTTTCTTGTCTATTGGTAACAAGTTGTTCAAGATGTTTATTGATTCTACAAGGAGGGGATTTCTCATCACTTGTTTCTCCTTGGCTTTCTCCATAGCTAAGACGTTGAACTTGATCAGGTCTTCTTCTCCCCATGAGTTCAAACTAGTTGTGTTAGGTGTCAAACTTGACAATAATGCTACTGAGGGAGTGATAGGAGTGCTATCCATCACTTCTTATTTTATCTTGATTGCTTCAACTGATGGTTCATCTTTTTGCTCACTTCCTTTTACCTCTTCTTCTCCCTTTTGTTTTTTAACTTCTTTTTCTCTTTCTTCTTCTTTCTTTTTTGTTCTATCCTTAATCAATACTTCTTCTTGATGAATGGGAGGAGTGTTGCTACAAATATTTTCAACCTCTTGTGTTCTTACAAATGCCTCTTCAAACTTGTCCAAATCAGTATCTGAGGTCGCCATTGCTATCTCAACATTGTCAATGAGGATTGTTTCATCCTTAGGTGCTTCTGACATGGGCGTAGACTTTTTTGCCTCTAATTTCATTTCAACTCCAAGTGTTGAATCCTATGGACCTATGAATGGTACATTGGTAGTCTCTGACTCTTTTGCAACCATTGTGGGTACTTGAGCTATAGGCGCAGTAGCTGGATACATGTGCCTATTGATAAAAACCTTTTCAAATGCCTTCTCTATTTCCTTGGCAACCAACTCATAGTTTTTGTTTTTGTCCATTATATGTAGGGTCCTTGACTTTATTTAAGATGAGGCTTTACCAATTCTAAAAATAGTGACTTTTCTTCTAAAGAACATATTGGAAGGGTTTCATCTAGAATCTTTTCTCTGATCCTTAAATCCTCTTCAATGGCTTGTCTCTTTTGGAACTCTAGGATGTTCCACACATTATTAGGAATCATATTCTTAAGTTCTAAAACTATCTTCTTGAATTTCAACATATATTTGACAATCATTCCATGTATCTCTGATTTTTCAATCTTGCTGTATTTTTCATAAAACTTTCCTACTTGATCAATCCTGCCTTCATTAATGATTCTTGTACTTAGCACACTGAGACTAGGTTTGAAACTTACTTCAAGAGGTGCTTGAGTGTTCCTTATGTTCCTTCTTACTCTTAAGGATGAATGACCAATGTTGACTTCTTTCTTCCTCTTAGGCATTACCTTATACTCAGGAGGAGTAGTAAGGTCAATGGTTTCTTTGGGTGCAGGAGTAACATCATTTTTATCCTTCTAAACATTAGATTTTTCTATTTTCACCTTCTTCAACTTAATATCATCTGATTCAATCTTTGTTGTTGCACTCTCAATTTCCAAAGCAATCTTCTCTTCCCTTACTTTGTCTAGGTCTGCTTGAGACACTCCATGAATTCTCAAGATCTTAGAGGTACTTAGGGGCTGAAAGAAATACTTGTGCATATGCTTCTAGGACTTGTTTATCAACTTAATATCCAAGTGGATGAATCCACTTTGTTCTTTTCTCAACTGCTTCCATACAAGTTACATCTATTTCTACCATAAAGCAAATGTTGTCCTTGTATTTCTCAACAATGTTCTCCAGTAACTTGTACCTCATCTACATCTTAGCCTTGAATGTCTTCAACTCCAGTGTCATGTAATCCTTCAATGTACTCTTAGTACATGGCTTGAGAGATATCTGTGGCATTGTGGGGATAGATTTGTCAAGATACAAATCTGACACTTTTCCAACAATATGGAGGTACATATAAATGATCAAAGACCCAAATCTGAATATCTTGGTCTTATCATGCTTGATTGCCTTAATGTTGTCAATTAGCTATGCGTGCAAGATTTCACACAATTTGAACTCTCCATTCTCATTTATAATTCTTATGGCTGCAAGAATTATGGCCACAGACATGTTGTTCACCCTTCTGGTATGTTGGAACCTGTAACCTAGTATCATAGACATCAATTTGATGTCATCTTTCTCAATAGGCTCTATGGTCATTTTGTTCCTATCACTTCTTGACTTGCAAGTTTTTTGAACAAGTTTCCTCACATCTTTTTTGACTAGAAGAACTGTGCCTATCTTTGATAGGCCTATTATCTCATAAATTAGGTCACCACTAATTCTAACCGGCACTTCACCTATCCAAAATAGGTCATCATGAATTATGCTCAGTAGAATCTTGATCTATTTTGATTCATAGAACTCATATGTCATAGCATACTCCACTATAGGGTGATTATTCCACCACGCATACTCATCCATGAAGGTTTTGTCTGGTTTCATCATTGTTTCCATGTGCACCCTTAATCTATCCAATCCTACTGATTCTTTCTTACAGTAAATGTATGCCCTAATGTCCTCGACATGCATAACACCCATAGGCATACGGGAGAATGCCCCTTCTAGGTCATCTAGTGTTGATTTAAATGGATGCCTCTTAAATACATATCTTTTCTTTTTCACAACATCAAATACTATAGGAGTAGCCATCACTTACTTGAAAAATGCTTTCCAAAGGTTTTCAAGAGATTCTGAATCGACACAATGAACTAGGGTTTCCACAACTAATCAAATGTACAGCAAGTTACTTGATGAATCAAACTGCAATCTTTCTCAATCAAATGCTAGGGTTCTTCTCTTCAATCATTTTCAATATGAATGTAATGAGAGATCTTCTAACTTCTATGTACTTTAAAGTAGGAATTCTTCCATTAATGCTTGTTGCGTAAACCAAGCTGTCACTAGGAAATTCCCAACTTTCATTATGTGAACAATCAGCTAGTGCGCTCTTGCACATTGGTTCTGATAGTCTCCAAAAGCATAAGTCCAAAGGTGCATACTTTGAAAGTGAGTATACTAGCCGCGCAGGGGTCTAGAGCTAAATTAGCTCCCCCTACGACCTTGAGGGCCATTTATCTAGATGTATAGGGTTCTTCCACTATGGATGCATCCAATACATACTCATCAACCTTATCCTTCTTTTCTTCTGACCAAATCAAGCTCGCATCCTTTGAGGCTTTCACAAACTTGACTTCTCCTTCAAGATCCAATACTGGTTCTTTGGTCTTTTTAGGGCTTTCCTGACCTTGCGTCCTTGATCTACAAAACTTTGAGATGTGTCTAGCCTTGTTACAAGTGTGACAAATGATTGGAGGTCTTATATTCCTTGATGCATTGACATGAGTTACATTTTACATTATCTAGCTGAGTGACCATTATAGTTACATATCTGACATGTAACATTCTGAGAACTTCTTACATTGGACTAATTTTGATTTCTCTAATTATTAATCAACTTATCATAAAATTCTTCAAGCTATTTTTTCAGGGTTGAATTTTCTTCATTGAGCTTTTTTATCATAATGCCTAAATCATTGGTAGAGCATTCTTTCAAATCCTTTCTTATCTTTTTGATGACTCTTTGAGAATCACTGACATTTTCTTTTAGTTCTTCAACTTCTTTTTCATATTTGTCCAGGTCTTCAAGAGCAACTTCTAGATTTCTATTCAGATGTTTCATTTCTACTTTGTCCATGATCTCCTAAAGTGGTTAAACTTCTTTGCTGAGGACCAGAGCTCTGATACCAATTATTAGGAATGGGAACACTGAGAGGGGGGGGTGAATTAATGTTCACTGTATTTTATCTTTTTACTTAATCTTTAATTTGAACTTAAATGCTTAAGTACTAAAATGAACATTCACATAATCATGAAACATGAAATCAACACATAACACGAATATGGTTACGGGGAAACCCAAATAGGTAAAAAAATTGATGGGAATTGACACCCACTAATATTATGTACTAGTGTTTTATTATTCTTGTTAGAAGATCCCTAACCCTATTAGGAGTTGCTTTACAATATGTTTAGTACAGTAGACCTGGTCAAGGGTCAGACCCTGTTAGGAGTCTTTTACAATAGTCCCTGTTAGGGGAGTGGATGCACTATCCTAGAGCTCACTGCTCAAGTGGTGGAGGCTACAACTTTCTAATCTCAGATACACACTATATCTGTTGGATGAACTGTCACAGTGACACTATTTGTCTGATTAGTTCCTTTGATGTGTTAATGCTTTAACCTCTTGCAATGCTCTAATACATCTTATAGACTCTTTGCATACTTATCCTCTCCTTATCTCAACTCTCTATCAACTTCCATGCTAATTACAATGGGTGCATCTCATATTTATATGCGCATACAAAATAAATAAATAGGTCGACCCTTTAATCGATTACATACATCGCTTCCAATTGAATTGGCTCAAGTGTGTTTACAAAAAAAAATATTTACATGTCAGCAACCTAATTATAATAGGCATGTAGCCTTTACAACATTAGAATATAACTGCAAATCAAAATGCTAATAGTCAGATGCTTACTCTATTCTTCTTTGGCACACACTGGCTGTGTCACTTCAACTGTCTGTATCTTTCTCATATTTGCATATCTGATCATGCGGTTATAGACTAAGAATGAATATAGTCCAACCGACTTATCTTCTAGGGCACATACCATAACTCAATTGTACACACATGCACTGATGCTCTAAGCTTAAGGTACTCTGTACACTATCCAGTCTTCAAAACTTAGCCAGTTTGTGATCTTCTTATCAAGTGTGTTATCTCCAAACTACTATATGACTTTGTTTCCATAATGAAAACACTATACCAAGTTATATACACCAGTATAGCTAACTCCCCAACACCTTCTAAGGTTGTAGATCACCGAATCAGTCAACTGTTCGATCACATTCAGCTAAAATCATAGAACAAGTTATTCTAAGGTTGCAGTTCCCCAAATTCATCAACCGTTTGATGGGAATTAGCTACAATCATGTAACAAGCCATTCTGAGCTAAAACATCACCATATCAATCTATCATTTGATGACAATCAACTACAATCATGTAACAAGCCATTCTAAGCTTACAGATCACTGAATGAGTCAACCATTTCATGAGAATCAACTACAATCACATAAAAGATCATTCTAAGGTTGTAGATGACCAAATTAGTCAAATGTTCCATGAGAATCAACTACAATCATGTAACAACTTGATTTGAGGTTGCACATCATAGACTTGATCAATCGTTCGATAAGAATGAGATACAATTGTGTAACACACCATTTTGAGGTTGTAGGTAACTGAATTAGTGAACCATTTGATGAGAATTAGCTACAATCATGTAACAAGTCAATTTGAGCTTACAAATCACCAAATCGGTCAACCATTCAATGAGAATCAGCTACAATCATGTAACAAACCATTCTAAGCTTACAAATCACCGAACCAGTCAACCGTTCAATGAGAATCAGCTACAATCATGTAACAAGCCATTTTAAGCTTAGAAATCACCAAATCGGTCAACCATTTGATGAGAATCAACTACAATCACATGAAAGATCCTTCTAAGATTATAGATCACCAAATTAGTCAATCGCTCGATGAGAATAATCTAAAATTGTGTAACAAGTTGTTCTCAGGTTGTAGTTCACCGAATCGGTCAACCGTTTGATGAGAATCAACTACAATCACATAACAAGCCATTTTGAGCTAATAGATTACCAAATCAGTCTACCATTCAATGAGAATGAACTACAATTATTTAACAAGCCATTCTGAGCTTATAGATCATTGAATCGGTCAACTATTTGATGAGAATCAATTAAAATCACAAGAAAGATCATTCTAAGGTTGTAGATAACTGAATCAGTCAAATGTTTGATGAGAATAAACTACAAGCATGAAACAAGTCAATCTAAGGTTGCAGATCACCGACTCAATCAACTATTTCATGAGAGTTAGATACAATCGCGTAACACATCATTCTAAGGTTGTAGATCACCAAATCAGTGAACTATTCGATGAGAATCAGCCACAATCATGTAACAAGCCATTCTGAGCATACAAATCACTGAATTGGTCAACCATTGGATGAGAATCAGCTACAATCATGTAACAACCTATTCTAAGCTTACAAATTAAAAAATCAATCAAGCATTCGATAAAAATTAGCTACAATCATGTAACAAGCCATTCTAAGCTTACAAATCACCGAATCAGTCAACTATTTGATGAGAATCAACTACAATTGCATAAAAGATCCTTCTGAGGTTGTAGATCACTGAATCTGTCAACCGTTGGATGACAATCAGCTACAATTGCATAACAAGTTGTTCTGAGGTTGCAACTTTCACATAATCAGTCAACTGTTCGATGAGAATCAGCTACAATAACATAACAAGCCATTCTAAGCTAACAGATCACCAAATCGGTCTACCGTTCGATGAGAATCAACTACAATAATGTAACAAGCCATTCTAAGTTTACAGATAACTGAATTGGTCAACCATTTGTTGAGAATCAATTACAATCGAATAAAAGATCATTCTAAGGTTGTAGATCACTAAATCGGTTAAATGTTCGATGAGAATCAACTACAATCATGTAACAAGTCAATCTGAGGTTTCAGATCACCGACTTGAAAAACTATTTGATGAGATTCAGATACAATCATCTAACACACCATTGTGAAGTTGTAGATCACCGAATTAGTGAACCGTTCGATGAGAATCAACTACAATCACGTAAAAAGCCATTCTGAGCTTACAAATCACCGAATCAGTGCACTATTTGATGAGAATCAGCTACAATCACATAACAAGCCATTTTGAGCTTACAAATCACCAAATCGGTCAACTATTTGATGAGAATGAGATACAATCACGTAACAAGCTATTGTGAGCTTACAAATCACTGAATCGGTCAATCATTCAATGAGAATCAACTACAATCACATAAAAGATCCTTCTGAGGTTGTAGATCACCGCATCGGTCAACCGTTTTGATATTAATCAGCTAAAATCATGTAACAAGTTGATTTGAGGTTGCCATTCACCGAATCGGTCAACCGTTCGATCAGAATCAGCTAAAATCATGAAACAAACCATTCTGAGCTAACAGATCACCAAATCGATCAACCATTCAATCAGAATCAACTACAATCATGTAACAATCCAATCTCAGCTTACAGATCACTGAATTGGTCAACCATTCGATGAGAATCAACTACAATTACATAAAACATCATTCTAAGGTTGTAGATTACCGAATCGGTCAAATGTTCACTGAGAATCAACTACAATCATGTAACAAGTTGATCTGAGGTTGCAGATCACCGACTTGATCAATAGTTTGATGAGAATTAGATACAATCATGTAATATAGCATTCTACAGTTGTAGATCACCGAATCAATGAATCATTCCATAAGAATTAGCTACAATCACATAATAGGCCATTATGAGCTTACAAATCACTGAATCGATCAACTGTTCAATGAGAATCAGTTACAATCATGTAACAAGCCATTCTGAGCTTACAAGTAACTGAATTGGTCAACCATTCCATGACAATCAGCTACAATCACATAACAAGCCATTCTTAGCTTAAAAATCACTAAATCGCTCAACTGTTTGACAAGAATCAACTACAATAGCATAAAAGATCCTTGTGAGGTTGTAGATCATTGAATTGGTCAACCGTTCGATGACAATCAGTTAAAATCATGTAACAAGTTGTTCTATGGTTGCAATTTGCCGAATCGGTCAACCATTCTATGAGAATGATCTACAATCCTGTAACAAGCCATTCTGAGCTAACAAATCCCCAAATCGGTCTACCATTCAATGAGAATCAACTACAATCATGTAACAAGACATTCTAAGCTTACAGATCACTGAATCAGTCAACCATTTTATCAGAATCAACTAAAATCACATAAAAGATCATTCTCAGGTTGTAGATCAGTGAATCAGTCAAATGTTCAATGTGAATCAACTACAATCATGTAACAAGTTAATCTGAGATTGAAGATCACCAACTTGATCAATCGTTCGATGAGGATCAGATCCAATTGCGTAACACACCATTCTAATGTCGTAGATCACCGAATCGGTGAACCGTTTGACGAGAATTAGCTACAATCATGTAACAAGCCATTCTAAGCTTACAAAATAATGAATCAGTCAACCATTTGGTGAGAATCAACTACAATCATGTAACAATCCATTCTAAACTAACAAATCATCGAATTGGTCAACCATTTGATGCGAATCAGCTACAATCACGTAACAAGCCATTCTAAGCTTACAAATCACTAAATCGGTCACCTGTTCGATGAGAATCAACTACAATCACATAAAAGATCCTTCTAAGGTTATAGATCACTAAATCGGTCAACCGTTCAATGGCAGTTAGCTAAAATTAGGTAATAATTTGTTCTAAGGTTGCAGTTCACGGAATCCACCAATTGTTCGATGAGAATCATCTATAATCATGTATCAAGCCATTATGAGGTAATAGATCACCAAATCGGGCTACCGTTCGATGAGAATCAACTACAATCATGTAACAACCCATTCTGAGCTTACAGATCATCGAATCGGTCAACCATTCAATGAGAATCAACTACAATCACATAAAAGATGATTCTAAGGTTGTAGATCACCGAATCGGTCAAATGTTCGATGAGAATCAACTACAATCATGTAACAAGTCGATATTAGGTTGCAGATGATTGACTCGATCAACCATTCAATGAGAATCAGATACAATAGCATAACACACCATTCTAAGGTTGTAGATCACCCAATTGGTGAACTGTTCGATGAGAATCAGCTACAATCATGTAACAAGCCACTCTGAGCTTACAAATCACTGAATCGGTGAACTGTTCAATTAGAATTAGCTACAATCATGTAAAAAGCTAGTCTGAGCTTACAAATCACTGAATCAGGCAATCGTTCGATGAGAATCAGCTACAACCACGTAACAAGCCATTCTAAGCTTACAAATCACTGAATTGATCAACCATTTGATGAGAATAATATACAATTGCGTAATATATCCTTCGAAGGTTGTAGATCACCGAATCGGTCAACCGTTTGATAACATTTAGCTAAAATCATCTAACAAGTTGTTTTTAGGTTGTAGTTTGCCGAATCAGTCGACTATTTAATGAGAATCAACTACATTCATGTAACAAGCCATTCTGAGCTAACAGATCACCAAATTGGTCTATCGTTCGATTAGAATCAACTAGAATCATGTAACAAGCAATTCTGAGCTTACAGACCACTGAATCGGTCAACTGTTCGATGAGAGTCAGCTATAATCATGTAACAAGCCATTCAGAGCTTACAAATCACTGAATAGGTCAAGCATTTGTTGAGAATCAGCTACAATCATGTAACAAGCAATTCTGAGCTTACAAATCATTGAATCAGTCAACCATTTGATCAGAATCAGCTACAATCACGTAACAAGCCATTCTGAGCTTATAAATTACCAAATCGGTCAACCGTTCAATGAGAATCAACTACAATCACGTAACAAGCCATTCTGAGCTTACAAATCACCAAATCGCTCAATCATTCAATGAGAATCAATGACAATCACATAAAAGATCCTTCTAAGGTTGTAGATCACCAAATCAATCAACCGTTCGATGAGAATCAACTAAAATCATGTAACAAGTTGTTCTGAGGTTACAGTTCATCGAATCAATCAACCGTTCGATGAGAATCAACTACAATCTCATAACAAGACATTCTGAGCTTACAAATCACCGTATCAGTCAACCGTTCGATGATAATCAACTACAATCATGTAACAAGCCATTCTGATCTTACAAATCACTGAATTGGTCAACCGTTCAATGAGAATCAACTACAATCACATAAACGATCCTTCTGAGGTTGTAGATCACCGAATCGGTCAACCCTTTGATGGAAGTCAACTAAAATCACATAACAAGTTGTTCTGAGGTTGCAATTCACCGAATCAATCAACCGTTCGATGAGAATCAGCTACAATCATGTAACAAGCCATTCTAAGCTAATAGATCACCAAATCGATCTACTGTTCGATGAGAATCAACTATAATTATGTACCAAGCCATTCTGAGCTTACAGATCACTAAATTGATCAACCATTCAATGAGAATCAACTACAATCACATAAAAGATCATTCTAAGGTTGCAGATCATCAAATCAGTCAAATGTTTGATGAGAATTAACTACAATCATGTAACAAGTCTATATGAGGTTGCAGATCAAAAACTTGATCAACCGTTCGATAAGAATCACATACAATCATCTAACACCTTTTTAAGGTTGTAGATCACTAAATCATTGAACCATTCGATGAGAATCAACTACAATCACGTAACAAGCCATTCTAAGCTTACAAATCACCAAATTGGTCAACCTTTTGATGAGGATCAGCTACAATCATGTAACAAGCCATTTTGAGCTTACAAATCACTAAATCAGTCAACCGTTCGATGAGAATTGGCTACAATCACGTAACAAGTCATTTTGAGCTTACAAATCATTGAATTGGTCAATCGTTCAATGAGAGTCAACTCAAAACCCATAAAAGATCCTTCTGAGGTTGTAGATCACCAAATCAGTTAACTGTTCGATGACAATAAGCTAAAATCATGTAATAAGTTGTTCTAAGGTTGCAGTTCACCAAATCGATCAAGCATTTGATGAGGATCAGCTACAATCGCATAATAAGCCATTCTAAGCTAACAGGTCACCAAATCGATCTAGCATTCGATGAGAATCTACTACAATCATGTAACAAGCTATTCTGAGCTTACAGATCACTAAATTGGTCAACCATTTGATGAGAATCAACTACAATCACAGAAAAGATCATTCTAAGGTTTTAGATCATTGAATCAGTCAAATGTTCGATGAGAATCAACTACAATCATGTAACAAGTCGGTCACCAACTCGATCGAGCTTTCGATTAGAATCAAATACAATCATGTAACACACCATTCTGAGGCTGTAGATCACTGAATTGATGAACCGTTCAATGATAATCAACTACAATCATGTAACTGGCCATTCTAAGCTTACAAATCACTAAATTGGTCAACTGTTCAATCAAAATTAGCTACAATCATGTAACAAGCCCTTCTGAGCTTACAAATCACCGAATCGGTCAACCGTTTGATGAGAATCAGCTACAATCATGTAACAAGCCATTCTAAACTAACAGATAACCAAATCAGTCTATCATTCGATGAGAATCAATTACAATCACATAACAAGCCATTCCAAGCTTACAGATCACTGAATTGGTCAACTTGTTACCCAAAATTTTCTATCATACGATTTTGGCATGTTTTCACTTGCAAAGTAGATCCACAAAGTTTTATGGTTTGCAACCTTGGCCCCATGTTCTCCAATATGTCACCAGGCTCCAATTCTGATCGCATGTGCTGAATCGAAGGAACCAAAGAGATATTCAAGTTTTAAGGTCTACAGGGCCATAGTTTATGTCTAGTGGTGTCAAATTTGTCTAAGTATAAAAACCTTTGATGTTTTCTATTTCTCTGATGCTTTTTTGGTTTTAAAGTGAAAACCCTAGTTATTTTTGACATTGTACCTTTTGCATCTGCGCACTTATCTCTGATGTCAACATTTTTCATCTGTGTTGTTGCAATTGTGTGGGACCCAGTTCTTCTTGGCAGTTCAGTTGCTTGATCTCCTGAATTCTCTAGCGGTTAATTTCTTTTTGGTGATTGGGTGACTCTGTGTTCACCTGATCTCTTGTTGCTGGCAATTAAGTGCTTTTCCTTCAGCGACCCGACATTTTCTTCAGTCACGTGTTTGCACAACCTCAGCAATCAGGTCCTTAGCCTTCAACAATCTGGCAAGTGGCTATGTTATGTCTGGTGGTCTTAGTTCTGAGGTGTTGAAGTGTAAAAGGATCTCTGGTTGTCGCATGATCGTAAGGAGTGTTCTTCCCCTTTGTGATCTTGTGACAACTGTTCGATGGAAAGGTGATCTGACAGGTGGGTCCAAGGTGCCAGTCGTGTGGCAATGCTCATTTTTGGTTGGCCGAAGGGTAATGACAAGGATATGATGGTGGGCCTAAAGCTTTCAATGGGTTGACAGCACCTTGATCTACGATTGTTTCATGATCATAAGGAATGTTCTTCCTCTTTGCGATCATGCAACCACCGTCTGATCAGAGCCAATAACTAGGTGGGTTCGCTACCGGGTTGTACTGGGTCGATCTAGGTCGTCTGATCTACCGGGAAGAATGTGATCGATGGTCATGTTTTAAACTTGGATCTGGTAGCCATTGGAGCTTGAATTTGAATCTTTCTATGAGGTTTTCACCAGTGTCTGATCTAATGGGCCATATGCGAAGTGGGGGTAGCTCAGAATTAATTTTTCCAGGATAGTTGCAGGTTGTGAAGATGATGAGGAAGATCAGAGTGGTCGCCGCATGTTGATTTCTTCTTTCCTAAGGTACCATGTCGGTGGTTTTGCATCGAAGGAGCATTAAAGGGTTGGCACCACCTGTGACCGCTTATACTTTTAAATTCAAAATATCTGGGATGATTAGATTTAAACATTCATGGAAAACCCGATTTAGCTGGATCAAGGTCATGGCGGTGGCGTAAGGTTTTCAACTTACAATGAAGTGGTTAGATCAAGGCGGCTTGTTTACAGGCAGTTGTGTTGGTGGAATTATGTACAAGGACATATATCTAATCGGCCAAGATATTTTAATGATGCATTTATGATTATAAATGATGGAATTAGGGTTCTCTATTATTATATGCAAAATCTATGTAACCCTAATTAATTTTTTCTCCTTCTTGCATGCAAAAAAGGAGATGTATATATTTAGTTTTTCAAGCTTTTAGAGCTCAGAGTTTACAATTGTAAAAAGAGATTCTCTCTCTTAGGAGTTATCCATTGCATTTGTTCTACCCTCTAGCTCTTACAATCTGTAACCTTTCATTGAAATCTCAGATTCAATAGAGGCTATCTGTGGCATTTGTTCTGCCCTCTGGTCTTTCCCTTGTCTGTATCTCTCTTATTGAGTATAATATACTGGCTATGTTAGAGAAATCTTGGAGTTCCATAGCCCTTCTTTCTTTCAGCTTATTTGTGTACTACTGTGTTTGATTTGATTTGAGTGAGTTTGTGGGTATACTTCAGCCCCCCTATCATTCTGTCTCATTCCTGTGCCCTTTTGCTGAAGAGAACATTTTCTTGCAGGTCACAGTCCATGTCTTTTGTTCAAGCCTCTCTGTCAAACACTTATGCAAGCCTATTTAGGAAGATTGTGTTCTATTAGATCTAAGAGTCTTAATGCTAATTTTCTTAGTGTATTGTCTTCATTTCAGTTCGATGTATCACCTAGTAGGTAGTTTTCTTTAAGTCATTTCCCTTTAAGGCATTCCTTCTATCCCTTTTTCCCTCAAAGTTCACTTTCTTGTCTAGAAGCAAATTAAGGTGATTATCCAAGAGGAACCAGCCTAGAACCTAGAGGTCTCATCTCAGTTAGCATAGGTCCCACAACTTGGAGATGATTCCCATGTTATACTAAGTTATCAAAACCAATAGAGCTTGAAACAAGGGTGCAAACTTAGTGTATAACACAACCATTTGATGAGAATCAACTACAATCACATAAAAGATCATTCTAAGGTTGTAGATCACTGAATCAGTCAAATGTTTGATGAGAATCAACTACTATCATGTAACATGTCAATCTAAGGTTGCAGATCACCGACTCGATCAACCAATCGATGACAATTAGATAAAAAACATGTAATACACCATTCTGAGGTTGTAGATCACCAAATCGGTGAACCGTTCGATGAGAATTAGCTACAATCATGTAAGAAGCCATTCTGAGCTTACAAATCATTGAATCAGTCAACCATTCGATGAGAATCAGCTATGATCACGTAAAAATCCATTCTAAGCTTACAAATCACCAAATTGGTCAACTGTTCGATGAGAATCAGCTACAATCATCTAATAAGCCATTCTAAGCTTACAAATCACCAAATCAGTTAACTGTTTGATGACAATCAGCTCAATCATCTAACAAGCCATTCTGAGCTTACAAATCACTAAATCAGTCAACCGTTCAATGAGAATCAATAATAATCACATAAAAGATCATTCTGAGGTTATAGATCACCAAATCGGTCAACCCTTTGATGACAATAAGCTAATATCGCATAACAAGTTGTTCTAAGGTTGCAATTTTCCAAATCAGTCAACCATTCAATGAGAATTAGCTACAATCATGTAACAAGCCATTCTGAGCTTACACATCACTAAATCATCAACCATTCGATGAGAATCAACTACAATCACATAAAAGATCAAATGCTAAGGTTATAGATCACCGAATCGGTCAAATGTTTGATGAGAATCAACTACAATCATGTAACAAGTCGATATGAGGTTGAATACCAATGACTTGATCAACCGTTCAATGAGAATCAGATATAATCATGTAACACACCATTCTAAGGTTGTAGATCACTTAATCGGTGAACCATTCGATGAGAATCAGCTACAATCACGTAACAAGCCATTCTAAGCTTATAAATCACCAAATTGGTCAACCATTCGATGAGAATCAGCTACAATCACATAACAAACCATTTTGAGCTTACAAATCACCAAATCGATCAACCATTCAATGAAAATCGGCTACAATCATGTAACAAGCCATTATGAGCTCAAAAATCACTGAATCGATCGACTGTTCGATGAGAATCAACTACGATCACATAGAAGATCCTTCTAAGGTTGTTGATTGCTGAATTAGTCAATAGTTTGATGACAATCAAGTAAAATCATGTAACAAGTTGTTCTGAGGTTGTAGTTTGCCGAATCGGTCAACTGTTTGATGAGAATCAGCTACAATCACATAACAAGTCATTCTAAGCTAATAGATCATGAAATCGGTCTATCATTCAATGAGAATCAACTACAAGCATGTAACAAGCCATTATGAGCTTACAAATCACTGAATCAGTCAACCATTCGATGAGAATCAACTACAATCACATAAAAGGTCATTCTAAGGTTTTAGATCACCGAATCGATCAATCGTTTGATGACAGTCAGCTAAAATTGTGTAACAAGTTGTTATGAAGTTGTAGTTCACCAAATTGGACAACCATTCGATGAGAATCAACTACAATCATGTCACAAGCCATTCTGAGCTAACAAATCACCAAATTGGTCTACCATTCAATGAGAATCAAATACAATCATGTAACACACCATTCTGAGGTTGTAGATCATCGAATCCTTGAACCATTCAATGAGAATTAGCTACAATCATGTAAAAAGATATTATGAGCTTACAAATCACCGAATGGGTCAACTATTCAATGGGAATCAACATAAATCGCATAAAAGACCCTTCTAGGGTTGTAGATCATCAAATCAGTCAACCGTTCGATTAGAATTAGCTACAATCACGTAACAAGCCATTCTGAGCTAACAAATCACCAAATCGGTCCACCGTTCACTGAGAATCAACTACAATCACATAACAAGCCATTTGAGCTTATAGATCACTTAATTGGTCAACCATTCGATGAGAATCATCTACAATCACATAAAAGATCATTCTAAGGTTTGTAGATCACTAAATCAGTCAAATGTACAATGACAATCAACTACAATTCATGTAACCAGTCGATCTAAAGTTGCAGATCACTGACTCGATCAACCATTCAATAAGAATCAGATACAATCATGTAACACACAATTCTGAGGTTGTGGATCACAGAATTGGTGAACCATTTGATGAGAATCAACTATAATCACATAACAAGCCATTCTAAGTTGACAAATCATAAAATGGGTCAACCATTTGATGACAATCAACTACAATTACATCAAAAGATCTCTGTAAGGTTGTAGATCACTGACTCAGTCAAATGTTTGATGAGAATCAACTATAATCATGTAACAAGTTGATCTGAGGTTGCAGATCATCGACTTGATCAATTGTTCGATGAGAATCAGATACAATCGTGTAACACACCATTTTGAGGTTGTAAATCATCGAATCGGTGAACTGTTTGATGAGAATTGGCTACAATCATGTAACAATCCATTCTAAGCTTATAAATCATCAAATCGGTCAACCATTCGATGAGAATCAACAACAATCACGTAACAAGCCATTCTAAGCTTACAAATCATCAAATCAGTCAACCGTTCGATGAGAATCAGGTACAATCATGTAACAAGCCATTCTGACCTTACAAATAATTGAATCGGTCAACCATTTGATTAGAATCAACTTTAATCACTTAACAAACCATTCTAATCCTTCTTTGGTTGAATATCACTAAATCGGTCAACCGTTCGATGACAATCAGCTAAAATCACGTAACAAGTTTTCCTGAAGTTACAATTTGCCGAATCAATCAACTGTTCGATGAGAATTAGCTACAATCATGTATCAAGCCATTCTGAGCTAATAGATCACCAAATTAGTTTACCGTTTGATGTAACTCAACTACAATCACTTGACAAGCCATTCTGAGCTTACAGATAATTGAATCGGTCAACCATTCGATGAGAATTAACTACAATCACATAAAAGATCATTCTAAAGGTTCTAGATAACTGAATCCATCAAATGTTCGATGAGAATCAACAAAAATCATGTAACAAGTCGACCTAAGGTTGCACATCACTGACTCGATCACTTGTTCGATGAGAATTAGATACAATAATGTAACACAAAATTCAGAGGTTGTAGATCATTGAATTGGTGAAACGTTTGATGAGAATTAGCTACAATCCTATAACAAGCCATTCTGAGCTTATAAATCACCGAATCGATCAACCATTCAATGAGAATCAACTATAATCATGAAACAAGCCATTCTGAGATTACAAATCACCGAATTGGTCAATCGTTGAATGAGAATCACCTACAATCATGTAACAAGCCATTTTGAGCTTACAAATCACCAAATCGGTCAATCATTCGATGAGAATCAATTACAATCTCATAAAAGATCCTTCTGAGATTGTAGAGCACCAAATTGGTCAAACATTCGATGACAATCAGGTAAAATCCTATAACAAGTTGTTATGAGGTTGCAATTCACCGAATTGGTCAACCATTTGATGAGAATCGGCTATAGTCATCTACCATTCCATTTTGAGGTTGTAGATCATAGAATTGGTGAACCGTTTGATGAGAATCAGCTATAGTCATGTACCATTCCATTTTGAGGTTGTAGATCATAGAATTGGTGAACTGTTTGATGAGAATCAGCTATAATCAAGTAACAAACCATTCTGAGCTTACAAATCACTAATTCGGTCAACCGTTCGATGAGAATCAACTATAATCATGTAATAAACCATTTTGACCTTACAAATCACCGAATCAGTCAACTATTCAATGGGAATCAGCTACAATCATGTAACAAGCCATACTCAGCTTACAAATCACTGAATTAGTCAACCATTCGATGAGAATCAACTACAATCATATAAAAGATCCTTCGAAGGTTTTATATCACCGAATTAGTCAACCATTGGATGTCAATCAACTAAAATCGCATAACAAGTTGTTCTTAGGTTATAGTTTTCTGAATCAGTCAATCGTTTGATAAGAATTAGCTACAATCACATAACAAGAAATTCTGAGCTAACAGATCAACAAATCTATCTATCATTTGATGAGAATCAACTACAATCATGTAACAAGCCATTTTGAGCGTACAGATCACTCAATCGATCAACCATTTGATGGGAATCAACTACAATAACATAAAGGATCATTCTAAGGTTGTAAATCACCGAATCGGTCAGATGTTCGATGAGAATCAACTACAATTATGTAACAAGTCGATTTGAGGTTATAGATCACTGACTTGATCAACGGTTTGATGAGAATTAGTTACAATCACGTAACACATCATTTTGAGGTTGTAGATCAGCAAACCGATGAATTGTTCGATGAGAATCATCTACAATCATGCAACAACCCATACTAAGCTTACAAATCACTGAATCGGTCAATCATTCGATGAGAATTAGCTACAATCATGTAACAAGCCATTCTGAGCTTACAAATCACTGAATCAGTCAATCATTCGATGAAAATTAGCTACAATTATGTAACAAGCCATTCTAAGCTTACAAATCATCGAATCGGTGAACCTTTCGATGAGAATCAACTATAATCGCATAAAAGATCTTTTCGAGGTTGTAGATCACCGAATCGGTCAACTGTTCGATGACAATCAGCTAAAATTGCATAACAAGTTATTATAAGGTTGCATTTCACTGAATCGGTCAACCATTTGATGAGAATCAGCTACAATCACATAACAAGCCATTCATGGGCTGATAGATCACCAAATTGGTCTACCATTCGATGAGAATCAACCATAATCACATAACAAGCCATTCTAAGCTTAGAGATCACTGAATCGGTCAACCATTCGATGAGAATCAACTACAATCACATAAAAGATCATTGTAAGGTTGGAGATCACTGAATCGGTCAAACGTTTGATGAGAATCAACTACAATCATGTAACAAGTTGATATGAGGTTGTAGATCACCGAATCGATCAACCATTTAATGAGAATTAGATACAATTGCATAACACACCATTATGAGTTTTTAGATCAGCGAATTGGTGAACCATTCGATGAGAGTCAGCTACAATCATGTAACAAGCTATTTTGATTTTACAAATCACCCAATCAGTCAACCGTTTAATGAGAATCAGCTACAATCATGTAACAAGCCATTCTAACCTTACAAATCACCGAATCAGTCAATCGTTGGATGAGAATCAGCTACAATCATGTAACAAGCCATTCTGAGCTTACAAATCACCAAATCGGTCAACCGTTCGATGAGAATCAACTACAATTGCATAAAATATCCTTATGACGTTGTAGATCACCGAATCGGTCAACCGTTCAATGACAATCAGCTAAAATTGCATAGCAATTTGTTCTAAGGTTGTAGTTCGCTGAATCAGTCAAGCGTTGGATGAGAATCAGCTACAATCATGTCACAAGCCATTCTGAGCTAACAGATCACCAAATCGATCTACCGTTTGATGAGAATCAACTACAATCACATAACAAGCCATTCTAAGCTTACATATCATTGAATCGGTCAACCGTTCGATGAGAATCAACTACAATCAGTCATCACATAAAACATCATTCTAAGGTTAAAGTCATCAAATCGGTGAACCGTTCGATCAGAATCAGCTACTATCATGTAACAAGCCATTCTAAGCTAATAGATCACCAAATCGGTCTACCATTTGATAAGAATTAAGTACAATCACGTAACAAGCCATTCTTAGCTTATAGATCACTAAATCGGTCAACCATTCAATAAGAATCAACTACAATCACATAAAAGATCCTTTTCAAGTTGTATATCACTGAATCGGTCAACTGTTCAATGACAATTAGGTTAAATCAGGTACCAAGTTGTTCTGAGGTTGCAGTTCACCAAATCGGTCAACCGTTCAATGAGAGTAACCTACAATCATGTAACAAGCCATTCTGAGCTAATAGATCACCAAATCGGTCTACCATTTGATGAGAATCAATTGGAATCATGTAACAAGTTGATCTGAGGTTGCAAATCACCAACTCAATCAAACGTTCGATGAGAATCAGATATAATCACGTAACACATCATAATGAGGTTGTAGATTACCGAATCAATGAATCATTTGATGAGAATCAGCTACAATCATGTAACAAGCCATTCTAAGCTTACAAATCTCTGAATCAGTCAACTGTTCGATGAGAATTAGCTATAATTACGTAATAAGCCATTTTGAGCTTACAAATGACCGAATCAGTCAATCGTTTGATGAGAATCAATTACAATCCAATAAAAGATCCTTCTAAGGTTATAGATCACTGAATAGGTCAACAATTTGATGATAATCAACTAAAATCATGTAACAAGTTGTCCTAAGGTTGCAGTTCACCAAATAGGTCAATCGTTCGATTAGATTCAGCCACAATCACGTAACAAGCCATTACAAGATAATAGATCATCAAATCTATCTACCGTTCGATGAGAATCAACTATAATCATGTAACAAGCCATTATGATCTTACAGATCACTGAATCGGTCAACCATTCAATAAGAATCAACTACAATCACATAAAAGAGCATTCTAAGGTTGTAGATCACTGAATCGGTCAAATGTTCGATGAGAATCAACTACAATCATGTAACAAGTTGATCTAACATTGCAATTCACCGACTCAATCAACCATTCGATGAGAATCAAATACAATCACGTAACACACCACTCTAAGGTTGTAGATCATTGAATCGGTCAAGCATTCGATGACAATAAGCTAAAATCATGTAACAAATTATTCTGAGGTTACAATTTGCTGAATCGATCAACCATTCGATGAGAATCAACTACAATCATGTAACAAGCCATTATGACCTAACAGAACACCAAATCGGTCTACCATTTGATGAGAATCAACTATAATCATGTAACAAGCTATTCTGAGCTTATAGATCACTAAATCGGTCAACCATTCAGTGAGAATCAACTACAACCGCATAAAAGATCATTCCAAGGTTGTAGATCACCGAATCGGTCAAATGTTCGATGAGAATCAACTACAATCATGTAACAACTTGATCTGAGGTTGCAGATCATTGACTCGATCATCCATTTGATAAGAATCAGATATAATCACCTAAAACACCATTTTGAGGTTGTAGATCACAGAATCGGTTAACCGTTCAATGAGAATCAGCTACAATTACTTAACCAGCCATTCTGAGCTTACAAATCACCAAATCGGTCAACCATTCGATGAGAATCAGCTACAATCATGTAACAAGAAATTCTGAGCTTACAAATCAGCGAAACGGTCAACCCTTCGATGAGAATTAGCTACAATTATGTAACAAACCATTTTGAGCTTACAAATCACCGAATCAGTCAACCGTTCGGTGAGAATCAACTACGATCGCATAAAAGATCCCTCTGAGGTTGTAGATCACCGAATCAATCAACCATTCAATGACAATCAACTAAAATAGTGTAATAAGTTGTTCTAAGGTTGTAGTTCACTGAATCGGTCAACAGTTTGATGAGAATCATCTAAATCACCTATCAAGCCATTCTGAGCTAACAGATCACCAAATTGGTCTACCATTCGATGAGAATCAACTACAATCATGTAACAAGCCATTCTGAGCTTACAGATCACTGAATCAGTCAACCATTCGATGAGAATCAAATACAATCACATTAAAGATCATTCTATAATCACGTAACAAGTTAAATGTTCAATGAGAATCAACTACAATAATGTAATAAGTTGATCTGAGGTTGTAGATCACCGACTTGATCAACCATTCGATGAGAATTAGATACAATCAAGTAACACACCATTCTGAGGTTGTAGATCACTGAATCGGTGAACTGTTTGATGAGAATTAGCTATAATCATGTAACAATCCATTCTGAGCTTAAAAATTACTAAATCGATCAACCATTCTATCAGAATCAGCTACAATTATGTAACAATCCATTCTGAGCTTACAAATCACCAAATCGGTTAACCGTTCGATGAGAACTAGCTATAATAATGTAACAAGACATTATGAGCTTACAAATCATTAAATTGGTCAATCGTTCGATGAGAATCAACTACAATCACATAAAAGATCCTTCTAAGGTTGTAGATCACTGAATCAGTCAGTCGTTCAATGACAATCAGCTAAAATTGCGTAACAAGTTGTTCTGAGGTTGCAGTTTGCCGAATCAGTCAACTGTTTGATGAGAATTGGCTACAATCGCATAACAAGCCATTCTGAGCTAATAGATCACTAAATTGGTCTACTATTCGATGAGAATCAACTACAATCACGTAACAAGCCATTCTAAGCTTACATATCACTGAATCGGTCAACCATTCGATGAGAATCAACTACAATCACATAAAAGATCATTCTAACTTTGTAGATCACTGAATCGGTCAAATGTTTGATGAGAATCAACTACAATCATGTAACAAGTTGATTTGAGGTTGTAGATCACTGACTCGATTAACCATTTGATGAGAATGAGATACAATCGGGTAACACACCATTCTGAGGTTGTAGATCACCGAATCGGTCAACCGTTTGATGACAATCAACTAAAATCACGTAGCAAGTTGCTCTTAGGTTGCAGTTCACCGAATTGGTCAACCGTTTGATGAGAATTAGCTACAATCACGTAACAAGTCATTCTGAGCTAATAGGTCATGAAATCAGTCTACAATTTGATGAAAATCAACTAAAATGATGTAATAAGCCATTTTGAGCTTACAAATCACTGAATCGGTCAACCATTCAATGAGAATCAACTACACTGGCATAAAAGATCCTTCTGAGGTTGTAGATCACCAAATTGGTCAACCATTCGATGACAATCAATTAAAATCATGTAACAAGTTTTTCTAAGGGTGCAGTTCACCGAATCGGTCAACCGTTTGATAAGAATCAACTACAATCATGTAACAAGCCATTCTGAGCTAACAAATCACCAAAATGTTCTACCATTCGACGAGAATCAAGTACAATCACATAACAAGCCATTTTGAGCTTACAGATCATTGAATCGGTCAATTGTTCGATTAGAATTACCTACAATCATGTAACAAGCCATTTTCAACTAACAGATCACCAAATCGGTCTACCGTTCGATGAGAATCTACTATAATCATGTAACAAGCCATTTTTAGCTTACAGATCACTGAATCGGTCAACCATTCGATGAGAATCAACTACAATCACATAAAAGATCATTCTAAGGTTGTAGATCACTGAATCAGTCAAATATTTGATAAGAAACAACAACAATCATGTAACAAGTGTATCTAAAGTTGTAGATCACCGACTCAGTCAAACGTTCGATGAGAATCAGATACAATCATGTAACACAGCATTGTGAGGTTGTAGATCACCGAATCAATGAACCGTTCGATGAGAATTAGCTACAATCATGTAACAAGCCATTCTGAGCTTAAAAATCATCGAATCAATCAACCATTAGATGAGAATCAGCTACAATCACGTAATAAGCCATTCTAAGCTTATAAATCATCGAATCGGTCAATCGTTCGGTGAGAATCAGCTACAATCATGTAACAAGCCATTATGAGCTTACAAATCATCGAATCGGTCAACCGTTTGATGAGAATCAACTACAATCACATAAAAGATCCTTGTGAGGTTTTAGATCATAGAATTGGTCACTCATTTGATGATAATCAACTAAAATACTGTAACAAGTTGTTCTGAGGTTCCAGTTTGCCGAATCGGTCAACCGTTCGATGAGAATCAGCTACAATCATGTAACAAGCCATTCTGAGCTAACAAATTAGCAAATCGGTCTACCATTCGATGAGAATTAACTATAATTATGTAACAAGCCATTCTGAGCTTACAGATCATTGAATCGGTCAACCATTCGATGAGAATCAAATGCAATCACATAAAAGATCATTCTAAGGTTGTAGATCCCTAAATCAATCAAATATTTGATGAGAATCATCTATAATCATGTAATAAGTCGATCTAAGGTTGTAGATCACTAACTTGATCAACTGTTTGATAAGAATCAGATACAATTGTGTAACACACCATTCTGATGTTGTAGATCACCGAATCGGTGAACTGTTTGATGAGAATTGGCTACAATCATGTAACAACCCATTTTGAGCTTACAAATCACTGAATCGGTCAACTATTCAATGAGAATCAGCTACAATCACATAACAAGCCATTCTGAGCTTACAAATCACTGAATTGGTCAACCGTTTGATGAGAATCAACTACAATCATGTAACAAGCCATTCTGAGCTTTCAAATCACCGAATTGATCAACCGTTTGATGAGAATCAACTACAATCACATAAAATATCCTTTTGAGTTTGTAGATCACTGAATTGATCAACCATTTGATGGCAATCAACTAAAATTGCATAACAAGTTGTTCTAAGGTTAAAGTTCACCAAATCAATCAACCGTTCGAGGAGAATCAGCTACAATAACGTAACTATTATATACTAAGTTTGCACCCTTGTTTCAAGCTCTCTTGGTCTTGATAACTTAGTATAACATGGGAATCATCTCTAGGTTGTGGGACCTATGCTAACTGAGATGAGACCTCCAGGTTCTATGCTGGTTCCTCTTGGATAATCACCTTAATTTGCTTCTTGACAGGAAAGTAAACTCTTGAGGGAAAAGGGATAGAAGGAATGCAGAAAGGGAAATAACTAAAAGCAAACTACCTACTAGGTGATACACCGAAATGAAATGAACATGATACACTGACCAAATCAACATGAAAGCTCTTAGATCTAATAGAACACAATCTTTCTAAACATGCTTGCATAAGTGTTTCATAGAGGGGTCTGGACAAAAGACACAAACTGTGACCTGTAAGCAGACGTTCTCTTCAACAAAAGGGTAGAGGAATGAAATAGAATGATAGGGGGCTGAAGTATACCCACAAACTCATTCAAATCAGATCAGACACAATAGTACACATATAAGATGAAAGAAAGAAGGGCCCTGGAACTCCAAGATTTCTCTAACAAAGCCAATATATTATATTCAATAAGAGAAATATAGACAAGGGAAAGACCAAAGGGCAGAAAAAATGCCATGAATAGCCTCTATTGAGTCTAAGATTTCAATGAAAGATCACAAACTGTAAAAGTCAGAGGGTAGAAAGAATGCCACAGATAACTCCTAGAAAGAGAAAACTCTTTTTACAAAATGTAAAACTCTAAGCTTCAAAAGCTCCAAAACACTAATATATACATCTCCTTAATTGCACACAGGCAGGAGCAAAACCTAATTAGGGTTACATAGATTTTCCTAAAATAACAAAACCCTAACTCTATCAATTCTGATCATAAATGCTCATGAAAATATCCCAACCAATCAGATTACTGTTTGTGTGTCCATCCCTATATTGTATCTTCCTGCAGACAAGCCACCTTAATCTATCTACCTCTCTGCAACTCGGGCTCGCCATAACTGTTCAAATCTGGTACTCTTAGATATTTGAATTTAAAAGAATATAATGGTCATAGGTGGCGCCAAGATTTTTTCATCTACGGCTGATATTCAAACCTAATCTATCTTTTAAAACGTGGCCGTCAGATCTTCTATTTTACTCGGGCATCGCTTATATTCTTAACCTTAACTCTGCATTTAACCTCAGGCCTTCTTTTGCCTTTTAGTCACTGAATCTCACGATCTTTTATCTAACCTTGGCCTTTTCTGGTGATCACACAACAAACCTTTATCCCACCTTGATAGTCGCCGAGTCACTTGAAGTCTATAGAATATTCCTTCCGATTGAGCGATTGCCCGACTGAAGAGAAATCTCATAGTCGCTGGATGGAAAAGAATATTCTCTCCTAATTAGGTGATCACCTGACTTAACCAAAAAACTTAGGCCCATCCTGCCACTTGTCATGATATTATTGCTTGACTTACAGACACCTTGGATTATCTAGCATAGGACCCACTCTGCTTTCCTTCATGGCCTGATACCTAATCGATGGCTATCACATGATCTCATGGCTCAAAAGATTCCTTCAGATCATGCGCGAGCTGTAGATCTTTCTATTTTACTGCCACCTCACTTAAGAAATACTCAGACCCACCTAATAGAGCCCTAGCAATAAAGAAAGATCAACGATTGGCATATGATTGCATGGGCTCAGAATATTCCATGCGATCATAAGATAGTCGTTAGATCTTAAAGGAAAGACAACTCACTAGGCCCGCTCTGACAAGCTTCCACATCACAATCCTTAGACCAATCAAGAGCAAACACCTCGGCAATAACTGACAGTGGACCCACTACATCCCTAACCTTTCATCGGATGATTGTTGTTATACCGCAGCCTTAATCCTCGAGCACTCTTCCCTGGAAGTATAATGATAGCCGTTGATCTTGTCTGAACTTTAACCGCTCCAAAATTGAGACTGCCAAATATAATAGTAACTGCTCACTAGATCACAGGATGTTAAGGACTTAACCACCAGGAATAGGAGATCTTGTGAACACACAGTCGCTTAGTCACTAAATAAAAACTTAACCATTTCTTCATTCCCCGATCTAGCGACTATAGCAGCTCCTTCAATCTTTCTTTCATCTAGCGACCCAGCGACTAAAGTCTATTTCATTACCCAACTAAACATATCTCAAGATTCAGTGACCAAAGGAAGTCTCTTAATCACTGCAGCCTTTTGGCTTTTCAAATTTCTTCTGGAGACCTCACGACCACCATTGATTTTCTTTTTTCCTCCATCCTACGGTCTATATTAAGTCACGAAAGAATTCTTGACTTAACTATTTGATTCAGCGACCACGAGACTAACCGTGTCGCTGAATTGCTCAAGGTTAGGCACTTAACCATCAGGAACCTAAGACTTTGAGATGATATAGTCATGAGGTCACTGACTGAGGAGGGTAACCACTGGGTTTAGCCATAACATTAACCTTACCTCAACGCAGGCAAATTTGGAGATCACGCGACTGTACATATCTCACAGTCGTGATATACATTTTCCAACTTTAATTACATCTAGAGACTTGGCAAAAACCTTTATTCTCAGAGTCGCTGAAAGATTTCTCAAACCACAGTTTAGCTCTGAGATTACATGTCGTCTGTCGATCAAATCTACATCCTACGGTTGTTGCTGAGTCTTAGAATCCTTTATCACTTAGCTGCCACATCTAGAGATCTGGAGACAACCGTATCGCTGAATCGCTAACCATGTAAGAGATAACTGCCATCTTTGGGAGATAACACGACCAAAGGAAATTCAAATCGCTGAATGAAATGACTAACCACATGAAGACCTGGAGACTTGGAGACAACTGCGAAAGAAGACCGCACCTCTATTTGGAGACTCAGTGACTAAAGAGAAAATCATAATCGCGAAGTAAAATATCACTTTAATAAATCATTCAAAGATTACTCGACCAAAAGTAATTCCATCTAGAGACCATGCGACTATAGGAAATTCAAATTGAATTTGTTACAGAAGTTGCTAGATCTCAAGAAAGATTTACCGAGACCTGGAGACTAAAAGGGGAAATTGCTAAGTCGTTGAATAAAAATAGAATATTCCATCCGATTGGGAGATTAAGAGATATAAGGTAGTCACGGGATCAGGGAACTAAAAGGCATATTCTCTTGAGCTTTAGAGATCTTGCGACTAGCCTTAGAATATAAAGTGCACATGGGAAATGGAGACTTAAGTGGCTAAAAAATTAACGGTGAAATAGAATAGGTCCTAGGGTTTTTAGGGTTTTTTGCTATAATGGTCACTTTTTCAAATAAAAAACCTATAGACTAGAGGAGTTTGGATAGCTGCAGAGACCAGAAGAAAAGGCAGAAGACCATGAAAATTTCTCAAGGTGTTCAACATGGGTTAAAATGCAAACCCTGGATAGAATCCAACCTATAGCCAAATTTGTATGGAACAAGAAAATTTGGGTAACAGTAACAAGCCATTCTGAGCTAACAGATCACTGAATTGGTCAACCATTCAATGAGAATCAACTACAATCACATAAAAGATCATTCTAAGGTTGTAGATCACCGAATTTGTCAAATGTTTGATGAGAATCAACTACAATCACATAACAAGTTGATAATAGGTTGTAGATCACCAACCGGATCTATTGTTCGATGAGAATTAGATACAATCATGTAACAAGCCATTTTGAGCTTACAAATCATTGAAATGGTCTACCATTCGATGAGAATCAACTACAATCACGTAACAAGCCATTCTAAGCTTACAAATCCTTGAATCGGTCAACCATTTCATGATAATCAACTAAAATCATGTAACAATTTGTTCTGAGGTTGCACTTCACCGAATTGGTCAACCATTTGATGAGAATCAACTACAATCACATAAAAGATCATTCTAAGGTTGTAGATCACTAAATCGGTCACATATTTGATGAGAATCAACTACAATCATGTAACAAGTCAATCTAAGGTTGCATATCAGCGACTCAAGCAACCCTTTGATGAGAACTAGATACAATCATGTAACACACGATTTTGATGTTGTAGATCACCAAATCAGTGAAATGTTTGATGAGAATCAGCTACAATCATGTAATAAGCCATTCTAAGCTTACAAATCATCAGATCGGTCAACCATTCGATAAGAATCAGCTAAAACCATGTAACAATGCATTCTAAGCTTACAAATCACTGAATCAGTGAACCATTCGATGAGAATTAGATACAATTGCATAACACACCATTGTGAGGTTGTAGATCACCGAATTGTTGAACCGTTTGATGAGAATCAAGTACAATCATGTAATAAGCCATTCTAAACTTACAAATCACCGAATCGGTCAACCACTCGATAAGAATCAGCTACAATCACGTAACAAGCCATTTTGAGCTAACAAATCACCAAATCAGTCTACCATTCAATGAGAATCAACTACAATCACGTAATAAGCCATTCTGAGCTTATAAATCAGTGAATCAGTCAACCATTTGATGAGAATCAAAATGACCTAACAAGCCATTCTGAGCTTACAGATCACTGAATCAATGAACCATTTGATGAGAATCAACTACAATCACATAAAAGATCATTATAAGGTTATAGATCACTGAATCGGTCAAATGTTCAATGAGAATCAACTACAATCATGTAACAAGTCGATCTGAGTTTGCAGATCACTCAATCGATCAACCGTTTGATAAGAATTAGATACAATTGCGTAAAACACCATTTTGAGGTTATAGATCACCAAATTGGTCAACAGTTTGATGAGAATTAGCTACAATCACATAACAAGCCATTATGAGCTTACAAATCACCAAATCGATCAACCATTTGATGAGAATCAGCTACAATCATGTAACAAGCCATTTTGAGCTTAAAAATCATTGGATCGGTTAACTGTTCGATGAGAATCAACAAGAATCACGTAACAAGTTATTCTGAGCTTACAAATCAATGAATCAATCAACCGTTCGATGAGAATTAACTACAATCGCATAAAAGATCCTCTTGAGGGTTTAGATCACTGAATCAATCAACCGTTCGATGGCAATCAAATAAACTCCTATAATAAGTAGTTGTTCTGAGGTTGCAGTTTGTCGAATCGGTCAACTGTTTGATGAGAATCAACTACAATCATGTAACAAGCCATTCTAAACTAACAAATCACCAAATTGGTCTACCGTTCAATGAGAATCAACTACAATCATGTAACAAGCCATTATGATCTTACAGATCACTAAATCGGTCAACCATTCAACGAGAATAAACCACAATCACATAAAAGATCATTCTAAGGTTGTAGATCACCGAATCGGTCAAGTGTTCGATGACAATTAACTACAATCATATAACAAGTTGATTTGAGGTTGTCGATCACTGACTCGATTAACTGTATGATGAGAATCAGATACAATCATGTAACACACCGTATTGATGTTGTAGATCACCGAATTGGTGAACCATTCCATAAGAATCAGCTACAATCACGGAACAAGCCACTATGAGCTTACAAATTACCGAATCGGTTAACCATTCAATGAGAATCAGCTACATCACGTAACAAGCCATTCTAAGCTTACAAATCACTGACTCAGTCAACTGTTTGATGAGAATCAACTACAATCGAATAAAAGATCCTTTTGAGGTTATGGATCACCAAATCAGTCAAGCATTTGATGTCAATCAGCTAAAATCACGTAACAAGTTGTTCTGAGTTTGCAGTTTACCAAATCGGTCAAACGTTCGATGAGAATCAACTACAATCATGTAACAAGCCATTCTGAGCTAACAGATCACCAAAATGGCCTACCATTCGATGAGAATAAACTACAATCACGTAACAATCCATTTTGAGCTTACAGATCACTGAATCGGTCAACCATTCGATAAGAATCAACTACAATCACATAAAAGATCATTCTAAGGTTGTAAATCATCAAATCGGTCAAATGTTTGATGAGAATTAACTAGAATCACGTAGCAAGTTGATCTGAGGTTGTAGATCACTGGCTCAATCAACTGTTCAATGAGAATCAGATACAATCATTTAACACACCATTCTGAGGTTGTAGATCACCAAATCGATGAACCGTTCAGTGAGAATTAGCTATAATCATGCAACAAGTTATTCTCAGCTTACAAATCATCAAATTGGTCAACCATTCAATGAAAATCAACCACAATCATATAAAAGATCCTTCTGAGGTTGTAGATCACTAAATCGGTCAACCCTTTGATGATAATCAGCTAAAATCACATAATGAGTTGTTCTAAGGTTGTAGTTCACTGAATCGGTCAACTGTTCGATGAGAATCAACTACAATCACATAACAAGCCATTCTGAGGTAACTAATCACCAAATTAGTGTACCATTTGATCAAAATCAACTACAATCACATAACAAGTCATTCTAAGCTTACAAATCACTGAATCGGTCAACCATTTGATGAGAATCACCTACAATCACATAAAAGATCCTTCTAAGGTTGTAGATCACCGAATCAGTCAAATGTTCGATGAGAATCAACTACAATCATGTAACAAGATGATCTAAGGATGCAAATCCCCGACTTGATCAACCGTTTGATGAGAATTAGATATAATCACATAACACACCATTCTAAGGTTGTAGATCACCGAATCAGTGAATCGTTTGATGAGAATCAAGTACAATCACATAAAAGATCCTTCTAAGGTTGTAGATCACCGATTCAGTCAATAATTCGATGGCAATCAGTGAAAATCATGTAAGTTGTTTTAAGGTTGCAGTTTGCCAAATCGGTCAACTGTTTGATGAGAATCAGCTACAATCATGCAACAAGCCATTCTGAGCTAACAGATCACCAAATCAGTTTATCGTTCAATGAGAATCAACTACAATCACGTAACATGCCATTCTAAGTTTACAGCTCATTGAATCGGTCAACCATTCAATGAGAATCAACTACAATCACATAAAAGATCATTCTAAGGTTATAGATCACCAAACCAATCAAATGTTCAATAAGAATCAACTACAATCATGTAACAAGCTGATCTGACATTGTAGATCACCCACTTGATCAACTGTTCGATGAGAATCAGATACAGTCACGTAACACACCATTCTGAGATTGTAGATCACCCAATCGGTGAACCGTTCAATGAGAATAAACTACAATTATGTAACATGCCATTTCGAGCTTACAAATCACCGAATTGGTCAACCGTTCGATGAGAATCGGCTACAATCATGTAACAAGCCATTTTGAGGTTACAAATCATCGAATCTGTCAACCATTCAATGAGAATCAAATATAATTGCATAAAAGATCCTTCTGAGGTTGTAGATCACTGAATCAGTTAACAAGTCGATCTGAGGTTGCAGATCTCTGACTTGATCAACCGTTCGATGAGAATCAGATACAATTGCAAAACACACCATTCTAAGATTGTAGATCACCGAATAGGTCAACTATTCAAGGAGAATCAACTACAATCACACAACAAGCCATTCTGAGGTTCTAGATCACCAAATCGATGAACCATTTGATGAGAATCAGCTACAATCATGTAACAAGCCATTGTGAGCTTACAAATCACTGAATCGGTCAACTGTTCAATGAGAATTAGCTACAATCATGTAACAAGCCATTCTGAGCTTATAAATCACCAAATTCATCAACCATTTGATAGGAATCAACTACAAATACGTAACAAGTCATTATGAGCTTACAAATCATCAAATCGGTTGACCATTCGATGAAAATCAACTACAATCACATAAAAAATCCTTCTGAGGTTGTAAATCACTGAATCGATCAACCGTTCAATGACAATCAACTAAAATTGCGTAAGAAGTTGTTCTGAGGTTGCAGTTTGCCAAATCGATTACCCATTCGATGTGAATCAGCTACAATCACGTCACAAGCCATTTTGATCTAACAGATCACCAAGTTGGTCTACCGTTTGATGAGAATCAACTACAATCACGTAACAAGCCATTTTTAGCTTACAGATCACTTAATTGGTCAACCATTCGATGAGAATGAACTACAATCACATAAAAGATCATTCTAAGGTTGTAGATCACCGAATCAGTCAAATATTTGATAAGAAACAACAACAATGATGTAACAAGTTGATCTGAGGTTGTAGATCACCGACTAAATCAACCATTCAATGAGAATCAAATACAATCATGTAACACACCATTCTAATTTTGTAGATCACTGAATCGGTGAACCGTTTGATCAGAATCAGCTATAATCATGTAACCAGCATTTTGAGCTAACAGATCACCAAATCGATCTACCATTCGATGAAAATCAACTACAATCACTTAACAAGCCATTCTGAGCTTATAGATCACTCAATCAATCAACCATTTGATGAGAATCAACTACAATCACATAAAAGATCATTCTAATGTTATAGATCACCAAATCAGTCAAATGTTTAATGATAATCAACTACAATCATGTAACAAGTCAATCTAAGGTTGCAGATCATCAACTCGATCAGCAATTTGATGAGAATCAGATATAATCATTTAACACACTATTCTGAGCTTGTAGATCACCGAATTGGTGAATTGTTTGATGAGAATCAGCTACAATCATGTAACAAGCCATTTGTAGCTTACAAATCACTGAATTGGTCAACCATTCGATGAGAATCAGCTACAATCATGTAACAAGCCATTCTAAGCTTATAAATCACCGAATCAGTCAACCGTTTGATGAGAATCAACTACAATCATGTAACAAGCCATTCTGAGCTTACAAATCATCGCATTTGTCAACCGTTCGATGAGAATCAACTACAATCACATAAAAGATCATTCTGAGGTTGTAGATAACCAAATCGATCAACCGTTTGATGACAATTAGATGAAATCACGTAATAAGTTGTTCTGAGGTTGTAGTTTGCCAAATCGGTCAACTGTTTGAGTAGAATCAGCTACAATCATGTAACAAGCCATTCTGAGCTAACAGATCACCAAATCAGTCTACCATTCGATGAGAACTAACTACAAACACGTAATAAGCCATTATGAGCTTACAGATGACTAAATCGGTCAACCATTTGATGAGAATCAATTACAGTCACATAAAAGATCATTCTAAGGTTGTAGATCATCGAATCGATTAAATGTTTGATGAGAATCAACTACAATCATGTAACAAGTTGATTTGAGGTTGAAGATCACCGACTCGATTAACCATTTGATGAGAATCAACATACCATTCTGAGGTTGTAGATTACCGAATCGATGAACCATTCGATGAGAATCAACAACAATCACATAACAAGCCATTCTGAGCTTACAAATCAATGAATCGGTGAACTTTTCGATGAGAATTAGCTACAATCACATAACAAGCCATTCTGGGCTTACAAATCATGGAATCGGTCAACTGTTTGATGAGAATCAACTACAATTGCATAAAAGATCCTTCTAAGGTGTTAGATTATTGAATCAGTCAACCGTTCCATGACAATCAGCTAAAATCATGTAACAAGTTGTTCTAAGGTTGTAGTTCACCGAATCAGTTAACCATTCGATGCAAATTAACTACAATCACGTAACAAGCCATTTTGAGCTAATAGATAACCAAATCAGTCTATTGTTCGATGAGAATCAACTACAATCATGTAACCAACCATTGTGAGCTTACAAAGCACTCAATCGATCAACCATTTGATGAGAATCAACTACAATCACATAAAAGATCATTCTAAGAATGCATTTCACTGAATCGGTCAAATGTTCAAGGAGAATCAACTCCAATCATGTAACAAGTTGATTTCAGGTTGCAGATCACCGAATCGATCAACCCTTCGATGAGAATCAGATACAGTTGTGTAACACACTATTCTGAGGTTGTAGATCATCGCATTGGTGAACCCTTGGATGAGAATCAGCTACAATCATGTAACAAGCCATTATGACGATGAGAATCATCTACAATCACGTCACAAGCCATTTTGAACTTACAAATCACCAAATCGGTCAACTGTTCAATGAGAATCAGCTACAATCATGTAACAAGCCATTTTGAGCTTACAAAACACTGAATTAGTCAACCATTTGATGAGAATGAACTAAAATCACATAAAAAATCCTTCTAAGGTTGTAGATCATCAAATCGGTGAACCCTTTGACGATAATCAGCTAAAATCATGTAACAAGTTATTTTGAGGTTGCAGTTCATGGAATCAGTCAACTATTCGATGAGAATTAGCTACAATCATGTAACAAGCCATTCTGAGCTAAGAGATCACCAAATTGTTCTACCATTCGATATGAATCAACTACAATCATGTAACAAGCCACTCTGAGCTTACAGATCACTGAATCGGTAAACTATTCGATGAGAATCAACTACAATCACATTAAAGATCATTCAAAGATTGTAGATGACTGAATCGGTCAAATGTTCAATAGGAATCTACTACAATCATGTAACTGTTAACCAAAAAATTCCCTGCCCATCCATTTTTGGTCATAGGCTGGTTTGAACTCCATCCCAAGGTCTGCATATTTTACCCTGTTGAGCCTCTGAAATTTTCATGGCCATGTGTCTTGTTTTCTGGCCTTTGCAATCTCTTTTAGCCCCTGGAATACAAGTTTGAATTTGAAAAAGTAGTCATTGGCCCCAAAAAACCCTAAACCCTTTGGCCCTTTCTATTTTTCCATTACCTTTTTGGCCGCTTAAGTGATCCCTTTTTCCATGTGCTCTTTATTTTTCTAACTGGTCGTGAGATCTCCTATTCCCCGTAATTAAGTCCTTAACACCCTGCGACCTAGCGAGTGGTTACGGTTTGTTTGGTAGTCTCAGTTTCCTAGAAGTTAAAGTTTGTGCATGATCGGCGACTCTCATTATATTGTTGGATGAAGATGATGTCTCTTTAAGCATCGCGGTATAACGATGACCATCGATCCTCCTCTTTAGCGCAACTTTTCAGTTGTCAGTGGGTCCACTGCCAGCTATCTGAGGTGTTTGATCTTGGTTGGTTGCAAAGTCATGATGTGGAGCTATGTCAGAGCAGGCCCAGTGTGTTGTCTTTCCTAAAGATCTAATAGTTGTCATATCATCACATGGAATATTCCAAGCCCATACGATCATATGCCAGCCGTTGATTTTACCTTTTGCCAGGGCTCTATCAGGTGGGTCCTCGGGTTTTGACGTGCTCGAATTCTATTGGTTGGCCAAATGATAGCTAGGATATCTCAATGGGCCCGTAGTCTTTTACTTATGTGGCAAGTTAAAGCTTGTGCGAGATCTATGATCATTGTTATACCACTGAGGAAAAGTGCTTGAGAGTTAAGGTTGTGGTATAACGACAACTGTCCGATGAAGGTTAAGGATGTCGTGGGTCCATGTTGTCAAGAGGCACTGACATGCTCAATTCTTATTGGTTGCTGGGCAGAATAGTTGGCATTTGTCAGTGGGGCCTATCTTTCCTAATGGTTAAGTTGTGGTATGATCTCACGGTTATCGTTATATCACTTGGATAAGATGCATGAAGTTTAGTATTGCGGTATAGTGATAACCATCTGATGAAGATCTTAGTGGGTCGTGGGTCCAATGTGCTCTGTTTTGCTGAGGTGTTGGCTTCTCATTGGTTCTGACTGATGAGTTGGTGCTTGACTTTTCAAAGGGTCTCCCGACTGTTACAAGGTTGATCTAAGCCATTTGATCTGTCGGGAAGGAGTGATATCGACAGCTACATTTTAAAAAGAATAATTGGTCGTTGCTTTTCAAATTTAAAATATATTCTTGAGGGTTTCTTGCTGGTTCGTTACAGTCGGTCGATTGCATGGCTTTTCTTAGCTTAGAATTGATAGTTCTAGGATGGTTGCAGTTGGGGGAATGTTGAGAGAGATCTGCTAGTCATCTCCTATGATTTCTCAGGGTACCATGTTGATATTCTCACATTGAAGAAACACTAAAAGGGTGGCGCCACCTATGGCCTCCTGTACTTCAAAATAAAAATCAAACTTGGACCAAATTTAAGCATTTATGGCAAGGCCGAGTTGCAAAAAGGGTAGATAGGTCAAGGTGGCTTGTCTGCAGGCAGATATAGTACAGGGATGGACACGCAAATATGAGATCTAATCAATCAAGATATTTTCAAAGACACATTTATGATCAGACATGACAGAATTAAGGTTTTTGATTATTTTATGTCAAATCATATGTAACCCTAATTAGGCTTTGACTCCTACCTGCGTGCAAAGGGAGATGTATACAATTGTTTTTGGAGCTTTTTAGAGCTCAGAGTTGGCAATTGTAAAAGAGAATTTTCTCTTTGAGGAGTTATCTATGGTATCCTTTCTGCCCTCTGACTTTCTATAGTTTGTATGTTTCATTGGAACTTTAGATATTGCAAAGGTATTTTGTGACATTCTTTCTATCCCTATGCCTTCTTGTCTGAATTTTCTCTTATTGAGTTTAGTATAAGTAGGTTTTTAGTGATATCTTAGGGTTCCCGATCCCTCTTTCTTTTTGCAATTCTTGTGTATTCCTGTGGATGCTTTGATTTGAATGATCTTGTGGGTATTCTTCAACCCCCTGACAGTCTGTCTCATTCCTATACGTAGTTGCAGAAGTGAATGTTTGTTTGCAGACCCTTCTATGAAGTATTGATGCAAGCCTATTTAGTAAGTTGTGATCTCCTAGACCTAAGTTCATGCATTGACTTCATCCTCCATACTGCATTTCATACCATATTTTTGGTGTATCACCTAGTAGGTAGTTTGTTTTTCAATTATTTTCCCTTTCATACATTCCTTCTATCCCTTTTCCTTCAAAGATTTACTTTCCTATCAAAGAAGCAAATTAAGGTGATTATCCAAGAGGAACTAGCCTAGAACCTGGAGGTCTCATTTTAGTTAGTATAGGTCCCACAACCTGGAGATGAGTCCCATGTTATACTAGGTTATCACGACCAAGAGATCTTGAAACAAGGGTGAAAACTTAGTGTATAACATTTTTGGCACGCCCAGTGAGACCACAAAAGATTAGTTCATTTTGAAAAGATTATGTTATCTCTGATATACTGATTGCATAATACAAACTTTTAGAAGTTTTTCTATCAAGCATATCTAGTGACTTCACTAAGTTCATAGATCCAGGCTAACCTTGTTCAAAGTTTATGAGAAAGATTGAGACTAGAAGCTCAAAGCCTACCAAATTTTTAGAGTTGCCCTTAAAAAGAGGCTACAAAGGTAGATCAACTCAGAGAACATTGCCAGCAAGGAGAGTACAGTCTACACCACCTGATACTTCTGAAAGGACATCTTTGCCCTTTCATCTCAGGAGAAGAGGGAAATCTCTAACTAGAGATCTAGAAGAAGATTCAAATCTAGCATCAAATACAACTCACATAGTTGCTACTCAACAAATTTCAGTTCCTACAATGGCTAGACAGTTTTCTTTTTCACCTTTCAACTATGGGAGTCCATTGAACTTTTCTCAACATCATGATGTGCCCTTGGTGGCACTAAAGAGTCTACCTGATTTCATAGGTGAAGGACAGACCATTGCTTTTGAGCATATAAGAGATGTGACCACTATCTGCAGCATACATAATATAACTCTAGAAGATGTGGCCACCAAATTATTAGCAACCTCTCTCAAAGGTAAGGCTCTTGAATGGTTTAGAACTTTAACTGTTGGCTCCATTACTTCATGGGATGAATTAGGAGATGCACTGAGTAAACATTTTGAAGATAAATCAGACAACTTGTCTTTGGTTGAGCAGTTGACAACCATTAAAAGAGACCCTCAAGAACAAATGATAGATTATAATAATAGATTCCTCAAAACATGGAATAGAATTCCAATCTCAGTGAGTCCATTAGCTAACCATGCTTTCTTATACTTCTTGCAAAGTCTGAATGGTCAAATCTCTCTCATGATCCAATCTATGGGTGGTACCTCTTTACCCCAAGCTTTTGATATAGTTGTTAGAGCTGAAAATTGTTTAATCCAAGCAGGTATGATAGCTAGAAGGCCACCCATGCCCATCTTTCCTAGCCTTCAGCCTATTGCACCTACACAAGTACCCCCTTTTACCCCTATTCCCACCATATCAGCACCTCAGGCCAGTACTAGCGGTCAAGAGCTGCAAGAGATAAAGAACAACCAACAAACTAGTCAGCAAGAAATGAAAAACTTGCTGCAGACTTTAACTAAAGAGGTTACAAATCTAAAGAGGCAAGGGCAAGGAATTCAACCACCCTTTTAGCCACAAAGCCAAGGTCCTATTCAGAAATATTAGAATCAAGGACAACCTTATCAACAAAATAGGCCACAATACCAAGGAGGGTATCAAGGACAAAGGCAAAATTTTGATCAAAGACCATTCCAATCATACAACCCTGCACCTCTCAATTCTGTGAATCCATTTAGGGACATGGTTCCTAGTCAAATTAATATGGCTATGGAAAATGAATGGTGTTTCCCTTGTAATTAGCCTCACAATCAAGCTACATGTTCAAATGGATGGATGAACCAGGCACTAATGGTTCAAAATGCTTCACAAGCTCAATCAAAAGCTTCTTCCAGTGGCTCAGTTCCTCAACAAGAACCACAAGACGATGAGATTGCTCTCTTCAATTGGGAGTAGCAAGATTTCAATGGATTCATTGGTGAACCTTCCATTACTACCAACACAAGGTCAAAGAGAAGAGCTCAAGACATGGAGTGAGAAGACTCTGGGACTAAAGCTACTACATCTGCAAAGCCAATGCAACAAGCTACTCCCATCACATTTAAGAAGGCTCATGTCATTACAAGAAAAGAAGGCCAGACTCTCAAAGAGGTGGAGCCCATCATAGTAAAAACACAACAAAGAGTACATACTATGACACCTTTCAACATTGTAGACAACATGAAGAAGGCGAACACTACTATGTCTATGTGGAAATCTTTAGCTATTCTAGGGCATCCTGAGATTTTGAAGAAAGCTATGACTGAGATAACAACTCCTTAGCATACAAAAGAAGTTGCAAAGCTAGTGTTGATCAACACTGATCAAGAAAAGGAGGCTCCAAGTTGCAACTCCAAAGCCAATCCCATGCAAGGTAGGAACTCAAAACCACCTCCCTTTTATGTATCCTTAATTATTGGAAAATCCTTAGTACATAATTTTATGGTAGATAGTGGAGCTACTAGTACTCTAATGCCCAAAAAGGTGGCTGACCAATTAGGACTTAAATATGAACCCCTCCAAAAGAAGGTTACACAACTTGATGGAACCTCAGTTAGCACTATAGGTGTAGCTAAGGATACCAGTCTAATCCTTCATGCTAGTCCTAATTTCTCTATCTTACTTGATATATATATCATAGATCTCCCTGCCTTATTTTCCATACGTTTATCAAGGGAGTTTACAGCCAAAATAGGAGGCTACCTTTCTTCTGATTGGTCTCACATGCTTTTTCACACAAGATATGGTACCAAGGTTACCATTAAATCTAAATCATTGGCAGCACACCATATAGAACCATATGTATCCAATACTATCAATGCAAGCTGCCCTATATTTGATGACAATGATTTCCCAACTATCAAAGAAGCAAACACTAGGATAGAAAGCATCCCTAATATTTTGTTAGATGAACTAGAATCAGAAAAGGTTTTTGAAGCTCAAGAAAATGTCATTTGGGATGCTGGTTTGGGGAGTTATTTGATACAAGAAAGTGGATCGATAGAACCAAACCTTCTCAAAGAGGACAGTGATTTAGAGGATCATAGCAATTAGGTTTGGGAATTGTTTTTTGATGGAGCCAGAAGTAGACATGTTTCTGGTGGGGGTGCTATGCTAGTGTCCCCAAAAGGAGAAAGATACTATACAGCTTTTAGATTCAGTTTCTCATGCACTAGCAACACTACAGAGTATGAAAGCCTTGTGAATGGACTGGAATGGGCTAGAAAAAGAGGGCTCAAGGCCCTAAAGGTTTATGGTGATAGTGAGTTAGTAGTCAACCAAGTGAGAGGGATAAGTGCAACCAAAAATGACACCTTGAGATCATACAAACATAGAGTTTGGGATGCAATTGAAGACTTTTATGCTTTCAATATTGTTGCCATCCCTAGGAAGTTAAATAAAAATGCAGATAGATTAGCTTCTATTGGATCTCATTATGACATTCCTAATAGTATTTCAAAGGAGGAGACTCAATAGCATATCAAAGTAATTGTCAAACCTTCTATCCTTGATAATGATACTAATTGGCAAGTGTTTGACAATGATGAACAAATCCTGCAATTCTTGTTTGAAGAAGATGTCTTCTCAGAGCATAACCAAGACAGATTATTGCAAAATTATGTTGATCAAGTAATACAACTCAAGTCTAATAAGATGCCTAGAGGTCTTGTCACCTTAGAGACCGTCTTCAACAAGGATGATCAAGTCAAGGAGAATAAAGCTGGCCTAGTAGTTCAATGAGAGCATTGTGTTGAATTAGAGTTGGAGCCAGGTAAAAGTTTACAATTTGGAAAAGTAAACACTAATTCAAAAAAATAGGCTTACACCCAATTATTCAAGGAATTCAGTGATGTTTTTGCATGGCAGTATAAAGACCTTAAAGGTTTTAATCCAGCCCTTGCTCAACACACTATTAAACTAGAGCCTAATGCCAAACCAGTAAGGCAAAAACAAAGGCCTGTTAATCCCAAGCTTGAGCCAATCATGCATAAAGAAGTGCTCAAATTGATAGAAAGTGGTATCATCTACCCCATCAAACATACTAGTCGGGTTTCCAACCTTGTGCCTGTATGGAAGAAGAATGGGGAGTTGAGGTTATGTTTTGACTTCAAGGATCTTAATAGGGCCTCTTTAAAAGACCACCATCCCCTACCCTCAATGGAAAAAATCTTACAATGTGTCTCTGGATCCGAGAGATTTTCATTATTGGATGGCTATTCAGGATACAATCAGATCTTAGTTAATGAAGAGGATTGATATAAGATTGCATTTACAACCAAGTGGGGAACCATGGCTTATGAAAAAATGCCATTTGGTTTGTCAAATGCAGGTGCTACTTTTCAAAAGGCAATGGATATGGCCTTCAAAAGCCTCATGTACAAATTTGTACTGGTCTACTTAGATGACATAACTATCTATTCTAAACATGTAGCAGATCATATCAAACATTTGAGGAAAATCTTTGAAAGATGTAGAGAAATTGGGATATCTCTTAATCCCAAGAAATGTGTGTTTGTAGTGCATGAAGGAAAATTGCTAGGACATATAGTATCCAAGAAAAGAATTATAGTAGAGCCTGAGAGGATTGCAGCCATCCTAGAGCTACCATTGCCACATCATAAGAAAAGTCTCCAATATTTCATAGGAAAGATTAATTTTGTTAGGTGTTTCTTTCCTAATATTGCAAATTTATTGAAGCCTTTAATAGCCATGTTAAAGAAGAGTTCAACTTTCAGCTAGACTAAAGAAGGAAAAGCCAATTTCTAGGCTATCAAAGAGGGCTTGACTGAAGCCCTTGCTCTATTAAACCCAAATTTTAGTAAGGATTTCATCCTTTATGCTTATGGAGGTCATGATGCTATATCTGCTATGTTAACTCAAGAAAATTCAGAAGAGTTGGAGCAGCCTATTGGTTTCTTCAGCAAAGGTTTAGAAGAGTATGAAAAAAGATACTCTTTTGTAGAAAAACATGTACTTGCTATGGTGAAGAGCCTTAAAAAGTTCAGATGTTTATTGACCCATAAAAAGGTACACTTTAAGGTTACTCATCCAAGTGTCAAGGAACTTTTGCTTTCCAAGGACCTAAATGAGAAAAGAGTTGGTTGGATTACCAAGGTAATGGAATATGACATTGATATCCAAACCACCAAGCTGGTTAGAGGAAGAGGCCTTTGTGAACATTTGGCAAAGGATGAAAGTTCAAAGAAAATAGAGCAAACATATGCATCTTTGGTTGTGCATGATTCAAAGGAACATGCCAAGGCATCAGGTTGGTTGCCTAATGTGGTTCATTACTTAAAGACAGGACAATGTCCTGCAGGCCTAGATTTAGCAAAAAGAAGATATTATAGATTAAAATTTGTTCCTTTTGTGCTGATAGATGAAGTTCTTTTCAGAAAGGATCGCAATGGTGTCCTAGGACTACTACTTTTAAAATCATGAGGGCTGGATACTATTGGCCATCTATCTTTAAGGATAGTCATGATTATGTGAGAAAATGTATCAAACGTCCTATGTTTGCAGGAAAAGAAAGGCTTGCAGCTCTACCCCTTCAACCAATCAGAATAGACTAACCATTCATGAGATGGGGCATAGACTTTATTGGTATGATTAACCCTCCATCTAATGTAGGGCACAAGTGGATAATCACTGCAATAGATTATTTCACTAGATGGACAGAGGTAGTTGCCTTGAAAGAATCAAATGAGGGTGATGTCTTAAGTTTTTATGATGATATAATTCATAGATTTGGCACTCCAGACTCCATAATATTAGATACTACATTGGCATTCACAGGCCTTAAAGTCTCAGAATGGGTAATCAAAAATGGCATTTATCTGAATACAAGTTCAAATTACTACCCTCAAGGCAATGGTTTGACAGAATCAACTAACAAGAACTTGATTAGAATAATCAAGAAAACTCTACAGGACAACCAAAGAGATTGACAAACTAAGTTGAAGTCTGCCTTATGGTTAGATAGGATTACCCCAAAGAAGATTATTGGGAATTCTCCTTATGTATTAGTATATGGCAAAGAGGCTAAGCTGTCCATTTCAACTGAATTGCTAGCTTCAGACTTAGCCACTCAATATGCCTTGTTTGAAGAAGGAGATCCCTTACAAATTAGGTATACTTAGTTGATGGAGTTAGAAGAACTCAGAGACAAATCCATGAAAGATATGGAGTTCCATCAAGTTCAGACAAAGAGGAGTTTTGACAGAAGAGCTAGGGCCAAAAATTTCAAAGTTGGGGATGTAGTTCTCAAATGGGATGAATTCAGATCAAAGCCTGGTAGACATACAAAGTTTGAGTCCTTCTGGGGTGGACCATTTGTTATTACAGAGTACAAGGGGCCTAATGCTTTTTAGCTATCAACCTTTGGAGAAGATGCCTTTCCTATTTCAGTAAATGGTTTCCACTTGAAGCCCTGCTTTGAGGTCAACCCTTCCTTGTAAATCTCTGTAAATATGTTTCCTATTTTCTTTCCTTACTTTCTAGGTTAGTTTTTCCCTATTTTCCAAGAAGTGCTTATGCACAGTTTTGTTCCTCTAGTTTCAAGTTTGTCTCTCTGTCATGGTTCTGTGTCCAAGTGATGACTCCTATGCCCAATGGATTGACATTGAAGCCACTGGTTTCAATGTCTAGCAGGCTAACATCTAGCAGAAATCACCAAAATGTTGCCCAAAAAATTCCCTACCCCATCCATTTTTGGTCATAGGCTGGTTTGAACTCCATCCCAAGGTCTGCATATTTTACCCTATTGAGCCTCTAAAACTTTCATGGCCCTGTGTCTTGTTTTCTGGCCTCTGCAATCTCTTTTAGCCCCTAGAATACAAGTTTGAATTTGAAAAAGTAGTCGTTGGCCCCAAAAAACCCTAAACGCTTTGGCCCTTTCTATTTTGCCATTACCTTTTCGACCGCTTAAGTGATCCCTTTTTCCATGTGCTCTTTATTTTTCTAACTGGTCATGAGATCTCCTATTCCCCGCGATTAAGTCCTTAACACCCTGTGACCTGGTGAGTAGTTACGGTTTGTTTGGCGGTCTTGATTTCCTAGCAGTTAAAGTTCATGCATGATCGGTAGCTCTCGTTATACCATTGGGTGAAGATGATGTCTCTTTAAATGTCATGGTATAACAATGACTATTGATCCTCCTCTTTAGCATAGCTTTTCAGTTGTTAGTGGGTCCATTGCTAGCTATCTAAGGTGTTTGATCCTAGTTGGTCACAGAGTCATGATGTTGAGCTATGTCAGAGTGGGCCCAGTGTGTTGTCTTTCCTAAAGATCTAATAGTTGTCGTATGATCACATGGAATATTCCAGCCCCATGCGATCATACTCCAGCCATTGATTTTACCTTTTTCCAAGGCTTTGTAAGGTGGGTCCTTAGGTTCTGACATGCTCAAATTCTATTGGTTGGCCAGATGAAAGCTGGGATATCTTAGTGGGCATGTAGTCTTTTACTTATGTGGTAGGTTAAAGCTTGTGTGAGATCTACAATTATTGTTATACCACTGAGGAAAAGTGCTCAAGAGTTAAGGCTGTGGTATAATGACAACCGTCCAATGAAGGTTAAGGATGCCATGGGTCCATGTTGTCAGGAGGCACTGACATGCTCAATTCTTATTAGTTGCTGGACAAAACAATTGGCATTTGTTAGTGGGGCATGTCTTTCCTAATGGTTAAGTTGTGGTATGATCTCACAGTTGTCGTTATATCGCTTGGATAAGATGCACGAAGTTTAGTATCACAGTATAGTGACAACCGTCTGATGAAGATCTTAGTGGGTCATGGGTCCAATGTGCTCTATTTTGCTGAGGTGTTTGCTTCTTATTGGTTCTGACCGATGAGTTGCTACTTGACTTTTCAAAGGGTCTCTCGACTATTACAAGGTTGATCTAAGCCATTTGATCTTTCAGGAAGGAGTGATATCGATGGCTACATTTTAAAAAGATCAACTGGTCATTGATTTTCAAATTTAAGATATCTTCTCAAGGGTTTCTTGTTGGTTCGTTGAGGTCGGTCTATTGTGTGGCTTCAAGTAGCTCAGAATTGATAGTTCTAGGATGGTTGTAGTTGGGGGAATGTTGAGAAAGATCTGGTGGCCATCTCCTATGATTTCTCAGGGTACCATGTTGATATTCTCACGCTGAAGAAACATTAAAGGGTGGTGCCACCTATGGCCTCCTGTACTTTGAAATACAAATCAAACCTGGACCAAATTTAATCATTCATGGCAAGGCCGAGTTGTAGAAAGGGTAGATAGGTCAAGGTGGCTTGTTTGCAGGTAGATATAGTACAGGGATGGACATGCAAATATGAGATCTGATCAGTCAGGATATTTTCAAAGACACATTTATGATTAGACATGACAGAATTAGGGTTTCTGATTATTTTATGTCACATCATATGTAACCCTAATTAGGTTTTGACTCCTACCTGCATGCAAAGGGAGATGTATATAATTGTTTTTGGAGCTTTTTAGAGCTTAAAGTTGGAAATTTAAAAGAGAATTTTCTCTTTGAGTTATCTATGGCATTCTTTTTTCCCTCTAACTTTCTGTAGTTTGTAACTTTCCTTGGAACTTTAGATATTGCAAAGGTATTTTGTAAAATTCTTTCTATCCCTTTGCCTTCTTGTTTGAATTTTCTCTTATTGAGTTTAGTATAAGTAGGTTTTTAGTGATGTCTTAGGGTTCTTGATCCCTCTTTCTTTCTACAATTCTTGTGTATTCCTATGGATGCTTTGATTTGAATGATCCTGTGGGTATTCTTCAACCCCCTGATAGTCTGTCTCATTCCTATACCTAGTTGTAGAAGTGAATGTTTGTTTGCAGACCCTTCTATGAAGTATTGTTGTAAGCCTATTTAGTAAGTTGTGATCTCCTAGACTTAAGTTCATGCACTGACTTCATCCTCCATACTGCATTTCATACCATATTTTTGGTGTATCACCTAGTAGGTACTTTGTTTTTCAGTTATTTTCCCTTTCATGCATTCCTTCTATCCCTTTTCCTTCAAAGATTTACTTTCCTGTCAAAGAAGCAAATTAAGGTGATTATCCAAGAGGAACCAGCCTAGAACCTAGAGGTCTCATCTAAGTTAGCATAGGTCCAACAACCTGGAGATGATTCCTATGTTATACAAGGTTATCAAGACCAAGAGAACTTGAAACAAAGGTGCAAACTTAGTGTATAACAGTAACAAGTTGATTTGAGGTTGCAGATCACCATCTCAATCAATCTTTGATGAGAATCAGATGCAATCATGTAACACAACATTCTAAGGTTATAGATCACCGAATCGATGAACCATTTGATGAGAATCAGCTAGAATAATGTAACAAGCCATTCTGAGCTTACAAATTACTGAATCGGTCAATCATTCAATGAAAATCAGCTACAATCATGTAACAAGCCATTTCAAGCTTACAAATCACCGAAGCGGTCAACCGTTTGATGAAAATTAGCTACAATCACATAACAAGCCATTCTAAGCTTACAAATCATTGAATCAGTCAACCATTTGATGTGAATCAACTACAATCGCATAAAAGATCCTTATGAGGTTGTAGATCACCAAATCGGTCAACCATTTGATGACAACTAGCTAAAATTGTGTAACAAGTTGTTCTGAGGTTGCAATTCACCGAATCGATCACCCATTCAATGAGAATTAGCTACAATCATGTAACAAGCTATTTTGAGATAACAGATCAACAAATCAATATAGCATTTAATGAGAATCAACTACAATCATGTAACAAGCCATTCTGAGCTTACAGATCCCTGAATTGGTCAACCATTTGATGAGAATCAACTACAATCACATAAAGGATCATTCTAAAGTTGTAGATCACCAAATTAGTCAAACGTTTGATGATAATCAACTACAATCATGTAACAAGTCAATCTGAGGTTGCAGATCACCGACTTGATCAACCATTCGATGATAATCAGATACAATCACATAACACACCTATATCCTATTAAAATGGAAGCAATTCCATGTTAAGAGTGTTAACGCTTTGAGTAAGTGGTTTGGGGTCATAGTGGACACCTTGAATTGATCTTTGCTTTGATCTGGCTTTCTCCCCACTTTCCACTTCTTTTCTACTTCATTTTAGGTGAAATTAGGGTTAGGATCCTAAGGATTCTCCTTAATTTCCCTCTTCCATGGATCTATTTTCTAGTTAAGACTTAGAAATAGGTCCTCTTGGCCTTCATCATAGTCATCATAGGATTTTATGCCCATCCCCAACATTATGTCCCATTTTGGTATCATTTCTATGTCTTTGGGCACCCCCAAGACCTCCTCTCCTGATTCTGGCTGATCTGGGCTCACAAGATCAAAATCGAGGTTGATCCTGACTAGGTTAGAATTGACCTCCATCTTGACTAGGTTAGGATCAACCTTGATCCTGACTAGGTCAATCCCAAGCTTGAATTTTCCCCCCCTTTAAAATTTTGAAATTCTTTGATTTCTGGGTATAGGGTTTCGGGGATATTTGTTTTCCTGCCTCCGAGTTGGCCATTTCGGGTTTTGGAATGGTAAATCCTTTAATGGCATTTAATCTAGGTATATTTTCTAAAGGTTAGGATCTACTTGGGATTTAATTCTCTAAGGTGGCCCCTCTAGAGGATTGTGCCCTAGTTCACTATAAAAGGATGCCTTCCTCTCTCATTTTCATCATCCATCATTCATATCTCTCAAGCTCTCAAGGTGATCAAGCAAGTGTTTTCAAGGAAGCATTCAAGTTCTCTTCTCCATCCAAGTTCTCCATTGAAGATCAAGGATTCAATCATTCAAGCCATTGAAGGGATTTGGTTCAAGCATTCAAGATTCATCATTCAAAACCTAGATCTAGCCATCATGATGGTGTGATCTTCCTTCAAGATCCATTCATTCTTCTATCAAGGTGGATTCCAAGCATACCAAGGCAAACCCCTCAAACAAATAACAAAAATCCTCTATTTCTTGCAAGTAGAGATGCAGGATTTCAGATCTGAGAGCATATTTGGATACCCTTTTTGGTGAACTTTCGAGATCTGTGAACAAAATCAGAATCGACCTTCAAATAAAGAATCTAGCCTTTAACCTTTTATAAGGGTCAAAGTCGATCTGATCTCATCTTGGAAAAAGATTTATGGGTTTTCTCCGTCTCAACATTTCCAGTCTGAAATAGGTTGCAGATTTGCCTAAAAGTACACACAGACATCATAAATTAGCATTTTCTAGATTTGCCCTAATTTGAGGTTAGTACTTGTATTTCAATTATTTCAAATTCTAAACACTTCAATCCTACCATAAGGGAAATATAGGGTTTTTCTCTCTTTCATACTCTTCATAGATTGATTCGATTGTGCATTAACCTTTTGGTTGATCAAATTGGATCTCTCCTTTGGGAATTTGGATTTAGGAGTGGATCTAATATTTCTGCCATACTTTACACAATCATACACATTTGAATATGGGTGAAGCCATTTTACCTCTATTCATTTTGGTGAACCCGACAAGCTTACTCTCTTTCTTTTTGGTGTTAGATTGACTTTTAGATTAGGTCTATCAAAAAATATTTCTTGCATTTCATTTTCTATCTCAATTGTTAAGATGCTTTGGTGTGTAGTTATGTTCTTCATTAGTCTTCTTTTAGCATCTATTTATAATACTTATGATGTTTATGAGAGTATCATTCACTTCATTATGTTGATGACCCTTCACTTTGCTCTTGCTTATGGCTTTGTGAAGTTGACCGCCACTAGTCTGCCTACATTTAAAACCTTCATTAAAGATTTATGTGGTAGCCTTATTAATCTTTTGGATTATGTGAAGAATTTGGTAGATGATACACCATCTCCTAATCTTCCTAATCTTAATCCTATCAATCCTAATCCTTCTAATCCTAATTTGATACCTAATTCTCCATCTGTTCATCCTCACTCTTCCCATACTTATGATTGGATTCAAGCTGTAGTTCAGGATGCGAATGTGCAAGATTTCTTTGAATTTACCTTCTCCTTTGATTCATGATGATATTAAAGGAAAGGGTAAAGAAAATTCTTCAAAACCTATTATCCCACCTTATGCAACCTTTACTCATGAACGTGATAAAAATCACCTCCTGTAGAAGCTTTACATAATATGTACACTACTAGATATAATATGGTGACTAAACAAGGTTATAAAGGTTTAGGGCTTGGGATTAATGAGCATGGTATTAGGTTCCTAGTTCATATACCCCCTAAACTGAATATGTATAGTGTTGGTTGTTCAAAATCTCAAGTTAAGGTAGGTGATGCTAAACATCATCCTCCTCTTCATATTCTCCTCCCCACACCTATCTTAGATAACCCTAATACTCATCAATAAGTGGCTAAGAAGGTATACGTTGAGCTAATGAATTCCAAGAAAGAAATTTTTAGACCTATGCCGATTAATGCTTTACACAATTACAAATGTCCTTTTCATTATAGTAACAAAAATTTACTTGCTGATTGTAAACATTTCAAGTTATATGTTAGAGAAAGAGTTGCTTTAGGAATTATATCTCACTCTCATGCAGTTTTACAATTCCTTCATAATTTTAATATAGGGGATTCCCCTCCTTTAGATATAATGTAGACATTATTTCCCTCTTGTCTCACAAAAGGGGAGCAAGAGGTGTATCTTCATCCAGTCTCCTAGTATCAATTAGGTCTTTTTATTGGGGCTTAATTGGTATTCTTTCTCTCCTATTTTTCTATGGCTTTGCATTATGTTTTTAATCATCCATAGAATCTATATTTTCTTTTCAAGATATCTTTTCTAAGACATTTGTTTTGGGAAGGTATCCCTTGTCTCTATCTCAGGGGGCAAGGTACCTCTTTCTTTCTCTTTGTCTAGGGAGCAGCTTCCCTTAGCTTAGTGGTATTTGTTTATATTGCAATATTATTTCAACATATTTATAGATATTTTGACTATGGATAACCTTTTTACATGAGAAGTTGTTCTAAGTCGGCACTTCTTCTCTATTTTGCAAATTATGTTCTTTATAAACTCTCACCCTTGCTTTGGTGTTAGAGTTGTTTCCCTCATTTCAAAGGTTCCTCTTCCTCTTGTTTGTAGGGGGCTTGATGATTGAATCTTTGTTCCCACTACTGAAAGATGATATTTTATCTAAAGCACTTCTCTTTGGTAGAGGGTCTTGTTGATAAGATCTTTTTCTTTGACGATCCTTTTCCATGAGTGACATATCATTTTCACTATTATCTATATTCATGGATGTAGGGGTCAATATCCCTCACTTAGGATATGGTGCACATTGTTAGTAACAGGATATCTCCTTGTCTTGTGAAGTAGGTATCCTCTTTCATCTTTGTTCCTACACTTGGGGGGGGAAAGGATGATATCTCCTTTTCTATCTTTCTGAGATTCACCTCTTTCCTTGGGTAAGCAGTATTTATCTATTATGTGAAATCCAATCATACATAAATTTTGGTTTGCATTGAGGATCTTTGTCCTTGATCACAACCTATTTCATTGCTTAACATTGGGTTTCCATGGTTGATATATCTCTCACCTTGGAAACTAAACAGTCTGCTATCCCTCATAAGGGTTACTTTCTTTTCACTTCTTGCATGATATCTCTTTACATTTGTCCCTTCCATGGCCTCATAGGAGTTGTGACCTTTTTGGGTTGGACTGGGTGTTGTTTGTGGATATTGTCTTGATGTTGTGGAAGGCTTTATCCTTGTTCTTTTCTTTCCTTAACATGTCAAACTAGTATACTTTTTCCATATTAAGGAGGGGGGCATATGTAGGGCCTCCCTTGTACTATAGTTTTTTATTTTTACATGCTAAATCTTAAAAGGTAACACACATAAGTTGCTAAATCCTGAGGAGACATGCATTTTTCAAAATTTTCAATATGCTAAATCCTCTGAAGGTAACACACATAAGTTGCTAAATCCTGAAGGGACACGCATTTCTAATTTCAAATATGCTAAATCTTGGAAGGTAACGCACATAAGTTGCTAAATCATGAAAAGACATGCACCTATATGCTAAATCTTCCAAAGGTAACACACATAAGTTGCTAAATCTTGAAAAGACACGCATTTTATATTCATAGTGATACAAGAAGGTGGATCTATGGATATTTTAGAAGTCATCAAAAGATGCATTACAATTACAAGCATAGTTTATGGGTCAACCTATTGGGCTCTCCCTCCAGGGTGATTCATGGTAAGGTGGGCATCTTACTAGGCAAGGTAATCAATCTTTTCCTTCTCTCTCTTTTCGCTTTCATGCTAGTAGGACCGGATCATGAAGCTATGTTATTTATAGTATTGTTCTTGTCTTTATTATGTAAACATTTATGCTTCTATGATAGCTTTCCAAATATGATGTTAGTACAAGAAATGTTTCTTAGCAAGGTTTCTTATGCTAGTTGATTTGGGTTCATTTTAGTACTAACCCCTTTTTGTGTCCTTTTTTTTTGACACCCTCATGCATGTATTTTGAGTTAGAATCCTTAACCTAGGGGCTGGTGTCCCTAACTAAGTGTCATTCTATCTCATTCTGAATCCAATTGGATCTTCTCTTTCTTCTCCTTTACCAAGAGTTTGCATCAAGTCCATACTCTTGCTAAAGTGGGGGCTTAATGTATCATCTTAAAATGGAAGCACTTCCATGTTAAAAGTGTTTAGCCCTCTGAGTAAGTGGTTTGGGGTCATATTGGACACCTTAAATTGAACTTTTCTTTGATCTGGCTTTCTCTGCACTTTCCACTTCTTTTTTGCTTCATTCTAGGTGAAATTAGGGTTAGGATCCTGAGGATTCTCCTTAATTTCCCTCTTCCATGGCTCCATTTTCTAGGTAAGACTTAGAGATAGGTCCTCCTAGCCTTCATCATATTCATCATAGGATTTTATGCCTATCCCTAGCATTCTATCACATTTTGGTATCATTTCTAGGTCTCCGGGCACCCTAGGACATCCTGTCCTGATTCTGGCTGATCTGGGCACGAAGGGTCAGAATCAAGGTTGATCCTAACTAGGTCAAAATCAACCTTGATCCTAACTAGGTCAAGATCAACCTTGATCCTAACTAGGTTAGTCCCAAGCTCAATTTTGCCCCCCCCTTTCAAATTTCCAAATTCCTTGATTTTTGGGTATCGGGTTATGGGGATATTTGTTTTCCCACCTCCGAGTTGGCGATTTTGGGTTTTGAAATGGTAAATCCTTTAATTTCATTTAATCTAGGTATATTTTCTAAAGGTTAGGACCTAATTGGGATTTAATTCTCCAAGGTGGCCCCTCTAGAGGATTGTGCCCTAGTTCCCTATTAAAGGAGGTCTTCCTCTCTCATTTTCATCATCCATCATTCATATCTCTCATGCTCTCAAGGTGATCAAGAAAGAATTTTCAAGGAAGCATTCAAGTTATCTTCTCCATCCAAGTTCTCCATTGAAGATCAAGGATACAATCATTCAATCCATTTAAGGGATTTGGTTCAAGCATCATCATTCAAACCCTAGATCTACCCATCATGATGGTGTGATCTTCCTTCAAGATCCTTTGTTCATCTTCAAGATCCATTCATTCTTCTATCAAGGTGGATTCCAAGCATACAATCATGGAGGTTTGATTTACATTTATTGATGTTCAAGATTTCATATCAATATACTTATTTACATTCAAAATACAATTACATATCTATCAAATTGCATAGCTTCATTGTTACATGAATTTCTAGAACTTGCTAGCATTCTCCATTTCAATTAGAATATTAATGTTGATTTAGAACTGAGGTTTGACCAAGGAAAATCCCTCAAAAAAAATAACAAAAATCCTCTTTTTCTTGTAGGTAGAGGTACAAGATTTTGGATCTGAGAGCAGATTTGGATACCCTTTTCGGCAAACTTCTGAGATCTGCGAACAAAATCAAAATCAAACTTCAAATAAAGAATCTAGCCTTTGACCTTTTAGAAGGGTCAAAGTCGACCTGACCTCATCTTGGAAAAAGATTTCTAGGTTTTCTCCGTCTCAGCATTTCTAGTCCAAAATAGGTTGCAGATTTACTTAAAAGTACACACAGACATCAGAAATTGGCATTTTCCAGATTTTCCCTAATTTGAGGTTAGTACTTGTATTTCAATTATTTCAAATTCTAAACACTTCAATCCTACCATAAGGGAAATATAGGGTTTTTCTCTCTCTTTCATATTCTTCATAGATTGATTCGATTATGCATTAACCTTTTGGTTGATCAAACTGGATCTCTCCTTTGGGAATTTGGATTTAGGAGTGTATCTAATATTTCCCCCATACTTTACACAATCATACACATTTGAATAGGGGTGAAGCCATTTTACCACTATTCATTTTGGCGAACCCGACAAGCTTACTCTCTTTCTTTTTGGTGTTAGATTTCCTTTTAGATTAGGTCTAGTTTATGCTCTTGCATTTTAAAGTTCAAATATACAAGAAAATCTATATATTCAATAAAATCCAAAAATATTTCTTGCATTTCATTTTCTATGGTGATTTTTAAGATGCTTTGGTGTGTAGTTATGTTCTTCATTAGTCTTCTTTTAGCATCTCTTTATAATACCTATGATGTTTCTGAGAGTATCATTCACATCATTATGTTGATGACCCTTCACTTTTCCCTTGCTTATGCTTTTGTGAAGTTGACCAACACTAGTCTTCCTACATTTAAAACCTTCATTAAAGATTTATGTGGTAGCCTTATTAATCTTTTGGATTATGTGAAGAATTTGGTAGATGATACACCATCTCCTAATCTTCCTAATCTTAATCCTATCAATCCTAACCATCCCAATCCTAATTCAATACCTAATTCTCCATCTGGTCATCCTCGCTCTTCCCATACTTATGATGGGATTCAAGCTATAGTTCAGGATGCAGATGTGCAATATTTCTTTGATTTACCTTCTCCTCCAATTCATGATGATATTAAAGGAAAGGGTAAAGAAAATTCTTCAAAACCTATTATCCCACCTTATGCAACCTTTACTCATGAACATGATAAACAATCACCTCCTATAGAAGCTTTACATAATATGTACACTACTAGATATAATATGGTGACTAAACATTGTTATAAAGGTTTAGGGTTTGGGATTAATGAGCATGGTATTAGGTTCCTAGTTCATATACCCCCTAAATTGAATATGTATGGTGTTGGTTGTTCAAAATCTCAAGTTAAGGTAGGTGATGCTAAAAATCATCCTCCTCTTCATATTCTCCTCCCCACACCTATCTTAGATAACCCTAATACTCATCAAGAAGTGGCTAAGAAGGTATATGTTGAGCTAATGAATTCCAAGAAAGAAATCTTTAGACCTATGCAGATTAATGCTTTACACAAATACAAATGTCCTTTTCATTATAGTAACAAACATTTACTTGCTGATTGTAAACATTTCAAGTTATATGTTAGAGAAAGAGCTGCTTTAGGAATTATATCTCACTCTCATGCAGTTTTACAATTCCTTCATAATTTTGATATAGGGGATCCCCCTTCTTTAGATAATGTAGACATTCTTTCCCTCTTGTCTCACGACTAGGGAGCGAGAGGTGTATCTTCATCCAATCTCCTAGGATCCATTAGGTATTTTTATTGGGGCTTAATTGGTATTATTTCTCTCCTATTTTTCTATGGCTTTACATTATGTTTTTAATCATCCATAGAATCTATATTTTCTTTTCAAGACATATTTTCTAAGACATTTGTTTTGCGAAGGTATCCCTTCTCTCTATCTCTGTGGGGAAAGGTACCTCTTTCTTTCTCTTTATCTAGGGAGAAGCTTCCCTTAGCTTAGTGGTATTTGTTTATATTGAAATATTATTTCAACATATTGATAAATGTTTTGACTATGGATAACCTTTTTACATAAGAAGTTGTTGTTCTAAGTCATAACTTCTTCTTTATTTTGCAAATTATGTTCTTTATAAACTCTCACCCTTGCTTTGGTGTTAGAGTTGTTTCCCTCATTTCAAAGGTTCCTCTTCCTCTTGTTTGTAGGGGGCTTGATGATTGAATCTTTGTTCCAACTACTGAAAGATGATATTTTATCTAAAGCACTTCTCTTTGGTTGAGGGTCTTGTTGATTGTATGCAAATTAGATGTCTAACAACTAGAAATGATAAATTAACTATTAAAGCCAATGAATCTATCTAATGCAAACACAATGAAGAATGCAAAGTAACTATGAAATGATGAAACTAATTTAATTACCTTCACCTACCATGCAGCTTGTCTCCATTGTCCTCCTAGCTTTGATTTCTTGAAGATGTTGAGCTCTTAGATTTCCAAAATGAAGCCTTCTCCCAAGATGCTACCAAAGTGTGGAGATTGAATGAAATTGAGTGCACAATAGCTTATGCAAACTAATGGATAAAAATGCAAATGAAATTATGATTGCTATGGAATGCTTGATTGCTTGGATGCTTGGTTGCTTGTTATCAAAAATACCTATTAGCTCTCAAATGGGAAATGAGGCTCCTTTTATAGAGTTTTGGAGGATCTAGGCCTAGGTGGCACAATCCTACGGTTGAGAATGAAAGGTGGAAGATCCTAAGGCTAGGATTGGCTTGGTTGAAGGAGTTGAGAGATAGGGGGATGTAGTTGGAATGTGAGAGAAAGAATAGGGATGATGTTCCTCTCACATTGACATGGAGGAGAAGAAGGTGGAAGGGAAAGACACATGTCAAGTGTCTCACAAAGACCAAAGAGAGAAAGGGGGAGAGACATTTTTCTCATGAGGACTCTTTGTACAAGTGTCCCATGAGTCACCTTTGACCCTTAGAGGTGGCTTGAGAAGCCCCTTAGGAATAGGGAATGTCTCTTGACTTGGTTGTTGAGAGGACATGTGGTCATGAGACCAAGTCTTATGAGGCCACATAGCCCTTAAGAATAGGACATGTGTGGGTGAGGATAAATATGAATAAATAATTAATAATAATTATTTATTTTAGCCAAGGTGATGTGTTAGGTGACTAGGTGGATGAAGTGAATTAGAAGACTTAGTCATATTTAGGTGATTGTGTATTTAATTAAATCACTTTAATAGACTATTTAGAAGACTTAGGATATAGAATTAGACTATAATGAATTTATTAAATAAATTGAATAATTTATTTAATAAATAGAAGAATAATTATTAATTAAATAATAAATATTTAATTAATTTATCAAGTCAATAGTAATTAAATAATAAATATTTAATTAATTAATGAAGCCATTTTTAGTTATATACATTTTGCCCCTCTTTGAAATAATGTGTGTATCACATTGTTTCAAAGAAAATTTCAAGTGTTTTTGCCCCCTGCCCTAGACAATGTCTCAGATGACCTATGCGTACCCCCTCGAGAGATTGATTGACAAAAAAGATTATTTGAATGTTTATTGGATTTTATTTTATTATTTTTATTTATTTTTTATTTTTTTGTGCAATCAATCTCACGAAAGAACGGTAGAAAAGATGGAGGAAAATGGGGTGAAATGGAAGAAAAAGGGCAGATAGGGTCCACAGGCTATAAATAAGGCTTAGGGGTCCACAATAGGCTCATTGTGCACACTTGTCATTGGGAGATCAAATCATGAGAGAGAGAAGAGCAGAGCCACCATGATGTCATTTCCCTTGTCAGATCAGTGCTTTGAGAGAGTCAAACGCTTCCAGCGACCACCCAATTTGGGTGAACCGGTAGGTGACTCGATCCTGCTTTGTGATTTGATGATTTGATGCATGGTAGATTAGATTTGTAGCATGTTTAGGGTAGATGAAATGATAGATTAGATTAGAAAATTTTTAGTTTTTTAGGCGGAGAATGAATGCGTAGTTTCGGCACACCAATGCACAGAAACTTTTGATGTTTGTGCAAAAATTTTAAGTTTCTACGCATTTGTTAATAACAGCTGTGCATTCGTTAATAATAGCTACGCAATCATACTATAAGAATGCAAGTGTTGTGCAAGTGTGCAATAAAAGCGCGCATATGTTAAAACCTGCACATTCATTATGAATTGTTGCGCAAATATCCAACAAAATTGTGCAAATGTACAAAGTTGTGCAAATGTTAAATAATGTTGCGCATACATGATAAAATGTTGCACATCTATTTTAAGTGGTAGAATGTGGTGAAAATAGATAGTCAATTAGGTCAAACTTGATGTCGATAAGCCGATTGGATCTGTCGGTGTTTGATTTTGATCGATTTGATCAAGATAGGCAACATTGTAGCATGTTCGCTAGTTAACCAGTCTTGAACATAGATAATTGATAGAATCATTTGTTGAAACACATGATAAGAACATGTTTATAGTTTGATATGATAGGATAGATAGATTGATAGATCAGTTGATTGAAATATGATAGGTTGATTATTTGTTGACTTGAATAGGAGGATATCACAGATAGTCTGATGTCACAGGAGAGATACCGTTTGACTCAGAATCTAAGACTGGCATTGTTAGAGATAGATAGACTGTTGATTGGAGCATCCAGATTATATTATGTGATTTACACACCTAAGATTCGGGTGAATCTAAGTATGATGATAGCATTAGTAAAGCGATGGCACTCGGAGATGAGTACCTTCCATCTTCCGACAGGGGAGATGACAGTGACACTAGAGGATGTATATCGCATCCTCTGGCTTCCCATCACAGGTGAGCTGGTACAGTATGATCGGCATAATGGAGTTACGGAGTGCAAAGCCATCTTCGGTGATGATGATATAAAGGATGGAGAGATCAGCTGGGAGGATATGGTTGACTTGTATGATCCTTTACCAGTAGTGCTAGCAGGAGCGATTGGGGGATTTGTATGCCTGGATCATAGATCACATGGATTTGTAGTTGGATGGGGCCACACATTACAGTGGATGATGGAGGGGACCCGATATGCTTGGGGGGTGTGTTTGTTAGCACATCTTTATCATGACATGCATCAGGTGGTGTACCATAGAGGTGCATCATTATCAGCATGTGTGACATTGCTCCATGTTTGGGCATGGGAGCATATTGCAGTTACTCGACCATTGGCTATCAGATTTCAGGGTGCAGGGTAGCCCTATATTCATTTATACTCCTTAGTTTTGTCTCAGGCAAAACTGAGCCATTTAGAGTTTTGGCAGTATACTTTTGACACACTAGACACAGTGACATGGAGACCCTACCTAGGGTGTGAGCCATGGGATGATGAGCGGCAGCTTGGTTTTTGTTTTGAGTCACGGTGGTTGATAGGATGGACACCATTCATCCTTGAGTGATAGTTGGTTAGCCTGGTTTTGCCCCAGTTTGGTAGGATACAAGGCATGCCACAAGGAGTGATAGAGCATGCTCACACGCATCAAGAGAGATGAGACTAGGGGCCCATGGCATCATTCAATGTTGCTCGACAGGATTTTTTGGATGCCCCATTTTAGGCATGGTCGATGAGACCAACGATGGTAGACCCAGGGATGACTACTGAGTTGAAGAAATTTTTGAGGGATTTTTCAGTTTTGTAGATTACAGTTCTAGCAGTGAGGCCTCTAGAGAGAGATCTGGTAGAGAGATAATGGGGGATACTTTGAGGGAGAGATAGATGGGGACAAGGGAGACAAGGTGGTGGTGATGGTGGAGGAGATGGAGGAGGAGATGATGGTGGAGATGGAGGGAGAGGGGATAAAGTAGGACCTTAGATGAGAGGAGGTGGTATGAGGCTGAGAGGACTGATGCCACCGCTAGCTAGATAGGGATAGAGATAGCCTCCAGCACAGCTAGCTGCTAGAGTGTGACTATAGGTACTAGTCCCTCCAGCACAAATTCCAGTTGTTGTAGTACAGAGACTAGCTACATAGGTACAGGTGCCACAGGTACAGAGGTAGGGATAGGATGAGCCAGATGTTGGATTGGCCTAGGGTGGTGTGGTACAGGATGAGATATAGGATGAGGCTGATGCTAAGATGCCAGATGTACATGCACGGGATGAGCAGGTGGGCATGGACATCGGGGGACAGGATCCCTATTTACAAAGAGACACGACGAAGGAGGAGCCAAATATTGATGCACTGCTAGTTAGACTAGCAGTTACATAGGTACAGGTAGAGTGGGTGCCAGGTCTAGAGAGATAGTTTGAGAGGCTAGAGCATCAGATGGATGTCCTGAGACATGAGCGGGATTCAATGATTGAGAGACTCAGGGAGTCTAAGATGCTACTAGATGAGTTACAGAGGACAGGAGACCTAGGTCCCCATGGAGATATCATGAGAGCCATGATATATGCTGGGAAGGAGATATCCTACAGGCGAGAGGCATATAGACAGGCAGTCCTGAGGGATCAATGGATCGGGAGTTATAGGGAGAGCTCAGTGGTGATCAGGACGGTAGTGCATGATAGAGGAGCACCATCTGGTGGAGAGGGTGTGTCATCATGCCCTCTGAGAGAACTGACAAGTTCAGGAGGTCAGGGTGGATCCTCAGCATCAGGGAGTTCAGCAGTACAGGGCCACATTGCATCTCATAAATAGTGGCAGATAGAGTCTAGAGGCAGTGGTTCATAGATGTTGAGAGAGCATTATATACACTATTGTACCATTATGATTCATTGTATCATTATATTTTGACTTGATGGACTGACTATGGACACATTGTTATTGATTTATATCATTGGACATTCAGATATTTTTGTTGTTTTATGGATTTTATATGATGGATGCTATATGATGGACTCTATATATACAGTGATGCAGTTCTATCATGATTTTCTTTGATGATTTATATACATGTGCGTACTGACATATGCAAGATGTGATGATTTACTTTAATATGCATAAAATGTATGTCTTAGAATGCAAAATGATTTATATCCTGATTTGATATTTTTGATGCTTAATGGTTAATAATCATATGATGGTGATATAAATGCATGTCTTAAATGAGTTTACTAATGCTATGGGATTATCAATGCAATGTTGTGATGAACAATGTGGATAATGGATAATAAATAAATGATGTAAATGAATGATAATGTATAATAAATGATATAAAATGTGCATAATGTATAATAAATGAATGATATAATGCAAATGATATCTAATGTAATAAATGATAATGTACCTAAGATGACTGAATGTAATAATTGATAACATGATAAAAGAAAATGAGATGAAATGATAGCTATAATAAATGATCAAATTATATATAAATGAAAACTCCTAATGAAGATAACATATATCTCTAAATGATTAAGTGTTAAATGCAAAAAGTCACAATATGTTTGGTTGTCCAAATGTCCTCAACTTAAATAACAATGTAAGAAGAATAGACTAAGAGAATAGATAACCTAATAAGAAAGGTAACCTATAAATCTCTATAAAAGGAGCACTGATATGTAAGTCATGAACTAGTTTAATGAAATGCAATATGAAATGAATGTATTTCCACAACTTTAGGTAACATCTTAGAACTTCATAATAACTGGAACTTAAGTTTCATCATTAAGCTCATTATGTTGCAAGAAAATGCAAGCATCATGGTATAATTAAACCAGGATGACCTGAGCACTTTTTGCATGGAGTTTAATATTGCAAACTTGACAAGCATCTAGGTATAATTGAACCTAGATGACCTGAGTTTCATTTGCATAACAGACAAAGAATATTCCCCCCCTCCATCAGGGAACAAATATTTGGAGTCAAGGTATGCGATGGCGTATCACCATAAATAGCATTTGTTAGAACAACATGATTTGTATGTTGTCCATACTATGAAATGGATGAAGGCACTTATACACAGACACCCCAATTACTTGTTCCTTCGATTTCATCAGAAAATACCCCACAAACAGTAATCAAAGAAAATATCATGCCCCATCCCGGCTATTCTAATCAATGACATATGAGAGTTTCAAATTCATGTCAAAGATATCCCAGAATAGCATAGGAAACATGATAACAATGAAATCTAGATATGAATGCATAAGTTATAACAAATCATTCTAACATGCCTGCCATGAATATACATTTCTTTTGCCAAAAAGATTGATTTAGGATATGTTGATTAATTCAAGTGATGATGTATAGTCAAGATGTATAGATAAGTAGTCACAATTCGAAAGATAGATCATAGATTCTGATTCACCATGAAGATACCATTGTGAAAGAACATTTGATTGTGTTTGCCTTTCCTGTGAAAATAATTCCATTATGTCCTCTAAGAATCACGACTATCATAGATCCACTTCCCAAACTAGGTCGAGGACATGCCCCTAGCTAGGTGATGGACTGACTTATTATGGGTGAAGAAAGATGCAACAAGACTAGGATGAAGACCATGACAAAAGATCAAGCTATGATGGGATTTTATTACGGATAGATACAATGGATGGTGTACAAACTGACCATTTTATTATGATATATACATGATGGGGACAAGGATTGAGTAACTATTTTATTGTGGATATACAATGAACGGACACACTAAAAGAATCCTAATAGATAGAGGAGCTAACTTGTCACACATAGCGCCTGTTTCCAAGTTTTCACCATATGCTTTTATTGCAATTTTTCTTTTGATTTTTTGAGTTTTTTTTTTTTTTTTAAATTTCTTTTATTTATAGAATATATATATACAGACTATATACATGCACCTTGCATTGAGATTTTAGGGATAGAACTTCTTGAGATGGATATTGTTAAGAGGTTCATCCAAGGGATCCCCTTCAGGTGTAGATAACTGATAAGCTCCGGAACCATAGACTGCAGTAATCACAAAAAGACCTAACCAATTAGGTTCAAACTTGCCCTTCTTTTCACGGTGTTGTTGATTCTTTGGATTTTCTCAAAGGACTAAGTCACCCAACTAAAAATCTCTGATCTTTACCTTGCTATTGTACTGACGGGACAGACACTGCTGATAAACTTTCAAATGATCATAGGCTCACTGACGGCATTCATCTAGGAGTTCCAATTCAGTCAGGCATGCAACTCTATACTCTTCATCAGGAATTAAATCTTTAAGAGTAACACGAAGTGAAGGCAACTTGACCTTGAGGGGCAGGACTGCTTCAGATCCATAGACAAGGGAGTATGGAGTGGCTCCAATAGGAGTACAGATGGAGGTGCGGTAAGCCCATAAGGCTGTATTAAGTTGGAGATGCCAGTCATAGCCAGCGTCATTGACAGTCTTTTGTAGGATTTTAACAATTGTTTTGTTTGACACCTCAGCTTGGTCATTTCCTTGAGGATAGTAGATTGTGGAATAGTTGTGTGTGATGTGGAATTTGGTGCACAAGTCATCCATGTCTTGGTTTTGAAACTATTTCCCATGATCAGTGATAAGATACATAGGTATACCATATTGGCAAATGATATAGTTTAAGATAAACATGGAGATTTGTTTCCCTATGGTGGTAATTAATGGAATAGCCTCAATCCATTTAGTGAAGTATTCTATGGCAGTGAGAATCCATTTGTGGCCATTGGAAGATGGAGGATTGATAGCGCCCATGAGGTCGAGTCCCCACCGACTGAATGGCAAAGTAGTTTTAAAAGGATATAACTCTTGAGTTGGAGCATGGATAAGGTTTCCATGTATCTGACATTTCTTGCATGCCCTAGCAAAATGAAAGGAGTCTGCTTCCATGGTAGGCCAATAATAACCCATACGCATGAGTTTCTTAGCCAAAGAGGGACCACTCAAATGTGTCCCACAAATACCTTCATGTACATCACGTAAGGAAAGTTGAGCTTCATCATGTTCGAGACATTGTAGGAGAGTACCGTCAAAACCTCACTGATAAAGGGTGTCAGATATTAAGATATAGTGGGAGGTTTGGCAGAGAAAAGTTCATTTTTTATTGTGGGATAGGTTGGGAGGTAGAGTGTTATCTTTGAGGTAAGAATAGATCTTTCCATAGGTTGGGGAGTCATGTCTAATCTCATGACATATAATACTTGTATCAGGGTCATCATATGCAGGACAAGTCAGGGATTCCACCAAGAACTCAAAACGGGCCTTGGTATCTTCTATATCAAATAAAGAAGCAATCATTGCCATGGCATCAGTAGCCTTGTTTTCATGCCGAGGAATCTACTCAAAAGTGATGATAGAGAAATACTTTTTAAAGTCATCAACCATACGTTTATATGGCAATAACTTATCATCTTTGATCTAGTAATCATCATTAACCTAGTTAACAATCAACTGAGAATCTTTGTAGACATTTATTTCAGATACGTTCCATTGTAAAGCCATTTTTAACCCAATCAGCAAAGCCACATATTCGGCCACATTATTGGTGCAAGGAAATAACAACTTGAAAGATTTTGGAATAGTATATCCTTGTGGCGTGATAAATAGAATACCAGCTCCTGAACCCTATTGAGTGTATGAGCCATCAAAGTATAATTTCCATGTTTGTGTAGAAAAAGCTAAGATATGAGCATCAAGAAATTCTGTGTGTATAGGTTGGTCATCCGTTAATGGAGCATCAGCTAGCTGATCTACGATCACTTGACCTTTGATAGCCTTCCTATCTACATATTCAATATCAAACTCACTAAGTAGCATGACCCACTTAGCCAACCTGCCTGTCAATGCAGTCTTGCTTAACAAATACTTTAAAGAATCAATCTTTGCAATAAGCTAAGTAGAATGTGACAACATGTAATGTCACCACTTTTGTGAAGCAAAGACAACAGCCAGACATGCTCTTTCAATAGGGGAATAATTAAACTCATATCCCACTAAAGTGCGATTGATGTAGTAGATGGATTTTTCTTTTCGGTCATGATCTTACTGAGCGAGAAGAGCACCTAATGAGGCTGTCGTGGCTGAAATGTAGAGAAAGAGTGGCTTGCCCAAAATTGGTGACATTAGAGTTGGAGGATTTGATAGATACTACTTGATTTTGTTAAAAGATTCCTCACACTTATCATCCCATTGGAATAAGATATTTTTATGCAGCAAATGTTGAAAAGGATGACTGTGATCTGCTAGTTGAGAAACAAATCTTCGGATGGATTGTAGACACCCCTATAAAGATCTTAGCTGACTGATGTTAGTGGGGGAAGCCATCTCCAATATTGCTTTAACCTTTTTTGTATCTACTTCGATTCCTTTAGCTGAGACAATGTACCCTAACAATTTGCCAGATGTGACCCCGAATGCACATTTCTTTGGATTGAGTTGAATCTGATATTTTTCCATCCAGGTGAATATTCTATCTAACACTCTCAAATGACTAGCTTTGTCTTTGGATTTTGCTAAAATATCGTCAACATAATCTTCCATGATGGTATGCATCATGTCATGAAAGATCATGGTCATGGCTCTTTGGTAAGTTGCTCCAGCATTTTTGAGGCCAAATGGCATCACATTCCAGTAGTATGTACCCCATGGACAAGTAAAAGTAGTTTTTTTCTGGTCTTCTGGTGCAATCTTGATTTGGTTATAGCTAGAAAATCCATCCATTAATGATAACATCTCATGCCCAGATGCTAGGTCAATAATCATATCAATATTTGGCAAAGGGAAGTCATCTTTCAAACAAGCTTTATTAAGATCTCGAAAATCAATACAAATCCTGATAGACTTGTCTGGTTTTGAAACTGGAACAATATTTGAAATCCACTTAGCATAATCAATAGCCCGAATGAATCCAACATCTAGGAGCTTCTTCAATTCTGCTTTCACCATTAGAGAAATGTGAGGATGCATTTTGCGGAGCTTCTTCTTAACTAGTTTTAAACTTGGTTTGATAGATAGATGATGCATAATGAGATTGGGGTCCAAACTAGGCATATCAGCATAGGACCAAGCAAAGTTGATTTGTCTTTTTCTAAAGAATTTTGCAAAAGCTTCTTTCTCTGATTCTGTCAAGGATGCTACTACTTTGAGGATGCATGGAGACTCCTCTGTTCCAATGTTAAGTGGTACTATTGGTTCTATAAGAATGGCAGATTGCTCTTGATCTAGATAGTTGGGAAGAGTGTCAATCCTTCCATCGTCAGGTGCCTCAAAGAGGTTTTCACCATCAGATGCGTCTTTTCTTTTTACTATTTTTGGATCTAATATTGCCACTGAGTGGTTTTCACCATTAGATCTGCTAATTATTTTTATATTTTTATGACTGAAAGGATTGGCACTCTCTCCAAAATAGGCCATGTCATTGATTTCTATCAAAAATCCTGACTTGTGATCCCCTGGTGGTAAATGATCCCTGATGCCAAGATAGTCAATGATTGCATCATCATTATGGAAGACATCAAGTCTTGTGTGATCAGGAGAATCCCAATCAATAAGGTCAGGACAGACAAGGGGCATTGGATCATTTGGGTCAGTTTCAAAAGCAGAGATGGTATTGATGGAAAAGTTGTCAAGGTTTATGATAGTATTAGGGAGGTCTATTTCCATACTCTCATCTGAATCATCTGTCACAAGATAATGCTCACTTCGCTCATGATCAACACAAGTAGTATTACGTGGGACCAATCCTAGTGAGTCACTCGTTGAACTCTCGCCCTCATGGTAATCATTACTATATTGATGGACAACATCGACTCCTATTTCTTCAGTATAATCAGATAAGGAATCCCATTCATAATCATTAGAATCAGAATCATCATTATCTTCAAGTCTATCAATGATTCTTTGAGCTATCCTTTATTTTTCTGGATCTACATACATACCATGCTTTCTAAATTGTAAGGTAGGAGCTTTAGATGTCTCATGAAAAGGTGGGATTTTTGCTTTTCCTTTTGGTTCTTGTGGTCCTTCACCTTTATATCCTAATCTTGTAGTGTCTCTTTGATAATTGGGATTTTGCAAAATTGGTTTTATAACACCTTCTCTTTGTAACCCTAGAGGTCCAGCACCTTGATATCCCATCTTTTGTAGCAAAGTATACCCTTTTCCATAGACATCAGGTGATATACATTCATGTTTAATATCCTCTTCAATCTTTTGTGTCTTAAGCCAATAATTTGCATTACGCTCAGCTGCCTCTTTGGATATTGTGCCCCCACTTATAAATGTGTTATAAACAAGTGTGGAAGGGGGTTCTGATTATTGTTTAGTGATCAAATATCTACCATATGATTTGGGAGATAAAGGTAACTCAGTGATACAAAGAGCTTGACCTAAAGTATATTCTCCCATACTTCTTTCTTTGATGTCTATCTTGATCCCATCTGATTTGGAAGTTGATGCTATAGTACTAGGGTCACTAGGTGTAGTTACAGAAGATCCCGTATGATTATAGGGAACCAAAGAATCAGAAATCTTGACATTGCTATAATATTGAAAAGGATTAGAATCTCCTTTGATAGTGATCTCCTGACCATTGTGAGGGAATTTTATACATTGGTGATAAGTTGATGGCACAGCTTGCATGGAATGAATCCGTGGTCTTCCCAAAAGAATATTATAAGAAAGATCCATGTCCAAAACTTGACAAGGTACATCTTTGACAATAGGACCAATTCTAATTGGAAGAAAAACAGACCCCTTGGATGATCTCTCTTCCTCATCATAGGCTTTTATTGTGATTTTCTTTTTTGGATCAATGGCATTCTTAGAAAATCCCAATGCAAGGCCTAACTTTAACGTGCAGATATTCAAGCCAGCTCCCCCATCTATTAATACTTTTTTAATCTTGTGATTCTGAACAAGGACTTTGATATGTAAGGGAGCATTATGAGGTTGGGTAATAGCTAAATCATCATTTTCAGTAAAGGACAAATAGTGTGGGGTTGTTAAATGGCCCACCATATCTTGAAATTGATCAGGATCTAGAGTTGTTGGAACCTGGGTCTCTAAGAGAGCTTTTTCAAGGATATCTTTGTGAGATGGGGAAAGACGCAAAAGCTCTAAGATGGATATCTGGGCAGGTGTTTTCTTAAGTTGTTCCAAAAGATTTTACTGGTTGGAAGTATTTGGGATAGACTTTGGGACATAAACGGACTTATTTTGTGTAGTACTTGGTTTAGACTGGACTCCTTGAAGAGTAACTTTGGCTTGAGCACGAGTAGTTGCTTGGACTGGTTAAATCTTTGATTTTTCTTTGATGGTAATAACATTAGCATAATACATAGAAGGATGACATTCAGAAATGTTACCAACATATCGATAGGGAGTGGAATTATAATTAGCTTGATTGTCACCCTTATTGTTGGAAGAACCCCCTTTTTCATGCTCAGGAAGTGGATCTTTGAAAGTTGTATGTGATTCATTCGAGACATGTCCGTCAACACCAATTTCACTGCTTTCGATTAAATCTTGGATTACATTTTTGAGTCTTTTGCAATCATTTGTTTGATGTCATCTACCTCTGTGAAATTCACAATAATCATTCTCATTCCACCAAGAAGGCTTTACTCTAGGTTCAAAATCTTTCATTTTAGGAAGCGTAATGAGTTTCTTTGTGATTAACTTTCGTAATGCTGATTCGAGAGATTCCCCCAAAGGAGTAAAGTTTCTTCGAGGTGACATAAAAGGCAATCTTGGTTTAGATGAATCCTTATTGGTATTATGATTTGATGATTGATTGTTGTAAGTTCCTTGAGTAGCATTGGCCTGACTAGTGAGATTAAGAAGGGGTTGCGTTGGTTTGACATTACGATTATCAACAATCCCATCATTGACAATGTTTTTGTTTTTATTCCAAAATTTTGATTTGTCATTGTTGTAGTTGTTGGAATTGGAATTTGAAGATCCAGCATTGTCTTTAGAATAAATTTTGATCTCACCTTTTCGGACCATGGCTTCCTCAATCTTGATACCATTTTCTATGAGCTTATTGAAATTTGGTGGACATTGTAATTGTAACCTATAACTCATTTATGGTGTAAGGTTATGCACAAAAATATCCATCTTTTCTTGTTCAGGAATTATTTGTGGATATTTAGAAAACAATTGACGCCATCTTTGAAAAAAAGTAAGGAAAGGTTCTCCATTCTTTTGATGTGCACTGCAAAGATCCATCATAGTGATCTCATGTTTGATGTTATATGAATAATGAGTCACAAATTTGTCAAGAAGCTCATTGAAAGATTTGATGCCGGGGGGAAGTCTGGAGAACCATTCCATGGCTTGTCCTCCTAAACTTCATGGAAATAATCGCATAAGATAAGTGTCATTGTGAGTGACTTCAATACAAGCAGCACAAAACTCATGAATATGCTCTTGTGGATCTGAATTTCCTTTGTATTTGTCAAATTTTGGTACCTCAAAATAAGGAGTGAATGGAATCATTGCTAAATTCTTATCAAAAGGATAAGAACATATATCATCCAAGGAATACTTCTTTGTTGATGATCCAGTTTGGATGTCACGGATTTGTTGTTGAAGCATTTGGATTTGTTGTAGGACGGGATCCAAAGATGATGTGTTCCCTTGGTTATTTTTGGAAACATTGTTGTGAGAAGCATTGTTTTGTGAAGCGTGATTTGGCTGATCATTTTGAGAAATAGTGTGTTGTTCATGAATATGAGAAGCATTGGATTGCTGATTGGTTTCCTTTGCTCCATAAGTATCTTGAGAACCTTTAGGAATTTGTTGATTATTTGTGTGAGCTGGTTCTCTAAGATAAGAAACATCAAAATCACTTGGTAACTTAGCTCCTTGTTGAGCAAGCATGAGAAAATACATCTCTTTATCCAAGCCTAAGAGTATTTCCATGACATGATAAAATTGAGGATCTTGTGAAGCTTCCCTAAGTTCTTCATCGGTGGGCTCATCAGTGGATGTAAAAAGTGAAGGTTTCTTAGGAGCTTTGGGCCACGGATTTGCTTCGTTGTTGGTATTGCCTTCCATCTTGTCTAGGGATTCTGGATTGGTGGCTTGTTTAAATTTCTGAGATCGAGTTTGAACCATAAAATTGAAAGAAATGATTGTGGGATGAAAGATTTTTGATGAGAAGATATGGAAAGTGATTGATAGGAAAGATATTTACATGTTTTGAAAAGTGATAAGACAACTTGATAAACTCTAAGTCAATAGGAGGGATAGATCTCACTATGATATAACAAAGAGAAATCAAGAGATAATAACCTAAGTAAGTTTGATGATTAAGGATGATATATCCTGATATGGTAAACTCACAAAGATCAAAATCTAATGGATAAGATAATGTTTCAACACAAAATTGGGAACTACAAAGATTTGGAAGAAAAATGATTTGATGAATCTTCATTAAGGAATGATGAAAAGTGATGAATGGTCAAACTAAAGATCAAAGGTTTGTGTAACTTGACTGTTTCTCCAGAATCTTACTAAGGACAAAAATGGGTATCTAAAAAAGTGATTTTGAAAATTGCAAAGTTTGTGGAAATACTCACTGTTGTAAATGTGCAACAACAAATGCATAGGACAGATTGATCAATGCACAACAAAATGAAACAGATGCGTAGCAATATGTAACAGATGCGACTAGTATAGCTCAAAAGTGCAGAAAATGTGAATGGATGCACAGCAAATTATGATAAATGCACAGAAAATTGGATCAAATGCACGACAAATTGGATCAAATGCACAAAAAGATGTGATATATGCGCAGGTGTTGAAATTTTGATCTAAATTGAAATGTTTTGGATTTTCTTGGTGTTGGCTGGTTTTTTTTTTTTTTATGTTTATGTTTTTATTTTTGGCAAAGTGAAAAATGCATAAACACATGCACACAAGATAGAAATGATGTTAATCTAACTATGCTAATATGAATGCACAAACACGCTTACAATCCTATGGTTGGCAAGGATGATATCTGTTGAATCCCCACTAGGATAATAAAATCCAGCCACACAAATTCACAGCGGATAGCCTAGGAACTTGGAGGCACGGGCTCCTCCTTATAGTGCACTCACTTCTCAGGCACACCAAGTTCCAAATTCAATGGGTCATTACTTCCCAAAGAACTGTTAACTCTACTATGAACCATGAGTAATGTGGGGTGTCTTCACGAGCTTGGGTGACTCCTTGAGCTAGCAGATAGAAGGTTTTTGGCTACTAAACAAATTTTTTTAGTAAGTACATCTGTTCAGGTGGTTTTGATCAAGTCATTTTCCCAATTAAGGGGGCTCTCCCAATCTTTTCAAAGCAAGGCTTTCACCTCTACTAAGTAGGACTTTAACGCACCACTAGGGTACTGGAGGAGATTTTGGTTGCCACAACGAATTCACACCTGTCTAATGTGAGACTAATCACACTAGCATTTTTTATATACCGGTTTGGAAGGGCTTGGCTTTAGCCTGTTACCGGTTGGGTCATTCCTTGGGGTGAGTACCTCTTTTCCCACCAAAGACCACCCTCTAAAAATTATAACAATTTCTCTTACACCCAAGGTCCATGAATGGCGAGGGGAGAGGATACGTTGTTATAATTTTGGGATTATAGATATGCTATTAAGAAAAAAAAAATAGACACTTGAATCTATGCTAAGGAAGACACACAAAGCAAAAACATGTCATATTTTAAGCCCAAACAAGATTATAGTTTATTTTGCACACCCCTTGGCAATCTGCAATCAAACTATTAGAAAATTTTATTTTTTTAGCACTGGGGTCTTCAAAATTACATCCTGCAAAATAGCCTAAAAATACTACCAGAACGAATAGACACTTGTCAAAAGTTAGCTAAAATCAAAATAAATCAAAAATTTTAATCTAAAAACTATCAATAACAAATGCGCAATAACAGTAAATCAATGCGCAAGATTATCAAACAAATGCATAGAATAGAATAATTAATGCGCAGAAAAATGTAATGTAAGCGCAGAAAATGGAATGTATGCATAGAAAATCTGAACAAATGTGCAGCAAAGTGGGACAAATGCGCAGATTTTTAATCAAAATTTTACCACTATTCATTTTGGCGAACCCGAAAAGCTTACTCTCTTTCTTTTTGGTGTTAGATTTCCTTTTAGATTAGGTCTAGTTTATGCTCTTGCATTTTAAAGTTCAAATATACAAAAAAATCTATATATTCAATAAAATCCAAAAATATTTCTTGCATTTCATTTTCTATGGTGATTTTTAAGATGCTTTGGTGTGTAGTTATGTTCTTCATTAGTCTTCTTTTAGCATCTCTTTATAATACCTATGATGTTTATGAGAGTATCATTCACATCATTATGTTGATGACCCTTCACTTTTCCCTTGCTTATGCTTTTGTGAAGTTGACCAACACTAGTCTTCCTACATTCAAAACCTTCATTAAAGATTTATGTGGTAGCCTTATTAATCTTTTGGATTATGTGAAGAATTTGGTAGATGATACACCATCTCCTAATCTTCCTAATCTTAATCCTATCAATTCTAACCCTCCTAATCCTAATTCAATACCTAATTCTCCATCTGGTCATCCTCGCTCTTCCCATACTTATGATGGGATTCAAGCTATAGTTCAGGATGGGGATGTGCAAGATTTCTTTGATTTACCTTCTCCTCCAATTCATGATGATATTAAAGGAAAGGGTAAAGAAAATTCTTCAAAACCTATTATCCCACCTTATGCAACCTTTACTCATGAACATGATAAACAATCACCTCCTATAGAAGCTTTACATAATATGTACACTACTAGATATAATATGGTGACTAAACATTGTTATAAAGGTTTAGGGCTTGGGGTTAATGAGCATGGTATTAGGTTCCCAGTTCATATACCCCCTAAATTGAATATGTATGGTGTTGGTTGTTCAAAATCTCAAGTTAAGGTAGGTGATGCTAAAAATCATCCTCCTCTTCATATTCTCCTCCCCACACCTATCTTAGATAACCCTAATACTCATCAAGAAGTGGCTAAGAAGGTATATGTTGAGCTAATGAATTCCAAGAAAGAAATCTTTAGACCTATGCTGATTAATGCTTTACACAAATACAAATGTCCTTTTCATTATAGTAACAAACATTTACTTGCTGATTGTAAACATTTCAAGTTATATGTTAGAGAAAGAGCTGCTTTAGGAATTATATCTCACTCTCATGCAGTTTTACAATTCCTTCATAATTTTGATATAGGGGATTCCCCTCCTTTAGATAATGTAGACATTCTTTCCCTCTTGTCTCACGACTGGGGAGTGAGAGGTGTATCTTCATCCAATCTCCTAGGATCCATTAGGTATTTTTATTGGGGCTTAATTGGTATTATTTCTCTCCTATTTTTCTATGGCTTTACATTATGTTTTTAATCATCCATAGAATCTATATTTTCTTTTCAAGACATATTTTCTAAGACATTTGTTTTGCGAAGGTATCCCTTCTCTCTATCTCTATGGGGCAAGGTACCTCTTTCTTTCTCTTTATCTAGGGAGAAGCTTTCCTTAGCTTAGTGGTATTTGTTTATATTGAAATATTATTTCAACATATTGATAAATGTTTTGACTATGGATAACCTTTTTACATAAGAATTTGTTGTTCTAAGTCATCACTTCTTCTTTATTTTGCAAATTATGTTATTTATAAACTCTCACCCTTGCTTTGGTGTTAGATTTGTTTCCCTCATTTCAAAGGTTCCTCTTCCTCTTGTTTGCAGGGGGCTTGATGATTGAATCTTTGCTCCTACTGCTGAAAGATGATATTTTATCTAAAGCACTTCTCTTTGGTAGAGGGTCTTGTTGATTGTATGCAAATTAGATGTCTAACAACTAGAAATGATAAATTAACTATTAAAGCCAATGAATCTATCTAATGCAAACACAATGAAGAATGCAAAGTAACTATGAAATGATGAAACTAATTTAATTACCTTCACCTACCATGCAGCTTGTCTCCATTGTCCTCCTAGCTTTGATTTCTTGAAGATGTTGAGCTCTCAGATTTCCAAAATGAAGCCTTCTCCCAAGATGCTACCAAAGTGTGGAGATTGAATGAAATTGAGTGCACAATAGCTTATGCAAACTAATGGATAAAAATGCAAATGAAATGATGATTGCTATGGAATGCTTGATTGCTTGAATGCTTGGATGCTTGAATTCTTGGTTTCTTGTTATCAAAAATACCTATTAGCTCTCAAATGGGAAATGAGGCTCTTTTTATAGAGTTTTGGAGGATCTAGGCCTAGGTGGCACAATCCCACAGTTGAGAATGAAAGGTGGAAGATCCTAAGGCTAGGATTGGCTTGGTTGAAGGAGTTGAGAGAAAGGGGGATGTAGTTGGAATGTGAGAGAAAGAATAGGGATGATGTTCCTCTCACATTGACATGGAGGAGAAGAAGGTGGAAGGGAAAGACACATGTCAAGTGTCTCACAAAGACCAAAGAGAGAAAGGGGGAGAGACATTTTCCTCATGAGGACTCTTTGTACAAGTGTCCCATGAGTCACCTTTGACCCTTAGAGGTGGCTTGAGAAGCCCCTTAGGAATAGGGAATCTCTCTTGACTTGGTTGTTGAGAGGACATGTGGTCATGAGACCAAGTCTTATGAGGCCACATAGCCCTTAAGAATAGGACATGTGTGGGTGAGGTTAAATATGAATAAATAATTAATAATAATTATTTATTTTAGCCAAGGTGATGTGTTAGGTGACTAGGTGGATGAAGTGAATTAGAAGACTTAGTCATATTTAGGTGATTGTGTATTTAATTAAATCACTTTAATAGACTATTTAGAAGACTTAGGATATAGAATTAGACTATAATGAATTTATTAAATAAATTAAATAATTTATTTAATAAATAAAGGAATAATTATTAATTAAATAATAAATATTTAATTAATTTATCAAGTCAATAGTAATTAAATAATAAATATTTAATTAATTAATGAAGCCATTTTTAGGAGTATACATTGATAAGATCTTTTTCTTTGGGGATCCTTTTCCATGAGTGAAATATCCTTTTCACAATTATCTATATTCTTGGATGTAGGGGTCAATATCCCTCACTCAAGATTTAGCAACTTATGTGTGTTACGTTTAGAGGATTCAAGAAGGTAACACACATAAGTTGCTAAATCCTCAAGAGACACGCATTTTATATTCATAGTGATACAAGAAGGTGGATCTATGGATATTTTAGAAGTCTTCAGAAGATGCATTATAATTACAAGCATAGTTTATGGGTGAAGCTGTTGGGTGCTCCCTCGAGGGTGATTCATGGTAAGGTGGGTATCTCACTAGGTGAGGTAATCACTCTTTTCCTTCTCTCTCTTTTCACTTTCATGCTAGTAGGACTGGATCATGAAGCTATGTTATTTATAGTATTATTCTTGTCTTTCTTATGTAAACATTTATGCTTCTATGATAGCTTTCCAAATATGATGTTAGTATAAGAAATTTTTCTTAGCAAGGTTTCGTATGCTAGTTGATTTGGGTTCATTTTAGTACTAACCCCTTTTTGTGTCCTTTGTTTTTCACACCCTCATGTGTGTAAGTTGAGTTAGAATCCTTAGCCTAGGAGCTAATGTCCCTAACTAAGTGTCATTCTATCTCATTTTGAATTCACTTGGATCTTCTCTTTCTTCACATTTACCAAGAGTTTGCATCGAGTCCATACTCTTGCTAAAGTGGGGGCTTAATGTATCATCTTAAAATGGAAGCACTTTCATGTTAAGAGCATTTAGCCCTCTGAGTAAGTGGTTTGGGGTCATATTGGACACCTTGAATTGATCTTTTCTTTGATCTAGCTTTCTCCCCGCTTTCCACTTCTTTTTTGCTTGATTCTAGGTGAAATTAGGGTTAGGATCCTGAGGATTCTCTTTAATTTCCCTCTTCCATGGCTTTATTTTCTAGGTAAGACTTAGAAATAGGTCCTCCAAGCCTTCATCATAGTCATGATAGGATTTTATGCCTATCCCTAGCATTTTGTCCCATTCTGGTATCATTTCTAGGTCTTCAGGCACCCCCGAGACCTCCTATCCTGATTCTAGCTAATCTGGGCTCGAAGGGTCAGAATCAAGGTTGATCCTAACTAGGTTAGAATTGACCTTGATCCTAAATAGGTTAGGATTGACCTTGATCCTGACTAGGTCAATCCCAAGCTCAATTTTGCACCCGCCCCCCTTTCAAATTTCCAAATTCCTTGATTTTCAAGTATCGAGTTTTGGGGATATTCTTTTTTCCTCCTCTGAGTTGGCCATTTAGGGGTTCAGAATGGTAAATCCTTTAATTTCATTTAATCTAGGTATATTTTCTAAAGTTTAGGACCTAATTGGGATTTAATTCTCCTAGGTGGCCCCTCTAGAGGATTGTGCCCTAGTTCACTATAAAAGGAGGCCTTCCTCTCTCATTTTCATCATCCGTCATTCATATCTCTCAAGCTCTCAAGGTGATCAAGCAAGCATTTTCAAGGAAGCATTCAAGTTCTCTTCTCCATCCAAGTTCTCCATTGAAGATCAAGATTCAAGCATTCAAGCCATTGAAGGGATTAGGTTCAAGCATTCAAGATTCATCATTCAAACCCTAGATCTAGCTATTATGATGGTGTGATCTTCCTTCAAGATCCTTTGTTCATCTTCAAGATAAATTCATTCTTCTATCAAGGTGGATTCTAAGCATACAATCATGGAGGTTTTATTTACATTTATTGATGTTGAATCTTTCATATCAATATACTTTTCTTTACATTCAAAATACAATTGCATATCTATCGAATTGCATAGCTTCATTGTTAGATCCATTTCTACTACTTGCTAGCATTCTTCATTTTAATTTCAATATTAAGTTTGATTCCAAACCAGGGTTTGACCAAGCCCAACCCCTCAAACAAACAACAAAAATCATCTTTTTCTTGTAGGTACAGGTGCGAGATTTTAGATTTGAGAGTGGATTTGGATACCCTTTTCGGTGAACTCCAAGATTTGCAAACAAAATCAAAATTGACCTTCAATTAAACAATCTAGCCTTTGACCTTTAATGAGGATCAAAGTCGACCTGATCTCATCTTGGAAAAATATTTATGGGTTTTCTCTATCTTGGCATTTCCAATCTGAAGCAAGTTGCAAATTAGCCTAAAAGTACACATAGACATGAGAAATTGGCATTTTCCAAATTTTCCCTAGTTTGAGGTTAGTACTTGTATTTCAATTATTTCAAATTCTAAACACTTCAATCCTACCATAAGGCAAATATCTCTCTTTCATATTCTTCATAGATTAATTCGATTGTGCATTAACATTTTGGTTGATCAAATTGGATCTCTCCTTTGGGAATTTAAATTTAGCAGTGTATCTAATATTTCCCGCATACTTTACACAATCATACACATTTGAATAGGGGTGAAGCCATTTTACCACTATTCAACACCATTCTGAGGTTGTAGATCACCAAATCGGTGAACCATTTTATGAGAAACAGCTACAATCATGTAACAATCCATTCTTAGCTTACAAATCAGTGAACCATTTGATGAGATTTAGCTACAATCATGTAACAAGCCATTCTATGCTTAGAAATCACTGAATCGGTCAGCTGTTTGATGAGAATCAGCTACAATCATGTAACTAGCCATTCTGAGCTTACAAATAACTAAATCACTCAACCGTTCGATGAGAATTAGTTACAATCACGTAAAAAGCCATTCTAAGCTTACAAATCATTGAATCAGATAACTGGTCGATGAGAATCAACTACAATCGCATAAAAGATCCTTGTGAGATTGTAGATCACCGATTCGGTCAACCTTTCCATGACAATAAGCTTAAATTATGTAACAAGTTATTTTGACATTATAGTTCTCTGAGTCGGTCAACCGTTTGATGCGAATCAACTACAATCATGTAACAAGCCATTCAGAGCTTACAGATGACCAAATCAGTCTACGGTTCAATGAGAATCAACTACAATCACGTAACAAGCCATTCTGAGCTTACAAATCACCGAACCAGTCAACCGTTCGACGAGAATTAGCTACAATCACGTAACAAGCCATTCTAAGATTATAAATCACCAAATTGGTCAACTGTTTGAGTAGAATCAACTACTCACATAAAAGATCCTTCTGAGGTTCTAGATCACCGAATCGGTCAACCATTCGATTACTATCAACTAAAATTGCATAACAAGTTCTTCTAAGGGTCTAGTTCACCAAATCAGTCAATTGTAACAAGTCGATCTAAGGTTGCAGATCACCCACTCGATCAACTATTTGATAAGAAATAGATGTAATCACCTAACACACCATTTTGAGGTTGTAGATCACCAAATCAGTGAATTATTTGATGAGAATCAACTACAATCATGTAACAAGCCATTCTAAGGTTGTAGATCACTGAATCGATGAACTGTTCAACAAGAATCAGCTACAATCACGTAACAAGCTATTTTGAGCTTACAAATCACCAAATCAGTCAATCGTTAGATGAGAATCAGCTATAATCATGTAACAAGCCATTCTGAGCTTACAAATCACCGAATAGGTCAAGTGTTCGATGAAAATCAACTACAATCACATAACGTGCAAGTTTGAGCTTACAAATCACTGAATCAGTCAATTGTTTGATGAGAATTAACTACAATCGCATAAAAGATCCTTCTGAGGTTGTAGATCACCGAATCAGTCAACCGTTGATGAGAATCAACTAAAATTGTGTAACAAGTTGTTTTGAGGTTGCATGTCACCAAATCGGTCAACTGTTCGATGAGAATCAACTACAATAACATCACAAGCTATTCTAAGCTAATTGATCACCAATTTGGTCTATTGTTTAATGAGAATCAACTACAATCACATATTAAGCCATTTTGAGCTTATAGATCACTGAATCGGTCAACCATTCGATGAGAATCAACTACAATCACATAAAAGGTCCTTCTAAGGTTGTAGATCATCAAATTGGTCAAATGTTTGATGAGAATCAACTACAATCATGTAACAAGTCGATCTGACATTGCAGATCACCAACTCGATCAACTATTTGATCAAAATCAAATAGAATCAAGTAACACACCATTCTGAGGTTGTAAATCACCGAATCGGTGAACTGTTTGATGAGAATCAACTACAATCACGTAACAAGCCATTTTGAACGTACAAATCACCAAATCAGTCAACCGTTCGATGAGAATCAACTACAATCATGTAACAAGCCATTCTAGAGCTTACAAATCACCAAATTGGTCAATCATTTAATGAGAATTAGCTACAATCACGTAATAAGCCATTCCAAGCTTACAAATCATCGAATCAGTCAACCGTTTGATGATAATCAATTACAATCATATAAAAGATCCTTCTGAGGTAGTACATCATCGAATTAGTCAACCATTTGATGACAATCACCTAAAATTGTGTAATAAGTTGTTCTGAGGTTGCAGTTCACCAAATCAATCACCCGTTCGATAAGAATCAGCTACAATCCTGTAACAAGCCATTCTGAGCTTATAGATCACTGAATCGATCAACCATTCAATGAGAATAAACTAAAATCACACAAAAGATCCTTCTAAAGTTGTAGATCACTGAATCGATCAAATATTTGATGAGAATTAACTACAATCATGGAACAAGTCGATCTAAGGTTGCAGATAACCTACTTTATCAACTGTTTGATGAGAATTAGATACAATTGTATAACAAACCATTCTGAGGATGTAGATCACCGAATTGGTTAACCGTTCGATGAGAATTAGCTACAATCATGTAACAAGCCATTCTGAGCTTACAAATCACCGATTCAGTCAATCGTTCAATGAGAATCAACTACAACCACATAAAAGATCCTTCTGATGTTGTAGATCACCAAATTGGTCAACCGTTTGATGAAAATCAGGCAAAATTGTGTAACAAGTTGTTCTGAGGTTACAGTTCACCGAATCGGTCAATCATTTGATGATAATCAGCTACAATCACATGAGAAGCCATTCTGAGCTAACTGATAACCAAATTCATCTACCGCTCGATGAGAATCAACTACAATCATGTAACGAGCCATTTTGAGCTTATAGATCACTGAATCAATCAACCATTCGATGAGAATCAACTACAATCACGTAAATGATCATTCTAAGGTTGTACATCATCGAATTGGTCAAATGCTCAATAAGAATCAACTACAATCATGTAACAAGTCAACTTGAGATTGCAGATCACCGACTCGATCAACTGTTCAATTATAATCAAATACAATCACATAACACACTATTCTGAGGTTGTAGATCACTGAATCAGTGAACCATTTGATGAGAATTAACTACAATCACATAATAAGCCATTCTGAGCTTACAAATCACTGAATCGGTGAACTGTTAAATAAGAATCAGCTACTATCACATAACAAGCCATTATGAGCTTACAAATCACCGAACCAATCAACCATTTGATGGGAATCAGCTACAATCACGTAACAAGCCATTCTGACCTTACAAATCACCAAATCTATCAACTGTTTGATGAGGATCAGCTACAATCATGTAACAAGCCATTCTAAGCTTACAAATCACCGAATCGAACAACCGTTTGATGAGAATCAACTACGATCACATAAAAGATCCTTCTGAGGTTGTAAGTCACTGAATCAATCAACTGTTTGATGAAAATCAGATAAAATTGTGTAACTAGTTGTTTTGAGGTTGCAGTTCATCGAATCAGTCAACCATTCAATGAGAATCAACTACAATCATGTAACAAGCAATTATAAGCTAACAGATCACTAAATCGAACAACAGTTTGATGAGAATCAACTACAATCATGTAACAAGCCATTTTGAGCTTAAAAATGGCCAAATCAATCAACCATTTGATGAGAATAAGGTACAATCACGTAACAAGCCATTCTGAGCTTATAAATCACTAAATCTGTATACCATTTGATGAGAATCAACTACAATCATGTAACAAGCCATTCAAAGCTTACAAATCACCGAATCAAACAATCGTTCGATGAGAATCAACTACAATCACAAAAAAGATTCTTCTGAGGTTGTAGATCACCAAATCGATCAACCCTTAGATGACAATCAACTCAAATCACGCAACAAGTTGTTCTGAGGTTACAGTTTGTGAAATCAGTCAACTATTCAATGAGAATCAACTACAATCACATAACAAGCCATTTTGAACTAACAAATCACCAAATGGGTCTACGGTTTTATCAGAATCAACTACAATCATGTAACAAGCCATTCTCAGCTTACAAATCATTGAATTGGTCAAATGTTTGATGAGAATCAACTACAATCATTTAACAAGTCGATCTGAGGTTGCAGATCACTGTCTCAATCAACCGTTTGATGAGAATTTGATACAATTGCGTAACACACCATTTTGAAGTTGTAGATCACCAAATCTGTGAACCATTCGATGAGAATCAGCTACAATCACATAACAAGCCATTTTGAGCTTACAAGTCACCAAATCAGTCAACCGTTTGAAGAGAATCAGCTACAATCATGTAACAAGCCATTCTGAGCTTACAAATCACCGAATTGGTCAATCATTTGATGAGAATCAGCTACAATCATGTAACAAGCCATTATGAGCTTACAAATCTCCAAATCAATCATCTATTTGATGAGAATCAACTACAATTATAAAATAAGACATTTCGAGCTTATAAATCATGAAATCGGTCAACCATTCGATGAGAATCAACTACAATCACATAAAAGATCCTTCTAAGGTTGTAGATCACCGAATCGGTCAACCGTTTGATGACAATCAACTAAAATTGTGTAACAAATTATTCTAAGGTTGTAGTTTGCCGAATCGGTCAACCGTTTGATGAGAATCAGCTACAATCATGTAACAAGCCATTATGAGCTAACAGATCACCAAATCGGTAACAAGTCATTTTGAGCTTACAAATCACTGAATCGGTCAACCATTTGATGAGAATCAATTAAAATCACATAAAAGATCATTCTAAGGTTTTAGATCATCGAATCGGTCAAATGTTCAATGAGAATCAACTACAATCATCTAACAAGTTGATCTGAGGTTTTAGATCACCAACTCGATCAACCATTCGATGAGAATTAGATGAAATCATAGAATAGACAATTCTAAGGTTGTAGATCACCGAATCAGTGAACTATTCAATGAGAATCAACTACAATCATGTAACAAGCCATTCTGAGCTTACAAATCACTAAATCAGTCAGCCATTTGATGAGAATCAGCTACAATCATGTAACAAGCCATTCTGAGCTTACAAATCACTGAATTGGTCAACCGTTCAATGAGAATCAGTTACAATCATGTAACAAGCCATTTTGAGCTTACAAATCACTGAATCGATCAACCATTCGATGAGAATCAACTACAATCACATAAAAGATCCTTCTAAGGTTGTAGATCACTAAATCGGTCAATCGTTTGATGACAATCAGCTAAAATTGCATAACAAGTTGTTCTAAGGTTGTAGTTCACCAAATCAGTCAACTGTTTGATGAGAATCAGCTACAATCATGTAACAAGCCATTATGAGCTAACAGATCATCGAATCTATCTATCGTTCGATGAGAACCAACTACAATCATGTAACAAGCCATTTTGAGTTTACAAATCACTGAATCGGTCAATCATTCGATGAGAATCAACTACAATCACATAAAATATCATTCTAAGGTTGTAGATCAACAAATTGGTCAAATGTTCGATAAGAATCAACTGTAATCATGTAACAAGATGATCTGAGGTTGTAGATCACAAACTCATTCAACCATTTGATGAGAATCAGATATAATCGTGTAACACACCATTCTGGGGTTGTAGATCAACAAATCGATGAACCATTCAAGGAGAATTAGCTACAATCATTTAACAAGTCATTCAGAGCTTACAAATCACATAATCGGTCAACTATTCGATGAGAATCAACGACAATCATGTAACAAACCATTCTAAGCTTAGAAGTAACCGAATCAGTCAACCATTCAATGAGAATCAGCTACAATCACGTAGCAAGCCATTCTGATCTTACAAATCACCTAATCGGTCAACCATTCAATGAGAATCAACTACAATCATATAAAAGATCCTTCTAAGGTTGTAGATCACCAAAGTGGTCAACTGTTTGATGATAATCAGCTAAACTCATGGAACAAGTTATTCTGATGTTGCAGTTCACTAAATCGGTCAACAATTTGATGAGAATTAGCTACAATCATGTATAAGCCATTCTAAGCTAACAGATCACCAAATCGGTCTACCATTCGATGAGAATCAACTATAATCATGTAAAAAGCCATTCTGAGCTTATAGATCACTAAATCGGTCAACCATTCAATGGGAATCAACTACAATCACATAAAAGACCATTCTAAGTTTGTAGATCACCGAATCGGTCAAATGTTCGATGAGAATCAACCACAATTATGTAACAACTTCATCTGAGGTTACAGATCACTGACTCGATCAACGATTTGATGAAAATCAGATACAATCATGTAACACACCATTCTAAGGTTGTAGATCATCAAATCAGTGAACCGTTTGATGAGAATCAGCTACAATCACATAACAAGCCATTCTGAGCTTATAAATCACCGAATGGGTCAACGATTTGATGAGAATCAGCTACAATCACATAACAAGCCATTTTGAGCTTACAAATCACCAAATTGGTCAACCGTTCGATGAGAACCAACTACAATCACGTAACAAGCCATTCTAAGTTTACAAATCATCGAATCGGTCAACCATTCGATGAGAATCAACTACAATTGCATAAAAGATTATTCTAAGGTTGTAGATCACTGAATCAGTCAACTGTTCGATGACAATTAGCTAAAATCATGTATTAAGTTATTTTGATGTTGCAGTTCACCGAATCGGTCAACCGTTCAATGAGAATCAACTACAGTCATGTAGCAAGCCATTCTGAGCTATTAGATCACCAAATTGGTCTATTGTTCGATGAGAATCAACTACAATTACATAACAAGCCATTCTAAGCTTACAGATCATTGAATCGGTCAACCATTTGATGAGAATCAACTAAAATCATATATAAAATCATTCTAAGGTATCTCCGAATCGGTCAAATGTTCGATGAGAATCAACTACAATCATGTAACAAGTCAATCTGAGGTTGCATATCACCAACTCGATCAACTGTTTGATGAGAATCAGATATAATTGCGTAACACACCATTCCTGTTACAAGTAGTGGTTGTCATTGCACCAAAAGATTGGCCTGTTAATGCCCATTACAACCACTAGACTTATAGAAGACATAGGAGGTTGTTAAACCATGTCATGAATCCTAAGGGGAGTGTTGACCATTTTTCCAACAATCTCCCCCTCAGTGTTACCTAAGGGGATTCGAACCTGTGACCAAGTTCTAATACCACTTGCTACAAGTAATGGTTGTTGTTACAGCAAAAGATCGACCTGTTAATTCCTAATACAACCACTAGACTTATAAAAGACACAGGAGGCTGTTAAACCATGTCACAAATCCTGAGGGGAGAACTAACCATTTTGCCAACAATTGTTGGACTAATCACCAACATCTCCCTTTAGGATTCATGACATGGTTTAACAGCCTCCTGTGTTCTATAAGTCTAGTGGTTGTATCGGCCATTAACAGGTCAATCTTTTGGTGCAATGACAATCGCTACTTGTAACAAGTGGTATCAGAGCTTGATCACAGGTTTGAATCCCCTTGGGTGAAGCTAAGGGGGGATTGTTAGACTAACCACCAACGTCTCCCTTCAGGATTTGTGGCATGGTTTAACAACCTCCTATGTTCTATAAGTCTAGTGGTTGTATTGTGCATTAACAAGTCGATCTTTTGGTGCAACGATAATTGCTGCTTGTAACAAGTGGTATCAGAGCTTGGTCATAGGTTTGAATCCTCTCAAGTGATGCTAAGGGGGGGATTGTTGGACTAACCGCCAACATCTCCCTTCGGGATTCATGGCATCATTTAATAGCCTTCTATTTTCTATAAGTCTAGTGGTTTAATAGCCTCCTGAGGGGGGGATTATTTGACTACAACAATCGACTCGATCAACCATTCAATAAGAATCAAATACAATCACGTAACACACCATTCTAAGGTTGTAGATCACCAAATCGGTGAATCATTCGATGAGAATTAGCTACAATCACGTAACAAGCCATTCTAAGGTTGTAGATCATAGAATTAGTGAACCATTCGATGAGAATCAGCTACAATCATGTAACAAGCCATTATGAGCTTAGAAATCATTGAATCGGTGAACCGTTCAATGAGAATCAGCTACAATCATGTAACAAGCCATTTTGAGCTTATAAATCACTGAATCGGTCAACCGTTTAATTAGAATTAGCTACAATCATGTAACAAGCCACTCTGAGCTTACAAATCACTGAATCGATCAACCGTTCGATGAGAATCAACTACAATCGCATAAAAGATCCTTCTGAGGTTGTTGATCGCCGAATCGGTCAACCGTTCGATGACAACTAGCTAAAATTGTGTAACGAGTTATTTTTAGGTTGCAGTTCATCGAATCTGTCAATCGTTCAATGAGAATAAATTACAATCATGTAACAAGCCATTCTGAGCTAACAGATCATCAAATTGGTCTACCGTTTGATGAGAATCAACTATAATCATGTTAAAAGCCATTCTAAGCTTAAAGATCACTAAATCGGTCAACCATTCGATGAGAATCAACTACAATCACATAAAAGATCATTCTAAGGTTATAGATCACCGAATTGCTCAAATGTTCAATGAGAATCAACTACAATCATTTAACAAGTCAATCTGAGGTTGCAGATCACCGACTCGATCAACCATTCGATGAGAATCAGATACAATCATGTAACACACCATTCTAAGGTTGTAGATCACTAAATCAGTGAACCGTTAAATGAGAATTAGCTACAATCATGTAACAAGCCATTCTGAGCTTACAAATCATGAAATCAGTCAACTGTTCGATCAGAATCAGCTATAATCACATAACAAGCCATTCTAAGCTTACAAATCACTAAATCGGTCAACCGTTCGATGAGACTCGACTACAATCATGTAACAAGATATTCTAAGCTTACAAACCACCGAATCGGTCAACCATTCGATGAGAATCAACTACAATCACATTAAAGATCCTTCTGAGGTTGTAGATCACAAAATTGATCAACCATTCGATCATAATCAGCTAAACTCACATAACAAGTTGTTTAAAGGTTGCAGTTTGCCGAATTGGTCAACTGTTTGATGAGAATCAGCTACAATCACATAACAAGCCATTCTGAGCTAATAAATCACCAAATTAGTCTACCATTTAATGAGAATCAACTACAATCACATAACAAGCCATTCTAAGCTTACAGATAACTGAATCGGTCAACCATTCAATGAGAATCAACTACAATCACATAAAAGGTCATTCTAAGGTTCTAGATCACTAAATTGTCAAATGTTCAATAATATAAGAAGTTGATCTGAGGTTGCAGATCACCAAATCGATCAATTGTTTGATTATAATCATATACAATCACATAACACATAATTTTGAGGTTGTAGATCACCGAATCAGTGAGCTGTTGCATGAGAATCAGGTACAATCACGTCACAAGCTATTCTGATGTTGTAAATCACCAAATCAGTCAACCATTCGATGAGAATCAGTTACAATCATGTAACAAGCCATTCTGAGCTTACAGATCACTGAATCGGTCAATCATTCAATGAGAATCAGCTACAATGATGTAACAAGCCATTCCAATCTAACAAATCACCGAATCGGTCAACCATTCGATGACAATTAGCTACAATCATGTAACAAGCCATTCTGAGCTTACAAATCACCGAATTGGTCAACCGTTCGATGAGAATCAACTATAATCGCATAAAAGATCCTTCACCGGTTGTAGATCATCGAATCAATCAACCGTTCGATGACAAACACCTAAAATCATGTAACAAGTTGTTCTGAGGTTGCAGTTCACCGAATCGGTCAACCCTTTGATGAGAATCAACTACAATCACGTAACAAGATATTTTGAGCTAAAAATCATATAAAAGATCATTCTAAGGTTGTAGATCACTAAATGGGTCAAATATTTGATGAGAATCAACTACAATCATGTAACAAGTTGATCTGAGGTTGCAAATCACCAACTCAATCAACCTTTCAATGAGAGTCAGATACAATCACGTAACACAATATTCTAAGGTTGTAGATTACCGAATCAGTGAACCATTCAATGAGAATCAACTACAATCACATAACAAGCCATTATAAGGTTGTAGATCACCGAATCAATGAATCATTTGATGAGAATCAGCTACAATCATGTTACAAGCCATTCTGAGCTTACAAATCACTAAATCAGTCAACCATTGGATAAGAATCAGCTACAATCACGTAACAAGCCATTATGAGCTTAGAAAACATTGAATCGGTCAACTGTTCCATGAGAATCAACTACAATCATGTAACAAGTCATTTTGAGCTTACAAGTCACCAAATCAATCAACTGTTTGATGAGAATCAACTACAATCACATAAAAGATCTTTCTTAGGTTGTAGATCCATGAATCGGTCAACTGTTCGAAGGCAATCAGCTAAAATCACGTAACAAGTTGTTCTAAGGTTGCAGTTCACTGAATCAGTCTACCGTTCGATGAGAATCAGCTACAATCATGTAACAAGCCATCCTGAGCTAACCAATCATGAAATCAGACTATCGTTCGATGAGAATCAACTACAATCACGTAACAACCAATTTTGAGCTTAGAGATCACTGAATCGGTCAACTATTCGATGAGAATCAACTACAATCACATAAAAGATCATTCTGAGGATGTAGATCACCGAATCGGTCAAATGTTTGATGAGAATCAACTACAATCATGTAACAAGTTGATCTGAGGTGGCAGATCACCAACTTGATTAACCATTCGATCAAAATTAGATACAATTGCGTAACATACCATTCTGAGGTTGTCGATCACCAAATCAATGAACCATTCGATGAGAATCAGCTGCAATCACATAAAAAGCCATTCTGACCTTACAAATCACCGAATCAGTCAACTGTTTGATGAGAATCACTCCAATCGTGTAACAAGCCATTCTGAGCTTACAAATCACTGAATCGGTCAACCGTTTGATGAGAATCAGCTTCAATCACATAACAAGTCATTCTAAGCCTACAAATCATCGAATCGGTCAACTATTTTACTAGAGTCAACTACAATTGCATAAAAGATCCTTCTAAGGTTGTAGATCACCAAATCGGTCAACCGTTCGATGACAATCAGCTAAAATTACATAACAAGTTGTTCAGAGGTTTTAGTTCTCTGAATCAGTCAATCATTCGATGAGAATTAGCTACAACCATGTAACAAGCCATTATGAGCTAACAGATCACCAAATCAGTCTACCGTTCGATGAGAATCAACTACAATCATGCAACAAGCCCTTCTAAGATTATAGATCACTCAATCAGTCAACCATTCAATGAGAATCAACTACAATCACATAGAACATCATTCTAAGGTTGTAGATCACCAAATCGGTTAAATGTTCGATGAGAATCAACTACAATCATGTAACAAGTTGATTTGAGGTTGCAGATCACCAACTCGATCAACTGCTCAATGGGAATTAAATACAATCATGTAATACACCATTCTTAGGTTGTAGATCACCGAATTGGTGAACTGTTTGATGAAAATTAGCTACAATCACGTAACAAGCCATTCTGAACTTACAAATCATCGACTTGGTCAACTGTTTAATGAGAATCAACTACAATCACATAACAAGTCATTCTAAGCTTACAAATCACTGAATCGGTCAACCATTCAATGACAATCAGCTACAATCATGTAACAACCGATTCTGAGCTTACAAATCACCGAATCAGTCAATCGTTCAATGAGTATCAACTATAATCACATAAAAGATCCTTCTGAGGTTATAGATTACCAAATCGTTTAACTGTTCGATGACAATCAACTAAAATCACGTAACAAGTTGTTTTGAGGTTGCATATCATCGAATCGGTTAGCCATTCAATGAGAATAAACTACAATCACGTAACAAGTTGATCTGAGGTTGCAGATCACGGACTCAATCAATAGTTCGATGAGAATTAGATAAAATCACATAACACACCATTCTGAGGTTGTAGATCACCAAATCAGTGAATAGTTTGATGAGAATCATTCCACAATCACGTAACAAGCCATTCTTAGCTTAAAAAATCACCAAATCAGTTAATCATTTGATGAGAATCAACTACAATCACGTAACAATGCCATTCTAAGCTTAATAATCACTGAATCAGTCAATTGTTCAATGAGAATTGGCTATAATCAAGTAACAAGCAATTATGAGCTAACAAATCATAGAATCGGTCAACCATTCGATGAGAATCAACTACAATCATGTAACAAGCCATTCTGAGCTAACAGATAACCAAATCAGTCTACTATTCGATGAGAATCAACTACAATCACATAACAAGCCATTATGAGCTTACAGATCACTAAATTGCTCAACCATTCGATGAGAATCAACTACAATCATGTAACAAGTTGATCTGAGGTTGCAAATCACTGACTCGATCAACTGTTCGATGAGAATCAGATACAATCACGTAACACACTATACTCAGGTTGTAGATCACCAAACTGATGAACCGTTCGATGAGAATCGGCTATAATCACGTAACAAGCCATTCTGAGCTTACATATCAATGAATTGGTCAACTATTCGATGAGAATTAGCTACAATCATATATCAAGCCATTCTAAGCTTAAAAATCATCGAATTGATCAACCATTTGATGAGAATCAGCTACAATAATGTAACAAGCATTTTTAGCTTACAAATCACTGCATCAGTCAACCATTGAATGAGAATCAACTACAATCGCATAAAAGATCCTTCTAAGGTTGTAGATCATTGAATCTATCAACCGTTTGATGATAATTAGCTAAAATAGCATAACAAGTTTTTCTGAGGTTGTAGCTCACCGAATTGGTCAACCGTCTGATGAGAATCAACTACAATCATGTAACAAGCCATTCTAAGCTAACAGATCACCAAATCGGTCTACCATTCGATGAGATTCAACTACAATCACATAACAAGCCATTCTGAGATTACAGATTACTGAATCGGTCAACCATTCCATAAGAATCAACTACAATCACATAAAAGATAATTCTAACATTGTAGATCGCTGAATCAGTCAAATTTATGATGAGAATCAACTACAATCATGTAATAAGCCAATCTGAGGTTGTAGATCACTGACTCAATCAACCATTTGATGAGAATCAAATACAATCATGTAACACACCATTCTGAGGTTGTAGATCACGGAACAAGCCATTCTAAGCTTACAAATCACCAAATTCATCAACCATTTGATGAGAATCAGCTACAATCATGTAACAAACCATTCTGAGCTTACAAATCACTGAATCAGTCAACCGTTCACTGAGAATCAGCTACAGTCACGTAATAAGCCATTCTGACCTTAAAAATCACCAAATTGGTTAATAGTTTGATGAGAATCAACTACAAATGTATAAAAGATCCTTCTGAAGTTGTAGATCACCGAATTGGTCAACCATTCGATTATAATCAGCTAAAATCATCTAACAAGTTACTCTAACATTTTAGTTCACCGAATCGGTCAATCGTTCGATGAGAATCAACTACAATCACGTGACAAGCCATTATGAGCTAACTGATCATCAAATCCATCTACCGTTCGATGAGAATAAACTACAATCATGTAACAAGCCATTCTGAGCTTACAGATCACTGAATCGGTCAACCATTCGATAAGAATCAACTACAATCACATAAAAGATAATTCTAATGTTGTAGATCACCGAATCGGTCAAATATTTGATAAGAATCAACTACAATCATGTAAAAAGTCAATCTGAGGTTCCAGATCACTGACTCGATCAACCATTCAATGAGAATTAGATACAATTGCGTAACACACCATTCTGAAGTTGTAGATCACCAAATTGGGGAACCATTTGATGAGAATCAGGTGCAATCACATAACAAGCCATTCTGAGCTTACAAATCACTCAATCGGTCAATCGTTCGATGAGAATCAGCTAAAATCATGTAACAAGCCATTCCAAGCTTACAAATCTATGAATTAGTTAACCGTTCGATGAGAACTAGCTACAATTACCTAACAAGCAATAATGAGCTTACAAATCATGGAATCAGTCAACCGTTTGATGAGAATCAACTACAATCGCATAAAAGATCCAAATCCTTTTAAGGTTGTAGATCACTGAATCAGTCAATCGTTCGATGAGAATCAGCTAAAATCATGTAGCAAGTTGTTTTGAGGTTGGAGTTCGCCGAATCGTTCAACCGTATAGTGAGAATCATCTACAATCATGTAACAAGCCATTCTAAGCTAACACATCACCAAATCAGTCTACCATCTGATGAGAATCAACTACAATCACGTAACAAGCTATTCTGAGCTTACAGATCACTGAATTGGTCAACTCTTCGATGAGAAACAACTACAATCACATAAAAGATCATTCTAAGGTTGTCGATCACCAAATCGGTCAAATGTTTGATGAAAATCAACTACAATCATGTAACAAGTCGATCTGATGTTGCAATCACTAACTCAATCAATCGTTCGATGAGAATCATATACAATTGCGTAACACACCATTCTGAGGTCATAGATCACTGAATCAGTGAACCATTCGATGAGAATCATCTACAATCACGTAACAAGCCATTTTGAGTTTACAAATCACCGAATCAGTCAACTGTTCAGTGAGAATTAGCTACAATCACGTAACAATTCCATTCTAAGCTTACAAATACCGAATCAATCAACCGTTCGATGAGAATCAACTACAATTACGTAAAAAGCTATTCTGAACTTACAAATCACCAAATTGGTCAACCGTTTGATGAGAATCAACTACAATCACATAAAAGATCATTCTAAGGTTGTAGATTATCGAATTGGTCAAATGTTCAATGAGAATTAATTACAATCATACGACAAGTTGATCTGAGGTTGCAGATCACCGACTTGATCAACCGTTTGATGAGAGTCAAATACATTCGGTAACAAACCATTCTGAGGTTGTAGATCACCGAATCAATGAACCGTTCAATAAGAATCAGCTACAATCACGTTACAAGCCATTCTAAGTTTACAAATCATCGAATCGGTCAACCATTTGATGATGATCAACTACAATCATGTAACAAGCCATTCTGTGCTTACAAATCACCAAATCGGTCAACCATTCGATGAGAATCAACTACAATCACATAAGAGATCCTTCTAAGGTTGTAGATCACTGAATCAGTCAACCGTTTGATAAAAATCAACCAAAATCGCATAACAAGTTGTTATGAGGTTGCAGTTCACTGAATCAATCAACCGTTCAATGAGAATAAACTATAATCACATAACAAGCCATTCTGAGCTAACAGATAACCAAATTAGTCTACTGTTTGATGAGAATCAACTGCAATCACATAACAAGCCATTCTGAGCTTACAGATCACTGAATTGGTCAACCATTCGATGAGAATCAACTATAATCACATAAAAGATCATTCTAAGGTTGTAGATCAACGAATCAGTCAAATGTTTGATGAGAATCAACTACAATCATGTAACAAGTCGATCTGAGGTTGGAGATCACTGACTTGATCAACCCTTCGAAGAGAATCATATACAATCACGTAACACACCATTCTCAGGTTGTAGATCACCAAATTGGTGAACCATTCAATGAGAATTAACTACAATCATGTAACAAGTGATTTTGAGCTTAGAAATCACCAAATCATTTAACTGTTCGATGAGAATCAGCTACAGTCACATAAAAAGCCATTCTGAGCTTACAAATCATTGATTCAGTCAACCGTTCGATGAGAATCATCTACAATGACGTAACAAGGCATTCTTAGCTTACAAATCACCGAATTGGTCAACTATTTGGTGACAATCAACTAAAATCACATAAAAGATCCTTCTGAGGTAATACAGATCACCAAATTGGTCAACCATTCGATGACAATTAGCTAAAATCATGTATGAAGTTGTTCTAAGGTTGCAGTTCACCGAATTGGTCAAATGTTCGATGCAAATCAGCTAAAATCATGTAACAAACCATTTTGAGCTAATGGATCTGTTGGTGCTTGAAAACGCTGATCATTTTGAGGCCAACTAACAGGCACAGTAGATCCTCTGCAATTCTGGTTCGATTGAACCAAGGCTGGTAGGCCTAAATCAGATATATTGTCTAATTGCACAGACTACATGCATAAACAACAAAGTTCTTCCAAAGGGGTTATTGATCCTTGGAAGATAAAGTAATCTAAAATCCTAATTGTTAGATAGATAGATATTTCAGACTAATGCTATGAATCACTGCTAACCCTAATTTAATGTTTTGCAAGTAAAATAGTATATTTAGAATTATATTCCACAGAATGAAATGAATGACAATTTCAAAAGAATAGATAGACTAGTGCCTGATACAATATTAAAATAGAGTCATATGCTTTCAATATTAAAGTAATTGGAGACAATTTTAAGGTAACTCATTTCTGCAGAACGGGACTATCACCCTATTAGCCTCTATTTAAACAAAACTTTATGACAATTCATACAATAGGTCCTATGGTTTTTAACTCAGCTTAAGAGCCCAAAGGAAAATGACAATAGATTCTCAGATCATGATAGCATTACTCAAATTGCATAAATTGATCATAAAAATTGCGTACCATAGAGAACATAATAAGATACCCTGTTTTAAAGAGTAATCCAAAATACTGATTGAATCATAAAACTATGCAATCAATAAGGTAAGAGCACTTATCAGATATCCATGCTTGAGGTCTTGAAGCATTGAATTTCAATCTATGAAAAAGTATGTATTTTTGCCGTAATAGAATTGTTGTTGTGTTTACAATTTGACTGATTATAAATATATTTCTCAATGGTTCCCTATGAAAGGACATGCCCTTTCACGGGACCTAATCACACAACTAACCCTAAAATATGCATAATAAACTATTACAATGTTTATTCAGAATAAATTTCCCCTATAATTTATGAGTGTCGTGCATAATAGTTTATTTGTTAGTTTCCCGCACACACAAAAACACTTAAAATTAGTGTATCTTAAACATAATAAAAATCATAATGTATTGAAGGTGTTAATCTTATAAAACTATTTATTATTTACCAATAATTAATTGAAAATAAGTATCATAAAAATAAAAATGAAAATGAAAATATAATTATACTTAAATCACAAAAATTATTAAGTTATGAAAGATATATATAATGAGACAAATAAAACATTATGTTTATAATTATCTTTTTATTTCAAAATAAAACATAATGCACTTATTTAAGAATAGAATCCACTTAATAAAAAATGAAATTAACCCTAAAAATAAAATCTATTCACTTAAGTTAGTAAAAAATATTAATGTTAAGTAGATTAGGTAAAAAATCAAATGGAAAAAACACAAAATCAACATATCAAAAACCCTAACGAATTAATATTTATCATATTTTCACTTTTAGGGTTTTTGGGGGGGATTACAAAAATAAAATAATGATTAGTGCTCCTTAAAATTTAAAATTTTTCCCTCACAAACAATATCAATTTTAATATTTAATTCAAGAAGAGATAATTTTTTCTTTAATTTATACATTTATTCACATATATACTCTCGAAGAATAATGTAGAGTAATTGGTAAGGGGGGTAGATTTGGGTAGTTAGGTAGGAAAAAGGAATGGGTCGAGAGGTCGAGTGTTCAACTCCCTCTCCCCATTCTTTTTCTTAAAATTAAAAAATAAGAAAATACGTAAATCAAATAATAATCACATTATTTAAATTACAAAAGATAATTAGGGAAGAGATACCTCCCTGTTAAAAGGTTATTTTTATCTCTCACCTGCACATACAAATAAAGATAAATAAATATTTTCTCCTAACCTTCTCGAAGAAAACAAGTAGACTAACTGGTTAGGGGGTAAGAGGGTAGATAGGTAGGTAAAAGGTTGGCTCGAGAGGTTGAGTGTTCAACTCCCTCTCGCCACCCTTTTAGCCCAATTTTATACATATTTTTATTTTCAAAATTATTAATATTTAAATATGCAAAAAATAAGACATTTTACAACCTAATACATGAGAATGAAAATAACAAATGCACATGCCTTTTATCCATTTTAATCTTTTTATCAAAGGAAATTTATAAAATATGACCAATATGTATTATACTTCCCTGACGTCCTATTCTTTTAGGAACTAAATTTTTTGGTGTCAACAGGATCACCAAATCGGTCTACCGTTTGATGAGAATCAACTACAATCATGTAACAAGCCATTTTGAGCTTACAGATCACTAAATTGGTCAACTATTAGATGAGAATCAACTACAATGACATAAAAGATCATCCTAACATTTTAGATCATCGAATCGGTCAAATGTTCGATGAGAATCAATTACAATCATGTAACAGGTTGATCTGAGATTGCAGATCACTGACTCGATCAACTTTTCAATGAGAATTAGATACAATCATGTAACACACCATTCTGAGGTTGTAGATCACCGAATCAGTGAACCGTTCCATGAGAATCAGCTACAATCACGTAACAAGCCATTTTGAGCTAATGGATCACCAAATCGGTCTACCGTTTGACGAGAATCAACTACAATCACGTAACAAGCCATTCTAAGTTTACAGATCACTGAATTGGTCAACCATTAGATGAGAATCAACTACAATCACATAAAAGATCATCCTAAGGTTTTAGATCACCGAATCGGTCAAATGTTCGATGAGAATCAACTACAATCATGTAACAGGTCGATCTAAGGTTATAGATCACTAACTCAATGAACCGTTCGATGAGAATCAGATACAATCATGTAACACACCATTTTGAGGTTGTAGATCACTGAATCGGTGAACCGTTCGATGAGAATTAGGTACAATCATGTAACAACCTATTCTTAGCTTACAAATTACCGAATCAGTTAATCGTTTGATGAGAATCTACTACAATCATGTAAGAAGCCATTCTGAGCTTACAAACCACCAAATCAATCAACCATTCGATGAGAATTAGTTACAATCATGTAACAAGCCATTCTGAGCTTACAAATCACCAAATCGATCAATCGTTTGATGAGAATCAGCTACAATCTTGTAACAAGCCATTCTGAGCTTACAAATCACCAAATCGGTCAACTATTTGATCAAAATCAACTACAATCACATAAAAGGTCCTTCTGAGGTTGTGGATCACTGAATCAGTCAACCGTTTGATAAAAACTAGCTAAAACCATGTAACAAGTTGTTCTGAGGTTGTAGTTCACCAAATCGGTCAACTATTCAATGAGAATTAGCTACAATCATGTAACAAGGCATTCTGAGCTACCAGATCACCACATCAGTCTATCATTTGATGAGAATCAACTACAATCATGTAACAATTCATTCTACCCTTATAGATCACTAAATCGGTCAACTATTCAATGAGAATCAGCTACAATCACATCAAAGATCATTCTAAGGTTGTAGTTCACCGAATTGGTCAAATGTTTGATGAGAATCAACTACAATCATGTAACAAGTCGATCTAAGGTTGCAGATCACTGACTCGATCAACCGTTCGATGAGAATTAGATACAATCATGTAACACACCATTCTAAGGTTGTAGATCACTGAATCAATAAATTCTTCGATGAGAATCAGGTACAATCATGTAACAAGCCATTCTCAGATTAGAAATCACTGAATTGGTCAACCATTCGATGAGAATCAGCTACAATCATGTAACAAGCCATTCTGAGCTTATAAATCACCCAATCAGTACACCGTTCGATGACAATCAGCTACACTTATGTAACAAGCCATTCTAAGCTTACAAATCACCAAATTGGTCAACCATTCAATGAGAATCAACTACAATCACATAAAAGATCCTTCTGTGGTTGTAGAACCGAATTGATCAACTGATCGATGACAATCTGCTAAAATTGCGTAACAAGTTGTTCTAAGGTTGGAGTTCACCAAATTGGTCAATTATTTGATGAGAATCAGGTACAATCATGTAAGAAGCCATTCTGAGCTAACAGATCTCCAAATCAATCTACCATTTGATGAGAATCAACTACAATCACGTAACAAGCCATTCTGAGCTTACAGATCACTGAATCAGTCAACCATTCGATTAGAATCAACTACAATCACATAAAAGATCATTATAACATTGTAGATCACTGAATTGGTCAAATGTTTGATGAGAATCAACTACAATCATGTAACAAGTCGATCTGAGGTTGAAGACCACCGACTTGATCAACTATTTGATGAGAATCAAATAGAATCAGGTAACACACCATTCTGAGGTTTTAGATCACCAAATCGGTGAACCATTCGATGAGAATCAGCTATAATCATGTAACAAGACATTTTGAGCTTACAAATCATCGAATAGGTGAATCATTTGATGAGAATCGGCTACAATCACGTAACAAGCCATTTTGAGCTTACAAATCACTGAATCAGTCAACCGTTCAATAAGAATTAGCTACAATCATGTCACAAGCCATTTTGATGTTACAAATCACTGAATCGGTCAACCATTTGATGAGAATCAACTACAATGACATAAAAGATCATTCTAAGGTTGTAGATCACCGAATCGGTCAACCGTTCAATGATAATCAACTAAAATTGCATAACAAGTTGTTCTGAGGTTGTAGTTCACTGAATTAGTCAACCATTCAATGAGAATCAGCTACAATCATGTAACAAGCCATTTTGAGCTAACAGATCACCAAATCGGTCTACCATTTGATGAGAATCAACTACAATCATGTAACAAGCCTTTTTGAGCTTACAAATCACTGAATCGGTCAACCATTCGATAAGAATCAACTACAACAACATAAAAGATCATTCAAAGTTTGTAGATCACTGAATCTATTAAATGTTTGATGAGAATCAACTACAATCACAGAACAAGTTGATACAATCATGTAACACACCATTCATATGTTGTATATCACCAAATTGGTGAATCGTTCAATGAGAATCAGCTACAATCACATAACAAGCCATTATGAGCTTAGAAATCATAGAATTGGTCAACCGTTCGACGAGAATCAACTACAATCACGTAATTATCTATTTTGAGCTTACAAATCATCGAATTGGTCAACCGTTCGATGAGAATTAACTACAATCACGTAACAAGCCATTCTGAGCATACAAATAACCAAATCGCTCAACTGTTTGATTAGAATCCACTACAATCACATAAAAGATCTTTCTGAGGTTGTAGATCACTGAATCGGTCAACCATTTAATGACAATCAGCTAAAATTGTGTAACAAGTTATTCTAAGGTTGCAATTCACCAAATCAGTCAACCATTCGATGAGAATCAGGTACAATCATGTAACAAGCCATTCTGAGCTAACAAATCACCAAGTCAGTCTACCGTTCGATGAGAATCAACTACAATCATGTAACAAGCCATTTTGAGCTTACAAATCATTAAATCGGTCAACCATTCAATGAGAATCAACTACAATCACATAAAAGATCATTCTGAGGTTATAGATCACCAAATTGGTCAAATGTTTGATGAGAATGAACTACAATCATGCAACACATCAATTTGAGGTTGTAGATCTCCGAATTGGTCAACCGTTCGATGAGAATTAACTACAATCACATAACAAGCCATTCTAAGCATACAAATAAACAAATTGCTCAACCATTTTATCAGAATCCACTACTATTGCATAGAAGATCCTTCTGAGGTTCTACATCACCGAATCAGTCAACCGTTTAATGACAATCAGCTGAAATCGCGTAACAAGTTATACCGAGGTTGTAATTCACCGAATCAGTCAACCATTCGATGAGAATCAGCTACAATCACGTAACAAGCCATTCTAAGCTATCAAATCACCAAATCGGTCTACGGTTCGATGAGAATCAACTATAATCATGTAACAAGCCATTCTGAGCTTACTGATCACTTAATCAGTTAACCATTCAATGAGAATCAACTACAATCACATAAAAGATCATTGTAAGGTTGTAGATCACCGAATCGGTCAAATGTTTGATGAGAATCAACTACAATCATGTAACAAGTCAATCTGAGGTTGCAGATCACTGACTCAATCAACCATTCGATGAGAATCAGATACAATCACGTAAGACACCATTCTAATGTTGTAGATCACCGAATCGGTGAACCGTTCGATGAGAATTAGGTACAATGATGTAACAACCCATTCTTAGCTTACAAATCACTGAATCGGTTAACCGTTCGATGAGAATCTGCTATAATCATGTAAAAATCCATTCTAAGCTTACAAATCACCGAATCGGTCAACTGTTCGATGAGAATCAGCTACAATCACGTAACAAGCCATTCTGAGCTTACAAATCACCGAATTGGTGAACTGTAGTACCCCGCCCCTAGTCTGTATTTATATATATTATGATTAATCTAGGATGATAGATTATATGTTAGGAATTTGTTGATGCTTATGATTTTACTGACCCCATACTTGCATGTGTATGGTTGATGTGTTTGTTTTATATTTCTGTTTGACGTGCTTGATGTGGTTGAGGGACGGAGTCATAGTTACTTGTTTGCGAGATCCACACGATTGGTCGATCCCCACCATTGTCTGTTATATCTCTATATATATGCACATGCTTGTCTCTTATGCAGGTTTGCAGGTACCGGGCATCGACTTCCTTGAATTGTCAGGATGAGAGTGCCCTATCACTAATCTCAATGGTAAAAGAGGGGAGATAATATTCAGTTCCAAATCCTAACCTAAGCTAATTATTGTCCTAAAGTATCAGCAAGATTTTGTGTTTCCACCCTTCTAAACTCGTCCAATTGGCAAGAGTTTACACCTATGTCTAGAGTTTGAATGTGGGTCCTTAGGTCTTGCTGATTTGTTGGTTTGTGGCATTTGAGGTGATTTCTATTTTTAGCTGTGGCATAATATTTAACTGGTAATTAGATAAATGTATTTATTTGGTTTAATTATTATTATTTTTATTATATAGTTGATGCATAAATTAACTGGAAATTAATTATATGCTATTTTGAGTGTGGTTGAAATATTTAATTAATGTGAATTAATTAAATATCTTCACTTTCGAAATATTTAATCATGAAATTAACCTTTGTTTAATTAAAATATATTTATTAAATTGAAGGTTATTTTGGCATGTGTTTATTATGTTAACTAAATGTTCTAATTATTAATTAATTAAATGCATTATGTTGCACATTCATAATTGCATGAAATTGAATTAAGGATTCAAGTTGAAGTTTGGTTAAGTGCTTTCAACTAAAGTCAAAGTGGAAAGGGGACTTCAGTTCAACTGAGACTGAACCATGAACTAAAGTTCATCTTCATGCAAAGCCCTTTTGGAGTTGAGTTCGAATTCATGCATGAGAAAGGAGGTTTCTTTAAGTATTAGGGGTTTTGGCCATTATTGGAGGACACAGGTTTTGGAGGAGGAATTTTGGAGACAGATTTGTGACAGATTTGGGAGAGATTTTCGAAAGGCTTGGATTCTATTTTCTTTGTTCTAGTCATCATCAATTCTATTTAATTTTGATTTGAGGTAGGTTTTTGAAGTTTATTCTTGTTATTCCTTTTCAGATCTCTGTAGAAAATAAAATTGTGTCTTTCTCGTGCCTATTGGAGTTGAATGTTTTAGAAAGTTTTGTATGTTTATTGCAATTTAATTTGAATAGTCTCGCCTATCTATTTTGTAATTTAATGGTTTTGAGGAATCTGTTGAAAAATACTAGGAAACTCAATTAGACTAAGGTTTTTGATCATGTTGTGAATTTAGCGGAGATAAAAATCTTGATAATGGTTTTTCTTTTGTAATGGTGGCTTTTGTTTGTGTTTAATATATATATATATATATATATATATATATATATATATATATATATAATACCAGCTTTGGTATTATTATTGTTTCTTATTTTAGCAAAAATTATTTATAATTATCAAATATGGTATATTTGATGAATTATAAATTGAGATATTTGTTAAAGTTTTTTTTAAAAATAAAATTTGTTAAATGCGATTTATGTTTTAAAGTTTATATTTGAAAAAGTTTTTGGGTTTTTTTTTTAATAACCCCATTGCATAACTTGCGGGCCCCGGCAAGTTGTCGTGCGGCAGTACCACAGGTACTGGCGCACCAACAAGGTGCAGACAGGGATACGGGGAACCATGGACCCCACTCTATCATTCGACTTTATATTTTACTATTAACTTTTCTTTTACTTTGTTTAAACTTTGTTATATTTTGTTTTCAAATTTTTAATTTTTGTTAAATTTAAATGTTTAAATTTTAATATAAGTTTTGTTCAATAATTTTATTAATTAATAAATAATTTATTTAATATTAATTCTTTTGGTAAATAGATGATTTTATTAGAGATTATTCCTTGTAATTATATTAAATATTTTTAATAATTGATTTGCGGATTCTTTTATTAAAAGAAATTAGTATAACCTAATTTCTAATTTAGTACTTTTGATTAGTGTGAGGTGAATAATCATAAACCTTAGTTCGTATTTTAATTGTATTATAATTGGTTTATAAAACTATTATCTCAATTTGATTATGAATTTTAAATATGATAAATTTGTTATCGGACTATTTATTACCTAGATATATTTGGAAGCTAGAATGATTTGTATTGTCTTTAATCAATTGAATCTGATTAATGTATTATGTTGAAAGTAAAACATTTATCAAACTGGAGTTGTATTTTCTTGAATATCTAAGTGATGCAATCTTTTACGAACATGTTTTATATGAGGACTTTTTATGCCCTTGGTCAATTTGAGTTGTATTGATTTTTTTTAGGGGTTGTAGTTATCTTTTTGCCATGTTGTTTGCCATGCATGCGTAGTTAGAGTGCATGAGTTGTTCTAACCTTAGGTGGGTTTGATTCTAGTGGTTCCTAGTCATGCATGTTGAATCTAGTTATGAAGATTCTAGAGTTGTGTTAACTCTGTGATCATATTGTTCATGTGAAACCCTAGAGTAGGTCATCTGAGTGTATGTCAAGAAGTGGCTTGTGAATTGGTGCCGGTGCCCGGAAGTGGCTACCAGGAGATCCCATTACAAGTGGTTTAACAAGTGATAATTAATAAACATTGGGAATCTAAAATGAACCTAATAAGATATTTGTGCCTCGCCCATGACTGAGTTCCTGATTGAATTTAACTAGGATGGGAGTTTAGATGATGCTTGCCACCTATATGGATTGGATATGGCATAGGTAGTACCTTGTCTACACGAGAGGTTACTATAACCACATAGAGTCACTAGGGCACTGGGGTCTAAAGGGACTACTAGGATAACCCTAGAGTTGGCTTATGTGATGAAACTTCTTGTATGCATCTTAGGTTTCCTATGTGTATTGTATGCTCTGGTAGAGTATGTTATACCTTGCTATACTTGTGGTATCTTTGAGTTAGAAGCTTTCAGGACCTTCTTCCTTGGTTATTGTTATTTGTTATCCGAGTGGGATCTGATGTTATCTCCTCAGCACAGTGGGAGTGGACTGTTTAGGTTCACGAGGTCGGGTGGTAGTGAATCTTTTACCATTTGAGATTCTGACGTTCGTGCACCGAGGCTGAATGATCCATGTTGCAGTTGTTCTTTCTTGTTCTTCTTTCTTCTTATGATCTTGTATCATTGTATCAGATATTCAGAGTTATCATGTTGTATTTCTTTTCAGTTATTGTATGTCATACCCTGCGACATGTGTAGTGGATGCTTATTTTATGGTCACCTTATGGTACCAATTGTATTTTTGTATTCATGCATATGATGTTGTGTATTTCTTTCAATTGTAATCTTGGGATTCATATCTTTATCTTTTATTAATTAATTAACTCTTTCATAATCTACGTCAAGGAACCCTTTGGAGTTGTAACCTATGTGAGTTTTTTATTGCTCTGCTTTGCTTCTACATTGTAAAATTTGATGTTATTAATTGCTAACTTTTAAAAAAATATTCTGCAAACTTAGTCACATGTTTAGGTTAAGTTCTTCTGGGTTCCCTGGCGGGGCATTACATGAACCATTTAATGAGAATCAACTACAATTATGTAACAAGCCATTTTGAGCTTACAAATCATCGAATCGGTCAATCATTCGATGAGAATCAGCTATAATCACATAACAAGCCATTTTGAGCTTACAAATCACCGAATCGATCAACTGTTCGATGAGAATCAGCTATAGTCATGTAAAAAGCTATTTTGAAATTACAAATCACCAAATCAGTCAATAGTTCAATGAGAATCAACTACAATCACGTAACAAGCAGTTCTAAGCATACAAATTATCGAATCAATAAACTGTTCGATGAGAGTCAACTATAATCATGTAACAAGCCATTCTGAGCTAACAGATCACCAAATTAGTCTATAGTTTGATGAGAATCAACTACCATAATGTAACAAGCCATTCTAAGCTAACATATCACCAAATCGGTCAACCGTTCAATCATAATCAATTACAATCACATAAATGATCATTCTGAGGTTGGAGATGAATGAATCAGTTAATTGTTTGATGACAATCAGCTAAAATTGTGTAACAAGTTGTTTTGAGGTTGTAGTTCACCAAATCGGTCAACCGTTCGATGAGAATCAACTACAATCACATAAAAGATCATTCTAAGGTTGTAGATCACTAAATAGGTCAAATCTTGGATGAGAATCAACTACAATCATGTAACAAGTTGATATGAGGTTGTAGATCAGTGACACGATCAACCGTTTGATGAGAATCAGATTCAATCATGTAACACACCATTCTGAGGTTGTAGATCATCAAATCGGTGAACCGTTCGATGAGAATTAGGTACAATCATGTAACAAGCCATTCTGAGCTTACAAATCATTGAATCAGTCAATTATTTGATGAGAATTAGCTACAATCATGTAACAAGCCATTCTAAGCTTACAAATCACCAAATCAGTCAATCAGTCGATGAGAATCAGCTACAATCACATAACAAGCCATTTAGCTTAGAAATCACTGAATCAGTCAACCGACCAATGACAATTAACTACAATTGCATAAAAGATACTTTGAGGTTGTAGATCACCGAATCAGTCAACCGTTTGATGATAATCAACTAAAATCATGTAACACATTGTTCTAAGGTTGCAATTCACCGAATCAGTCAACCATTCAATCAGAATCAGTTACAATCACCTAACAAGCCATTATGAGCTAACATATCACCAAATCAGTCTACCATTCCATGAGAATCAACTACAATCACGCAACAAGCTATTCTAAGCTTACAGATCAGTGAATTGATCAACCATTCGATGAGAATCAACTACAATCACATAAAAGATCATTCTAAGGTTGTAGATCACTGAATCGATCAAATGTTCGATGACAATCAACTACAATCATGTAACAAGTCAATTTGAGGTTGCAGATCACCGACTCGATCAACCGTTTGATTAGAATTAGATACAATCATGTAACACACCATTCTGAGGTTGTATGTCACCGAATCGATTGATGAGAATCAGATACAATCGCCTAACACACCATTATGAGATTGTAGATCATCAAATCAATGAACAATTTGATGAGAATCATCTACAATCATGTAACAAGCCATTCTGAGCTTATAAATCACTGAATTGGTCAAATCTTGGATGAGAATCAGCTATAATCATGTAACAAGCCATTCTGAGCTTACAAATCACCGAATTGATCAACCATTCGATGAGAATCAGCCACAATCATGTAACAAGCCATTATGAGTTTGCAAATCACTGAATTGGTTAACCATTCGATGAGAATCAACTATAATTGCATAAAAGATCCTTTTGAGGTTGAAGATCAATGAATTGGTTAACCATTCGATGAGAATCAACTATAATTGCATAAAAGATCCTTTTGAGCTTGAAGATCAACGAATCAGTCAACCATTCGATGACAATCAGCTAAAATCATGTAACAAGTTATTGTGAGGTTACAGTTCATCGAATCGGTCAACCGCTTGATGAGAATCAACTACAATAATGTAACAAGCCATTCTAAGCTAACAGATCACCAAATCGGTCTACCATTTGATGAGAATCAACTACAATCATGTAACAAGCTATTCTGAGCTTATAGATTACTGAATCAGTCAACCATTTGATTATAATCAACTACAATAACATAAAAGATCATTCTAAGGTTGTAGATTACTGAATCAGTCAAATGTTTGATGAGAATCAACTACTATCATGTAATAAGTTGATCTAAGGTTGCAGCTAACCGAATCAGTCAACCATTTGATGAGAATCAGCTACAATCATGTAACAAGCCATTATGAGCTAACATATCACCAAATCGGTCTACCATTTGATGAGAATCAGCTACAATCACGTAATAAGCCATTTTGAGCTTACAAATCACCGAATCGGTCAACCATTTGATGAGAATTAACTATAATCACATAAAAGATCCTTCTGAGGTTGTAGATCACCGAATCAGTCAACCGTTCGATGACAATCAGCTAAAATCATGTAACAAGTTGTTCTGAGGTTGTAATTTTCTGAATCGGTCAACCATTTGATGAGAATCAGTTAGAATCACGTAAAAAGCCATTCTGAGTGAATAGATCACTGAATCGGTCTACCGTTCGATGAGAATCAACTACAAACATGTAACAAGCCATTCTAAGATTACAGATCACTAAATCAGTCAACCATTTGATGAGAATCAACTAAAATCACATCAAAGATCATTCTAAGGTTGTAGATCACTGAATCGGTCAAATGTTTGATGAGAATCAACTACAATCATCTAACAAGTCGATCTAAGGTTGTAGATCACCACTTCAATCAACCGTTCGATGAGAATCAGATACAATTGCGTAACACACCAATCTAAGCTTACAAATCACTGAATCGGTCAACCGTTTGATGAGAATCAGCTACAATCATGTAACAAGCCATTCTAAGCTTACATCTCACCGAATCGGTCAATCGTTCGATGAGAATAAGCTAAAATCATGTAAAAAGCCATTTTGTGCTTACAAATCACCAAATCGGTCAATTGTTTGATGAGAATCAACTACAATCGCATAAAAGATCCTTCTGAGGTTGTCGATCACTAAATCAGTCAACCGTTTGATGACAATCAGCTAAAATCATGTAACAAGTTGTTCTAGTGTTGTAGTTTGCTGAATCGGTCAACCGTTCAATGAGAATCAACTACAATCATGTAAGAAGCCATTCTGAGCTAACAGATTACCAAATCAGTCTACCGTTCGATGAGAATCAACTACAATCATGTAACAAGCCATTCTGAGATTATAGATCACTGAATCTATCAGTCATTTGATGAGAATCAACTACAATCACATAAAAGATAATTCTAACATTGTAGATCACCAAATCGGTCCAATGTTCAATGAGAATCAACTACAATCATGTAAGAAGTTGATCTAAGCTTGTAGATCACTGACTCGATCAACTGTTTGATGAGAATTAGATACAATCATGTAACACACAATTCTAAGGTTGTATATCACTGAATCGGTGAACTGTTTGATGAGAATCAACTACAATCATGTAACAAGCTATTCTGAGCTTACAAATCACCGAATCAGTCAACTGTTCGATGAGAATCAGCTACAATCACGTAACAAGCCATTCTGAGCTTACAAATCACTGAGTCGGTCAACTGTTCGATGAGAATCAACTACAATCACGTAACAAGCCATTCTGAGCTTACAAATCATCGAATCGGTCAATAGTTTGATGAGTATCAACTACAATCACATAAAAGATCCTTCTAAGGTTGTAGATCACTGAATCGGTCAACCATTCGGTGACAATCAGCTAAAATCATGTAACAAGTTGTTCTCAGGTTGCATTTCACCAAATCGGTCAATCATTTCATGAGAATCAGCTACAATCACATGACAAGCCATTTTGAGGTAACTGATCACTAAATCCATCTACGATTCAATGAGAATCAACTGCAATCATGTAACAAGCCATTCTGAGCTTACAGATCATTGAATGGGTCAACCATTCGATGAATCAACTACAATCACATAAAAGATCATTCTAAGGTTGTAAATCACTGTATCGGTCAAATGTTTGATGAGAATCAACTATAATCATGTAACAAGTCGATCTGAGGTTGCAGATCATCAACTTGATCAACCATTCGATGAGAATTAGATACAATTGTGTAACACACCATTCTGAGGTTGTAGATCACTGAATTGGTGAACTATTCAATGAGAATCAGCGACAATCATGTAACAAGCCATTTTGAGCTTAGAAATCACCAAATTGGTCAACTATTTGGTGAGAATTAGCTACAATCACATAAGAAGCGATTCTAAGCTTACAAATCATTAAATCGGTCAACCATTCGATGTGAATTAGCTACAATCACATAACAAGTCATTCTAAGCTTACAAATCACTGAATCGATCAATCGTTCGATGAGAATCAGGTACAATAATGTAACAAGCCATTCTGAGCTTACAAATCACCGATTGGGTCAATCATTCAATGAGAATCAACTATAATCACATAAAAGATCCTTCTAAGGTTGTAGATCACCGAATTGGTCAACAATTCAATGACAATCAGCTAAAATCACGTAACAAGTTGTTTTGAGGCTGCAATTTGCCGAATTGGTCAGCCGTTTGAGGAGAATCAGCTACAATCATGTAACAGGCCATTTTGAGCTAACAGATCACCAAATTAGTCTACCATTCAATGAGAATCAACTACAATCACGTAACAAGCCATTTTGAGCTTACATATCATTGAATCGGTTAACCATTCGATGAGAATTGACCACAATCACATAAAAGATCATTCTAAGATTGTAGATCAATGAATCAGTCAAATGTTCAATGAGAATTAACTAAAATCATGTAACAAGTCTATCTAAGGTTGCAAATCACCAACTCGATCAACCATTCAATCAAAATCAGATATAATCATTTAACACACCATTCTTAGGTTTTAGATTATCGAATCAGTGAACCATTCGATGAGAATCAGCTACAATCATGTAACAAGCCATTCTGAGCTTACAAATCACCGAATCGGTCAACTGTTTGATGAGAATTAGGTACAATCATGTAACAAACCATTCTAAGCTTACAAATCACTGAATCGGTCACTTGTTTTATGACAATCAGCTACAATCATGTAACAAACTATTTTGAGCTTACAAATCACCGAATCGATCAATTGTTTAATGAGAATCAGCTACAATCATGTAACAAGCCATTCTGAGCTTACAAATTGTTAGAAATAGGGAATACTGAGAGGGGTGTGAATCAGTATTCTACAAACTTTTACTTTTTCCCAATTATGGATATAATAGATTATCTTAACACATGCATAACATAAGAAGCTAAACAGCATGCATAGTAATAAAACTAAAGAACTCATAACACATTATTTATTCTCGAGGAAACCCTGGCCAAGAGAAAACCCCGATGGGGATGGAACCCACAAAGATCTACTAATCAAAAGTATCTTGTTAAGGATGTTGACCCTGTTAGGAGTCTATTACATGCATATAGTGTCTCAATCCTGATTAAGGGACTATAGGCCTTGTTAGAAGCCTCAACCCTATTAGGAGTTGGCAGTATAAAAAGTGATTACCAGATGAGCCCACTGCCCAAACAAGTAATATACAATATTTACTGATTACAAATGTAGGTCAAGGTACATAACCTTATACTACTTGCATCAATATCTCTTCCCTGCTCTTTCACTATCGCTATTACATATACATCATATGTCCTCTTTTCTTACATTACATCATTACATCTTTATACAAGTTATTAAGATTAATAACTCTTCCAGTCAGCTTACATAATACAAAATATCTTTATCCAAGGGTTAACATCTAGGATGTCATCCCTTTATATTGTTAAGTCATTATTTTTATAAACAAAGTAATCCCTTAACTCTTTACCAATTCTGTCTTCATAATCTATCCCGTCGGCTTAACACTATCTTTAGTAAAATTGTCATAACTTATTCCATACATGTTGTATTGACTTGCTCTCATAGGTGAGTCTTCAATAGTCACCATAGTATCTATGTTCAAGTGCACAAGCACTGAACTTACTCCAATCAACATCTCTAAACAAAACTATCATTGGGTACACTGGCAAAAACACACTATCTCATACTTAGATAATTTTGCACTGCGCTCTGTCATACTTGCTCTCTGACCTATGTGATCTTCATGTAGAACATATGTTTCCATAATGACAACATCTATGTATCCAACTTAGCCAAATTGCGAACAATCTCCCCCTTTTTCATTAGTGGCAACATATGAGAAAAGTGGTTGTCTTAGACTTCAAAAATTTTAAAATTGTGGCCATAGTACAAAATATATATAAATTGTCCTTATGACTCCATAAATCTTATCTATATACTATACTCCCCCTAAGATTATGTATCCTTATCAATTTTCTTCTATATATCTCTCCCCCTTTCACAACAATGACAAAAAAAATGGTAAGGAGGGTGACAAAACTATGTTCATACAAGAGTGTTATACCTTGATTCAATATTGCAAAGCCGGTAGGCTTGCAACACAATCTACAAAGTTAATCTTCATGGCCTCTAACTCTTTCTCCCATGACTTCTTAATTGAATCTACAACACTGAGTAGTGCACACAATCCATAAGATGCAATTTCACATGCTTAGAGATACTGAAAACTAAACTTCTGAAAAGATGTCTTGGATGAAAGACATTCTTCCAGTTGTCCTTCAACAATGCTCAATTTTATAGAAACAGGCTCTCTTAAAAGAGTGAATCTCTTCAGCTTCCTATCCTTTTCATCTTGTAAAATTCTTATTTCATCATGAATCTTGCAGATTTTCTTCTCAACATCAAGTACCTTCACATTAGGGCTTGAAAGAAGGTTTATCTCAGTTTGAATTTATGCTTCCTTAGTCTTCATCTTCTGCACTTCCTCTGCTATCAGGTTCTCTGATTTTGTACACTGAATGTACAAAGATTTTCCTCTTTCTAAATTCCTTCTCAATTCTTTTATGCAGATATCAAGATTGTTGATATCATTCTTGATGTTTTGACTTATGTCCAAAAGAATTTTGGCCTCATAGGCTGCTTGAGCCTTTACCTTTGCAATATCAAATAAGTTGGTAAACTCGTCATCAAATGTGTTCATTACTTTCTTTGCTCTTTCCAAAGGGTCAAATTTTGTAATTTGTGTGGTTACAATGCCTTGTAACTTCTCAGTAAGCTCCTTTAGGCATCCTTCAAGGCTCTTTACCTTCTTGTTCTTTCCAATAATCTTGTTCAAAGATGCGATCAATTCCATTTGATCATCATCATCTACTTCCTTTCCCAAATTCTCAAATATAGAACCAATTTGAGTTTCTTACCAGTCTTAGGTGTAAGACTGATTTCTTCAAGAGTGGGAACAAATACTTGTTTCTCTGTCACTATAGGTTCTACAGTTCTGGTTTCTATCCTCTCTTCTCCTTTGGCACTGTCATGCTCTTCAAAAGCCAAATTGTCAACAATGTTTTCAAGGTTCTTAAATAGGTTATCATCACTATCCAAAGTGATCTTTGTTACTTCAACATTCATAGCTTCATCCTCAATATTTATGGCTAGTGGAGAGGGAATGTCTTGTTGTTCTGCTTCTTCTGCTTTCTCTGTAGGTTTTGTTGCAACTGATGGTTTTCCAACATTCTCTAGCGTAACCTTAAAAATTGCTTGTTCTGTTTCCTTGTTGATTTCTTCATATTTACCTCCCATAATCTGAACAGTTCTCTTCTTGGTTCTCATATGGGTGTTCAGATCCTTCATGATCTATTTGAAGTGTTCTTCATCTCTCACATCACATAACTTTCTTACAAGATTTTCTCTTATAGTTATATCTTCCTCTGATGCTCTTTTCTTTCTGTCTACAAGCTTCTTATACAAGTCATCAGGTATCTTACCTTGAATTGTATCAAATTTCTTATCAGACAAAATCATATGCTTCACCACTGCATTTTCTAGATTCAATCTCTCTGCATAATCATATAGATCATAATATTTATTCATCTTTATAAAGTCTCCATCTTGTATAATCTGTTCATTCACTTTTTCAATTCTAGGTTTCCAAGTTTTCTTCTTAGCATGAGTATCTTCATCATCTTTAATCTCTGCAATTTTTCTTGGAACTGGTGGCACTAATGTCTTCTGCCTCTTACCCGGTCCAATAGCAATCTCTTTCATTATTTTACTAGGTGTGGAGGAGGTTGATCTAGTGGATTTTGTTGCTTCTTGATCTTTCTCTGTTTCTTCCACTTTTACCTTTACTTGTGTCACTTCTTGTTGTACTACAACTGATGATAAAGGTGGCACATACAAAACTTCTTTTTGTCCAATTTCTCTAATTGCTGATGCTATCTGTTTGGCTATCAAGAACTCATGTCCAATCACTCTTGTATCTTTTAGTATCTTCTTGATTGTACTTTCAACTCTTTTCTTAGACTGTTTCTCTTCAAGGATAGTCTTTGCGGAGTTCAGGTTCTCCTCAAAGGTTCCAAACCTATTATTTTGAATGTCTATCTTGCTCATAAGTAGTCTACTCACATATTCTTCTATCTCAATCTCAAAGATTTCATAGCCAAGAGGGTCTATGAACTCTACTCTAGGTTCTACTACTTCAATGTATGTAAAGTCAGTATCAACCATGAAACATATCTCATTTTTATACTTTTCTACTAAGGATTGAGGGATCCTTATTCTACTTGTCATCAAATTCTGAAATGTTTTGATTACCAACATTGCACTTTCATTTACCTTATTAATAACATGCCTCATGTACACTTTGTTAATCCTTTCCATTGTGGTTTGGCCATCATTCCAATCATTTCCAAGGGTGTAAGGAAATCTTCTCAACAAATGGAAAAAAATATAAGTGATCAATGATGAGAATCTAAACCGAGAATACTTAGTCTTCTTTATCTTTTCCAAAGTCTCAAACAATTGAATTCTCAAAATCTCACACATGTCAACTTGTACTCTATCAACACACATTAAATATGTTGCATGTATCATTCTTCCTGCCATGTCATCTTCTCTAGAGTTTGCACAAAACTTAATTGTAAGGATCTTACACAAATATCTGACATCATCTTGCTGAATCTTGCTAATTACTATACCCCTGCCATTGTAAGATGAATTTGTGTTGTCTATAACTATTTTCCTCATGTTCTTCTCATTCAAAGGAATGGCTCCAATTTTAGAAAGACTAGTTACCTCATGAATTAGGTCACTATGATATCTATCACTCTATCATCTAACCAAAACTTCCCATTATGAATTCTTCTTAAAATAATCTTGGTACATTCTTCATTGTCAAACTAATATTATAAGGCATACTTAACAATTTTATTATCTTTCAAATGCTCAAACCCTACTTTTAATGACATTTCCTGATTGTAGATCTTCTGATATTCTTTTGTGAAATCACTATCACTGAGAGTCTCTAGCTTACATCCCAGATAACTTCTAATATTCTCTAGATGTAAAACTCCATTAGGTACGGATGATAAAGCTAACTTAGGATCATCTTCCAAGGGTTCTACTAGTTCCCTTTTCATCTTAGGTCTATTCTTATCTTTGACATTGTGAATCAAAGAAACATCCATGACTTTTGCTAATTTCTTAACTGATTTAAAGATCTACCAAGTAAAATGCCTCGATTCCGCGATTCTAGGTCTTGCATAGATTCGGCATGAAAAATCCTTCACCAAATCCTTGCAAAATGCTTCAAATCACTACTCTTCGATCTCCTTAACACTTGTATTCACTTAGATGATCAAATAATACTAATCATAACCTTTTATCATTCATATCTCACATAGATCTGACATTGCATTCAATTCTTTTGCCGCTTCTTTCCAAAAACTTGATTCTGTTAACCTGTAAAACTTAAAAATCCTTGCGATCTCACAAAACATAATATTTTTCTATGCATTCTTAACCATATCATCATTACATCATATAATACCTTGCATTAACTGTGCAAGACTCGATTTATCATATATCAACTTCTACACTAATCTAAGTTCCTATTCTACTGTAATTTTCATGAATTAAGTACTTAGAGATGGGTTAGGTAGTGATTCATTCTTACCACTTGATACTTCACCTTTCTGGTTACCTTCAGTGTTGAATATGTCTCCTTGATCTGTGCTTTTAACAAACTTCACTTCTTTTGAATTACTACAACATCCTTTCTAACTATTACTTGCATCTTCATTTCTCCGTACATGACTTCTAGGGTTAGGATTAGGATAAAAAAACTCTATTGTTCATTCTACAAAACCTTGTTGTATGTCCAATCTTGTTACATATCTGACAAACTATTCCATTGTTTCCATATCTTGGTCCAGGCTGATTTATTTGTGATCTGCAATTTCTAGCAATGTGTCCAACCTTGTTACATCTATAACATACTACTCCATTTCTTCTGTTTGTATCTTCAATAGGTTTCTTATCTGCATGGTTAGTATTTCTAAACATTCTACTACTATTGTTATTCTCAAAAAATTTAAGTTTTAAGCATTCAATAGCTCTATGTCCAAAACTATGACAATTATAACAATAACCATTAAGGGGTTTGAATTGCTTACCTGTGCAATCTTTCTTCATATGACCAATAGTATTACAAGAAAAGCATCTACCTTGAATTATCTTTGCATACCTTTAGGTGACTCCTCTTGTTTGGGTGGTTCTTCTTCTTTAGGTGTGTCTTCAGATTTGTCAATTTTATCAGATTTCTTTTCATCTATGCTTTTAGACATTTTCAAATTTGGTTCCTTTCTTTCTTCACTTGCTTTAGTTGTGTTGAATCCAAGACCAGTTTTATCATAAAATGGTTTTTGATAAGATATTTGTTCATCAATTTTCTCACTAGTTGAATATAGTCTTTCAAGTTGCTGCTTAGATTGAGTCAGTTCACCTTTCACAATTGTATTGTATTTTTCAAGTTCAGCATACTGCACATTGACTTTCTCAAGCTCAGATGTTACTTTACCAAGTTTAGATTTTAGTCCTTCATTTTTTATTTTCATTATCAGATTTTAGATTTGCTTCATTCTTGCCATTTCCATCTTTCAGACTTAGCTTCATATTTGTTATCTTTAGTTCATGTTTAAGGATCTCATTTTCTTTTTCTAAGTTGTCATCACAATCTTCAATTTGTATTTTGGATTCCTTTTTTGATTTTAGATCTTCCAACTTGTTTTTCAGTTTCTCAATGAGGTTCTTTGCATCATCATATTTTCCTTTCAGAGTGTCTCTTTCATCAGTAAGGATATCAATCTGTTCAAGAGCTTCTTCAACATTCTTCTGTAGTTGATCCATATCCATAGATATCTTACTCAAGTTGCTAGGCTTTCCTTGAATGATTCTTTTCTGAGTAACTATGCTCTGATACCAATTGTTAGAAATAGGGAATACTGAGAGGGGGGTGGGGGGGGGGGGGGGTGAATCAGTATTCTACAAACTTTTACTTTTGCCCAATTATGGATATAACAGATTATCTTAGTATATGCATAACATAGGAAACTAAACAACATGCACAGCAATAAAATAAAAGAACTCATAACACATTATTTGTTCTCGAGGAAACCCTGGCCAAGGGAAAACCTCGGTGGGGATGGCACCCACAAAAATCCACTAATCAAAAGTATCTTGTTAAGGATGTTGACCCTATTAGGAGTCTATTACATGTATATAGTGTCTCCGTCCTGATTAAGGGACTATAGGCCTTGTTAGAAGCCTAAACCATGTTAGGAGTTGATAGTAAAAATATGACTACCAAATGAGCTCACTGCCCAAACAAGTAATATATAATATTCACTGATTAAAAAAATGGGTCAAGCTACATAACCTTATACTGCTTGCAACTTCACATCAATATATCTTTCCTACTATTTCACTATCACTATTACATACATATCATATGTCCTCTTTTCTTACATTACATGATTACATCTTTATACAAGTTATGAAGATTAATAACTCTTCCAGTCGGCTTACATAATACAAAATATCTTTACCCAAGGGTTAACATCTAGGATGTCATCCCTTTATATTGTTAAGTAATTATTTTGATAAACAAAATAATCTCTTAACTCTTTACCAATTCTGTCTTCATAATCTGTCCTATCGGCTTAACACTGTCTTTAGTAAAATTGTCATAACTTATTCTCATCGAACAGTTGACTGATTCGGTGATTTGTAAGCTCAAAATGGCTTGTTACATGATTGTAATTGATTTTCATCGAACGGTTGACCGATTCGGAGAATTGCAAGCTAAAAAATGCTTGTTACATGATTATAGTTGATTCTCATTGAACGGTTGAATGATTAGGTGCTGTGTAAGCTTAGAATGGCTTATTATGTGATTGTAAATGATTCGCATCAAACGGTTGACCAATTTGGTGATTTGTAAGCTTAGAATGCCTTTTTATGTGATTGTAGCTGATTCCCATCGAACGGTTGATCGATTCAGTGATTTTTAAATTTAGAATGGCTTGTTATGTGATTGTAGTTGATTCTCATCGAACGGTTGATCAATTCAATGATTAGTAAGCTCAAAATGACTTGTTAAGTGATTGTACTCGAATGGTTGACCGATTCGGTGATTTGTAAGCTCAAAATGGCTTGTTACGTGATTGTAATTGATTCTCATCGAACGGTTGACTGATTCGGTGATTTGTGATTTGTAAGCTCAAAATGGCTTGTTATGATTGTAATTGATTCTCATCGAATGGTTGACCGATTCAGTGATTTGGAAGCTCAGAATGGCTTGTTACATGATTGTAGCTGATTCTCAACGAATGGTTGACCAATTTGGTGATTTGTAAGCTCCAAATGGCTTATTAAATGATTGTAATTGATTCTCATCGAATGGTTAACTGATTCGGTGATTTGTAAGCTCAAAATGGCTTGTTATGTGATTGTAGCTGATTCTCATCGAATGGCTGACCGATTTGGTGACGTGTAAGCTCAGGATGGCTTGTTACATGACTATAGCTGATTCACATTGAACGGTTGACCGATTGGGTGATTTATAAGCTCAGAATGGCTTGTTACGTGATTGTAGCTGATTCTCATCAAATGGTTGACCAATTCGATCATTTGTAAGCTCAAAATGGCTTGTTACGTGATTTTAATTGATTCTCATCGAATGGTTGACCGATTCGGTGATATGTAAGCTTAGAATGGGTTGTTACATGATTATACCAGATTCACATCAAACGGTTGACCGATTTGGAGATTTGTTAGCTCAGAATGCCTTACTACGTAATTGTAGCTAATTCTCACCAAACAGTTGACTGATTCAATGATTTGTAAGCTCAAAATGCTTTGTTACATGATTGTAATTGATTCTCATTGAATGGTTGACCGATTCGGTGATTTGTAAGCACAAAATAGCTTGTTCCATGATTATTATTGATTCTCATGAAATGGTTGACCGACTCAGTGATTTGTAAGCTCATAATGGCTTGTTACGTGATTGTAATTGATTCTCATCAAACGATTGACCAATTCAATGATTTATATCTCAGAATGGCTTGTTACGTGATTGTAATTGATTCTCATCAAATAGTTGACTGATTCTGTGATTTGTAAGGTCAGAATGGCTTGTTACGTGATTGTAATTTATTCTCATGAATGGTTGACTGATTCGGTGATTAGTAAGCTCAGAATGGCTTGTTAAGTGATTGTAGCTAATTCTCATCAAATGGTTGACCGATTCGATGATTTCTAAGATCACAATGGCTTGTTATGTGATTGTAGCTGATTCTCATCAAATGGTTGAATGATTCAGTGATTTGTAAGCTCAGGATGGCTTGTTAAGTGATTGTAGCTTATTCTCAACGAATGGTTGACCAATTTAGTTATTTGTAAACTTAGAATGGCTTGTTACATGATTTTAGCTAATTCTCATCGAACGGTTGACCAACTTGGTGATTTGTAAGCTCAAAATGGCTTGTTACATGATTGTAAATGATTCTCATGGAACGGTTGACTGATTTAGTGATTTGTAAGCTCATAATGGCTTATTACGTGGTTGTAGCTAATTCTCATCGAACGGTTGACTGATTCGGTGATTTGTAAGCTAAGAATGGATTGTTACATGATTATAATTTATTTTCATTGAACGATTGACCGATTTGGTTATTTGTAAGCTCAGAATGGCTTGTTACATGATTGTAGCTGATTCTCATTGAATAGTTGACTAATTCAGTGATTTGTAAGCTCAAAATGGCTTGTTACGTCATTGTAGTTGATTCTCATGGAACGGTTGACTGATTTAGTGATTTTTAAGCTCAGAATGGTTTGTTACCTGATTGTAGTTGATTCTCATCGAACAGTTGACTGATTCCATGATTTGTAAGCTTAGAATGGCTTGGTATGTGATTGTAACTGATTCTCATCGAACGATTGACCGATTTGGTGATTTGTAAGCTTAGAATTGCTTGTTACATTATTGTAATTGATTCTCACCGAACGGTTGACCGATCTGGTGATTTGTAAGCTTAGAATGGCTTGTTACGTGATTGTAGCTTATTCTCATCGAACGGTTGACCGATTCGATGATTTGTAAGCTCAGAATGGCTTGTTACATGATTGTAGTGATTCTCATGGAATGGTTGACCGATTTGGTGGTTTGTAAGCTCAGAATGGCTCATTACATGATTGTAGCTAATTCTCATTGAATGGGTGAACGATTCGGTGATTTGTAAGCTCATAATGGCTTGTTACATGATTGTAGCTAATTTTCATCAAAGGGTTGACCGATTCAGTGATTTGTAAGCTCAGAATGGCTTGTTACATGATTTTCATTGATTCTCATCGAATGCATGATCGATTCAATGATTTGTAAGCTCAGAATGGCTTATTACATGATTGTAGCTGATTCTCATCGAACGGTTGACCGATTCACTGATTTGTAATCTTAGAATCACTTGTTACGTGATTGTAATTGATTCTCATCAAATGGTTGACTAATTTGGTGATTTGTAAGCTGAGAATGGCTTGTTATGTGACTATAGTTGATTCTCATCGAACGGTTGACCAACTCGGTGATTTTTAAGCTCAAAATGGCTTGTTACATAATTGTAGCTGATTCTCATTGAACAGTTGATCAATTCGGTGATTTGTAAGCCCATAATAGCTTGTTACGTGATTATAATTGATTCTCATCGAACAGTTGACCGGTTCAATGATTTGTACGCTGAGAATGGCTTGTTACATGATTGTTGCTGATTCTAGTCAAACAGTTGACCGATTTCATGATTTGTAAGCTCAGAATGGCTTCTTATGTGATTGTAATTGATTCTGATCGAACGGTTGACCGATTCAGTGATTTGTAAGCTCATAATGGATTGGACGTGATTGTAGCTGCGTCTCATCAAACGATTGACCGATTCAATGATTTGTAAGCTCAAAATGGCTTGTTACGTGATTGTAGCTAATTCTCATCTAACGGTTGACTGATTCGATGATTTGTAAGCTCAGAATAGCTTCTTACATGATTGTAGCTGATTCTCATCAAATAGTTGACCAATTCGATGATTTGTAAGCTTGAAATGGCTTGTTACATGATTGTAATTGATTCTCATCGAACGGTTCACCGATTTGATGATTTGTATACTCAAAATGGCTTGTTAAGTGATTGTAGTTGATTCTCATCAAATGGTTGATTGATTCTATAATTTATAAGCTCAAAATAGCTTGTTATGTGATTGTAGCTGATTCTCATCAAGCAGTTGACTGATTCAATGATTTGCAAGCTTAGAATGGCTTACTACATGATTGTAATTGATTCTCATCGAACGGTTCACCGATTCGGTGATTTGTAAACTCAAAGTGACTTGTTACGTGATTGTAGTTGTTTCTCATCGAATGTTTAACCAATTCAGGGATTTGTAAGCTCAGAATGGCTTGTGACATGATTCTATTTGATTCTCATCAAATAGTTGACTGATTCAGTGACTGTAAGATCACAATAGCTTGTTACGTGATTGTAGCTAATTCTCATCAAATGATTGTCTGATTCAATGATTTGTAAGCTCAAAATAGCTTGTTACATGATTGTAGCTTATTCTAATCGAATGGTTGACTGATTCTATAATTTATAAGCTCAAAATAGCTTGTTATGTGATTGTAGCTTATTCTTATCGAACGGTTGACAGATTCAGTGATTTGCACGTTTAGAATCACTTGTTACATGATTTTAATTGATTCTCATTGAACGGCTGACCAATTCGATGATTTGTAGACTTAGAATGACTTGTTATGTGCTTGTAGTTGATTTCATCAAACAGTTGACCGATTCAATGATTTGTAAGCTCAGAATGGCTTGTTACGTGATTGTAGTTGATTCTCATCGAATGGTTAACCGATTCTATGATTTATAAGCTTAGAATGGCTTGTTACATCATTTCGACTGATTCTCATTGAATGGTTGATCGATTCAGTGATTTGTAAGCTCAGAATGGTTCACTACTTGATTATAGTTGATACTAATCGAATGATTGACCGATTTAGTGATTTGTAAGCTCAGAATGGTTTGTTATGTGATTGTAATTGATTCTCATCGAACGGTTGACCGATTCAGTGATGTGTAAGCTCAGAATGGCTTGTTATGTGATTGTAGCTGATTCTCATCGAACGATTGATCGATTCAATTATTTGTAAGCTCAGAATGGCTCATTACTTGGTTATAGCTGATTCTAATCGAATGATTGACCGATTCAGTGATTTGTAAGGTCGCAATGGCTCGTTACTTCATTAGAGCTAATTCTAATCAAACGGTTGATCGATTCGGTGATTTGTAAGCTCAAAATGGCTTGTTAGATTATTGTAATTAATTCTCATCAAACGGCTGACCGATTTGGTGATTTGTAAGCTCAGAATGGCTTGTTACGTGATTGTAATTTTTTTTCATTGAATGGTTGACTGATTCGGTGATTTGTAATCTCAAAATGGCTTGTTACATGATTGTAGCTAATTCTTATCGAACGGTTGAATGATTCGGTGATTTCTAAGATCACAATGGCTTGTTACATGAGTGTAGCTGATTCTCATCCAATAGTTGACCAATTCAATGATTTGTAAGCATAGAATGTCTCGTTATGTGATTGTAATTAATTCTCATCAAACGGTTGACCGATTTAGTTATTTGTAAGCTCATAATGGATTGTTACATGATTGTAGTTGATTCTCATCGAACGGTTGACTGTTTCAATGATTTGTAAGCTCAGAATGGCTTGTTACCTGATTGTAATTGATTCTCATTGAATGGTTGACTGATTTGGTGATTTGTAAGCTTAGAATGGCTTGATACATGATTATAATTGATTCTAACTGAACGGTTGCCCGATTTGGTGATTTGTAAGCTCAAAATGGCTTGTTACATAATTTTAAGCTGATTCTCATGGAACGGTTTGTTGTGAAATCAGGATCATCCGATAGAGAATATATGTGACTACTGTAGTGAAATAGATTACCATTGTGATTGATCTTTTCACCAGCCATTGATATATATTTATATCTTTTGAATAGTCACGTCTTGAAGAGTCATGACCATATAATAATATGACAATTATGGTAATAACCATAATTGTCTACTATAACCATAATTAACATAAATATATAATTAACTACAATAATATAATATATATCATTGCATTATAATATTATCATTACTATATTAATAATATAATAATGATAATAATATAATATAAATATCACAACTCTTCATTATTAACATTGTATAATATATATATATAACAATACGAATGAAGCTATCTCTTAACACTCCCTCTTAGCGAGTGAGTATTAAATATCAAAAATCTATCATGACATCCGCCATTTCAGGATGCACAAGTTAATGTAGTCTCGTCATGAAAATAGACTTGAATATCATGATCTCCGCACAGTCGGGACACATAATTAAGTAGTCTATCATGATATGGTTTCATTATTACACATCCAGTAATAACAAGAGTCAAGATCTCCACACAGTCGGGACACACAATTAAGTAGTCTATCTTGACACTTTGGTTAACCATTTACAAGATCGTCACCTTGAAATGTTAACCCACACACAAATGATCATTTTACACAATATTGCAATATACACATTTTTTATATTTATTCATGAATAAAAAACCCATAGAGTCACTTTGACTCTTCTCAAAGGGTGGATCCACTTTGGTTCATCCAAAGAGTGGAAATCAAACTCTCAGTTATGACAATTTAAAAAACAACAACTCAATGTTGTCTAGCCATGAACATAGCACATCATGAAAGTTTGAAACCAATAACTTAATGTTGTCTAACCATGATATAGTTAAAGCACAACAAGTAATAAATAGTGTTCAGGATACCTTCTTTTCACCTAATAAGGCTTTATTCCTCAACATACCAAGGTTATCTGAAGGTACACATCTTCTTTCTAGCAAGACACTTGGTAAGAGTATCGATTGTTTGTTCTTTAGTGAGGATGTACCTCCACTAAATTACAATTGTATGCACGATCTCATAGTCTTGGTGAATTCAAAGTATACACCATCTTGACATGTTATACTCCCTCTGAATTTGTATGACCAAGATCCTGGGGTGCCAACTTAATTTGATTTTCTAACATATAACCTTCTCACATGGTAATAACCATAATTGTCTGCTATAATTTCTTGATTACTAGAGAACCAACAAAACATGGTCTACTCCCTCTGAATCAAGATCCTCGAATGTCACTAATGTAGATCTTTTAACTTCTCCATCTATCACGAAGGCATACCCTATTTATATACTCAATTCGGTGTCACTGTAGGATGTCATTTCATACTTTCCTTCCTAAGAGAACCAATACAAATAATCTGAATAGTCATAAGGTTACATTGGCTAGCATAAGATGCATTTTGATCTTTTCCAAGGCCACAATATTAACACTCCCTCTTGGACTTGAGAGAAGATAATAAAGACCTCTAGTATTCTATCCACGTGCATCTCATCGATGATTCTATCCACAAGTTCCCACTATTATAATCTCAGATTTGTTTTACCTTCAATTGTGAACTCCCTCTTAATCAATACAATTGAGATTGTCACAAGTTAAGTGAACCATATTCTCCCTCTGAAGCTTAAGTTCATCAACTTCTTGACCTCTTGAAAATGTCAGACTTTCTCTGAATCTGAATTTTATATGCTTTTGTCCTGAAAGTATGTCAGAGATAGATTACAAATAGTTTATAAAGCTAAACTATCTCGTACAAAAATACAAATGATAGAAGCATACAAGATTTAATATTTAATGAATTACAAATTGAAAATTTATATGCATTAATAAAACATGAAATACTTATCTTAAATTTCAAATATTTTCAAGTATTTCCTTTCGTAAGGTGAGCCCATTAATACGATACTCGTACTCATTGTACTTGATATCAATGTATCTCACAAGAAATGAGGATGCATCAACATCTCTACATCCTGCCAAATTCTTTCACGTCCTTGTGATTGAAACTCTCACAGATAAGAAGTCATGGTTTGCAGATTCCATGCTAGGAGATAATGCATATGCAAGCCTTTCCAAACTGCTCTCCCCAAGCAAGTCAAAAGCCCCATGGTACGTAGGATGATCAGATCTTGACATGAAACTTGGCCTTTTCATTTAGTCTACACAACAACAAATAAGCCCTCTAAAAAGTATATCCATGATTGGGTCAAGCAATTGCAGGAGTATTTGATCTCCTTTGATTCTTAGGAAGCTTAAAAACTCCTTCCCCAACTCATTACTTAAAATGATTGTCCAATTTATTGCAATGTTCTCCTGCTAAATGGTTTCTACTTCAATTTACCTTTATTTCAGCTTGCAACATTAATAATGCAATTATTAATGTTTTCTAAAGTTCAACAAAAAATCTCAAATAGCCCTCCAACTTTAATATTGCAATTGTTTTGAACATTCTCATTTACTACCAAGGGTTGAAGTCGCAACAAATATCCACAACAATAACTATGCATAGACATGAATTATCAATATGTTGTGAAGGTAAATTTGTGTTGCGATTGTCCATATAGAATAGCGACCTTGCATTGGATAGAATATATAGTTACTTGAATAATTATGATTGCCTCCTCTAATCGTCTTCTTATAAGCATGCAGTTTAATCATTAGTTGATGCTATCCATGATCATATTTAAGATATGCATCCTTTGTCGATTTTATCCTTCAATCTTATTAAGCACTGTAGTTGTTTCTAATATTGAAATTTAATTTGCTCCATATATGAATTACTCTATATAATGCTCAACCTTTGAACAACCCCTTATTGCAGATAGGATTAGGTGATGTTGACTCAAACTTATATATTTCACAGATTGGATATACAAAATATTGACAAGATAATGGATTGTTTGCACTACCAATTTTATGTGTAGCTTTTCTTTACTATGCAGATAGCTCTATATCCTGATGATTATGTGTTCTTTGTTGCCAAGTAATGGTCATCTGTCACTTAGCAATTATTTTCTCCCATCAATGCATTTTATGAGTATATTAGTCAACGTCTACAAATGGCCCTCCTCACATCGTTGATGGAATATGTATTTGTCTTATATACTGATGGTAGATGTCGATTAGCTTGAAGTTGAGTCCCCCACTCGATTGAATGTTGGGCGACTTCTTCATCTTCAATGCATGCTCATGTTTGATAATATTAAGGGTTACATATCAAAAAAAATCCTACTCACTATGGCTATCTCCATGTCTATCTTAGTGGCTTCCACATCATATAGAGCCTGCGCCTAGGAGTATTCATGTCGTCTGAGTTTCTATGATCCAAATCTCTCATTCTCTCCACCGTATAAATCCCTACATCAGGTTATCGCATCTTCTACGCGAGTAGGGACACAAAAAATCCAACATGAGTGGCATGTTGCAGATCAGAAGGCGATAACACCACGGTGAACAACACATAACATAATATGACATGGGATCTCAATAAACCAGTGAGAGTCACAACTCGTAGACAAATAACAAGTCCACTAGCTTTTGTACTCATATCAAAACTAGAACACCGACCGTGAGTACACAAGCCCCACAAATGAAATGACAATTAGCACAACAAAGTGCATCCATCAATCCCGAAGAACCTTTGATCTGTTTACCGCTGCTACTCTTAGTACAACCATGATCCACAATGAGGGCAAGTCTCGAGCATCCACGTGAGGAGATATAACATTTTGTTGAAATATATCTCTGCCAAACTGAATGTGAATTCATCGAATCATCCCTTCTTCGCAGTTGGTATTGGTATGATGGTGTTTCGATTCAAGGAGATTGTGATGTGTAAGTCATCCATTACAAAACAATATATATAACTTATAATAACTATTGTCTTCCTCTAATTTCCTTTATCACCACATATTCCATCATGGATGTTGCGTGTGACTTCATTCGTGTAAATGTTGTTTGTCAACTGTTCTCCATAGGTATTTGTTTGTAGTTACGTTGGACCATATTATCTATCCATCAATAATATTATTTGTAATTTCCTAGGTGCCGACGAGAGTTCGAGTCAATCCATTCCACCATGCTCAGATTTTGCTGATTTAAATGGAATTTCCCTGATTGTCTTAGAAATGTTGTGTGTCCCAACTATATATCTTGCAACATCATTCTCTAAAATGATTGATATGATTTATAGCTCCATCTCCAACACTCTATGTTCAGCACATGCTCAACACTCTTACCATGATCGTTGGTGTGTTATTCTATTCATTTCCATTGTATGTGATGATTATCGCACTTAAGTAATTGTTGACAGTCGGTTATATCCATAGATCATCTGGGCATTGCGGTGATGTATCCCAGGATTTATCATCTAATTTTAATAATTTATTCTATTTCCTTCTTCCCTACCGTGACTAGTATCCTCTTGATTTGATGTGCTATCTTCTCTCTGCAATACTTTGCTCCAATATATTTTCTCTTATAGGTTAGGCTCTGATACCATATTGTGAAATCTGGATCGTCCTATAGAGAATATATGTGACTACTGTAGTGAAATAGATTACCATTGTGATTGATCTTTTCACCAGCCATTGATATATATTTATATCTTTTGAATAGTCACGTCTTGAAGAGTCATGACCATATAATAATATAACAATTATGGTAATAACCATAATTGTCTACTATAACCATAATTAACATAAATATATAATTAACTACAATAATATAATATATATCATTGCATTATAATATTATCATTACTATATTAATATTATAATAATGATAATAATATAATATAAATATCACAACTCTTCATTATTAACATTGTATAATATATATATATATAACAATACGAATGAAGCTATCTCTTAACACGGTTGACTGATTCAGTGATTTCTAAGATCAAAATGGCTTGTTATGTGATTGTAGTTGATTCTCATCAAACAGTTGACCAATTCAGTGATTTGTAAGCATAAAAAGTCTCTTTATCTGATTGTAATTGATTCTCATCGAACGGTTGACTGATTCGGTGATTTGTAAGCTCAGAATGGCTTATTAGATGGTTGTAGTTGATACTCATCGAATAGTTGACCATTTTGATGATTTGTAAGCTTAGAATGGCTTGTTACTTGATTGTAATTGATTCTCATCAAGCAGTTGACCGATTGGGTGATTTGCAATCTCAGAATGGCTTGTTACATGATTGTATCTAATTCTCATCAAATGGTTGACTGATTCGGTGATTTGTAATTTCATAATGGCTTGTTAAGTAATTGTAGTCGATTCTCATCAAACGATTGACCGATTCAATGATTTGTAAGCTTAGAATGGCTTGTTACATGATTTTAGCTGATTCTCATCAAACGGTCGATCGATTCGGTGATTTGTAAGCTCAAAATGTCTTGTTACATGATTGTAATTGATTCTCATTGAATGGTTGACCCATTTCATGATTTGTAAGCTTAGAATCGCTTGTTACATAATTGTAGCTGATTCTCATCAAACGGTTGACCGATTTCATGATTTGTAAGCTCGAAATGGCTTGTTACATGATTGTAATTTATTCTCACCTAACAGTTGACCAATTTGGTGATTTGTAAGCTCAAAATTGATTGTTACATGCTTGTAGCTTATTCTCATCGAATGATTGACCGATTCGGTGATGTGTAAGCTTAGAATGGCTTGTTAAATGATTGTAGGTGACTCGCACTGAATGGTTGACTGATTTAGTGATTTGTAAGCTCCAAATGGATTGTTACTTTATTATAGTTGAGTCTCATCGAACGGTTGACCGATTTGGTGATTTGTAAGCTTAGAATGGCTTGTTACATGATTGTAGCTGATTTTCATCAAACGGTTGATTGATTCGGTGATTTGTAAGCTCAAAATGACTTGTTACATGATTGTAATTGATTCTCATCAAACGATTGACCGATTTAGTTATTTATAAGCTCATAATGGCTTATTATGTGATTGTAGCTGATTCTCATCAAACGGTTGACCGATTCGATGATTTGTAAGCCCAGATTGTTACGTGATTGTAATTAATTCTCATCATATGGTTGACCGATTTGATGATTTGTAAGCCCAGATTGTTACGTGATTGTAATTAATTCTCATCATACGGTTGACTGATTCGGTGATTTGTAATCTCAGAATGGCTTGTTACGTGATTGTAGCTAATTCTCAGCAAAGGGTTGACCGATTCGGTGATTTGTAAGCTCAGAATGGCTTGTTACGTGATTATAGTTGATTCTCATCAAACAGTTGACCGATTCGGTGATTTGTAAGCTTAGAATGGCTTGGTACATGATTGTAGCTGATTCTTATCAAACGATTGACGGATTCTGTGATTTGTAACTCAGAATGGCTTGTTACATGATTGTAATTGATTCTCATCGAACAATTGACCGATTCAGTGATTTGTAAGCTCAGAATGGCTTGTTACGTTATTGTAACTGATTATCATCGAACAGTTAACCGATTAGAGCTTGTTACATGATTTTAATTGATTCTCATCGAACGGTTGACCGATTTGGTGATTTGTAAGCTTAGAATATCTTATTACATGGTTGTAGCTGATTCTCATCAAATGATTGACTAATTCATTGAAATTTGTAAGCTCAGAATGGCTTGTTACATGATTGTAATTGATTTTCATCGAACGGTTGACCTACTCGGTGATTTGTAAGCTCAAAATGATTTGTTATGTGATTGTAGGTGATTCTCATCAAACGGTTGACCGATTTGGTGATGTGTAAGCTCAAAATGGGTTGTTACATGATTGTAGCTGATTTGCATCAAACGGTTGACCGAGTCGGTGATTTATAAGCTAAGAATGGCTTTTTACATGATTGTAGTTGATTCTCATCGAAAGGTTGACCAATCCAGTGATTTGTATGCTCAGAATGGCTTGTTACGTGATTCTATTTGATTCTCATCAAATGGTTGATCGATTCAGTGATTGTAAACTCACAATAGCTTGTTACATGATTGTAGCTGATTCTCATCAAACGATGGATGGATTTGATGATTTGTATTCTCAAAATGGCTTGTTATGTGATTGTAATTGATTCTCATTGAATGGTTGAATGATTCTATAATTCATCAGCTCAGAATAGCTTGTTACACAATTATAGCTGATTCTCATCAAGCGGTTGACCGATTCAGTGATTTGCACGCTCAGAATGGCTTGTTACATGATTGTAATTGATTCTTATCAAACGGTTCACCGATTCAGTGGTTTGTAAACTTAAAATGACTTGTTACGTGATTGTACCTAATTCTCATCGAATGTTTAACCAATTCGGTGATTTGTAAGCTCAGAATGGCTTGTTACATGATTCTATTTGATTCTCATCAAACAATTAACTGATTCAGTGACTGTAAGCTCACAATAGCTTATTACATGCTTGTAGTTGATTCTCATCGAACGACTGACTGATTCGACAATTTGTAAGCTCAAAATGGCTTGTTACGTGATTCTAGCTGATTCTTATTGAATGGTTGACCGATTCTGTAATTTATAAGCTCAAAATAGCTTGTTACATGATTGTAGCTTATTCTCATCGAGCGGTTGACCGATTCGGTGATTTGCACACTCAGAATGGCTTGTTACATGATTGTAATTGATTCTGATTAAACGGTTCACTGATTCAGTTAATTATAAACTTAGAATGACTTGTTATGTGCTTGTAGCTGATTTCATCAAATGGTTGACCGATTTGATGATTTGTAAGCTCAGAATGGCTTGATACGTGATTGTAGCTGATTCTCATCGAACGGTTAACCGATTTGGTGATTTATAAGCTCAAAATTGCTTGTTACGTGATTGTGGCTGATTCTCATCGAATGGTTGACCGATTCAGTGATTTGTGAGCTCAGAATGGATCATTATTTGATTATAGCTGATTCTAATCAAATGATTGATCAATTTAGTGATTTCTAAGCTCAGAATGGTTTGTTATGTGATTGTAATTGATTCTCACCGAACAGTTGACCGATTCACTGATGTGTAAGCTCAGAATGCCTTGTTATGTGATTGTAGCTGATTCTCATCGAACGGTTGACCGATTCAGTGATTTGTAAGCTCAGAATGGCTCATTACTTGGTTATAGCTGATTCTAATCGAACGGTTGACCGATTCGGTGATTTGTAAGCTCACAATGGCTCCTTACTTCATTATAGCTAATTCTAATCAAACGGTTGACTGATTTGGTGATTTGTAAGCTTAGAATGGCTTGTTACGTGATTCTACTTCATTCTCATCGAACTGTTGATCGACTTGGTGATTTGTAAGCTCAGAATGACTTGTTACGTGATTGTAATTGATTCTCATCAAACATTTGACCAATTCGGTGATTTGTATGCTCTGAATGGCTTGTTACGTGATTGTAATTGATTCTCATCGAACAATTGACCGATTCGATGATTTATAAGCTTAGAATGGCTTGTTACATCATTGTAGCCGATTCTCATCAAACGGTTGATCGATTCAGTGATTTGTAAGCTCAAAATGGCTTGTTACATGATTCTACCTGATTCTCATCAAATAGTTGATAGATTCGGTGACCTGTAAGCTCAAAATGGCTTGTTACATGATTGGAGCTAATTCTCATCGAATGGTTGACTGATTCGGTAATTTGTAAGCTCAAAATGGCTTGTTACATGATTGTACCTGATTCTTATCAAATAGTTGACAGATTCAGTGAGTTGTCAGCTCAGAATGGCTTGTTACGTGATTGTAATTGATTCTCATTGAATGGTTGACCGATTTGTTGATTTGTAAGCTCTGAATGGATTGATACTTGATTATAGCTGATCCTCATCAAACAGTTGACCGATTCGATGATTTGTAAGCTCAAAATGACTTTTTTCATGATTGTAATTGATTCTCATCAAACGGTTGACCGATTCAGTGATTTGTAAGTTCAAAATGGCTTGTTACATGATTGTAGTTGATTCTCAATGAACGGTTGACCGATTTAGTGATTTGTAAGCTTAGAATGGATTGTTACGTAATTGTTAGTGATTCTCATCGAATGGTTGACAAATTCGGGGATTTGTAAGCTCAAAAATTCTTGTTAGGTGATTTTAATTGATTTTCATCGAGGGGTTGACCAATTCAGTGATTTGTAAGCTCAAAATGGCTTGTTACGTAAATGTAGCTAATTCTCATCGAACGGTTGACTGATTCAGTGATTTGTAACTCAGAATTGTTTGTTAGGTGATTGTAATTGATTCTCATCGAAAGGTTGATTGATTTGGTGATTTGTAACCTCAGAATGGCTTTTTATGTGATTGTAGCTGATTCTGTTTGAACGGTTGACCGATTCAGTGATTTGTAAGCTCAAAATGGCTTGTTAAGTGATTATAGTTGATTCTCATCAAGCGATTGACCGATTAGAGCTTGTTACATGATTTTAACTAAGTGTCATCGAACGGTTGACTGATTCGGTGATTTGTAAGCTCAATATGTTTTGTTACATGATTGTAGCTAATTCTCATCAAATGATTGACCAATTTGGTGATTTGTAAGCTCAAAATGGCTTGTTATGTCATTATAATTGATTCTCATCAAACAATTGATCGATTCGGTGATTTGTAAGCTCACAATTGCTTGTTACATGATTGTAGCTAATTCTCATCGAACGATTGACCGATTCGATAATTTGTAAGCTCAGAATGGCTTGTTACATGATTGTAGTTGATTCTCATCAAATGGTAGACTAATTCTATGATTTATAAGCTCAGAATGCCTTGTTATGTGATTGTAGCTGATTCTCATTGAATGGTTGACCGATTTGGTGATTTGTAAGCTTGAAATGGCTTGTTACATGATTGTAGCTGATTCCCATCAAACGGTTAATTGATTCAGTGATTTTTAAGCTCAGAGTGGCTTGTGGCATGATTGTAGCTGATTCTCATTAAGCAGTTGACTGATTCATTGATTTCCAAGCTCAGAATGGCTTGTTACATGATTGTAATTGATTCTCATTGAACGGTTCACCGATTCGGTGATTTGTAAACTCAAAATGACTTGTTACATGATTGTAGCTCATTCTCATCAAACGGTTGACCGATTCGATGATTTGTAAGCTCAGAATCACTTGTTATTTGATTGTAGCTTATTCTCATCGAACGGTTGATCGATTTGGTGATTTATAAGCTTAGAATGGCTTGTTACGTGATTGTAGATCATTCTCATCGAATAGTTGACCGATTTGGTGAATTGTAAGCTTAGAATGGCTTGTTAAGTGATTGTAGCCAATTCTAATCAAATGGTTGACCGAAACAGTGATTTATAAGCTAAGAATGGCTTGTTACATGATTGTAGCTAATTTTCATCGAACAGTTGACTGATTTGGTGATTTGTAAGCTTAGAATGGCTTGTTACATGATTGTAATTGAATCTCATTGAATGGTTGACTGATTTGGTTATTTATAAGCTTAGAATAGCTTGTTACATCATTGTAGCTGATTGTGATCGAACAGTTGATCTATTCGGTGATTTGTAAGCTCAGAATGGCTTGTCACGTGATTGTAATTGAGTCTCATTGAACGGTTGACCGATTTGATGATTTCTAAGCTCAAAATGGTTTGTTACATTATTGTAGCTAATTCTCATCAAACAGTTGATCGATTTAGTGATGTGTAAGCTTAGAATGGCTTGTTACATGATTGTAGCTGATTTGTATCGAATGGTTGATTGATCGATGGTTTATAAGCTAAGAATGGCTTGTTACATGATTGTAGCTAATTCTCATCGAATGGTTGACCAATTTAGTGATTTGTGAGCTCAGAATGGCTATATACATGATTCTATTTGATTCTCATCAAATAGTTGATCGATTCAGTGATTGTAAGCTCACAATATCTTGTTAGGTGATTGTAGCTCATTCTATTTGAAAGATTGACTGATTCAATGCTTTGTAAGCTAAAAATGGCTTGTTACGTGATTATAGTTGATTCTCATCGAACGGTTGACCAATTCGGTGATTAGTAAACACAGAATGGCTTGTTACATGATTATAGCTGATTCTCATCAAACAGTTGACCAATTTGGTGATTAGTAAATACAGAATGGCTTGTTATGTGATTGTAGCTAATTTTCATCGAACGGTTGACCGATTCAGTAATTTGTAAGCTTAGAATGGCTTGTTATGTGATTGTAGCTGATTCTCATTGAATGATTGACCAATTCAGTGATTTGTAAGCTCAGAATGGCTTGTTACATGATTGTAATTGATTCTCATTGAACGGTTGACTGATTAGGTGATTTGTAAGCTCAGAATGGCTTGTTACATAATTGTAATTGATTCTCATCGAATGATTGACTGATTTAATGATTTGTAAGTCCAAAATGGCTTATTACGTTACTTTTGGTGATTCTCATCGAAAGGTTGACTGATTCGGTGATGTGTAAGCTCAGAATGGCTTGTTATGTTATTTTAGTTGATTCGCATCGAAAGGTTGACCGATTCGGTGCTTTATAAGCTTAGAATGGCTTGTTACATGATTGTAGCTGATTCTCATCGAATGATTGACCAATTTAGTGTCTTGTAAGCTTAGAATGGCTTATTATGTGATTGTAATTGATTCTCATTAAGGGTTGACCGATTCAGTGATTTGTAAGCTCGTAATGGCTTGTTATGTGATTGTAGCTAATTCTCATCGAATGATTGACCAGTTCGATGATTTGTAAGCTCAGAATGGCTTGTTACGTGATTGTACCTAATTCTCATTGAATGGTTGACTGATTCTATGATTTATAAACTCAGAATGGCTTGTTACATGATTGTAGCTAATTCTCATTCAATGGTTGATCGATTTGATGATTTGTAAGCTCAGAATGGCTTGTTACGTGATTATAGTTGATTCTCATCAAACGATTAACCGATTCGATGATTTGTAAGCTCAAAATGGCTTGCTACGTGATTATAGCTGATTCTCACCAAACAATTCACCGATTTGGTGATTTGCAAGCTCAAAATGGCTTGTTACTTGATTAGAGCTTATTCTCATCAAACGGTTGACCAGTTCAATGATTTCTAAGCTCAGAATGGCTTGTTACATGATTGTAGCTAATTCTCATTGAACAGTTGACCGATTTGGTGATTTGTAAGCTCAAAATGGCTTGTTACATGATTGTAGCTAATTCTCAATGAATGGTTGACCGATTCAGTGATTTGTAACCTCAAAATTACTTGTTACATGATTGTAATTGAGTCTCATCGAACGGTTGACCGGTTCGGTGATTTGTAAGCTTAGAATGTCTTGTTACCTGAGTGTAGCTGATTCTCATTGATTGGTTGACCGATTCTTTGATTTGTAAGCTCATATTGGCTTGTGACTTGGTTGTACCTGATTCTCATTGAACAGTTGACCAATTCAGTGATTTGAAAGCTTAGAATGGCTTGTTATGTGATTGTAATTAATTCTCATCGAATGGTTGACCGATTTAGTGATTTAAAAGCTCATAATGGCTTGTTACATTATTGTAGTTGATTCTCCTCAAACGGTTGACCAATTCGATGATTTTTAAGTGTATAGGGAAAAATGGAACCTTAGTAATGTACCTAACATTCAACACTATTCATTTGCAATATTGTTGTTTTGAATTGAAATAGCATAAATAAATTTGGAAATACTTGAAAATTAATTAGGTCAAGATACATACCTTATCATGAAATTTATTTAGAAATACCTATTCTAAAGTCTATGTGAAGTTTCAAAAGATTCTGCAACCAGATCTGTGTTTAGAAAGCTGAGATGGAGAAAACCCAGAAAAGTTTCATCTTTCCAGTAGCAGGTTAACTTTGACCTTCATAAAAGGTCAAAGACTACATTTTTATTCTAAAGGTTGATTCTAGCTTTGTTCGTAGATCTTAGAAATTTGGCAAAAAGGGTACTCAAATCTGTCCTCTGATTCTCGAAATAGTGACTGTAGATATCTGAAAAAGGGGTTTTTGGGGTGGCTATATAGGGTTTTACCTTAGTCAAACCCCCATTTTGGTGATCTCCACCTCCACGAATAGCCGATTGAAATAGAATGTGTTTGTGTATGTATTGAAAGTGTAATGCCAAGATCTAATCCTCTAGATCAAAACCCTAGCATGAATATGTATGAAACAATAATGCATAGATTTGAATGAGATAGAAAAGCATACCAAGCCCCCAAGGCTAAAGTACTTCTACAAAACTCACAATCCGTAATTCCTACTCCATGATTGTATCTTTGAATGCTTGAAAGTTGATAATGGTGGATCAAGGAAGAAGGAATCTCTCTTCCTCCAAATATGTGTTCACAAAGACACTTGATGTCAATAATGGCTTGATCTTCTATATCATCCTCTTGCTATCTTGCATCTTCACCATTCCTTGCTTGCTTGAAATCTTCTTGCTCATGAAATTAACTCCTTGAGAGAACTTGATCATGAGAATGCTCAGTTGTACTTGGTGAAAATGAATGCAAATGAGAGTCTTTATATAGAGGTTTCAAGGTGAGGCTCCTAAAGCAATGTGAGGACCCATAATTCAAATTTCACCTAGAATTAAAGGTCCAATCACAATAACCAACTAAGGAGGGAAAATAATTAAATAAATTTTGAATTAAAACCTTTTCACACTTAGATCTGAGGGCCTGACATTGATTTTGGGGCCCATCGGGACCAAATTTGAAAGAGGGGCACAAATTCTGGAGGAGGTCAGAATCGAGGTTGTAACTGACCTAGTCAAGATTGAGCTCAATTTTGACCTAGTTAGGATCGAGCTTGATCCTGACCTAGTCAGGAACAAACTCAATTTTGACCCTATGGGCCCAGATCCAGCCAGAATCAGGACAGGAGGTCCCAAGGATGCCCAGAGACCTAGAAATGATACCAGAAAGAGACAAAATACCATGGATAGGCATAAAATCCCATGATGACTATGATGAAGGCTAGGAGGACCTATTTATAAGTCCTACCTAGAAAATAGAGCCATGGAAGAGGGAAATTAAGAAGAATCATCAGGATCTTAACACTATTTTCACTTAGAATGAAGAAGATAAGTGCATAATGCATCCTAAATGCAAGTCTATCATGATAAATGTACTAAAATAGGCTGCTAAACCTATCAAGATGGAAGTGCTTCCATTTTAAGATGATACATTTAGCCCCCACTTTAGCTTAGATATGACACTACATGAATATGAAAGCTAAAGTAAGAAAACATCATAGTAAATAAAAAGGATATAGCCGAGTCCTTGATGTAAAGATCCTGTAGAAAAACTGTTAGAACCTGCAACACACAAGGTTAATGAAAATCCATAAATCACCTAAATCTCACTATATGATAATTTGAGAAGTATATAGAGCCCCTTATGCCCCCCTATTTCAGCTTTCTACTTCGGAAGGATGAAAAAAGGTTACTGAGGGATGTGGGACTGTACTGGGTATCAGTCCTTCCATAGATCTGACTACACTGAGCCATGCTATTAGCTCTGATAAAGAGGTGGGATGAGGATACATGCTCCTTCCATCTTCCCTCTAGTGAGATTATAGTGACCTTAGAGGATGTCTACAAGATCATGCGACTTCCAGTCTGAGGGGAGATCATCAGACCCAGAGCACAACATGGTTATGAGGAGATCCATGCAAACACTAAGTATTGTACAGGAGTGCTTCCATAGATGCAAACTTGGTCAAATCAGATCCTACTATCTTCCATACTGTCAGGCCCTACACCTTTAGTATGGAAGGTGATGTTGTGTATAGTATCCTTGGTTGTGTTACCCAACTCAAAGGGTACCATATTTTGTTCACCTCTAACACATCTCATATAGAGGCTGGAGAGAGATAGGACCATGTTCTCATGGGGTCGTAGCATGCTAGCTCAGCTATACCATGAGCTAGGTCAGCTAGTGAGGTATCAACAGGAGAGTTTGTCGACATGCACACTTTTGTAGATTTGGATATTTGAGAATTTCACATGTACACATCCATAGGGAGTTCCCATGATGGTAGATACAAGTATAGAGAAAGACTTCACATATCCTTTGTGAGATGTTTAGCAGTTTGGGGATATTCTCTACTGGAGAGTATATCTAGACCGCATTGCCAACACCAATGTGATAAGGAGACCCTACTACCGGATGATAGAGTGGCCTAATACATGATTCCATATGAGACATTCATAGCAGTGTAAATTGCTAGAGGGTCATCAGAGTCATATAGTGATGCCCTACTATTATGATCGAGTGATGAGGTAGTTCAACCTATTACAGGGAGTCCCTAAGGTAGTACCTTGCTATGTACATCCGATGAGATATTATCAAAGACTTGACACCATATGCCGACCATAGATAGAAGACATAGAGGATAGCAATATAGAGGAGATAGAGGATATAAAGGTACCATCAAATGTAGCCTATTCAGGCATGAGCCAAGATTACATCAGGTACTAGAGTTTAGAGGGCATTCATCTTATCTTTCCTAAGGTTATCTCATAGGTGATCCAGGCTTTACAAAGGGGACACACTGAGATAGTGGAGCCATAAATGAGGATGAGGACATTAGAGATGAGGAGGAGCACATCCTTGAGTGAGATCCCATGGAGGAGGAGAGAGTAGATAGAGTAGAGGAGAGAGTGGAGGACATGCCCTTAGCTATTGATACTAGTGCATATATACCTATTACTCATGCATCACCACTAAGATCACGACGGCCCCCATGGCCCCACATAGAGACACCACCACCAAGGCCTAGATATAGAGAGTGTGGAGAGATTAGTCACTCCAGCCCCCACCATCTAGACACTTTAGTGATGTTCAGGAGGGAGACCCAGGTATGAAATTTGATTTGAATATGTGATTTGATTTGAGATAGACAGGATACTAGACCGATAAAAAAATTTTCTTTCTACAGCTAGCATAGCGGAGTGGAGGAGATTTGTATCCAAGGTCCTCAAGGATACAATTATATCCTACCAAATACCAACTGATGAGCAAGAGTCTTCTATCGGTTGCAGAGATCCCGACAAGCATGCCGACATCTTTGTATGTATCCAGTGAGAGCTGAGATTGTGTAGAGAAAGAGAGGAGATGTTGATGGCAGAGGTGCAAGGTCTCTAAGGATGTGTACAGGGTATGAGAATATCCAAGAGCCATACATAAACACACAAATCTTCATCTTCCCACCACAGAGAAGAGAGATCCTGGAGTCATCAGCAATTAGAGTGACATAGTGATAGACGTAATGATAGATAGGGCCATTAGCCGCATATGTATCAAAACTTGAAAAACTCTTTTTGATGAATGAAAAAATTTCTCTACTAATTAGTTCTATGTTTGATTACTATGCTTTCATCAGTATAAAACTTAATAGAAAGAAAGGAAGAAAGAAAGTGCATAAATATATTCAATATGTAATTTTTACTAAAACTACATAACCTATAAAATGAATCTTTATAAGGAATACATAAATGCACACAAAACAAATGAAATTAAGGATAATAACATTTAAGATGCATAATATTAATGGGTTCCTTAAAAGAAACACTATCCATATTAGCAATTTTATAAGCACCTGAACCAAAGTCTTTAATAACAACAAAAGGTCCTGTTACCCCAAATTTTTCCCGTTCCATACAAATTTGGTTAGGCTAGATTCTATCCAGGGTCTACATTTTAACTCCTGATTGAAACCTCTAAGAAATTTTCATGGCCTTGCGTCTTGTCTTCTGGTCTCTGCAAGCACTCAACAATCTAGTTTGAAGCCCTTTTTATTTGAAATTCTAGCCGTTGGAGGCAAGAAACCCTGAAAACCCTAGGGCTTGTTCTAATTTGCCATTACCTTTTTGGGCCACTTAAGTCTCCATTTCCCATGTGCGCTTTATATCTGGAAAGCTAGTTGCAAGATATCTAAAGCTCAAGAGAATATGCCTTTTAGTTCCCCGATCCCGTGACTACCTTATCTCTTAATCTCCTGATCAGATAGAATATTCCACTTTCATTCAATGACTTAGCGATTGCCCCTTTTAGTCACCAAGTCTCAGTAAGTTTTCTCAAGATCTAGTGACTTCTGTAACAAACTTTGTAAGAAAGGCTATAGTCACGTGGTCTCTAGATGGAGACTTCCTTTGGCTAGGTAATCTCTGAATGATTTATTAAAGTGATGTTTTACTTTGTGATTGTGATTTTCTCTTTAGTCACTAAGTCTCCAAATAGAGGTGCGGTCTTCTTTCGCAGTCGTCTCCAAGTCTCCAAGTCTTCATGCAGTTAGTCATTTCATTCAGCGATTTAGAATTCCTTTGGTGATGTTATCTCCCAAAGATGGTAGTTATCTCTTACCTGATTAGCGATTCAGTGACACGGTTGTCTCCAAATCTCCAAATGCGGTGACTAAGTGATAAATGATTCTAAGACTCAGCGACAACTGTAGGATGCAAATTTGATCGATGGATGACGTGTAATCTTAGAACTAAACTATGGTTTGAGAAATCTTTTAGTAACTCTAAGAATATGGTTTTTGCCAAGTCTCTAGATGAAACTAAGGTTGGAAAAAGTATATCACGACTGCAAGATTTGTACAGTCACGTGATCTCTAGATTTGCTTGGGTTGAGGTAAGGTTAATGTTATGGCTAAATCCAGTGGTTACCCTCCTCATTCAGCGACCTCACGACTATATGGTCTCAAAGTCTTAGGTTCCTGATGGTTAAGTCCCTAACCTTGAGTGATTCAGTGACACGGTTAGTCTCGTGGTTGCCGAATCAAATAGTTAAGTCAAGAATTCTTTTGTGACTTAATATAGACAGTAGGATAGAAGAAAAAAAAAAAAAAAATCAATGCTAGTCACAAGATCTCAGAAGGAAGGTTGAAAAGTTAGAAAGCTTTAGCGATTAAGAGACTTCCTTTGGTCACTGAATCTCCAAATGATCGGCATTCAAGGTCTTGGGAGAGTTTAAGTCTTTCAGCGATTCAGCAACTAAAAGTAGTCTCGTATTCTCATGATCTAACTCATGGTTAAGATCTTATTCAATGATCACGAGAATACTCTAGTCACTTATTCTCTAGATTTGACCACAATTTATGTTGGGTCTTTGAATCCCTTTAGTCACGAAGTCTCAAGAAGGCAATGAGTTAAGTTAAAATGTCTCAAGACTTGGAGGTTTAAGTGTTGTCACGAGGTCTCTAAATAATATTTAGCGATCAAGTGATTGTGTGTTCGCAAGATCTCCTATTTCTGGCAATCAAGTCCTAAGCATCCAATGATCTGACAAAGTGGTTATTTTTGTTTGGCAGTCTCAGCTCTAAGGTAGTTAAAGATCAAGTAAGATCTACGACTAGTGCATGATCTTAAGGAATCTTCTGAGCTCATGAGATCATGTGACAGCCGTCGATTGTGTATCAAGCCATGAGGGAAAGTTGAGTGGGTCCTATGCTAGATAATATAAGGTGTCTATAGGTCAAGCAATAATATCATGACAAGTGGTAGGGCGAGCCCAGTTCTTCAAGGTTGTAGTCACTAAGTCTCTAGTTTTCCTGGCAGCTATAATAACATTCAGAGATCCAGCAACTATGTGTTCTTGTAATCTCCTATTCCTAATGGTTATGTTCCAAACATTTAGAGACTTAGTGACATGGTTATCTCCTAGTCTTGTGATGCAGTGGTTAAGTTATAAAAGGTCGTGAGATTCAACACCTAAAGGAAAAAGAAGGCCCGAGGTTAAATGCAGAGTTAAGGTTAAGAATATAAGTGGTACCCGGGTAAAATAGAAGATCTGACAGCTGCATTTTAAAATGAGATCGGGTTTAAATATCAGTCATTGATGAGGATAAATCTTGGCACCACCTATGACTATTTTATATTTTAAAATTCAAATATCTAAGAGTACCAGATTTGAATAGTGACGGCGAGCCCGAGTTGCAAAGAGGTAGATGGATCAAGGTAGTTTGTCTACAAGTAGATACATTACAGGGATGAGCACGCAAACTAATATCTAATCGGTTGGGATATTTTCATGGGCATTTATGATCAAAATTAATAGAATTAGGTTTTTTATTATTCTATGAAAATCTGTGTAACCCTAATTAGGTTTTGCTCTTGCCTACGTGCAATTGAGGAGGTGTATATAATTGTTTTTTGGAGCTTTTAAAGCTCAAAGTTTACATTTTGTAAAAAGAGTTTTTCTCTTTCTAGGAGTTATTTGTGGCATTCTTTTTGCCTTCTGACTTTTACAGGTTGTGATCTTTCATTGAAATCTCAGATTTAATAGAGGCTATCTGTGGCATTTGTTCTACCCTCTGGTCTTTCCCTTGTCTATATTTCTCTTATTGAATATAATATATTGGCTTTGTTAGAGAAATCTTGGAGTTCTAGGGCCCTTCTTTCTTTTAGCTTATATGTGCACTATTGTGTCTGATTTGATTTGAATGAGTTTGTGGGTATACTTTAGCCCCCTGTCATTCTATCTCATTCCTGTGCCCTTTTTCTGAAGAGAACGTCTGCTTGCAAGTCACAGTTTATGTCTTCTATCCAGACCCCTCTATGAAACACTTATGCAAGCCTATTTAGAAAGATCATGTTCTATTAGATTTGAGAGCTTTCATTCTAGTTTGGTCAGTGTATTGTGTTCATTTCATTTTAGTGTATCACCTAGTAGGTAGTTTGCTTTCAGTCATTTCCCTTTTAAGCATTCCTTCTATCCTTTTCCCCTTAAGAATTTATTTTCCTATCAAAAAGCAGATTAAGGTGATTATCCAAGAGAAACTAGCCTAGAACCTAGAGGTCTCATCTCGGTTAGCATAGGTCCCACAACCTAGAGATGATTCCCATGTTATACTAAGTTATCAAGACCAAGAGAGCTTGAAACAAGGGTGCAAACTTAGTGTATAACAGGTCTAAGCCAATTAGGGCTAAATTTTCCTTTTTCACCTTGTAAAGCATTCACATTTCATTGATTCTCATAAAGGACTAAATCACCAACCATAAATGTTGGTTCAATTACCTTATGATTGTATTGTTTCTGAAGAGATTTATGATAAGCTTTTATATGTTCTAATGCATGTATTTGTTGTTCATCCAACATTTCTAATTCTTGTAAGTGTTGTTCATGAAAAGTATCTTTATCAATTATCCCATGAAATGAAACATGTAAAGAAGGTATTTCTAGTTCCAAAGGCATAATAGCATCAATACCATAGACTAGGTTGTAAGGAGAAGTACCTGTGGTAGTACAAACACTAGTCCTATAGGCCCATAAAGCATAAGTCAATTGAGTATGCCAATCTTTTGCATGCTTATTAACTATTTTTCACAAAATTTGTTCAATAATTTTATTTGATGCTTCAGCTTGTCCATTAGATTGTGGATAGTAAGGAGTTGAAAATCTATGTTGAATCCTATATTTCTCCAAGAATTTTGACTTCTTTATTTTTAAAAGAGGTTCCATTATCTAAAATTATCGTCGAAGGAATACCAAATGTTGTTATGATATTATTAAGGATGAAATCACAAATAACATCCACCATTGTTGAACGAAGAGGAACAACTTCAACCCACTTTGTGAAATAATTTGTAGCAGTGAGAATGTAAGTATGTCCTTGAGAAGAAGTTGGTGAGATTTTTTCGATCAGATTAAAACCCCAAATACTAAAAGGCCATGGCGAAACTTGATTACGAAGCTCACGAGCAGAAGCATGAATCAAATTACTATGTTGTTGACATTGAGGACATTTCTTAACAAACATGAAAGAATCCTACTCCATTGTTTTCCAATAATATCCCATTCGAAGCAATTTATTAACCAGGGATTTTCCACCAAAATGTCCCCCACAAGAACCAGAATGAGCTTCTGCTAAAGCTACAGGAATTTTAGTTCTATTGAGACATCTTAATAATAATCCTTCATAAGAGTGTTTGTAAAGCGTATCTCCTAAAATGATGTAACAGGCTGCAAGTTTCCTAATACAATTACGCATGTTCCTTGTTGCTGATTCAGGAAAAGTACCATCCTTCAAAAAATGAAAAATATGTGAATACCATTATCCGAATGCAAATTGAAACAATCAGAGGTAATCTTGTTAGAAATTATAGGGCATTTAAGAGTTTGTATGGTAAATTGAAAGTTTTCAGCATTATTCTCTAGACAAACCAAGGAAGCTACACTTGCCATGGTGTCTGCATGTCGATTTTCCTTCCTAGGTAAAGTCTGGATCGTATAAGAGGAGAATTGTGAAAGCACATCAAGAGCTAAATCTCTATATTGTGTCATTTTAGCATTTTTAGTCTAATATCCTCCTTTAATCTATTCAACTATTAATTGTAAATCTCCATATATGTGTAAATGTTTGATATTGAGGGATGAAGTTGCTCGTAGTCTAGCTATAAGAGCTTCATACTCCACAATGTTATTAGTACAAGGAAAGGTTAGTTTATATGATAAAGGGATGGATTTTTTCATAGGCAGAATCAAGATGATACCCACACCAGAATCTGTCTTACACTTAGACCCATCAAAATATAATTCCCATCATCAGGAAATTCTATGGAAGTAGAACATTCATCTAAGTGAGGACAAGGAGCTTTGGCTAGATAATTTTTCAATGCTTGTCCCTTAATAGACTTTTGAGAAATAAAATTAAAATCAAATTTTGTAAGCAACATCACCCATTTTGCCAACTGGCTGGAGAGATCAGTTTGTGAGAAAAGATGTTTCAAAGGATCAAATTTAACAATCACATTAACTTCAGCATTTATGAGATAATGTTTGAGTTTTTGACATGCATAACTACAGCTAGACATTGTCTTTCTAAATCTGTATATCTTGTTTCGTAATCAAGTAAAGTCCAACTAATGTAATACACAGGTCTTTCTTTACCATTATCATCAATTTGAGCTAACAACACACTCATAGCCCGTGGAGTCACTGAAATGTATAAATGAAATGGTTTATCAAAATTAGTAGGTGACAAGATAGGAGGATTCGCAAGATACTCCTTAAATTTCTCAAAAGTTTGTTTACACTCATCATTCCAAGAGAAAGTAGTATCCTTTCTAAGAAAGGAAGTAAGATAGTCCAGTTCGCTAAATTAGAAATAAAGTGATGAATAGCTTGTATTTTTCCTTTTAAAATTAGAACTGGGAAATATTCTTAGGAGGAGGCATATTAACAATAGCTTCAATCTTTTCAGTAGCTACTTTGATGCCTCGCTTAGAGATTATAAATCTTAATAATTTACCGGAATCAACTCCAAAGACACATTTCTTAGGATTCAATCTCATATTATAACTTCTAATTCTTTCAAATATCTGTCATAAAATAGTAACGTGGTCTTCTCTTTATATAAATTTTGCCAAGATATCATCCACATAATCTTCAAGAATCTTATGAATGTAATCATGAAAAATCAGGGTCATAGCCTGCTGATAAGTTGCTCCCACATTTTTTAATCCAAAAGGCATCATGACCCAACAAAAGGTTCCCCAAGGTGTTTAAATGTAGTCTTAAATTAATCTTCAGGAGGGATAAAGATTTTATTATATCCTGAAAAACCATCCATAAAAGATAACAAGGCATGGCCCACTGTTGAATCCACAATCATATCAATATTAGGTAGCGGGAAATCATCTTTCAAGGATGCCCTATTTAAATCTCTAAAATCAGTACACATTCTTATCTTATTTTTTCTTTTTGACACAGGCATGATATTTGAAATCCAATCTGAGTAGTCAATAGAACAGATAAATCCAGAATCCAATAATTTCTCAATTTCACCTTTGACTAATAAAGCGATTCGTGGATTCATCTTTTGAATTTTTTATTTCATAGGTTTCATATTTGGCTTTAAAATGATGTTATGAGTAACAATCTTAGAATCTATATCTAGCATATCTGAATATGTCCAAGAAAAAATATCCTTAAATTCAAGCAAAAGGGAAACCATCCAATCGCATTCATCCTAGTTCAAACATTTTCCAAATTTTATCATCTTTCAGAGTTGTTTTCATCTACTTGAATATCAATAGTTTCAGTAATTAATAGATCATTTCTTATCGAAGAATCCATTGGTAAAGGAAGAGTATCATGTTCTTCATGTTCTCCAAAATAAGCATCAATTTTTAAACAATAAGGCTTTCCTCGTTTGTAATGAAACTTAGGTAAATCCTCATAAACCCCTAAAAATTCCATTAAGGCTTCATCTTTAGGAAAAACATCCAAAGAGGATTGTTGATTAAGGTCAATAAGCAATGGGATAACCAACTTCAACTGTCCACTACAAATATGATTAACATTAAGAGGAAAAGCCGATGGTTATCTATAAGGATTGAATCCTAATCCATATGTATGATCATAAACTTCATTATCTAAAGGTACTTGTATACCCTATTCATATTTACTACATCCTTTTCCATTAAATCCTGATTACTTAAGCAAATCATAACCAGGACCATATCGATCAGTCATGTCAGAAGGAGTCCAAGGAGTGGCATATGTCACAATGTCATAACAATCAGGCTTTATAGTTTCAATCATTTCATTAATCAAAGCTGCAACAAAATTACTTTTTAGTTCCTCAGATAGCAGAGAAGAAATAAAAACTTTTTTCTAAAATTTGTTCTGTTGCTTCATGAATTCCTAATCAAAGACCTTGTATTCTCCAATAAACATAGGATTAAAATCCAATGTCCCCCAATCATCTTCAATCAAATAAGAAGAAGATGGAGCTTCTTGTTGTTGAATCTTAGGTTGTTTTATCTCAGATTGTTTTTCAATCTCTTTACTAGGTTGAAGAGGTTCATAGATTTTAGCATATTCTGCATTTAAGCAAGGATTTGGGGCATCATCCACATGTAATGTATACATTAAGTTGTTATAGATGAACCTAACCTTGCGATGAAGAGTAGAAGGAACTACATGCATAGTATGTAACCATGGTCTTCCTAAAAGAAGGTTATAATTGAGAGGTCCAGGCATAACATGAATAGGAGTATTTAGAATAATTGGACCAACTTTAACAGGTAAGGTAATAATGCCCAAAGTTCTTTTTGCAATATTGTCAAATCCATGTATAGGAACATTATCAGGTTGAATAGTAGTAAGATCAGCCTTAATCACCTTGAGCATATCCATGCTACAAATATTAAGTCCAGATCCATTATCAATTAAGGTTCTTCAAATGATACTCTAATTAATAGAGACAACCACCATAAGAGCATCATATTGATTCTGCACCTCTAATGAAGGTAAATCATTATCAGAAAACACAATAGGAGGTATAGAAGGCATAGTATACATACAATCCAAAATAGAATGAATGTTCTCTTGATTAGAAGGTGAAGCAAGAAGAATAGATAAAGCTTTTTGTAATGCCTCATGATATGTTAGGGAGGTTTTAAGTAATTCCCATAAAGATATCTTAGCAGGAGTAGCACGTAATTGGTCAACTAAGTTATACTCCTTAAAGGTAGATGGATACCTAGGTACTTGAGGAAGCATAGGTTGAGAAGGAGGTAAAGAGACCAGAACAGTAGGCTGAGGGTTATTCCATGTGTGATAAGCATGTGAAATAGAATCAATGTTATCAAAGAAATCCAAAGGATCTCTAGGTTTACCCTTAATTGTTATACGAGGACATCCTTTTACTAGCATCAAAGGTGTAGGATATATCATTTTAGGTTTATCAATGTTACAAATAGTGGGACATGAAGGTAACCATGCACACACCCTATGATAAAGGTCAATTGGAGAGGTTGTGGAGGAGAGTGAAATAGGAATAAGATCCATGGAGATCATATTCAAACCATTTTCATCCTCACTACCATGTACCTCATTAGGGAATCTATTCTCTTGTACAATAAAAGCCTCATCAAAGTACTCAAACCAAGAATCATACATGTTAAATATAAAGAAAGAACTAAAAGCATGAAAATGTAAATATTTTTGTATTTTTAAAGGAATTTTGCAATGTTTTTGTATTTTCAAATATAAATGCAAGAAATCTAATCTTATAAACATACAAGTTTTAAATCTAACACCATAAAAGAAAGAATTGTCGTAAATAGGTTCACCAAAATGAATAGGGGAAAAATGGAAACTTAGTAATGTACCTAACATTCAACACTATTCATTTGTAATATTGTTGTTTTGAATTGAAATGGCATAAGTAAATCTAGAAATACTTGAAAATTAATTAGGTGAAGATACATACCTCATCATGAAATTGATTTAGAAATACCTATTTTTTGAAGTCTTTGTGAAGTTTCGAAAGATTCTGCAACCAGATCTATGATCAGAAAGATGAGACGGAGAAAACTCAAAAAAGTTTCATCTTTTCGGTAGCAGGTCAACTTTGACCCTCATAAAAGGTCAAAGACTACATTTTTATTCTGAAGGTCAATTTTGGCTTTGTCCGTAGATCTCAAAATTAGTTCAGCGAAAAGGGTACTCAAATCTGTCCTCTGATTCCTGAAATAGTGACTGTAGATATCTAAAAAAGGGGGTTTTTGGGGTGGCTATATAAGGTTTTGCCTTAGTCAAACCCCCATTTTGGTGATCTCCACCTCCATGAATAGCCGATTGAAATAGAATGTGTGTGTATGTATTGAAAGTGTAATGCCAAGATCTAATCCTCTAGATCAAAACCCTAGCATGAATATGTATGAAACAATAATGCATAGATTTGAATGAGATAGAAAAGCATACCAAGCCCCCAAGGCTTAATTATTTCTACCAAACTTACAATCTATAATTTTTACTCCATGATTGTATCTTTGAATGCTTGAAAGTTGATAATGGTGGATCAAGGAAGAAAGGATCTCTCTTGCTCCAAATATGTGTTCACAAAGATGCTTGATATCAACAATGGCTTGATCTTCTATATCATCCTCTTGCTATCTTGCATCTTCACCATTCCTTGCTTGCTTGAAATCTTCTTGCTCATGAAATTGACTCCTTGAGAGCACCTGATCATGAGAATGCTCAGTTGTACTTGGTGAAAATGAATGCAAATGAGAGTCTCTATATAGAGGTTTCAAGGTGAGGCTCCTAGAGCAATGTGAGGACCCATAATTCAAATTTCACCTAGAATTAAAGGTCCAATCACAATAACCAACTAAGGAGGAAAAATAATAAAATGAATTTCGAATTAAAACCTTTTCACACTTAGATCCGAGGGGCTGACATTGATTTCGGGGCCTGTCGGGACCAAATTTTGAAAGAGGGGCACAAATTCTGGAGGAGGTCAGAATCAAGGTTGTAACTGACCTAGTCAGGATCGAGCTCAATTCTGACCTAGTCAAGATTGAGCTCTATCCTGACCTAGTCAGGAACAAACTTGATTTTGACCTTGTGGGCCCAGATCCAGCCAGAATCGGGACAAGAGGTCCCAGGGATGCTTGGAGACCTAGAAATGATACCAAAAGGAGACAGAATGCTAGGGATAGGCATAAAATCCCATGATGACTATGATGAAGGTAAGGAGGACCTATTTCTAAGTCCTACATATGTGTGTGAATTTTGTACCTAGCTGTAGACCCTTTACTTCAGTAAAACATTAGAGGTTAGCCAAAAACCAAAATCATGTAGTGAAATGGAAACTAAACTAACCAAGTGATTTACTGCCTTCTAGAAGGTGAGAGTATGATACTCTCATATCAGACTGAGACCAGTGACAATGCAACACCTAAACGAAGGATTTGAATGCAAAGAATGAAAACTATATGAATGCAACTTTAATCTATTTTTTTGTGTTTTCTATGCAATAAGATGAGAGAAACTGATATGAATCTATTCTATATGAAAAACTGATATGATATGCAATTAATCTAAGAATTTATATGCTAAATGATATGAATGCTCAAAATAATGAAAATCTCACAATAGTTTTGATTCACAAAGATAGATTCTTTGATCACCAATTTGCTAGCGTGAGGATGCAATTTCATGGATTCTTTTAGAAGAACTGAAGCCTTGATTTTATAGAAATCTAGGGCTTTGGAGGTGCATGAGAAAAGTCATAAATCACTCTTGATAAACTCAAGTTGATTTTTGAGTTATCAGGAAATAAGAAATAATTAACTCACAAAATCATGCAAAAGCATGCAAGAACAACTTTTTAACTCAAATTAGAAGTTTTAGATCAGCTTTGAACTCAAAATAGATGTTGAGTTTCCAAAAGTTAACAACTTGCATTGATTTCCTGATTTTGAGTTTAACTGCTTTTTGAATGTGCATAATTAATTATGAATTAATTAAATAAATAAAGTGATTTATCCTCAACTTAATTGATTTTTGAAATTAAAACAATTGATTTATGGGTTAATCAATTATTAAATCAACTTTATTCAAAAACTATATTATTAAAAATTGACAATTGACATTAATCAATTAAATACAAATTTAATCAATTAGTCATGAGATTTTAGATTTATTGTCAAAATAAAATAATACAATTTAGGAATAATTTAATTAAATTAAATTAAATAATTAAGGGGCAGTATTAAATCTAATTAATTAAATATTTAGAATATTTAATTAATCAAACTTTAGGATAAATATGATTTATCACCAAATAATAATTAATTAAAGATAATTAGAATAAATAGGAATATTGCTAGGAATATTCTCCAATGCAGAATTTAGGATAATCAATTAGGATTCGATAATGTGGAGATGTGCCTTAGGTTAGGACTTTGATGTCGATTTCATTTGATTTGAAGGTGTAGGTGTGTGCTATAAATATGTCACACTTCTATGGATCATTACATGCAAGGAAACTCAAGAATGAGCCCTCACAAATTGATCCATAGCTCCCTAGGCATGGAGTGCAAGGGTTTTTAAGAATGCTCTCAGCTAGAGCTATTTAGCCTATAACCTTGCTAGTAAACCATGCAATGGGAGATTCAATGAAGACAAAGGCAAGAATGCCAATATCCTCAAGAATCAAGAATGAAAATGCAATGCAATGCTATGCTAGAATGGAAATGCAAGCTAAGCTATGAAAGGAATATGCAAGTGTTACAACCCAAGCTAATTAATCTATGTGAGCTAATCTAGAGCATAGAAATGAAGCTAATTTAAGAAAGCATAAATATGAAGCTAAGCTAAGAATGCAAGAATGAGATGTAGATGCTAAGAATGCTCCAAATCTTTAAAAACTCCAAAGTGACCTAGAAAACCTGCAGCATAAAGTTAGCATAAAAAGTTGGGGATCTAGAATGAAGAAGAGAGCTCTCTTTTTAAAGGAAATGAGAAGGAATGGACCGTGGAGATTAAGAGGCAAAAGATTTAATCAATGGTGGAGCTTGAAAGAGGAGCAATCCATGTGCACAAGTATCCTCCAATGAGAAAATAGGAGTTGACTTTTGTGTCCATATGAGACAAAAAGTACTTTTTCTCTTTTTATAAAATAAGAATAATACTTTATTTGTGCAACTTAGGATAAGAGGAAAAGTGGGGCTTTTTATTTATTAAAAGGGGAGGGAATTCCTTTTAAATAAATAAAAACTTAGGATAAGATGGTTAGCCCATAGAAAATAATCGAATAAATGATAGAGCTAAGATTTGATCAAGAACAAGCAATTTATGATTTAGCAAAAGGGGCTAATAGTCTAGGTGACCATTTTTAGGTGTATACAGTAGGAGGTTAATGAACCTATAGCCCATTTTTGGGATATTACATTTTGTCCCTCTTTGAATCACTATGCAAAGTAGTGGTTCAAAGAATAGTCTGTGTTTGATATAGATTTTGAGATTGATTTGAAAGATGAACCGATTCTAAGATAGAAATCAATTGAAAGATTGGAAAAAGAGATACCGACCCAGGCCCAAAATGACCAAGAATTGAGATGATGCTAGCTATATCAACAATGAACCGGTGATTACAAAAAAAGTGCCAAAATGCCTGATTCTAAACCTTATGATTGTGAAGAAGTGAGTGACTGATTCCAAACCTCAATGTCCTTGTATGAATAATATCGGTATCACATCCTGAACCCATCAATTACGAAGAACCAAGGAAATAACATGAATGAACCGTTGGTCACAAAAAGCTAATACAGTTTACAAGATAGATTTAAAATAGTAGATGAATTTGATATGCCCCAAGAGATGATAGATTTGCCCCAAGCGACGAGGACTTTAGATGAATCAGCAACTAGACGTGGTTGTTGTCTTGATTACTCAAGAAAGATTGATTACAGATTCAGATTACAGACTTGAATATGTGCAATACCATGCCCCCTTCGAGATTAAAATTGAAATCTGATAAGAAAAGTCAGCGTTATAGTTTAGAAGCATGTTAATTGATTTGAGAAGTGGTTATACACATTCGAGAATGTGTTTTGCATCATTTAGAGGTCTTGGAGACCAAGTTTGACTAGGTTAAACCATGAGTTGACCATAGTTGACCAAGTTGAAATTTTGATAGTTTGATGTAAGATAATCAGTTAAGTTCTAGATTTCTATGATGATTGAAGGTTGATTATGCAAGCAGTCAGACATCCTGGGTCCAAAAATTGTAAAACACAATTTTGACATAGTAAATAATCTTAGATTTCAATTTTGATCTCGAAAATGGGTTCAGAAAGCCGAAATTAGTCAGGGGTGCCATTTTCATGAAAACTGAAGCACTTTTGAAAATTAGGTCAAAAGCTATATAAAGGCCAAAAGGGTCATTTTCAAATCATTTTCACCATTGACTTTTGAAAACCTTGTGGAGCCCTCTGAGTGAGAAAATGGCATAAATGAAGGTAGCTATGTCTTCTCATCATTTTGAGTGCATCCGGAGGCATCAGAGACCTTAACAGTATGGACATCCGATAGGTGGACCTCTTTGCTTCTCTGAAAAGTCAATTTTTCTATTTATAGCATTTTTAACTTTTGTTTCGTACGTTTTCAACTTTTTAATTTTTATATGCACAAAAACTCATATGACTTTTCAACCCTAGTTACATTGTTGTTTCATTAACCCCCAAGACTCGTATGAGAGGGACTCAAGAGTCGTACGACATTTCGTTAGGTCCCTCATAACTCTTATGATGAGAGATGCAGTCTCGTATGATCATGCTTTGTCATATGGTAACCAGGGAAAACTCGTACGAGTTTTTCTACCAGTCTGCTTTGTCATATGAAAAATAGTGAGTCCAAAACTCATTTCTAGGGCCAAATTTTGAATTTTCTAAACTTTGAGCTTGATTCCTGAGTCTTTGACCTACCTTCAGAAATAGCAAACTGTTCCATTCCTGTATGTGTAACATGTTTTCCAACCAAAATACTGATAGGGTTTCCTTGTTTCTATGTTGTGTAGGTCATATATCATGATTTTCATGTACGTATTTCACATCCAACCACTCAGAGGCTCTGTGTTTCCTTACCAAATTTGATGAGAGTGCATCTTCATGCTTGCAATTTTGAGTATTTGATTCATTTACCCGAGATTAGGGTAAACCATGGTCTTTTGATGGCATTGATAGAGAGATTCCACTCAGAGACATAGACATTTCATCTTCCTACTAGAGAGTTCACTATGACTCCAGAGGATATGTATAGGATTCTTCAGATTCCATTTCATAGTAGTTAGCATCCAGCATATGTAAGTTCGGGGAACTCTGGACTATTAGCTTTTAGACATCTCTTCAAAGATGATACTCAGTTGATCGGTTACATTTCATGGGAGACCTTAGTGTAGCATTATGGATAGTCACATAGATTGGAGTGTATTATAGCAGGGATGATCGGTGGTATCATCATGTCTGACCATCAGTAGAATGGTCTTTTGATGGGCTGGGCCCCTATGATTGCACATTTGATGGTGACTCCTTCCAAGTTAGCCTGGGGTCAGTGTCTTTTGGTTCACATGTTCTCTGAGATGCACGAGGTAGTGTATCATAAGAGCAAGACTTTTGCTACCAGTTCTCTTTTTACAGATCTAGGCATGGGAGCATATCCCAGTTTTGAGACCAATGTATACCTCACAGAGGCATCCACAGGAGCTCATTATATATATATGCTAGATATGTCATACAGGCACGTATGGGCCATGTAGAGTATTAGAGATGATGTCTTGATGATATGACCTTTGTACGATGGAGGCCCTATTTAGAGATTGAGCCTTGGCCTACTGCACGAGAGCAATTTAGTTTCTTCTTTTAGAGCTGGGTGCTGATAGGATGATCATCCTCTGTACTAGAGAGATTTCTTATCACCAAGGTATGGCATAAGTATGGATGAGTGTAGGATGCACCACAAGATTATGCTACTTATGCATGGATAGCTCATGAGCTCAGACTCGGATGGACCCCGAGGCTTTCTTATGCCTTGTGTTCACAGGAGTACAGTGCATAAGTCATTGATGCCAGAGTTACAGATGGATTCATTGCATGGCTTGTTGATCATCTTGTGTATAGATTTGCTGACCCTACTGAGTTGATACCCTCCATGGAGGAGGTGATGGATGTCACAGGTGCTTCGATGGGATAGGGTCTAAGATCCACATAGGTTTCGATTGTACACCCCACACCTCTGAGACCCAGAGAAATGGCTCCTCCATAGAGACCATTAGGATAGATGAGGCCTCCCATCCCACTAGTTCCACAACAGGTAGATCTAAAAGTTCATAGAGATGGACTAGGGGAGAGGGCGGTACCTTAGGGAGTGTTGGTAGTGCTGAAGAGGTACTTGTAGCTGAGCAGGTTGTAGGTAGCAATACTGATCCTATGCAGGAGGATACTAGTTTTGATTTGGGTGCAGAGGTTAGACATCATAAGGTGCAGAGAGCAGAGACCACAGAGCAGCCTGCTGAGGATACTGACATGCCTACAGCAAATGCTGATCCTAGTGTGCCATTATCTACAAAGGAGATCCTGAGGAGGCTCAGATTATAGGTCCGGGACCTGAAGGTTCACAATGCTTGATGGGAGGAGAGATACCTAGAGGTAGATAGACAGCGCACTGAGCTTCATGGTGAGGTTTAGAGATTACAGGTAGAGGTTATCCATCAGACCTCTAGATCTACATATTATGTTTCAGCATACTACACTACAGTTCCACTTGCTCAAAGAGTTCCTTTGTACTCTCAGTACATGATAGCATCAGAGGGAGCGAGAGCACCTAGAGCTGAGGTAGTACCAAATGCACCACCACCACCTCCACTAGACGGAAAGGATCAGGGCAACAGCTGATCTGTTAGGATATTCTAATATTTTTGTTCCTCTTTTGATATTGATACTATTCTGATAGCTCACATGAGCTCATTCTTTTGTACATTGTGCCAGTAGTGCACACCTAACTATTTCAAGTTTTATGATATATGAGATCGAGACTTTTGGTTGTGACTTCATTTGTACTTGTTATGTTTTTGATGTATGATGATATCATGTGATGTGAATGCTATGAGTAGAGTAGAATGTATGTATGGATTCATGCAATGCAATGATTTTCTTTCATATGTATGAATGTTATGCAAATGTATTTGATTATGGAAAGTGTATGTAATGCAATAGATGGAATGAATTATTATGAATATGTAATGAAAATACAATGATACACATGATATGTTTTGTAGGTATTGATGAAGACAAGTACTCAGTCTTATGTCAAAAAGGATGTTTAACCCAGGATGGTGACTACTTTCATTTCTGTGAGAAAACCTTCATATAAGATTTATCTCTTCAATTGGTAGTTTAAGTATAGTGTTAGAAGAATTGTTAAAGATTGTCAAGCAAGTTGTGAGATCATGCAATCATGCAAAGTGCAAAATGACATGCAAAATGAAATGCAACCTAAGACCTAGGACCTAGTCACTGATCATGTGTCTGTCATTTGTCATCATTGAGTTTTTTTTAGGTAATTGGATAAATCAATACAATGCCCACTAGTTTATAAAAACCATAGACATATGAATATTGATTTGTATGTGCAAGAATCAATACAATGCCCACTGGTTAGGCAACCATGGACATATGAATATTGATTTTATTTTTGGAATGTCAGATTAGATATAAGCATCAAGGCACAAATGCCAAGATGACCTAAATATCATGTCCATTTTGATATAGCAATTTGTATAAGCATCAGAACATAAATGTAATGATGACTAGAATACGCCTTGTTGAAACAAACACATCAAGTAGTCAAGAGATCATTCTAAATCCAGTGTGAATTACCCATAGTGACCCTTTATCATTCATATCCTTAGGTAAGATCACATTTCACAATAGGAGAAAGAACTCACTCAAAAGACAACAATTAGATCAAACTTCCTTGAATTTTTTGGATATCAATGGTTGAGGTACGCATGGCCATCCAATTCGAGATAGAGGCTCTTACAGTTGGACACCATTTCAATCCAAAATTTCCAAAGTTGTTAGATTTTCACATACAAGAAGAAAATGAAGAAAAGATAATACCCCCAGTCATCACTCTCTAAATCCTGTAAAGGACATCATCAAAGAGCTCGAAGGGACACAATATGCAAAAATCTCAATGCAAATCAGTAACCATACAAGGAGATAAAAGCATGTAAAAAGCATAGATTGTTTTCATTTTGTGTTGATGTTTGATTGTGTTGTTGTAGGTGCAAAATCCTTTCTGGAGACGAGACTGACTGACTGACTCAAATGAAGTTTCAAAGGACTTTGATTGGATATGATACGTCTAAGATACATTGGAGGCCATAGGATATGACTTTGATTTCCCCCAAGTGTTAAGCATTAATAGGATACAAACGCTTGAGCTGATTGGTGTACAAACTGACTTATTGAAAATAGGAAAGCAGGAACAAACTGGGAAATATGTACAAACTAAAGCAAGACTGAAAGCTGGGAAAGACCAAGATTGCACTGATAGATGGAGAATTTTGAACAAGTAGCACCCATTTGCCAGGTTTTCACCATCTTGGAAGAGATTCTATTTTTCCTACCAAGATGCCTGTTTCTAGGTTTTCACCAAGGCACTTTTTCTTTTCTCATTTTTTTGCATTTTTCATTTTTTGCATTTTTTTGTACTTTTGATATTTTTTACTTTTTTTTGTGAATCATCAAGGTTCCCATTGCTAGGTTTTCACCAACATGTTCATTTTTTTTAGGACCTTTTCTAATTTTTAAGATTTTTTCAGGATATTTTACCATACACTAAATGCCTTAGGCATAGAATTTCTTCAAATGGAGAACATTGATTAGTTCTCGGAGCTGTTCTCCTTTAGTTGTTGAGAGTTGATAGGCACCAAAGCCAAAAGTAGCAATGATTACAAAGGGACCCAGGCAGTTGGGTTCAAACTTCCTCTTGCGTTCTCTATGTGATTGATTTTTAGTATTCTCTCTCAAGACTAGATTGCCAACCTAAAATTCTTTGTGTCTGACTTTCTTATTGTAACCTCTAGACATTCTCTTCTGATATACTTTGAGATGATCATATGTTTCTTGTCTGTGCTCATCTAGTAGTTCAAGTTCTTGCAACCTAGACACTCTATAGTCATCATCAGTTACTAGACCATGCATTCTAATTCTTAGTGATGGGATTTCAACTTCAATAGGCAGTATCACTTCAAACCCATAAACTAAAATGAAAGGTGTAGCCCCAGTAGGCATTATGATACTTTTTCTGTAGGCCCAGAGAGCTAGATTGATCATGAGATGCTAGTCTCTTCCTATTTTATTAACTGTACGATGCAATATTTTTAATAGATTCTTGTTTGAAGCTTCTGCTTGTCCATTCCCTTGAGGATAGTAGATAGATGACCAATGTTGTGTAATCTTGAATTTGGCACATAAATCATCCAAGTCTTTGTTCTTAAATTGTCCACCATTATCTATGACTATAGAGTGTGGAATACCATACTAGAATATGATGTAGTTCAAGATGAACATAGATATTTGCTTTCTAGTTGCTTGTGTCAAAGGGACCGCTTCTACCCATTTTGTAAAATAATTTGTAGCTATGATTATATGGGTATGCCCATTAGAAGAATGAGGATGTATAGCCCCTATAAGATCAAATGCCCATTGGTGAAAAGGCCATTGTGTAGTAAAGGGAATTAGATCTCTCCCTAGAGCATGCATTAAGTTGCCACACACTTGGCACTTTTGACAGTTCTTAGCAAACTTGATAGACTCTTTCTCCATTTCAGGCCAATAGTACCCAGCCCTAATAAGTTTTCGAGCTAGTGTTAAGTTGTTCGAATGTGACCCACAAATACCATCATGGACTTCCTCTAACACACATTGAGACTCTTCTCATTCTAAACATCTAAGTAGCGTACCATCTAGATCTCATTTGTATAGATCGTGACCAATGATGACATATCGGGAGGCATTACAAATAAGGTATCTCTTTTCATGATAGTTAAAGGTATCGGGAATGATTTGGTCTTTGAGATAGGAGAATAGGTTTTTATAGTGGGAGGAATCATGACTCACAACAGTGCAGATCATATGGGTTTTAGGGGAGTCATATGCAAGATAAGATAGCACTTCCACTAGGAACTCATAGCGTAGCTCATATTCAGGCTGTTGTAATAAAGTAGATAATGTTGCCATTGCATTGGCAGCCTTATTCTCTATTCTAGGTATTTGTTCAAATGTGATAGATATGAAATATTTCTTTAGATCATCTACCATTCTTTTGTATGGAATGATCTTTTCATCCTTCATTTGATACACATCATTGACTTGATGGATTACAAGTTGTGAGTCTCCATGAATGTGTAATTATGTTACTCTCCACTCAATTGCCATTTTCATACCATTCAAAAGGGCTTCATATTCGGCAATATTGTTTGTGCAAGGAAACTTGATTCTAAGTGCTTTTGGGATTGAGTATCCTTGAGGAGTTATGAATAATATGCTTGCTCCAGATCCATTCTATGTATAGGAGCCGTCAAAGAACAATTGCCATTCTCTAGAAGAAAGATTCATGATAGAGGAATCTGGAAATTCCATTTGCATTGGTGTATCATCAAACAAAGGTGCATTTGCTAATTGATCAGTAATAACTTGGCCTTTAATGGCTTTTCTTTCAACATATTAAATGTCAAATTCACTTAAGAGCATGACCCATTTGGCTAATCTACCTGTTAGGGCAGCTTAGCTTAGTAGGTACTTCAGTGGATCAATCTTAGCTACCAAATGTGTGATATGAGCTAACATGTAATGTCTCAGTTTCTATGATGCAAAGATCACAGCTAGAAAATCCTTTTCAATCATAGAATAGTTCTTTTCGTATGTCACCAATGTTCTACTGATATAGTATATAGCTCTTTCTTTCTTGTTCTCATCATGTTGTGCAAGCAATGCCCCCAGTGATGTATCTGTTGTGGAGACATATAAGATCAATGGCTCCCCTTGAATAGGAGGCATCAAGATAGGAGGATTTGATAGATACTTCTTGATATGATCAAAATTATTTTCACATTCTTTGCTCCATGAAAAAGTCACACCTTTATGTAATGTCTTTGTAAAAGCTTGTGATATGTCTACTAGCTAAGATATGAAGTGTTTGATAGACTGAACCCTTCCTTGCAATGTTCTCATTTGACTAATATTCTTCAGGGGTTGCATCTCCATTATAGCATTTACTTTAGCTGGATCTACCTCAATTCCTTTCTTTGAAACAATGTATCCTAAGAGATTTCTAGAAGTGACACCAAAAGCACATTTCTTAGGATTTAGTCTAAGACTAAATTTTTCCATTCTGTCTAGTATTTTTCTCAAGTTATTTAGATGTTCAGCTCTAATCATAGATTTTGCTAAAGTATCATCAACATAATCCTCCATTGTCCTATGCATCATGTCATGAAAAATAGAAGTCATAGCCCTCTGATATGTAGCACTAGCATTCTTAAGCCCAAATGGCATGACATTATAACAGAAGGTACCCCATTTGCATGTAAAAGCAATTTTCTCTTGATTTTCTGGAGCAATTTTTATTTGATTATATCCAGAAAAACCATCCATTAAAGAAAACATCTCAAAGCTCACAGTCATGTCCACTATCATATCAATGTTAGGTATTGGAAAATCATCCTTAGGGCATGCTTTGTTTAAATCTCTAAAATCTGTGCACACTCTTATTGATTTGTGTGGTTTAGAAATAGGTAAAATATTAGAGATCCATTCTGCATAATCAATAACTCGAATAAATCTGACTTTCGGGAGCTTCTCTAATTCAACTTTTACCAAGAGTGCAACATGTGGATGCATCTTTCTCAATTTTTGCTTAACAAGTTTAACGTTCGAAGCTATAGATAAATGGTGCATTATAAGATATGAATGATATGAATACTCAAAACAATGAAAATCTCACAACAGCTTTGATTTGCAAAGATAGATTCTTCGATCACCAATTCGCCAGCGTGAGGATGCAATTTCATGGATTCTTTTATAAGAGCTGAAGCCTTGATTTTATAGAAATCCAGGGCTTTGGAGGTGCATAAGAAAAGCCATAAATCACTCTTGATAAACTCAGGTTGATTTTTGAGTTATCAGGAAATAAGAAATAATTAACTCACAAAATCATGCAAAAGCATGCAAGAACAACTTTTTAACTCAAATCAAAAGTTTTAGATCAGCTTTGAACTCCAAATAGATGTTGATTTTCCAAAAGTTAACAACTTGCATTGATTTCCTAATTTTGAGTTTAATTGTTTTTTGAATGTGCACAATTAATTATGAATTAATTAAATAAATAAAGTGATTTATCCTCAACTTAATTGATTTTTGAAATTAAAACAATTGATTTATGGGTTAATCAATTATTAAATCAACTTTATTCAAAAACTATATTATTAAAAATTGACAATTGACATTAATCAATTAAATAAAAATTTAATCAATTAGTCATGAGATTTTAGATTTATTGCCAAAATAAAATAATACAATTTAGGAATAATTTAATTAAATTCAATTAAATAACTAAGCGGCAGTATTAAATCTAATTAATTAAATATTTAGAATATTCAATTAATCAAACTTTAGGATAAATATGATTTATCGCCAAAGAATAATTAATTAAAGATAATTAGAATAAAAAGGAATATTGCTAAAAATATTCTCTGATGCAGAATTTAGGATAATCAATTAGAATTTGATAATGTGTAAATGTGCCTTAGGTTAGGACTTTGATGTCAATTTTGTTTGATTTGAAGGTGTAGGAGGTTAATGAACCTATAGCCCATTTTTTGGATATTACACTACCTAGAAAATAGAGCCATGGAAGAGGGAAATTAAGGAGAATCCTCAGGATCCTAACCCTAATTTAACCTAGAATGAAGAAGATAAGTGCAGAATGCATCCTAAATGCAAGTCTATCATGATGAATCTACTAAAAGAGCGTGCTCAACCTACCAAGATGGAAGTACTTCCATTTTAAGATGATACAGTAAGCTCAGAATGGCTTGTTACGTGATTGTAATTGATTCTCATCGAATGGTTGACCGATTCAGTTGATTTGTAAACTCAAAATAGCTTGTTACGTGATTGTAGCTTATTCTCATCAAACGATTGACCAATTCGGTGATTTATAAGCTCATAATGGCTTGTTACATGAGGGTATGTGCAGGATCATGAGGGGCCAAACTATGCCCTTAAGTGGCAATGAAAAATTAGAAAATCAAGATTAGTCAACTTGACGTGAAAAAATGAGCTAGTTATCTACCTAATATCAAAAAGTTGTAAGAACATAATTTGTAGGAAATTGAATGTAGTTTCTAAACGACTAAGCCTTTTTTGAAACAAAATTAATATGATTGGTAAAATGTATAGATTGCAATGCAGCACTACAAACATTTCAGCAAAAAAATAAGAAGTATGTGTATGTCTAACCACCCTAATCAAAAGAAAATGATAATATTTTTTTATAATATTCTATATATAAGTATCTGACTCATGCCTAGATGTGACACATATTTTTTGGTATTTTTATTCCAAATAGATAATTAATTATGATTTTTTTGCTACAGCGCTTTCAAAATTTAAAAACTCTCGTGTCTGACCACCTTTACTCATTGAAAACTTATCATAATTCAATTTTTTTTAATTTTTTCTTATACTAGACGAAGCATAGAATGTGACGCATCTTTCAGATTTCAAAAATGTTATATGGTTTGAAAGTTATAGCTGTTTTTCCATCAGTATGTCAATCAGGACATTAGACGTAAGTGAACTAGAAAATAACTAATAAATACTTAATGAATTCAAAATTTGACAGCACTTATATCGATGGAAAGCTGACAATCATCCAAAGAAACCCTTTTCATTTTATCAAAATCGGGTGGAAAAAAAGTTGTCAACCTAATGGTCGAAGTGTCGATATAAGAAAAATAGAGAAAAAACATGTTTTTTGCACACCTTCAGCGTTGACCATGGGGCTTTGGTTTCCAAAGCTATTACCAAGCCTAATCGGGTACCCGAAAAAATCAAGTAACCGATTTTTTCATGTACTCGATTTTGTTTGAATTTGTATTTTGAAAAGTTACCCCCTCCCACTCTTTTTTTATTTCCCTTTAATTTTGATGTTTTTTTCTTTCACCCTGACAATCAATAATTTATATATTTTATATTTATGTTTTATATTTTATATTATATAGTATATATATTATATATATCATTTATTTATATTATATATTCGATAATATCAATTTAAATGACCTAATTATATAGTCTGTTCAGATTTATATTAAATGCAAATTTTTTATATTATAATATAAATGTTACATAATATATATATATTATATATTATATATTAAATATTGTTGCACGTATATAATATAATGTCTAATATATATAATATATAAAATGAATAGGACATTAATATATTGTATATTTGATAATATATATTAAATGTAATATCTAATATATCTTATAATATATATTATATATTTAGTCTATTAAATATTATATTTTTTCAAATATTTTATATATTATTTTAATATTTAATTTAAGTTATAACAGATCCTCTCATGAGACAACAGGTCGAATCGGGGTCGCTAGACGTCTTAAGGGGTAATTAGGGTTTGTGAGGCAACTTCGAATGTATAGTGACCATTTGGAAGGCACTAGGGCATGTCCAAGGACCAATGTACCAAATTTTAACTACTTTTTCCTAGTCGAACTCGAAAAGGGTCCATGGGGTGCTCTTAGGAGACCACATGTCCAATCAGTGTTGCTAGGCATCTTAAGGGGTCATCAAGGCTCATGAGACAACCTTTGATGCACGGTGACCATTTGGAATGCATTAGGACATGTCAAAGGACCTAACTCCACAATTTAGATGAATTTTGATTAGTCAAACTTGAAAATGGTCCATCGGGTGCTCTTGGGAGACCATTGTGAGATTTAGGGTCAATAGGTGACTTAAGGGGTCATCGGGGTTCCAAATGAAACTTTCAATGAATGGTGATCCTTTGAAATGCATTAGGACATATCAAATGACCTACATACCAAATTTGGATAACTTTTGCCTAGTAGAACTTGAAAGGGGTCCATGGGGTGCTCTCGGGAGACCACATGTCGAATCAGGGTCGGTAGGCCTGTTAAGAGGTCATTAGGGTTCCAAATGAAACTTTGATGGAATGATGACCCTTTGGAATACATTAGGATATGTCATAGGACCTATGTACCAAATTTGGATGACTTTTGCATAGTAAAACTTGAAAGGGGTCCATGGTGTGCTCTTAGGAGACCACGTGTTGAAATGGGGTCGGTAGGCCTGTTAAGGGGTCATTAGGGTTCCAAATAAAACTTTGATAGAATGGTGACCCTTTGAAATGCATTAGGACATGTCATAGGACCTACATACCAAATTTGGATGACTTTTCCCTAGTAGAACTCGAAAGGGGTCCATGGGGTGCTCTTAGGAGACCACACATTGAAACAAGGTCGGTAGGCATTAGGACCCTTAGGGAGTCACAAGTCACAGGGACTCCCTAGGTGTCCTAGTACACGTTAGGACCCTTAGGGAGTCTGCTTGACCCCTTTTGACACATTGGAATGCTCAAGTGTGCCTTAAGGGGTCGTAGGACCCCTTAAGGCACACTTGAGCGTTCCAATGTGTCAAAAGGGGTCACAGGGACTCCCTACATGTCCTAACATGTGATAAAGCATAATAGGACCCCTAAGGAGTCCCCGTGACCCTTTTGACACATTGGAATGCTCAAGCGTGCCTTAAGGGGTCCTATGATCCGTTAAGGCACACTTGAGCGTTCCAATGTGTCAAAAGGGGTCACGAGAACTCCCTGGGTGTCCTAGTACATGTTAGGACACCTAAGGAGTCCCCCTGACACCTTTTGACACATTGGAATGCTCAAGGGTGCCTTTAGCAGTTGTAGGACCCCTTAAGACACACTTGAGCATTCCAATGTGTGAAAAGGGGTCATGGGGACTCCTTAGGGGTCTTAGTACGCTTTATCACGTGTTAGGACACCTAGGGAGTCCCTGTGACCCCTTTTGACACATTGGAATGCTCAAGTGTGCCTTAAGGGGTTGTAGGACCCCTTAAGACACACTTGAGCATTCCAATGTCTTAAAAGGGGTCACGGGGACTCCTTAGGGGTCCTAGTACGCTTTATCACAGGTTTGGATACCTAGGGAGTCCCCGTGACCCCTTTTGACACATTGGAATGCTCAAGTGTGCCTTAAGGGGGTCCTTAAGGCACACTTGAGCATTCCAATGTGTCAAAAGGGGTCACGGGGACTCGCTAGGTGTCCAAACGCATGATAAAATGTACTAGGACCCGTAAGGAGTCCCCGTGACCCCTCTTGACACATTGCAATGCTCAAGTGTGTCTTAAGGAGTCGAAGGACCCATTAAGACACACTAGAGCATTCCAATGTGTCAAAAGGGGTCACGGGGACTCCATAGGTGTACTAGTACATGTTAGGACCCTTAGGGAGTCCCCCTAACCCCTTTTGACACATTGGAATGCCCAAGTGTGCCTTAAGGGGTCGTAGGACCCCATAGGGAACACTTGAGCATTCCAATGTGTCAAAAGGGGTCACGAGGACTCCCTAGGTGTCCTAATGCATGATAAAGCGTACCCGTTAGGACACCTAGGGAGTCCCTGTGACCTCTTTTGACACATTCGAATGCTCAAGTGTGCCTTAAGGGGTCCTATGACCCCTTAAGGCACACTTGAGCGTTCCAATGTATCAAAAGGGGTCACGGGGACTCCCTGGGTGTCCTAGTACGCATTAGGACCCCTAAGGAGTCCCCCTGACCCCTTTTGACACATTAGAATGCTCAAGGGTGCCTTAAGGGGTCGTAGGACCCCTTAAGACACACTTGAGCATTCCAATGTGTGAAAAGGGGTCACAGGGACTCCTTAGGGGTCCTAGTACACTTTATCACGCATTAGGACACCTAGGGAGTCCCCGTGACCCCTTTTGACACATTGGAATGCTCAAGTGTGCCTTAAGGGGTTGTAGGACCCCTTAAGACACACTTGAGTGTTCCAATGTGTAAAAAGGGGTCACGAGGACTCCTTAGGGGTCCTAGTATGCTTTATCACGCGTTAGGACACCTAGGGAGTCCCCGTGACCCCTTTTGACACATTGGAACACTCAAGTGTGCCTTAAGGGGTCGTAGGACCCCTTAAGACACACTTAAGTGTTCCAATATGTGAAAAGGGGTCATGGGGACTCCTTAGGGGTCCTAGTATGATTTATCACATGTTAGGACCCCTAGGGAGTCCCCGTGACCCCTTTTGACACATTGGAACACTCAACTGTGCCTTAGGGGGTTGCAGGACCCCCTAAGGCACACTTGAGCATTCCAATGTGTCAAAAGGGGTCACGGGGACTCCCTAGGGGTCCTAACGCATGATAAAGCATACTAGGACCCCTAAGGCATCCCCGTGACCCCTTTTGACACATTGCAATGCTCAAGTGTGTCTTAAGGGCTTGAAGGACCCCTTAAGACACACTTGAGCATTGCAATGTGTCAAAAGGGGTCACGATGACTCCCTAGAGGTCCTAGTATGCTTTATCATGCGGTAGGACCCCTAGGGAGTCCCCGTGACCCCTTTTGACACATTGGAATGCTGAAGTGTGTCTTAAGGGGTCCTGTGACCCCTTATGACACACTAGAGCATTCCACTCTGTCAAAAGGGGTCACGATGATTCCCTAGGGGTCCTATTACACTTTATCACATGTTAGGACACCTAGGGAGTCCCCGTGACCCCTTTTGACACATTGGAATGCTCAAGTGTGCCTTAAGGGGTTGTAGGACCCCTTAAGACACACTTGAGCATTCCAATGTGTGAAAAGGGGTCACGGGGACTCCTTAGGTGTCCTAGTATGCTTTATCACATGTTAGGACACCTACGGAGTTCCCGTGACCCCTTTTGACACATTGGAATGCTCAAGTGTGCCTTAAGGGGTCCTATGATCCCTTAAGGCACACTTGAGCATTTCAATGTGTCAAAAGGGGTCACGAGGACTCCCTAGGTGTCCTAACATGTGATAAAGTGTACTAGGACCCCTAAGGAGTCCCTGTGACCCCTTTTGACACATTGCAATGCTCAAGTGTGTCTTAAGGGGTCGAAGGACCCCTTAAGACACACTTGAGCATTTCAATGTGTCAAAAGGGGTCAGGATGACTCCCTAGGGGGCCTAGTACACTTTATCATGCATTAAGACCCCTAGGGAGTCCCCGTGACCCCTTTTAACACATTGGAATGCTCAAGTGTTCCTTAAGGGGTCGTAGGACCCCTTAAGACACACTTGAGTGTTTCAATGTGTGAAAAGGGGTCACGGGGACTCCTTAGGGGTCCTAGTATGCTTTATCACATGTTAGGACACCTAGGGAGTCCTCATGACCCCTTTTGACACATTGGAACGCTCAAGTGTGCCTTAAGGGGTCCTACGATTCCTTAAGGCACACTTGAGTGTGCCAATGTGTCAAAAGGGGTCACGGGGACTCCCTAGGTGTCCTAACTTGTGATAAAGCATACTAGGACCCCTAAGGAGTCCTCGTGACCCCTTTTGACACATTGTAATGCTAAAGTGTTTCTTAAGGGGTCGAAGGACCCCTTAGGAAACACTTGAGTGTTGCAATGTGTCAAAAGGGGTCACGGGGACTCCCTAGGTGTCCTAACACATGATAAAGTGTACTTGGATGCCTAAGGAGTCCCCGTGACCCCTTTTCACACATTGGAATGCTCAAGTGTTTCTTAAGGGGTCCTACGACCCCTTAAGGAACACTTGATCATTCTAATGTGCTCAAAAGGGGTCACGGGGACTCCTTAGGGGTCCTAGTATGCTTTATCATGCATTAGGACCCCTTAAGACACACTTGAGCATTCCAATGTGTCAAAAGGGGTCACGGGGACTCCCTAGGGGTCCTAGTATGTGTTAGGACCCTTAGGGAGTCCCCCTGACACCTTTTGACATATTGGAATTCTCAAGTGTGCCTTAAGGGGTCGTAGGACCCCTTATGGCACACTTGAGCGTTCCAATGTGTCAAAAGGGGTCACGAGGACTCTCTAGGTGTCCTAACGCGTGATAAAGCATACGCGTTAGGACACCTAGGGAGTCCCCGTGATGCCTTTTGACACATTGGAATGCTCAAGTGTGCCTTAAGGGGTCCTATGACCCCTTAAGGCACACTTGAGTGTTCCAATGTGTCAAAAGGGGTCATGGGGACTCCCTGGGTGTCCTAGTACGTGTTAGGACCCCTAAGGAGTCCCCCTGACCCTTTTTGACACATTGGAATACTCAAGGGTGCCTTAAGGGGTCGTAGGACCCCTTAAGACACACTTGAGCATTCCAATGTGTGAAAATGGGTCACGGGGACTCCTTAGGGGTCCAAGTATGCTTTATCATGCGTTAGGACACCTAGGGAGTCCCCGTGACCCCTTTTGACACATTGCAACACTCAAGTGTGGCTTAAGGCATCCTTCGACCCCTTAAGACACACTTGAGCATTGCAATGTGTCAAAAGGCTTCATGGGGACTCTTTAGGGGTCCTAGTATGCTTTATCACATGTTAGGACCCCTAGGGAGTCCCCGTGACCCCTTTTGACACATTGGAATGCTCAAGTGTGCCTTAAGGGGTCGTAGGACCCCTTAAGACACACTTGAGCATTCCAATGTGTCAAAAGGGGTCACGGGGACTCCCTAGGGGTCCTAACATGTGATAAAGCATACTAGGACCCCTAAAGACACACTTGAGCATTCCAATGTGTGGAAAGGGGTCACGGGGACTCCCTAGGGATCCTAGTACACTTTAACATGTGATAAAGCATACTAGGACTCCTTAGGGGTCCTAGTATGCTTTATCATGTGTTAGGACCCCTAGGGAGTCCCCCTGACCCATTTTGACACATTAGAATGCTCAAGTGTGTCTTAAGGGGTCCTACAACCCCTTATAACACACTAGAGCATTCCAATGTGTCAAAAGGGGTCAAGATGATTCCCTAGGGGTCTTAGTATGCTTTATCACATGTTAGGACACTTAGGGAGACCCCGTGACCCCTTTTGACACATTGGAATGCTCAAGTGTGCATTAAGGGGTCGTAGGACCCCTTAAGACACACTTGAGCATTCCAATGTGTGGAAAGGGGTCACGGGGACTCCCTAGGGATCCTAGTACTCTTTATCACATGTTAGGACCCCTAGGGAGTCCTCGTGACCCCTTTTGACACATTGGAATGCTCAAGTGTTCCTTAAGGGGTCGTAGGACCCCTTAAGACACACTTGAGTGTTCCAATGTGTAAAAAGGGGTCACGGGGACTCGGGGTCGGTAGGCCTATTAAGGGGTCAATAGGGTTCAAAATGCAACTTTGATGGAATGGTGACCCTTTGGAATGCATTAGATCATGTTAGAGGACCTACGTACCAAATTTGGATGACTTTTGCCTAGTAGAACTCGAAAGGGGTCCATGGGCTGCTCTCGGGAGACCACATGTAGAAATGGGGTCCGTAGGCCTATTGAGGGGTCATTAGGGTTTTAAATGAAACTTCAATGGAATGGTGACCCTTTCTAACACATTATAACATATCAGAGCACCTATGTACCAAATTTGGATGACTTTTTGCTAGTAGAATGCAAAAGGGGTCCATGGGGTGCTCTCGGGATACCTCATGTCGTATTGGGGTCGGTAGGCCTGTCAAAGGGTCATTAGGGTTAGAAATGAAACTTTGATGGAATTATGACCCTATGTACCAAATATGGATGTCTTTTGCCAAGTAGAACTTAAAAGGGGTTCATGGGGTGGTCTCGGGAGACCACATGTCGAATCGAGGTCGGTAGGCCTGTTAAGGGGTCATTAGGGTTACAAATGCAACTTGGATGGAATGGTGACCCTTTGGAACACATTAGGACATTTTAGAGTACCTATGTACCAAATTTTTATGGCTTTTTCCTAGTAGAATTCAAAAAGAGTCCATGGGGTTCTCTGAGGAGACCACATGTCGAATTAGGGTCGATAGGCCTGTTAAGGGGTCATAAGGGTTCCAAATGTGACTTCGATGGAATGGTGACCCTTTAGAATGCATTAAGACATGTCAGAGGACCTACATACCAAATTTGGATGACTTTTTTCTAGTAGAACTCAAAAGGGGTCCATGGGGTGGTCTCGGGAGACCACATGTTGAATCATGGTGTGTAGGCCTGTTAAGGGGTCATTAGGGTTCTAAATGCAACTTCTATGGAATAGTGACCCTTTAAAACTCATTAAGACATGTCAAAAGATCTATGTACCAAATTTGGATGACTTTTTTCTAGTAGAACGCAAAAGGGGTCCATGGGGAGCTCTCGGGAGACCACATGTCAAAATGGGGTCAGTAGGCATCTCCTTAGGTCATTAGGGTTTGAAATGCACCTTCTATGGAACCATGACCCTTTGGAATGCATTAGGACTCCCTAGGGGTCAAAAGGGGTCAGGGGGACTCCCTAGGGGTCCTAACGCGTACTAGGACCCCTAGGGGGTCCCCCTGACCCCTTTTGACACATTGAACTGCTCAAGTGTGTCTTAAGGGGTCCTTTTGACTCCCTAGGGTTCCTAACACTTGATAAGGCATACTAGGACCCCTAGGGAGTCATCGTGACCCCTTTTGACACATTGGAATGCTCAAGTGTGTCTTAAGGGGTCCTACGACCCCTTATGACACACTAGAGCATTCCAATGTGTCAAAAGGGGTCACGATGATTCCCTAGGGGTCCTAGTATGCTTTATCACATGTTAGGACACCTAGGGAGTTCCCGTGACCCCTTTTGACACATTGGAATGCTCTAGTGTGTCTTAAGGGGTCGTAGGACCCCTTATGAGACACTAGAGCATTGCAATATGTTAAAAGGGGTCATGATGATTCCCTAGGGGTCCTAGGACAGTTAGGGAGTCCCCGTGACCCCTTTTGACACATTGGAATGCTCAAGTGTGCCTTAAGGGGTCGTAGGACCCCTTAAGACACACTTGAGCATTCCAATGTGTGAAAAGGGGTCACGGGGACTCCTTAGGGGTCCTAGTATGCTTTATCACACATTAGGACACCTAGGGAGTTCTCATAACCCCTTTTGACACATTGGAATGCTCAAGTGTGCCTTAAGGGGTCCTAACATGTGATAAAGCATACTAGGACCCTTAGGGAATCATCGTGACCTCTTTTGACACATTGGAATGCTCTAGTGTGTCATAAGGGGTTGTAGGACCCTTTAAGACACACTTGAGCATTTCAATGTGTCAAAAGGGGTCACAGGGACTCCCTAGAGGTCCTAACACGTGATAAGGTGTACTAGGACCCCTAGGGAGTCATCATGACCCCTTTTGACACATTAGAATTCTCAAGTGTGTCTTAAGGGGTCATGATGACTCCCTAGGGGTCCTAGTACACTTTATCAAGCATTAGGAACCCTAGGGAGTCAAAAGGACCCTTTATGACACACTTGAGCATTCCAATGTGTCAAAAGGGGTCACAGGGACTCCCTAGGTGTCCTAACATGTGATAAAGTGTACTAGGACCCCTAGGGAATCATCATGACCCCTTTTGACACATCGTGACCCCTAGGGAGTCCCCATGACCCCTTATCACACGTTAGGACCCCTAGGGAGTCTCTCTCTGCGTCTAGTGAACTATTCTTCAAAGAATCTTTTTTTGCATAGCTAGAGTTTATGATGCCTGTAAAAGGCACATTTAATACAAAGATTTAGCTGACCACATTAGTACATATATAATATACATTATATATATCATATGCCTCTTTTTTATATATATTATATACATAAATATATGTAAAAGTTCAATTGTTTTCATTTGCTCCCGCCATTTTTTCATCAGTCAGGGAATATCAGGTACCCGATATTTTTAGGTACCCAATTTTTGCCAGGCAATATTTGACGAAAATATTCCCTGTCCCCACAAAGTAGACAATCATGGGATTTTATACCTTTTTCACGCGTTGCAAAACAAAAAATGTGATTTGGGACCCCATTGTTTAATTTTTGTCGACTTGTGGTTTCACCATGGGAAGCACCAGTCATCGAAAGGCTAAACATAAGAGGAAGCTGACAGATGATGAAATTCAGGCATATAGGGAAAAAGATAAGGAAAATCACCGAAGAAGGAGAGAAGGTATGTTAACCATTAATCAAGGTGACCCCATAAATGTAGTTGTAAGTGAAGAGGATGTTCAATTTGAAAATGCACAAATGGAGATTGAAAATGTAGACTTTGGGAATGAAAATGTTGCACAAGAATGACATGAATGTTATACATCTCCAAATTATATGTGAAATGAAGTCCCTTGTAATAAAGATAATCAATCTTCAAATTTGGGGCTTTCAAAAACACCTAAATGGTTAATTGAAATTGAGGAGAACATTATGAATAATTGGGAAGGAAAGAGGTCACATAGAACCGTTAGGTTGTGGGCTTCAAGACTTTATGATCATTTTTTTCAAAACAAGACATTGGTTGAGAAATGTCAAATTTTTGTGTAGTTGTTAAAGACACAAAAGATGAGACCTATGCTTGTGAAATTGAAGATTCGTGTGAACAAAAAAATGGAGAGAAATGCCATTGTTGTGAAAAATCTTTTCAATGCTCTCAATAACATTGGGAAGACTAGCAGAGAAAAAGACAAGAGAGTTGCTCGGAGGGTTATTACAACCTCCTTAGTAAGTCATCAATTGAGAAAGGCTCGTTTGATGAGACAAACTTGTGTTGACTTCAATATAGACCATAAAACTTTGGGTAGAGCACTTACAAGAAGAGAAAGACTTGATGATCCGCTTCAAATTGATACATGGGCTTATGGTGGGAGACTTCCATGTTTCGATAAGAAGCTAACAGATGTTGTTAAGGATGAAATTCAACAATTTTGGGATGCTAACTCAAGAGTGTCACCAAATGTGAAGGATGTCTTGAAGTTGAGAGTTGGCAATTGAGACCGCACTCCACATCCTAAACATTATGTGGAGCTAAGTCAAACAATGTTGTATAAAAAATTTTGTGAGACACATCCAACATTGAAAATATCACAAAGGTCTTTTGAATCTGTGAAGCCATTTTATTGTGTACCCCTTAAGATTCGAAATACATGTTGCAAATATCATGTTGAGTTTTCAATGCATCATGAATTATTACAGTCCATTCGTTCTAAATTGCATACTAATGAAATGCTAGAGGATTGTGGTGCAAGTGGTCTTCCCAAATCATCAAGAGACTTGCTAGATCAATTTTTATGTCATAGAGATGATGGTTGTTTATTTTATAAAAAAAATTGCTTAAATGCCAAGTGCTCAGAATGTGGTGGCTTGTCCAAGTTTTGAACATGTTTTCATGAGGGTTTGGAACGCATTTTTGGAAAGACACTCGTCCAAAAAAAGGTATATGAAATAGTGAAATATACATTGAAGAGTGGAGGTGAAGGCTCTAGATGTGAGTTAGTTGCAAAAGAATACAATGTTGCTGATTTTATCTCAGATTTCAAGAAAAATCTTTTTTACAAGTATGCAAGGCATAGTCACAAGTCTCAATGGTTGGATCAACAATTCAGGACATGTAAGGACACTTTCCCCATTGGAACTATTATATCCATTGTAGACTTTGCGGAGAACTATACATTGCGACCCCAAAATGAGACTCAAGCTCAATATTACAATTTGATTCAGGTTGCTATTTTTGTACACATCACATATAGACATTCCCTTGATAGCACAAAAGATGAACGAAAGATAATCAGAGAGTACCATTTTTATATGAGTGATGACAGGTCTCACTCTCATGAGTTTGTTCAACATTGTTTCCATAACTATTTTGACTTCTTGCAGGAAAATGGTATTGCTATGGATAGGCATCTCATTTGGTTGGATAATTGCACTGGTCAATTTAAGAATGCCAGAATGTTTTATTGGTTGTGTAGAATGCATGTGGAGAGAGGTGTACCTCATATTTGGAGTTTTTTTGAGTCAGGGCATGGGAAAGGGGAGCATGATGGAGCAGGTACATGTGTCAAGAGAGCTCTAGTTAAGGAGCAATTGAGGATTTTAGGTGTTGTACTTCTTGATGCTCATTCTATTATTGATTGGTGTACTTTAGCATTGTCACAGGGGGGGACTCTTGATTCTACAGTGCATAGATTCTTTTGGTTGGTTGAGGATGGAACTATAGGAGATAGATTGGATTGTCAAATAGTGAAAGACTCTTCAAAAATGCATTCATTCCAAAGCTCCAATAGTAGTACATGGACCATTTGGACATGAGAGTTGGCTTGTTTTTGCCCCATGTGTTTTCAGTATGATTGGGATCATTGCGAGTCAAGTGAGTGGGTGGATACATGGGTTCCACATTATCTAACTCCTTTATCTTTAACACTCTCTATAAGAAATGATGACATGGACACTTTAGTTGACTATGACCATCTTTCAGATCTTTTGAAGCCAGGAGATGTTTTTGCATTGGTTGCACCACAGGGGAATGATGAGAGGTCAGATTATTGGTTAGAACATTGTGTACAAGGTAAACAAAAGCTTGTACAACTGATGACAGATGGTGATGGGTTCACATATCCTACTAGTTCAGTTGTTGTTGCGGGAACATGACTGCAAACATACATGATTAGAAAGAATGGAGTTCTCGCATTTGAAGACTATGAGAAGCACAAAACTATTCTTATGTATTCACACCTTGTTATAGCAACAAATGTCAAGTTGTCAAAGCATCAAGGAAGACCAAAGACAAAAGAACTTTGGACTATTACTACTGCTAATCATGAAGCACTATTGGAGACCTTGAAGCAAAGAGATGACCCTTCAGGAACACTTGACTAGGTAATAAGTTAACTTAGTGCATTATTTTCTAAGTTTGTTAAGCTTAATTTCAATACATTAATTTGACCTTTCTTAGATTGTATTTTGAGTCAATAAACTTGTTTTGTATGTGGAATGTAACTTGTGTAGGAGCACCTATGAAGACACCTATGGTCACCATGGATCCAATTAGAGATAGAAGGACAAAAGGATCCTTAATGGTTAATTGAGATCTTTTGAAGCCTATAATGACAATTTGTAACAATCAATTTGATTTAAAAGTTAAATGTCCTAAAACTCTTCATAAGGACTTATGACCAAAATCATGTATTGGTGGCCAATAGTGCCAAGAAGAGATCTTACATGTCATATACTTATGTCATTTGCATGGTTTGAATTCTTACATGTTTGATTGTTGTTTGTAATGCTTTAAGGATATTATTTTTTTATCAAATTTAACAAGCTTAATCTTTATTAATTTCACAGTTCAAATTTCAAACATACCACTAATAGTCAGTTGAAAGTGGCTCGTATCTCAGACCTTGTGAGAGGTATTGACAAACTGTCAGGTGCTACGAGATCATGTTTTCAAGATCTAAAATAACCTCTCTCAGTTTTGGGCAATTTGACTTCATTTGTATTTGGCAAGGCAATCTCAGTCGATGCCAAAACTTGCAGTGAGGGTCAGTTGAAAGTGGCTCAACAGCGTATCTTTCAAACCGTCTGACCTAGCATCAAACCATCTACTCCATCAGCTTCGGTTGGCTAGATAAATGCCAGTGACAACCCCATTCTACCCATAGAGTCATGAAAACACTCGCGACCATGCTCGACCCAAGTGACCCCAAGGTGCACTACGCATGATTGGGTAGTGATCTTCTAGGGCTCGTATCTCAGACCTCGTGAGAGCTATCAACAAACTGTTAGGTGCTACAGGATCATGTTTTCAAGGTCTACAATAACATCTCTCAGTTTTGGACGATTCGACTTCATTTGCATTTGGCAAGGCGATCTCAGTCGATGCCAAAACTTGCAGTGAGGGTCAGTTGAAAGTGGCTCAGCAGCGTATCTTTCAAACCATCTGACTTGGCATCAAACCGTCTACTCCATCAGCTCCGGTTGGCTGGGTAAACACTAGTGACAACCCATTTCTACCCACAGAGTCACAAAAATGCTCGCGACCACGCTCGACCCAAGTGACCCCAAGGTGCACTAAGCATGATTGGGCAGTGATCTTCTGGGGCTCTTATCTCAGACCTCATGAGAGCTATTGACAAACTATTAGGTGCTACAAGATCTTATTTTTGAGGTCTACAATAACCTCTCTCAGTTTTGGGCAATTCAACTTCGTTTGCATTTGGCAAGGCGATCTCAGTCGATGCCAAAACTTGCAGTGAGGGTCAGTTGAAAGTGGCTCAGCAGCGTATCTTTCAAACCGTCCGACCTGGCATCAAACCATCTACGCCATCAGCTTTGGTTGGCCGGGTAAACACTAGTGACAACCCCATTCTACCCACAGAGTCACGAAAATGCTCGCGACCACACTCGACCCAAGTGACCCCAAGGTGCACTAAGCACAATTGGGCAGCGATCTTCTGGGGCTCGTATCTCAGACCTCATGAGAGCTATCAATAAACTATCAAGTGCTATAGGATCATGTTTTTGAGGTCTACAATAACCTCTCTTGGTTTTGGGTGATTCAACTTCGTTTGCATTTGGCAAGGTGATCTCAATCGATGCCAAAACTTGCAGTGAGGGTTAGTTGAAAGTGGCTCAGCAGCGTATCTTTCAAACCATCTAACCTAGCATCAAACCATCTACTACATCAGCTCTGTTTGGCTAGGTAAATGCTAGTGAAAACTCCATTCTACCCATAGAGTAACAAAAATGCTCACGACCACGCTCGACCCAAGTGACCCCAAGGTGCAGTAAGCATGATTGGGCAGCGATCTTCTGGGGCTTGTATCTCAAACCTCATGAGAGATATTGACAAACTATTAGGTGCTATGGGATCATGTTTTCAATTTCTACAATAACCTCTCTCAGTTTTGGGTGATTCGACTTCGTTTGCATTTGGCAAGGCGATCTCAGTCGATGCCAAAACTTGCAGTGAGGGTCAGTTGAAAGTGGCTCAGGAGTGTATCTTTCAAACCATCTGACCTGGCATCAAACCATCTTCTCCATTGGCTCTAGTTGGTTGGTTAAATGCTAGTGACAACCCCATTCTACCCACAGAGTCACGAAAATGCTCGTGACCACGCTCGACCCAAGTGACCCCAAGGTGCAGTAAACACGATTGGGCAGTGATCTTCTAGGGCTCGTATCTTGGACCTTGTGAGAGCTATCAACAAACTGTCAGGTGCTACAGGATTTTATTTTTGAGATCTACAATAACCTCTCTCAATTTTGGGTGATTTGACTTCATTTGCATTTGGCAAGGTGATCTCAGTCGATGCCAAAACTTGTAGTGAAGGTCAGTTAAAAGTGGCTCAGCAGCGTATCTTTCAAACCGTCTGACCTGGCATCAAATCATCTACTCCATCGGCTCTAGTTGGCTAGGTAAATGCCAGTGACAACCCCATTCTACCCACAGAGTCAAGGAAATGCTCGACCCAAGTGACCCCAAGGTGCACTAAGCATGATTGGGCAGTGATCTTTTGGGGCTCATATCTCAGACCTCGTGAGAGCTATTGACAAACTATCAAGTGCTACGGGATTGTGTTTTCAAGGTCTACAATAACCTCTCTCATTTTTTGGTGATTTGACTTCATTTTCATTTGGCAAGGCGATCTCAGTTGATGCCAAAACTTGCAGTGAGGGTCAATTGAAAGTGGCTCAGCAGCGTATCTTTCAAACCGTCCAACCTGGCATCGAACCATTTGCTCCATCGGCTCCGATTGGCTAGGTAAATGCCAGTGACAACCCTATTCTACCCACAGAGTCACGAAAATGCTCGTGACCACGCTTGACCCAAGTGACCCCAAGGTGCACTAAGCACGACTGGGTAGTGATCTTATTGGGCTCGTATCTCAGACCTCGTGAGAGATATTGACAAACTATCAGGTGCTATAGGATCATGTTTTTGAGGTCTACAATAACCTCTCTCAATTTTGGGTGATTCGACTTCATTTGCATTTGGCAAGGCGATCTCAGTCGATGCCAAAACTTGCAGTGAGGGTCAGTTGAAAGTGGCTCAGCAGTGTATCTTTCAAACCATCTGACCTGACATTGAACCGTCTACTCCATCAGCTCCGGTTGGCCGGGTAAACACTAGTGACAACCCCATTCTACCCACAGAGTCACGAAAATGCTCGCGACCACGCTCGACCCAAGTGACCCCAAGGTGCACTAAGCATGATTGGACAGTGATCTTCTGGGGCTCGTATCTTGGACCTCGTGAGAGCTATCGACAAACTGTCAGGTGCTACTGGATCATGTTTTCAAGGTCTACAATAAACTCTCTCAATTTTGGGTGATTAGACTTTGTTTGCATTTGGCAAGGCGATCTCAGTCGATGCCAAAACTTGCAGTGAGGGTCAGTTGAAAGTGGCTTAGCATCGTATCTTTCAAACCATCTGACCTGGCATCAAACCATCTGCTCCATCAGCTCTGGTTGGCCAGGTAAATGCCAGTGACAACCCTATTCTACCCACAGAGTCACAAAAACACTCGTGACCACGCTCGACCCAAGTGACCCCAAGGTGCACTAAGCACGATTGGGCAGCAATCTTTTCAGTTGTTGGATTCATAGAGGACTGGGACTATATCAGTGAGAAACTCAAGAGCCATTTTCAATACCAAGCTGATGATGCCTTCATGATGCATGATAATGTAGTTCTTTGTGTTGACATCAGTCATGATTCAGAGATGTTGGCTTCAGGTTCACAGGGTGGGAAAATTGAGGAGGACGTGCTCGCAATTGAATCCCAAAATACATATGTATGATGGCTTCGACAAAATATTTATTGGTGTCACTTGCATGAGGTGGTATGTTTGTGGAGAGCCAAAAATGACACACTCTAGTTATAGCACCAAGTGTCCAATCAAAACACAGACACATTAACACTTGTGTTGCAATAAGATCCAAATGGCACTATTCAGTAAATTAGTCCCTTCGCGTCTATCTTGTGTTTATGAATAGATGTTTGTAAGCCTTTATTGCTTCCAGGTTAAAAGCATTATCATTTATAGTTTAGTTGATTCATTGTAAATCCTGCACGAGGAGTTGTACTCGGATAATTCAAAGGGTGCTTACGCTTCTCAATAGCGAAGTGACCCAACTGTTGGTGTTGGTTGAGTCTTTTTGTTTGGGCTTTAAAGGTCATTTTGTAAGCATTTCTTTCAAAGAAAAATTTGTTCACCAACAAGAAGTTAAACCTCAAACATAATAAGCTCCATGAATAGGGTATTCCAGAGTAAAGAAAAACAAATGTAACTTCAACAAGATATAATTTAAATCATAATGATAATCATAGTCAAGATATAACTTCACCATTCAATTCCACAAACATGAATAATAAATATGTATATACAAAAGATGACACAAATATAACATATAAATGAATATGTTCTATATATGTATCAAATGTATCAAAAGTATGTCCATATACAAATATGGCACATGCCATTTCAAAATGTCTACAAAATCAATGTTTTAAGGTGTACAATGTGGCATATATGCCATCTCAAAATGTGCCAAGTGTCATCTCTAAATGGCCACAAAACTAAAATTGCATCCTGTGCTGTAGGGGGATCATCAAAATGTAGCCTCTTTGAAGAAGTGTTGGGCTCTGATTGATCCTGCATAAAAAATGAGTTCAAACCAAAGTTAGATTGCTTACTTTATATGATTTGTACACACACACACACACACACACATATATATATAATTCATAATTTTCAAACACTAATTTCATTAAAATTATAACTGAATACAAATAAATTTGTACCTGGTCTCTCGATCGCCTACCACGATCAGGTGTCCTAACATAAGTCCTGGGTAGCGAAGGGACCATGCCAACAATACCAACTCTGACCTATAAATATATATTTGCAATAATGAGATTAGTAGACTGGTGCAACATAGAGTAATAAATCTACAAAATAGGATGATAGCATAATAAAATTACAAATTGATTGAACTAAAATTAAAACTTACATCTGGTGATCCCTCCTCTGGAATAGTGGGCTGGGTCAACAAAGAAATGAAAGATTCTCATGGGACCTCCCTCACAGTCGGAGTAACCTATGAGAGTAAAAAGATTGTCAATTATATATCAATGTACTTCATCATAGCAACCCTAGTTACAAAATACAAATAACAATATGTAAAAGTCTACGTACAATCGGGCTATCACTCCGAATCGAGATGCCTGTAACCCTACGCCGCCGAACCGGTGTCGGGACATCATCAATAGCCACACCCTATACAATAAAGTGCAAGTAAAATATTTATTACTACACAAAAGTGGCATACATATGCATGCATAATTAATCTTAAACAATTAACTACCTTTCCTTTGTCGACAGCTGATGAAGGAACCCCCTCACGCCCCCCACTGACATTGGCTATAGCCTGCAAGAACATAATAAGATGACAATATATATTAGTAAATGTATGAATTTTATTGCTCTAATTGATAGAGATTTAAGCATGTACACCAAATGATATAAAAAAACTAATGGGTTCATAATTTATAATATACCGTATAGTCATCAAGGCCAAATGAAATGGCTAAAAGTGTGGACTCATCCACCTATCTCACCTCCTCCTGTGTCATCGACTGAACATAAATGGAAAAAATATATATACATAATTGCATGCAATCATTAAAACTAATCTAAATAAATAAATTATTTTTAAATTAAATAAGTCATGTGACAAATTTATTTATAATGTTTACTCTTACCATATCAACAGGAGTTAATGGCTCTACATGCACCTCCTGAGCACTCTCATGAGATGTAGATGCTCCATGAGGTGTTGTAGCCTTTGCAGTAGCCTCTCCTGTATCTCCCTCATCAATATCATGAAACTGATATATATCAGAATCAATAAGCGGTCCAAGGCACATATGCCTGCACATAATGCACGTATGGGGCTCACATACATGTGAACTCTGATGAAATGTCGATGCGCCAGCAACATCCACAGGAGGCAACACTGACCTAGTCTGTGTGATCAACTGATCACTCAGTAAATGAATTGCCCTAATAGTCTGTTCAGCAGCCTCTCTAATGATATCAGGATGCTGCACTGAAGGAGGGGGTGCAACATCAGTGGGGGGGACAAAGGTAGTGGCCTTTCGGCGCTGGGAAGATGGCCTAGTCTGAGGAGCTCCTCTTCCTACGCCTATGTTGGGCCTCATACTCCAATAATCAACATGTTGACCAAGCAAAATGGGACCTCCAAATTGCTATGTGGTGGTTTATCAAAAACCATCCACTAGTGATCCCAAAAGTTTGTGCGCATTGCTTCATTTGTGCACCATTTTATTGATAATTTGGGCTTTTTGGGGTCAACTGGTATTCCGGTTTTAGGATCGACAAAAAGGGCAGCTATATCTTCCTTAGTTATATTAAGGGCTGCAATCCCATCATGGTCAAGCCCGTCATCAAATTGGTCATGCATATCATCACACCAATGAAGAGTAGCATTATGTTGCTGCGTGAGTGTGTCAATATTTCCAACAATTGTATTTAGTGTGGTAAGCATGGGAGCTAATGTAGGTATATTTTGATATGTGTTTTGGAAACCTCGTATTGTGTTCAAATTTTCTTCTATCAAATCTTGTAAAGATTTAGGGTTTAGATATGGGGGATTGTTTTCAGGATTGTTATTTGGAGGGTTATTTTCTTCATTATTGTCAGCCATGCCTGATTAAATAAAAAACAAATCTAAGTTTCAAATATTATTACAAATATAAATACAAAACCCTATTTTTTTTAAAAACACTACATTTACAATAAAAATGAAATAAATTAATAAAAATATACAATTAACTACTTACCAAATATGCTTGAAGTCAAATTTGACGTTTCAAATATCAGGTATCTGAAAATATATTAGGTATCAGAAAACTGCGGCTAGAAAATGATAAAATCGCGCTAGGAAATGATGAATAGGGCTTGCGGGTGTGGGATATATGCCACAGTTATCGAGTACCCGAAAATATCGGGTACCCAATTAGGAATGTGCTTTGGTGGCAAGCTTGCCCAAGTGTACTGACACCCAGGCCTACTAAAAAGTCAACAAGCGCTTTCATGTGCTTTTGGACAAGTGAAAAGTGAATATTTTTCACATCGCCACTTTTTGGCCCCTCATCTTCTTGCACATACCCATGATTGTAATTGATTCTCATCGAATGGTTGACCGATTCAGTGATTTGTAAGCTCAGAATGGCTTGTTACGTGATTGTAGTTGATTCTCATCGAAAGGTTGACTAATTCGGTGATTTGTAAGCTTAGAATGGCTTGTTAAGTGATTGTAGCTCATTCTCATCGAACGGTTGACCAATTCAGTGATTTGTAAGCTCAGAATAGCTTGTTATGTGACTATAGCTGATTCTAATCGAATGATTGCCCAATTTAGTGATTTGTAAGCTCGGAATGGTTTGCTACGTGATTCTAATTCATTCTCATCCAACAGTTGACCGATTCGATGATTTGTGAGCTCACAATGGCTTGTTACATGATTGTAGTTGATTCTCATCGAATGATTGACTGATTCGATGATTTATAACCTCATAATGCCTTGTTACATGATTGTAGCTGATTCTCATCGAATGGTCGACCAATTTTGTGATTTATAAGCTTAGAATGGCTTGTTACGTGATTGTATCTGATTCTCATCGAATAGTTGACCGATTCAATGATTTGTAAGCTCAGAATGGCTTGTTACATGATTGTAGCTGATTCTCATTAAATGATTAACCGATTCCATGATTTGTAAGCACAGAATGGCTTGTTACGTGATTGTAGCTGATTCTCATCGAATGGTTCACCGATTCACTGATTTGTAAGCTCAGAATGGCTTATTACATGATTGTAATTGATTCTCATTGAACGGTTGACCGATTCAGTGATTTGTAAGCTCAAAATGGCTTGTTACGTGATTGTATTCAGTGATGTGTAAGCTTAGAATGGATTGTTACGTGATTATAGATGATTTGCATCGAACGGTTGACCGATTCAGTGATTTATAAGCTAAGAATGGATTGTTACATGATTGTAGCTGATTCTAATCGAATGGTTGACTAATCCGCTGATTTGTAAGCTTAGAATGGCTTTTTACGTGATTCTATTTGATTCTCATCAAACGGTTGACCGATTCAGTGATTGTAAGCTCAAAATAGCTTGTTACATGATTGTAGTTGATTCTCATCGACTAATTGACCAATTCAATGATTTGTAAGCTCAAAATGTGTTCTTACGTGATTGTAGCTGATTCTCATCGAATGGTTGACTTATTTTATAATTTATAAGCTCAGAATAGCTTGTTACGTGATTGTAGCTGATTCTCATCGAGCCGTTGACCTATTCGGTGATTTGCAAGCTCAGAATGGCTTGTTACATAATTGTAATTGATTCTCATCAAACGGTTAACCAATTCGGTGATTTGTAAACTCACAATGACTTGTTACGTGATTATAGTTGATTCTCATCAAACGGTTGACCAATTCAATGATTTTTAAGCTCAAAATGGCTTGTTACCTGATTATAGCTGATTCTCATCGAACGGTTGACCGATTCGATGATTTATCAGCTCAAAATGGCTTGTTACGTGATTGTAGTTGATTCTCATCCAACGGTTGACCGATTTGGTGATTTGCAAGCTCGGAATGGCTTGTTAAGTGATTGTAGTTGATTCTCATTGAACGGTTGACCGATACGGTGATTTATAAGCTCAAAATGGCTTGCTACTTGATTATCATTGATTCTCATCGAACAGTTAACCAATTCGATGATTTGTTAGCTCAAAATGGCTTGTTACGTGATTGTAATTGATTCTCATCAAATAGTTCACCAATTCGATGATGTGTCAGCTCATAATGACTTGTTGCATGATTGTAGTTGATTTGCATCGAACAGTTGACTGATTCGGTGACTTATAAGCTAAGAATGGCTTATTACATAATTGTACATGATTCTCATCGAATGGTTGACCAATTTGATGATTTGTAAGCTCAAAATGGCCTGTTATGTGATTCTATTTCATTCTCATTGAACGGTTGACCGATTTAGTGATTGTAACTCACAATATCTTGTTACGTGATTGTAGCTGATTCTCATCGAACGATTGACCGATTAGATGATTTGTAAGCTCAAAATAGCTTGTTACGTGATTGTAGTTGATTCTCATTGAATGGTTGATCGATTCTGTGATTTATAAGCTCAGAATAGCTTGTTACGTGATTGTAGCTGATTCTGATCAAGCGGATGACCGATTCGGTGATTTGCAACATCAAAATAACTTGTTACATGATTGTAATTGATTCTGATAGAGCGGTTCACCGATTTGGTGATTTGTAAACTCAGAATGACTTGTTATGTGATTGTCGTTGATTCTTATCAAATGGTTGACCGATTCGATGATTTGTAAGCTCAAAATGGCTTGTTACGTGATTGTAGCTAATTATCATCGAACAGTTAATGGATTCAGTGATTTATAAGCTCAAAATGCCTTGATGATTGTAGTTGATTCTCATCGAACGGTTGACCGATTCAGTGATTTCTATCTCAGAATGGCTTGTTACGTGATTGTAATTGATTCTGATCAAATGATTGACCGATTTGGTGATTTGTAAGCTCAGAATGACTTGTTACGTGACTGTAGCTGATTCTTATCGAACGGTTGACCAAATTGGTAATTTGTAAGCTCAGAATGGCTTGTTACATGATTGTAGCTAATTCTCATCAAACGATTGACCAATTCGGTGATTTGTAAGCTCAAAATGGCTTGTTATGTGATTGTAAATGATTCTCATCGAATGGTTGACTGATTCGATGATTCGTAAGCTCATAATGGCTTGTTACATGATTGTAATTGATTTTCACATAACGGTTGACTAATTCGATGATTTCTAAGCTCAAAATGGCTTCTTACATGATTGTAGTTGATTCTCATCAAACGGTTGACTAATTTTTTTATCTATAAGCTCAGAATGACTTGTTACGTAATTGCAGCTGATTCTCATTGAATGATTGACCAATTCAATGCTTTGTAACCTCAAAATGGCTTGTTACATGATTTTAGCTGATTTGCATCGAAAGGTTGACCGATTCAGTGATTTATAAGCTCAGAATGGCTTGCTGATTCTCATCGAATGATTGACCAATTCGATGATTTGTAAGCTTAGGATGGCTTATTACGTGATTGTAATTGATTCTCATCAAATGGTTGACTAATTCAGTGATTTGTAAGCTCACAATGGCTTGTTACGTGATTGTAGTTGATTCTCATCGAATGATTGACCGATTTGATGATTTGTATGCTCAGAATGGTTTGTTACATGATTAAAGCTAATCCTCATCGAATGGTTGACTGATTTTGTGATTTATAAGCTTAGATTGGCTTGTTACATGATTGTAGCTGATTATCATCGAATGGTTGACCGATTCAATGATTTGTAAGCTTAGAATGGCTTGTTACATGATTGTAGTTAATTCTCATCAAATGGTTAACCGATTCGGTTATTTGTAAGCTCAGAATGGCTTGTTACATGATTGTAGCTGATTATCATCGAACGGTTGACCGATTTGGTGATTTGTAAGCTCAAAATGGCTTGTTACGTGATTGTAGCTGATTCTCATTGAGCAGTTGACCGATTCAGTTATTTGTAAGCTTAGAATGGCTTGTTACATGATTGTAGTTGATTCTCATCGAATGATTGACCAATTCAGTGATTTGTAAGCTCAAACTTGCTCGTTACATGATTGTAGCTGATTCTCATAGAACGGTTGACCCATTCAGTGATTTGTTAGCTTAGAATGGCTTGTTAAATGATTGTAGTTGATTCTCATTGAAGGGTTGGCAGATTTGGTGATTTGTAAGCTCAGAATGGCTTCTTACATGATTGTAGCTGATTCTCATCGAACAGTTGACCTATGTAGTGATTGGTAACCTCAGAAGGCTTGTTATGTGATTGTAGTTGATTCTCATCAACCAGTTGACTGATTTGGTAATTTGTAAGCTTAGAATGGCTTGTTACGTGATTGTAATTGATTCTCATCAAATAGTTGACCGATTTAGTGATTTGTCAGCTTAGAATTGCTCATTACGTGACTTGACCTGATTCTCATCAAACAATTGACTGATTTGATGATTTGTAAGCAAAGAATGGCTTCTTACATGATTGTAATTTATTCTCATTGAAAGGTTGACCGATTCGGTGATTTGTAAGCTCATAATGGCTTGTTACATGATTGTAGCTGGTTCTTATCGAACGGTTGACAGATTCAGTGGTTTGTAAGCAAGAAATATCATGTTACGTGATTGTAGTTGATTCTCATCCTACGGTTGACCGATTCGGTGATTTGTAAGCTCATAATGGCTTGTTACATGATTGTAGCTTATTCTCATCTAATGATTGACTGATTTGATGATTTGTAAGCTCATAATAGCTTGTTACGTGATTGTAGCTAATTCTCATCAACCAAGTTATCGATTTGATAATTTGTAATCTTAGAATGGCTTGTTACATGATTGTAGCTAATTCTCATCGAACGGTTACCCGATTGGGTGACTTGTAAGCTCAGAATGGCTTGTTACATGATTGTAGCTAATTCTTATTGAACTGTTCATTAATTTGGTGCTTTGTAAGCTCATAATGGCTTGTTACATGATTGTAATTGATTCCCATTCAACGGTTGAATAATTCAATAATTTTTAAGCTACAAATATCTTGTTACATGATTGTAGCTAATTCTCATCATATGGTTGACTAATTCGGTGATTTGTAAGCTTAGAATGGCTTGTTACATGATTGGAACCAATTCTCATCGAATGATTGACCGATTCGGTGATTTGTAAGCTAAGAATGGCTTGTTACGTGATTGTAGCTGATTCTCATCGAACAGTTGACTGATTTGGTGATTTGTAATCTCAGAGTGGCTTGTTACGTGATTGTAGCTAATTCTCATCAAATAGTTCACCGATTCGGTGATTTATAAGCTCAGAATGGCTTGTTACATGATTGTAGCTGATTCTCATTGAAAGGTTTACCAATTCGATGATTTGTAAGCTCACAATGGCTTGTTACATAATTGTAATTGATTCTCATCAAACGGTTGACTGATTCAGTGATTTGTAATCTCAGAATGGCTTGTTACGTGATTGTAGCTGATTCCCATCGAAGGGTTGACTGATTTATTAATTTGTAAGCTCAGAATGGCTTGTTAAGTGATTGTTGTTGATTCTCATTGAATGGTTGACCAATTAAATGATTTGTAAGCTCTGAATGGCTTGTTACGTGTTGTAATTGATTTTCATCAAACAGTTGACCAATTTAGTGATTTGTAATCTTAGAATGGCTTGTTACGTGATTGTAATTGATTCTCATCGAACGGTTGATCGATTCGGTGATTGGTAAGCTCAGAATGGCTTGTTACGTGATTGTAGATGATTCTCATCAAATGGTTAACCGATTCAGTGATTTGTAAGCTTAGAATGGCTTGTTACATGATTGTAGCTAATTCTCATCAAACGGTTGACCAATTCGATGATTTGTAACCTCAGAATAGCTTGTTACATGATTATAGCTGATTCTCATTGAACACTTGACCGATTCGGTTATTTGTAAGCTCAGAATGGTTTGTTACGTGATTGTAGCTGATTCTCATCGAATGATCGACCCATTCGGTGATTTGTAAGCTCAGAATGGCTTGTTACGTGATTGTAGCTAATTCTCAACGAACAATTGACCAATTCATTGATCTGTAATCTCAAACGGGCTTGTTATGTGATTATAGCTGATTCTCATAAAACAGTTGACCGATTCGGTCATTTGCAGGCTCAAAATGGCTTGTTACGTGATTGTAGCTGATTCTCATCGAACGGATGACCTATTCAGTGATTTGCAAACTCATAATCTCTTGTGACGTGATTGTAATTGATTCTCATCGAACGGTTGACAGATTCAATGATTTGCAAGCTTAGAATGGCTTGTTACATGGTTGTAATTGATTCTTATCGAATGGTTAACCAAGTCAATGATTTGCAAGCTTAGAATGGCTTGTTACGTGATTGTAGTTGATTCTGATCGAATGATTGACTGATTCATTGATTTGTAAGCTCACAATGGCTTCTTACGTGATTGTAGCTAATTCTCATTGAATGGTTGACCGATTCGATGATTTTCTAAGCTCATAATGGCTTGTTACATGTTTATAGGTGATTCTCATCGAAGGATTGACCCATTTAGTGATTTGTAAACTCAGAATCACTTGTTATGAGATTGTAATTAATTCTCATTGAACGGTTGACCGATTTAGTAATTTGTAAACTCAAAATCTCTTGTTACATGATTCTAGCTGATTCTCTTCAAATGGTTAACCGATTTAGTGATTTGTAAGCTTAGAATGGCTTGTTACATGATTGTAGCTCATTCTCATAGAACGGTTGACCGATTCGGTGATTTATAAGCTCAAAATGGCTTGTTACATGATTGTAATTAATTCTCATTGAACAGTTGACCGATTCAGTGATTTGTAAGCTCAGAATGGCTTGGTATGTGATTGTAATTGATTCTCATCAAACGGTTGATCGATTCAAAGATTTGTAAGCTTAAAATGGCTTGTTACATGATTGTACCTAATTCTCAATGAATGGTTGACCGATTCGGTGATGTGTAAGCTATGCATGGCTTATTACATGATTGTAGCTGATTTGCATCGAACAATTGATCGATTCAATGATTTATAAGATCAAAATGGCTTGTTACATGATTGTAGTTGATTCTCATCGAATGGTTGACCAATTTGGTGATTTGTAAGCTCATAATGGCTTGTCACATCATTATAGATGATTCTCATCGAACGGTTGAATTATTCAGTGATTTCTAAGATCAGAATGGCTTGTTACATGGATGTAGCTAATTCTCGTCGAATGGTTGATAGTTTCGATGATTTGTAAGCTCAGAATGGCTTGTTAGTTGATTGTAATTGATTCTCATCAAATAGTTGATCGATTTGGTGATTTGTAAGCTCATAATAGCTTGTTACATGATTGTAGCTGATTCTCATTGAACAGTTGACCGATTCAATGATTTCTAAGCTCAAAATGGCTTGTTACATTATTGTAATTGATTCTCACTAAATAGTTGACTGATTTGGTGATTTATCATATCAGAATGGCTTGTTACCTGATTGTAGCTGATTCTAATTGAACAGTTGACCGATTCACAGATTTGTAAGCTCAGAATGGCTTGTTAAGTGATTGTAGCTATTCTCATCAAACAATTGACCGATTCGGTAATTTGTAAGATCAGAATGGCATGTTACGTGATTGTAGTTGATTCTCATTGAATGGTTGACCGATTCAGTGATTTGTAAGCTTAGAATGGCTTGTTATGTGATTATAGCTGATTCTCATCAAACAGTTAACCGATTCGATGATTTGTAAGCTGAGAATAGCTTGTTACATGATTGTAGTTGATTCTCATCAAACAATTGACCTATTTGGTGATTTGTAAGCTCAAACTAGCTTGTTACGTGTTGTAATTGATTTTCATTAAACGGTTGAGCGATTCGGTGATTTGTAAGCTTAAAATGGCTTGTTATGTGATTGTAGCTGATTTTAATCGAATGGTTGATCGATTCGATGATTTGTAAGCTCAGAATAGCTTGTTATGTATTGTAATTGATTCTCATCGAATGATTGACCCATTCAGTGATTTGTAATCCCAAAATGGCTTTTTATGTGATTGTAATTGATTGTCATCGAACAGTTGACCAATTCGGTGATTTTTAAGATTGGAATGGGTTGTTACGTGATTGTAATTGACTGATTCAGTGATTTGTAGGCTCAAAATGGCTTGTTACGTGATTTTAGCTTAGTCTCATCGAACGGTTGATTGATTTGGTGATTTTTAAGCTCAAAATGGCTTGTTACGGGATTGTAGTTGATTCTCATCGAACGGTTGACCAATTCGGTGATGTGTAAGCTTAGAATAGCTTGTTACATGATTCTAGCTGATTCTCATCGAACGGTTGACCGATTTGGTGATTTGCAAGCTCAAAATGGCCTGTTATGTGATTCTAGGTGATTCTTATCGAATGGTTGACAGATTCGGTGATTTGTAAGCTTAGAATTGCTTATTTTATGATTCTAATTAACTCTCATCAAAGGGTTGACAAATCGGTGATTTATAATCTCAGAATGGCTTGTTACATGATTATAGTTGAGTCTCATCGAACGGTGGACCGATTCAGTTATTTGTAAGCTTAAAATGGCTTATTATGTGATTGTACCTGATTCTCATCGAACGATTCACCAATTAAGTGATTAGTAAGCTCAGAACAGCTTCTTACGTGATTGTAATTGATTCTCATCAAACAGCTGATCGGTTCGGTGATTTGTAAGCTCAGGATACCTTGTTACTTGATTATAGCTGATTCTCCTCAAATAGTTGACTGATTTGATGATTTGTAAGCTCAGAATTGCTTGTTACATGATTGTAATTATTTCTCATCGAACGGTTGATTGATTCAGTGATATGTAAACTCACAATAGCTTGTTACATGATTGTAGCTTATTCTCATCGAACAGTTGATTGATTTGGTGATTTGTAAGCTCAAAATGGCTTATTACAGGATTATAGTTGACTCTCATTGAACGGTTGGTCGATTCGGTGATGTGTAATCTCAGAATAGATTGTTACATGATTGTAGCTAATTTTCATCAAACGGTTGACTGATTTGGTGATTTTTAAGCTCAAAATAGCTTTTTACATCATTGTAGGTGATTCTCATCGAACGGTTGACAGATTCGGTGATTTGTAAGCTCAAAATTGATTTTCTTATGATTCTAATTGATTCTCATCGCAGGGTTGACCGATTCATTGATTTGTAAGCCCAGAATGGCTTGTTACATGATTATAGCTAATTCTCACTGAACAATTGACTGATTAAGTGATTTTTAAGCTCAGAATGTCTTGTTACGTGATTGTAACTGATTCTAATCGAACAGTTCACCGATTCGATGATTTGTAAACTCAGAATGGCTTGTTACGTGATTGTAGTTGATTCACATCGAACAGTTGACCAATTTAATGATCTATCAGCTCATAATGGCTTGTTACGTGATTGTAATTGATTATCATCAAACGGTTGATCGATTCAGTAATTTGTAAGATCAGAATGGCTTGTTACGTGATTGTAGCTAATTCTCCTCAAATGGTTGACCGATTCGATGATTTCTAAGCTTAGATTAGCTTGTTACATGATTGTAATTGATTCGCATCGAATGGTTGACCGATTCAGTTTATTTGATACTTAGAATAGCTTGTTACTTGATTGTAGATGATTCTCCTCAAAAGGATAACTGATTCGATGATTTGTAAGCTTAGAATGGCTTGTTACATGATTGTAATTGATTCTAATCAAACCGTTGACTGATTGAGTGATTTGTAAGCTCACAATGGCTTGTTACATGATTGTAGCTTATTCTCATTGAACAATTGATTGATTTGGTGAATTGTAAGCTCAAAATGGCTTGTTACGAGATTATAGTTGATTCTCATCGAACGGTTGATCGATTCGGTGAGGTGTAAGCTCAGAATAGCTTGTTACATGATTGTAGCCGATTCTCATCGAATAGTTGATCGGTATGGTGATTTGTAGGCCCAAAATAGCTTTTTACGTGATTGTAGGTTATTCTCATCGAACAGTTGATAGATTCGGTGATTTGTAAGCTCAGAATTGCTTTTTTCATGATTCTAATTGATTCTCATCAAAGGGTTGACTGATTCAGTGATTTGTAAGCTCAAAATGGCTTGTAACATGATTATAGCTAATTCTCATTGAACAGTTGACCGATTCAGTGATTTCTAAGCTTAGAATGGATTTTACGTGATTATAGTCGATTCTCATCAAACGGTTCATCAATTCGGTGATTTGTAAACTCAAAATGGCTTGTTACGTGATTGTACCTGATTCTCATCGAGCGATTGACCAATTCAGTGATTTATAAGCTCAGAATGGCTTGTTACATGATTGTAATTGATTCTCATCAAATGGTTGACCAATTCTATAATTTGTAAGCTCAGAATGGCTTGTTACGTGATTATAGCTGATTCTCCTCAAATAGTTCACCGATTCCATGATTTGTAACCTAAGAGTGGCTTGTTACGTGATTGTAATTGATTCTCATCAAATGGCTGACTGATTTGATTAATTTAATACTCAGAATAGCTTGTTACTTGATTGTAGATGATTATCCTCAAACAATTGACTAATTCAATGATTTGTAAGCTTAGAATGGCTTTTTACGTCATTGTAATTGATTCTCATCGAACGGTTGATCGATTCAGTGATTTGTAAGCTCAGAATGGCTTGTTACATGATTGTACCTAATTCTCATTGAATGGTTGATCGATTCAGTGCTTTGTAAGCTCAAAATAGCTTGTTACATGATTGTAGTTGATTCTAATCAAACGATCAACCGATTTGGTGATTTGTAAGCTCAGAATGGCTTGTTATGTGATTGTAGTTGATTCTCATCGAACGGTTCACCGATTATGTGATTTATAAGCTCAAAATGGCTTGTTACTTGATTGTAGCTGATTCTCATCGAATTATTGACCGATTCGATAATTTGTATGCTTAGAATGGCTTGTTACATGATTGTAGCTGATTCTCATTGAACAGTTGACCGATTTGGTGATTTTTAAGGTCAAAATGGCTTCTTACCTGATTGTAATTGATTTTCATCAAACGGTTGACCGATTCAGGGATTTGTAAGCTCAAAATAGCTTGTTACATAATTGTAGTTGATTCTCATGGACAGTTGACTGATTTGGTAATTTGTAAGCTCAAAATGGCTTGTTACGTGATTGTAATTGATTCTCATTGAATGGTTTACCAATTTGGTGATTTGTAAACTAAGAATGGCTTGTTACATGATTGTAGCTGATTCTCATTGAAAGGCTGACCAATTCAATGATTTGTAAACTCAAAATGGCTTATTTCATGATTGTAGTAGATTCTCATCCAATAGTTGACCGATTTGGTGATTTATAAGCTCAAAATGGCTTGTTACGTGATAGTAGCTGATTCTCATTGAACGATTGATTGATTTGGTGATTTTTAAGCTTAGAATGGTTTGTTGCATGATTCTAATTCATTCTCATCGAATGGTTGACCATTTCAGTGATTTGTAAGCTCAGAATAGCTTGTTATGTGATTGTAGTTGATTCTCATCGAACGGTTGATCAATTCGGTGATTTGTAAGCTGAGAATAGCTTGTTACATTGTTCTAGCTAATTATCATCAAACGGTTGACCACTTCAAGGATTTGTAGGCTCAGCATGGCTTGTTACATGGTTGCAATTGATTCTCATTGAACGGTTGACCGATTCGGTGATTTGTAAACTTAGAATGGCTTGTTACGTGATTGTAGCTGATTCTCATCAAACAATTGACCGATTCGATGATTTGAAAGCTCATAATGGCTTGTTACATGATTGTAATTGATTCTCATCAAATGGTTGACCGATTCGATGATTCGTAAGCTCAGAATGGCTTGGTACATGATTGTAGCTAATTCACATTGAACGGTTGACCGATTCGGTCATTTGTAAGCTTAGAATGGCTTGTTACATGATTGTAGCTGATTCTTATTAAATGGTTCACCAATTCGGTGATTTCTAAACTCATAGTGTCTTGTTACATGATTGTAGCTGATTCTCATCAAATGGTTGACCAATTCAGTGATTTGTAAGCTCAAAAAGTCTTGTTACATGATTGCAATTGATTCTCATCGAATGGTTAACCGATTCAATGATTTGTAAACTCAGAATGGCTTGTTACGTGATTTTAGCTGATTCTCATCAAACAATTTACCGATTCATTGATTTTTAAGGTCATAATGGCTTGTTACGTGATTGTAATTTATTCTCATCGAACAGTTAACCAATTCGGTGATTTGTATCCTCAAAATGGCTTGTTACGTGATTGTAATTGATTCTCATCGAAAGGTTGAGCGATTTAGTGATTTGTAAGCTCACAATGGCATATTACGTGATTGTAGTTGATTCTCATTGAACGGTTGATCGATTCGGTGATTTGTACGCTTAAAATGGCTTGTTACGTGATGATAATTGATTCTCATCGAATGGTTGACCAATTCGATGATTTGTAAGCTCAAAATGGTTTGTTACATGATTGTAGCTGATTCTCATTAAACGATTGACCGATTCAGAGATTTGTATCTTAGAATGGCTTATTACATGATTGTAATTCATTCTCATCCAATGGTTGACCGATTCGGTGATTTGTAAGCTCGGAATGGCTTGTTTACATGATTGTAATTGATTCTCATCGAATGGTTGACCGATTAAGTGATTTCTAAGCTCAAAATGGCTTGTTACATGATTGTAGCTAATTCTCATTGAATGATTGACTGATTTGGTGATTTCTAAGATCTAAATTGCTTGTTACGTGATTATAGCTGATTCTCATCGAATGGTTGACCAATTCGGTGATTTGTAATATTAGAATGGCTTGTTATGTGATTGTAATTGATTCTCATCAAACAGTTGACCGATTCAAAGATTTGTAAGCTCGGAATGGGTTGTTATGTGATTGTAGCTAATTCTCATCAAACAGGTGATTGATTGATAATTTGTAAGCTCAAAATGCCTTCTTATGTCATTGTAATTAATTTTCATTTGTAAGCTTAGAATGGCTTGTTACATGATTGTAATCGATTCTTATCAAATAGTTAACCAATTCAAGGATTTGTAAGCTCAGAATTGCTTGTTACGTGATTGTAGCTGATTCTCGTTGAACGGTTGACCAATTCAGTTATTCGTAAGCTTGAAATGGGATGTCACAGGATTGTAATTGATTCTTATCAAACGGTTGACTGATTCGATGACTTGTAAGCTCAAAATGGCTTGTTACATGATTGTAGTTGATTCTCATCAAACGGTTGACCGATTCAGTGATGTATAAACTTAGAATGGCTTGTTACATGATTGTAGCTGATTCACGTCGAAAGATTGACCGATTCAATTATTTATAAGCTCAGAATGGCTTGTTACGTGATTGTAGTTGATTCTCATCGAATGATTAACAAACTTGGTGATTTGCAAGCTCAGCATGGCATGTTACATCAATGTAATTGATTCTCACCAAACGGTTGACCGATTCGGTGTTTTGTAAGCTCAAAATGGCTTGTTACATGATTGCAGCTGATTCTCATCGAACGGTTGATGGATTCGGTGATTTGTAAGCTCAAAATGGCTTGTTACATAATTATAGTTGATTCTCATCGAACAGTTGACCGATTCGGTGATTTGTAATCTCAAAATGGCTTTTTACATGATTCTAGTTGATTCTCATCGAATGGTTGACCGATTCGATGATTTGTAAGCTCAGAATGGCTTGTTACATGATTGTAGCTGATTCTCATCAAACAATTGACCAATTCGGTGATTTATAAGCTTAGATAGTCTTGTTAAGTGAGTGTAGCTGATTCTCATCGAACAATTGACCAATTCAGTGATCTGTAAGCTCAGAATGGCTTGTTACATGATTATAACTGATTCTCATCGAATGGTTGACTAGTTTGATGATTTGTAAGCTCACAATGGCTTGTTACGTGATTGTAATTGATTCTCATGAAATGATTGACCGATTCAGTGATTTGTAAGCTCAGAATGTCTTGTTACGTGATTGTAGTTGATTCTCATAGAATGGTTGACCAATTCAGTGATTTCTAACCTCAAAATGGCTTGTTACGTGATTGTAGCTGATTCTCATCAAACGGTTAACCGATTTGGTGATTTGTAAGCTCAGAATGGCTTGTTACTTGATTGTAGCTGATTCTCATCGAACTGTTGACCGATTCAGTGATTTGTAAGCTCAGAATGGCTTGTTACATGATTGTACCTAATTCTCATCGAATTATTGACCAATTCGGTGATTTGTAAGCTCAGAATGGCTTGTTACGTGATTATAGTTGATTCTCATCGAACGGTTGACCGATTCGGTGATTTATAAGCTTAGAATGGCTTGTTATGTGATTGTGGTTGATTCTCATCCAACGTTGACTTATTTGGTGATTTGTAAGCTTAGAATGGCTTGTTACATGATTGTATTTGATCCTCATCAAATGGTTGACTGATTTGGTGATTTGTTAGCTCAGAATGGCTTATTATGTGTTTGTAGATGATTCTCCTCAAACAATTTACTGATTTTATGATTTGTAAGCTCAGAATGGCTTCTTACGTGATTATAATTAATTCTCATCGAATGGTTAACGGATTCGGTTGATTTGAAACTCAAAATAGCTTGTTACTTTATTGTAGCTGATTCTACTCAAACGGTTGATCGGTTCGATGATTTTTAACCTCAGAATAGCTTGTTACATGATTCTAATCGAATGATTGACCAATTCAGTGATTTACAAGCTCAGAATGGTTTGTTACGTGATCATAGCTAATCCTCATCGACCGATTAACCGATTTGGTGCTTTGTCAGCTCAGAATGGCTTGTTATGTGATTGTAGCTGATTATCATCAAATAATTTAACCGATTTGGTGATATGTAAGCTCAAAATGGCTTGTTATGTGATTGTAGCTAATTCTCATCAAATGGTTGACCGATTCTGTGATTTGTAAGCTCAAAATTACTTTTTACATGATTGTTGTTGATTCTCATCGAATGGTTGACCGTTTTAGTGATTTGTAAGCATAGAATGGCTTGTTACGTCATTGTAACTTATTCTAATCAAATGGTTGACCGATTCGATGATTTGTAAGCTCAAAATGGCTTGTTACGTGATTGTAAATGATTCTCATCGAATGGTTGACCAAGTCGATGATTTGTAAGCTCAGAATGGCATGTTACATTATTATAGCTGATTCTCATCAAACGGTTGACTAATTTGGTGATTTGTAAGCATAGACTAGCTTGTTACATGATTGTAGCTTATTCTCATTGAACGGTTCACCGATTCGGTGATTTCTAAACTCATAATGGCTTGTTACGTGATTGTAGTTGATTCTCATCAAATGGTTCACCAATTCGGTGATTTGTAAGCTTAGAATTGTTTGTTACGTGATTGTAGCTGATTCTCATCAAAGAGTTTACTGATTCAATTATTTGTAAGGTCATAATGGCTTGTTATGTGATTCTAATTGATTCTCATTGAACAGTTGATTGATTCGGTGATTTATAATTTCAAAATGGCTTGTTATGTGATTGTAATTGATTCTCATCAAATAGTTGACCGATTCAGTTATTTGTAACTTCAAAATCACTTGTTATGTGATTATAATTGATTCTCATCGAATGGTTGACCGATTCAATTATTTGTAAGTTCACAATGGCTTGTTACATGATTGTAGCTGATTCTCATTGAATGATTGATCTATTCAGTGATTTATAAGCTCAAAATTGTTTGTTACGTGATGGTAATTGATTCTCATCTAATGGTTGAGTGATTCGATGATTTGTAAGCTAAGAATGGCTTGTTACGTGATTGTAGCTGGTTCTCATCAAATGGTTGACCGATTCAGAGATTTGTATCTTAGAATGGCTTGTTACATGATTGTAATTCATTCTCATCCAACGGTTGACCGATTTGGTGATTTGTAAGCTCATAATGGCTTGTTACGTGATTGTAATTGATTCTGATCGAACAGTTCACCGATTAAGTGATTTGTAAAATCAAAATGGCTTGTTACATGATTGTAGCTAATTCTCATTGAAGGATTGACTGATTCAGTGATTTCTAAGATCAAATGGCTACTTACATGATTGTAGCTGATTCTCATCGAACGGTTGACCAATTTGGTGATTGTAAGCTCAGAATGGCTTGTTATGTGATTGTAATTGATTCTCATCAAACGATTGACCGATTCAATGATTTGTAAGCTCAGAATGGCTTTTTACATGATTGTAGCTGATTCTCATCGAACGGTTGACCAATTCGATCATTTGTAATCTCAGAATGGCTTCTTACATGCTTGTAATTGATTCTCATCGAACGGTTGACCGATTCACTGATTTGTAAGCCTAGAATGGCTTGTTACGTGATTATAGTTGATTGTCATCAAACAGTTGTAAGATTGGGTGATTTGTAAGCTCAAAATGGTCTGTTATGCAATTATAGTTGAGTCTCATCGAACAGCTGATCGATTCCATGATTTGTAAGCTTCGAATGGCTTGTTACATGATTATAGCCAATTCTCATCGAACGGTTGACCAATTTGGTTATTTTTAAGCTCAAAATGGCTTGTTACGTGATTGTAATTGATTGTCATCGAATAGTTGACCGATTCAAGGATTTGTAAGCCCAGAATGGCTTGTTACATGATTGTAGCTGATTCTCATTGAATGGTTGACCGATTCAGTGATTTGTAAGCTTGAAATGGCATGTTACATGATTGTAATTGATTCTCATCAAACGGTTGATTGATTTAGTGATTTGTAAGTTCAGAATGGCTTGTTAAGTTATTATAGCTGAGTCTCATCGAACGGCTGACTGATTCGGTAATTTGTAAGCTCAGAATGGCTTGTTACATGATTATAATTCATTGTCATCGAACAGTTAACCGATTTAAGGATTTGTCAGCCCAAAATGGCTTGTTACAAGATAGTAGTTGACTCTCATCGAATCATTGACTAATTCAGTGATTTGTAAGCTCGAAATGGCATGTTACATGATTGTAATTGATTCTCATCGAACGGTTGACTGATTTAGTGATTTGTAAGCTCAAAATGGCTTGTTACATGATTGTAGCTGATTCTCATCAAATGGTTGACCGATTCAGTGATGTGTAAGCTCAAAATGTCTTGTTACGTGATTGTAGCTAATTCACATCAAAAAGTTGGCAGATTCGGTGATATATAAGCTCAGAATGGCTTGTTACATGATTGTAGCTGATTCTCATCAAATGATTGACCAATTCAGTGATTTGTAAGCTCAAATGGCTTGTTACATGATTGTAATTGATTCTCATTGAACGGTTGACCGATTCAGTGATTTGTAAGCTCAGAATGGCTTATTCTGTGATTGTAGCTGATTCTCATCAAACGGTTTACCGATTTGATGATTTGTAAGCTTAGAATGACTTGTTACGTGATTGTAATTGATTCTCATTGAACGGTTGACCGATTTGATGATTTGTAAGCTCAGAATAGCTTGTTACATGAATTAGCTTATTCTCATTGAATGGCTGACCGATTCGGTGATTTGTAAGCTTAGAATGACTTGTTACATGATTGTAGCTGATTCTCATTGAACGGTTCAATGATTTGGTGATTTCTAAACTCATAATGGCTTGTTACATGATTGGAGCTGATTCTCATCGAATGGTTGACCAATTCAGTGATTTGTAAGCTCTAAATGGCTTTTTACATGATTGTAATTCATTCTCATTGAACGGTTAACTGATTCGGTGATTTGTAAACTCAGAATGGTTTGTTACATGATTGTAGCTGATTATCATCAAATAGTTTACCGATTCAATGATTCTAATTGTAAGGTCATAATTTCTTGTTACGTGATTGTAATTGATTCTCATCAAACGGTTGACCGATTCGATGATTTGTAAGCTCAAAATGGCTTGTTACGTGATTGTAATTGATTCTCATCAAATGGTTGACCGATTCGGTGATTTGTAACCTCAGAATCACTTGTTATGTGATTGTAATTGATTCTCATCAAACAGTTGACCGATTCAGTGATTTGTAACTCACAATGGCTTGTTACGTGATTTAGTTGATTCTCATTGAATGGTTGACCGATTTGGTGATTTGTATGCTCAAAATGGCTTGTTATATGATGGTAATTGATTCTCATCGAAGGGTTGACCGATTCAGTGATTTGTAAGCTCAAAATGGCTTGTTACATGATTGTAATTGATTCTCATCGAACGGTTGATAGATTCAGTGATTTGTATCTCAGAATGGCTTGTTACGTGATTGTAATTGATTCTCATCCAACAGTTGACCGATTTGATGATTTGTAAGCTCAGAATGGCTTGTTATGTGATTGTAATTGATTGTCATCAAATGGTTGACCGATTAAGTGATTTGTAAGCTCAAAATGTTGCTACATGATTTTAGCAGATTCTCATTAAATGATTGAATGATTCGGTGATTTCTAAGATCAAAATGGCTTGCTACGTGATTGTAGCCTATTCTCATCAAACAGTTAACCAATTCAGTAATTTGTAATCTCATAATGGATTTGTTATCTGATTGTAATTGCTTCTCATCAAACAGTTAACTGATTCGGTGATTTACAAGCTCAGAATTGCTTGTTACATGATTGTAGTTGATTCTCATCAAAAGGTTAACCAATTCGATGATTTCTAAGCTCAAAATGGCTTGTTAGGTGATTGTAATTAATTCTCATCAAACGGTTGACCGATTCAGTGATTTGTAAGCTCAAAATGGCTTATTACATGATTGTAGCTGATTGACCGATTCGGTGATTTCAAAGCTCAAAATGGCTTGTTAAGTGATTATGGCTAATTCTCATCAAATGATTGACTGATTCAGTGATTTGTAAGCTCAGAATGTCTTGTTACGTGATTGTAGCTGATTCTCATCGAATAGTTGACCGATTTGGTGATTTGTAAGCTCAGAATGGTTTGTTACATGATTGTAATTGATTCTCATCAAATAGTTGACCGATTGAAGGATTTGTAAGCTCAGAATAGGTTGTTACGTGATTGCAGCTGATTCTCATTGAACGGTTGACCGATTAGGTGATTTGTAAGTGAGAGAATTGGAGGATAAGCATTTAATTATATATTTGATAATCATAAAGGAGTTTATACATCGTAATTTATAGTCCGTTACATCTGGCAGTTACCGAATGGGAACTATTACCTATTACTTCCTGTAGTTACTGAATGGTAACCAACACTATAATGAAGTTATGCCAACATTCCCCCCCTTATTACATTGATTCTAAAAACATCAAATTCACCTTGCCCTAGGGATCCCCCCCTTAAGGCTTACATAACAAACCATGATGATTACATAATATGAATACATATATTGAGAAAATATTCTTTTTTCTTGAACTTGCAAATTCTAAACCATGCAAGGCTCCATCAAGCTGTCTTGTGACCCTCAGAAAGGTGTAGCTTCAAGTTGTGTTCTTAAGCTCCCGTCTTGAACTCTCGAATCATGGTCTTGAATTATTCAACAATTATCCCTAAGATATGCAATAGATCTCTACCATTACCTGGTGATTGCGATTGGGTATAATTCTTGATCATAAACTCTGAAGCTCGCTTGACAGCAATCCATATTGCGTACACTACCAAATCTTAAACCTATCTCCAAAATGAGTCTCAACAAGACATTCATTCTTCAAATTTGTCAGTATTAGAAAGCCAAACAAAATTAGAAAGCCAAAAATGCTTCTCATGCAGAACACCATCTCAAAGTGAGAAGCTAACTTGAGATGATGGAAATTCCTCCATCCTCCGATGCCGCCAACCTCCAGAAAGAAGGCTCAAAGTACTAAAGAAAAATTAGCATGACCAAGCACTAAAATAAAATTATTATGACCACCACAAGAGTCATCAATAACAACAATGCCTTCATTATAATGTTCATTCAATTTTCCTTTGTCTACAAGATGCACTGCAATCTCTTTTATATTTGCACTGGAGAAAATGCTGAGTGGTTGCCAAGAAGAGTTTAACAATTTGTGAACTATATCACCTCGCTCCTTGGTAAATTCATTAACTCCAAAGGATAAGTCTAGAATATATGGAGCCTTATGAGAAGTGGCAAAGACAGTGACAGGAAATTTCATGTGAATAGAAATCTCATATTTCTTTGTCATGTCCATATCTTGGGGTACTTCACTAGACCAATCAAATGCATGAATAAATCTTCGGTGAAATTGCAGTCGAGACGCTGGACCAAATTTGGTCATTGCAACTGAGTAGGGGAACAAAGTCTTTGAGCACTGGTGGAACAGTTATGCATTAGAGAGACACCATGTTGTGTTCACATCAGAGAGACACCATGTTGTGTTCGCATCAGAGAGACACTGTGCTAGTTCTTGCTGTTCTTACACACTGCACTGTGCTTACTGGAGATTGGAAGATTGTGCGTGTTGTGTTTGTAGTTCACATTCTTGTTATTTTATTTGTTGTAGTTTCTTTAACCATTTCTTGCAGCAGACCAAAGTTTTGACACCCGCGCTTTTGGATCAAACTCAATTGATGCAAATGGTAATAAAGACATTAATAAGAATACTTCCACCTTCAATAGCAAGCCTCAAGATGTAGACACAATGGACATATCTACTATTTTAGGGTTTGAAAGTGCTAGTTTGAATAAAATACAGCTTATTCTATCTTCAAGGGGACATAAACTTAATAACATAATATTTACTTATGTAGCAACACATCTTTAGTGACAGAAACTTCATGAAATACAGTAAAGAACATAACCACACAATGAACATTCCATTAACAATTCAAATGACCTATATTCTGCAGTTTAATACAACACGGTATGAATATGCAGAACCTCTATGCGATAAAAAAATGACAACATCTGATTTTGTATAACTGTCCAATGGAAATCTTATACAAGTCCAATGAAAATCTGCACACCATAGGCAAACATTCTACTACTGTAGTAATGGGCTTTATGGGATTCTTATGCATGTCTCAGAACATCTAAGAAAGGTGTGCCTCTTCCTCTCCCTACGTAATAGAACAACCAAGCAAGGCTATCGATTAGCCAGCTTGGTCTTTGCTTTCATAGGAATCATATAACCACTATGAAACATTGGATTCTTTCATATGCCACAAGATTGTATATGGGCTCTGATACTAAATGAGAGAACTAGAGGATAAGCATTCAATGATATATTTGATAAACATAGAGTTTATACATCATAATTTGCGGTCCTTACATCTGGTAGTTACCGAATGGGAACCATTACCTATTACCTCCTGTAGTTACCGAATGGTAACCAACAATGTAATGAAGTTATGCCAACAGTAAGCTTGGAATGGCATGTTACGTGATTGTAATTGATTCTCATCAAATGGTTGACCGATTCGATGATTTGTAGGCTCAAAATGGCTTGTTACGTGATTGTAGTTGATTCTCATAAAATGATTGATCGATTTGGTGATGTGTAAGCTCAGAATGGCTTGTTACGTGATTGTAGCTGATTCGCATTAAAAAGTTGACTGATTCGGTGATTTATAAGCTCAGAATGGCTTGTTACATGATTGCTGTTGATTCTCATTGAATGTGTGGACAAGGCTTTTGAGGATACCTGCTTTGAAAGACTTCAAGCCAAACAAAGATTAGATGTTAGTCTAAGCATGAAATCAATGCAAAACAAAGAAAACTCTAAGCTAGCCACCTCAGATTGAGCCTAAACAGGTGCACCCAAGCACTGTTTGATTTGCTCTTGCTTAAGGGGATGTGGGTGTGCTCTCTAATCACTTAGAGCATATTCCTTATGCATTTAGGACGGATTGAAATCCATGAAAACCCCAAAATGGCACAATACAGGTATAGAACACCTGATTTGCCCCTAAGGCCTCAAGGATAAAAATGATGCTGATATGAATATTAAGCTACATGAGATTTATGCTAAGATTGATTTTATGCTTATGCAAAATAATGAAATAAACTATGTTAATCCATTATTACTAAATTAGGATGAGCTAAAATGCTTGAAAGTAAGCTAGATTAAGATGATTATGCTAAGTCTAGAGCTAAATGGGCATGATAACAATGCATGAGAATAAAAGTTAAGCTAATGAATTTGCTCTTGAAAGGAGGAGCATTTATAGGATTTGGGAAGGAGGAATGAATGGCCAGGATCAAAATCCTTAAGAGAGGCCAAGATTCATTCAAAGGGGAGCACATGGATTGTGCTAGTTCAGGGCCACCTCCTTGTGACAAGTGTCATAAGGGCATTGGGTTGAAAGATGGGAGGAATGTGCACAATTTGGGAAATGTGCCTAAGGTCAAAGGGTGTAAGAAAGGGGTGAGGGGCTTCTTAAATGCATGATAAATGCATGTAAGAGGGATAAGGAGGCCTTAAATGCACTTAATGCATGTAAGAGAAGTCTCTAGAAGTTTTTTGACTTTGGGTTAAGCTTAGGAGTTGGCTAACCTTAGTTAAGGAATGTGACAGGATTAGGGGAGGGAGATTAGGATTAGGATTAGGGTTAGGACTTTCTAAAAGAGTCTAGAATTTCCTTAGGATAAACATGGATTTTAGGAAATAAATAAAGAGTTATTTACTTCCATGGTTTAGGTTTGAGAATATTTATTAAAAATGAATTTAATAAATATGAGGAATAAATATTTAATCTTAATTAAATATTTTGAGTTGGGATTAGGGTTAGGAAAAGAGGAGATTAGTCTTTAATCGAAATTAAAGAAGGATTAGAAGATTCTGGAAGAGGTTAGTGGTCTTAAGGAAATTGGCCAAGTTTTGGGCAAAAAATAAATAAATTATTTATTTTGAGATTTTTGGTCAATTTATTAATTAAATAATTAATAAATAGGGGAATCATGTTTAAATAAGATTTAAACATTTTTGGGAGGGATTTCTTAATTAAATATTTTTAATTAAGATAAAGGGATTTAATGACATAAAAATAAATTAATTAATTAAATAATTAATTAATTAATAAATGATGATGTCATTAGGAGATTTTTTAGAAAATAAAAATACTTTATTTTCTAAAGGATTTTTAGGTGTCTACATTTTGCCCCTCTTTGATGCGATGCCGCAAGTGGCATGGCATCAAAGATAAGAAAATAAGATGCTGGAGGCTAGAATTTAGAGGAATCAGGGGTTGTTCCCCCTCGAGAAAATAATGCAAGGAGTAAACGTGGAATTTTCTCAAAAGGAAACAAAGAAGGAAGGGCCTAGGAAGAAGGGAAGATAAATAACCAAGCTTCCAAGAGCAAAGATGGGTGAATGCAAGATGAGATGAAATGCAAAATGTAGGATGCAGCTACATGAGAGATGCAAGATGCAAGATTAATCTATATGGTGCAAGATGCAGGGGATTTGGGGAAGCTCCAAGTGCAAACGTGGAGAGCACAACCTAGTTTAATATAGCAATGCTAGAGACCTGCCAAGGATACTGGGATCACGAGGCCTTGTCACCAGCATTGCAGAGGACTGACGCTAAAAAGACACGCAGGGTTGCCCCAGCATCACGCATGAAACCCGAAGGAGGCATGGTGGAAATGATGCTGAAGAAACCACAAACACACAACTAACTCACAAGCACAAGCAAAAGATCAAAAGACCCTACCCCAGATTATCCTCATTTGCAGTGCACCATGATATAAAGGATCGTGGTGACTTTGAGTAGAGAACAACAAGAAGCTGTAAAAGATTAACAAGATCCAAAGGACAAAATCCAAGACCAAAATGATAATTCCAAAAAGACATCCTTTGCCAAGGAGAGAGATTTGATGTGATAGATTGATGGATGGTGGGAAGATTAGTCTGAATGTGTGGAAGGATGCATCGACATGAACCGGGTGTGATTGGTGGAAGATTAGGTCAGACATGAAGGATACAACTGAGGGGACCCATGATTAGGCTTAGGTTAGACAAAATAGAAGTATAGATCTGTGCGGACCCGATGTTGATGGGGAGAATGTGGTGTTGCTGATTGGAAAATGATGAAGTCAAAGAATAATCACAGTGATCAAGAATAGTCAACAATTGATGTGGCTGAAGTGCGAGGCTGGGTAGGACAAAGAGTTATGATCAAATGCTATTGTAGGACTGACAAGGACTATGTACAACAAGACATGAGGATATGTACAATGGATAGGAAGATATTTTCAATGGATAGGGACAAAAGCTCAGGATTGGAGATAGGAAGATCTCGCTATATAGGATACACATGAAGGATCATGCTAGACAAGATATACAAGATATGGTACAAGATATGTGTAGGTGGGATTGCAGATATGCGGGAGGATTTATGAAAAAGAGGAATGCTGGGGAATGGTGGATGGGGATGGGGATGGAAGAAAAGGTTTGAGAAGCTGGGATGGGGGGATGGGAGTTTGATAGATAATGACTCGGTCCACTATGTATGGTGCCTATTTGCAAGGTTTTCACCAACATACTTGTCCAAGGTGCTTGAATTGCCAAGTTTTCACCATTGGACGATTGTTTTTTCTTTTTTCTCTTTTGCTTTTTTTTGCTTTTTTTGCTTTTTTTTTTTGCTTTTTTCAATTTTTATGGATTTTCTAAATATGTAGATCTGGTTCAGGCATAGAACCTCTTCAGATGTATGATGTTGATTGGATCATTCAAAGACTCACCTTCTGGTGTAGATAACTGATAAGCTCCAGAGCCGAAGCATGATGTGACAACATAGGGGCCCAACCAAGTAGGCTCAAACTTGCCTTTCTTTTCTCTGTTTGCTTGGACTTTCTGATTTTCTTTGAGGACCATGTCACCGACCTAAAATTGTCTGGGATGGACCTTCTTGTTATAACTCCTTTTTAGTCGATTTTGGTATGCAACCAGGTGATCATAGGCTTGTTGTCTCTTTTCATCTAATAGGTCTAGCTATGTGAGACGGGCCACATGATAGTCTTCATTAGTGGTGTAGTTCTTCATGGAGACTCACAACGATGGGAGCTCGACCTCGATCAGTAGAATGGCTTCAGCACCATATACAAGGGAATATGGGGTGGTGCCTATGGGGGTGCAATAAGAAGTACGGTAGGCCCAAAGGGCGGGGTTGATTTGGAGGTGCCAATCATGACCAGAATCATTGACAACCTTCTTGAGGATTTTCAAGATAGTTTTATTGGTTGCCTCAGCTTGGCCATTTCCTTGAGGGAAATATGGACTGGAGAAATGGTGATGGATGTGGAGTCTAGCACACAGATCATCTACATGCTGGTTTTCAAAAGGTGTGCCATGGTCTGTGAAGATGGTAGATGGTATGCCAAAGTGACAAATGATATGGTAAAGGATGAACTTGGATATTTGGATACCAGTAGTTAGGGTGAGCAGAATCGCTTCAACCCATTTGGTAAAGTGCTTTGTGGCAGTTATTATGTACTTGTGTCCATCTGAGGAAAGGGGAGTGATTAAGCTGACAAGGTCAAAGCCCCAACATGAAAATGGCCAAGGTGGCGTAATGGGCTGCAAGTCTTGTGCTGGTGCATGAATCAAATTTGCATGTTGCTGACATGGTAAACATTTTCTGACAAACTCACAAGCATCATGTTCCATGGTTGGCCAATAATACCCAACTCGAAGCAACTGCTTAGCTAAAACCATGCCACTCGTGTGGGCACCAAAAATTCTAGCATGGACCTCTTGTAAAGCCAGGATGGCCTCGTTCGAATCTAAACACCTAGAAAGGATGTTGTGATATCCTCGATGATAAAGGGTGTTGGCTACAAGAGTGTAACGGGAAGCTCTGTGAATAAGGTTTTGGCGTTGGTTATTCGTGAGATAGGGAGATATGATACCATTCTTTAGATATGCATGGATGTTGTGGTACCATGGGGACTGGGTACCAACCAAGACACACACCATTTCTACATCGGCGTTCTCATAAGTTGGTGTATGTAGCTGCTCGACTAAGAATTCATACTGTGATGCGTCGCATGGGATTTCTAACAAGGACCCAATAGTTGCCATTGTGTCTGCTACTTTATTCTAAAGTCTGGGTATCTGTGTGAATTGTAGATTCAGGAAATGCTCTTTCATTCTATCTATGAGTTCTTTGTAAGGTAGCAGCTTGTCATCCTTTGTCTGATATTCATCTAGGACTTGCTTGATAATTAGCTGTGAATCGTCGAACACTTGTAGTTCTGTGATATTCCATTGAATGGCTGTTTTGAGACCTAAGATGAGTGCCTCATATTCTGCAATGTTGTTGGTACATGAAAATCCCAATTTGAATGACTTTGGGATGTAATCACCTTGAGGTGTGACGAATAAGATTCCTTCCCCTGATCCATGTGATGTGTAGGAGCCATCAAAGTATAGTTTCCACATGGGGTGTTCTTCGATCATACATAAGTGTTCATCAGGGAATTCCATGATTAGTGGATAAGCATCCACCAGTGGTGCTTCTACTAGCTGATCGGCAATGACTTGCCCTTTGATTGCTTTCTGATCTATGTACTGGATGTCAAACTCACTGAGTATCATGACCCATTTTTCCATACGGCCTGTGAGAGTTGTCTTTGATAGTAGATATTTGAGGGGGTCCACTTTTGAAATGAGCCTGATTGTGTGATTGAGCATGTAATGTCTAAGCTTTTGAGTGGCAAAAACCACTGCAAGGCATGCTTTTTCCATGGGTGAGTAATTAATCTCATAGCCGACAAGAGTTCAACTAATGTAGTAGATGGCTCTCTCTTTGTTTTCATCATCATGCTGAGCTAGGAGTGCCCCCAGTGCTGTAGTGGTTGCTGAGATGTAGAGTATGAGAGGTTGTCTTGGAACTGGTGGCACTAGGATTGGAGAATTGGCTAGATGCTCCTTGAGCTTATCAAAGCTTCTCTAACATATGGGATCCCACTTGAAGCTTGTGTCTTTGCATAAAAGATGTGTGAAAGGTTGGCACTTGTCTGCCAGTTGAGAAATGAACCGATGCACTAATTGAAGCTTTCCTTATAGGCTTCTGAGCTGTCTGAGTGTTCTTGGGGGAGGCATTTCTATTATTACTTTGACCTTTTTAGGGTCAATCTCTATGCCTCGTTGTGATACTATGAAACCTAGGAGCTTTCCAGATGTAACACCAAAGACACATTTCTTTGGATTGAGCCGTAACCCATAGTGTTGCAGGTGATCAAACACACGCTCAAGAATGTCAAGGTGTTCATGGTGAGTTTTTGATTTTGCAAGAATATCATCCACATACTCCTCTAGGATCTTGTGAATCATGTCATGGAAGATTGCTATCATCACTCTCTAATATGTGGCTCTTGCATTCTTTAGACCAAAGGGCATCATGTTATAGCAAAAGGTACCCCATGGAGTGGTAAACGCTATTTTGTGTTGGTCTTCTACTGCTATATGAATCTGATTGTATCCAGAGAAACCATCCATTAGTGACAACATTTCATGGCCCGCTGTAAGATCTATGATCATGTCTATGTTAGGTAGCGGGAAATCATCTTTAGGACATGCTTTGTTTAGGTCCCTAAAATCTGTGCATATTCAAATATCGCTAGAAGGCTTTGTGACAAGCACCATGTTGGAGATCCAATCTGAATAATCTATAGCTCTGATAATCTTTGCATCCAGGAGCTTTTCTAGTTTTGATTTTACCAATAGAGCTACCTTGGGATGCATTTTACGTAGCTTCTGCTTTACTGGCTTGACATTGGGGTCCATAGCTAGATGATGAACAACAAGTTTAGGATCAAGTCTAGGCATGTGTGCATATGACCATGCAAAGTTCATAGTAGCTTCTTGAAGTAGCGCAGTGAAAGCCATTTCTTCACCTTCTGTCATGTTGGCTGCAATGTAGGTGATCCTCAAACATTCCTCTGTACCTAAGTTGACTGGCTTGGTTTCTTCTATGATGATAGGTGACTGCTCAAGTCTGTAATCCTAGATGGGAGGAAGAGGCAAGTCTTCATCTTCTAGCGCTTGAATTGCCAAGTTTTCACTAGAAGATACGCTCTTTATTTTTACTTTTTTGGATTCAGAATGTGCCCCAGAAGGGTTTTCACATAAGGACTCATGTTTTACTCTTTCTATTTCTCTTTTGCAGCTAAAGCTTGCCTCCTCTCCGAAGTATCCTTCTGGGTTAAGCTTATAGATGTGTGCTGACTCTGAATCTTGAACTGAGTGTGGGCCTGATGCCCCCATGAATTCTAGGAGTGCTTTCGTGCTTTGGAACTCATCGATGTGTGTAATGCTTGGTTGGTCCCAGTCTATGAGTTTGGGGTGGGTGAGGGGAAGTTCTATGAGATTGATGGCAAGTTGTCAGAGGACAGAAGTCCCCAGGAGGGTGTCATCATCAAAGATATCATTGTAGGATCTGATTTCTTTCTCTTCAGGGATGTCTTTGATCTCTATGAGGTCATCCTGGCTATTTAAGAGGGGAATGCTAGTCATGTTGGTGCCCCTAGTTGCGGTATTAGGCCCTTGTATATGTAGGTGAGGGGTATTAAAGCCAAGACCCTGATGTTTAGGATTCTTTGATGGTGTGATGGGATATTAGTTGCCGCCTTCTTGTGGCCCTAGACCACCGCCCTAATAGTGCCATTGTTTAGTGGTATACTTATATTATTTTGGATATTTATCTTTGAAATAGCCAAGAAGTTGAGTGTCAGGTGATGGGGGATCTTTATACAACCACCTATTTATGTCAGGATCCATCTCTTGACTGTTTATGTTGCCATGGGATTCAAAATTCATAGATCTAATTTTCTTGATTTCATGATGCCCTTCAATAGGCTTGCTTTGGTGATCTGGGTGCCCTTGAGTATGTGGATCAAGCGGGAGGGCCCCTATGGAAAATGCATCATGTAGGCCATATTCACCACAACCCTGGTTCTTGATCTTGACGGAAGATAGGGTGGAGGTGAGAATGGTTTCTGGATCGCAATGGGATTGGGACGAGCTGGCAATAGAAGTACCAATGTCAGTTCGAGGACAATGAGTGGAGTGAGGGAATGATGCTTCCATCACAGAACAGTATGCGAAGGGTTGGGGGTCAGCATGGATGGTAACCTCAGTGCCTTGATGCAAAAATTTGATGCACTGATGGTAAGTAGATGGTACACCCTTAATGGAATGAATCCATGGTCAGCCTAGAAGGATATTAAATGGTAGGTCAAGATCAACAACATGGCAAATAGTATCCTATGTTGTTGGGCCCAGCTGAATGGGCAAAGTAATGGTACCTTCAGAGGTATGCTCCAAGTTGTCATAGGCTTTGATAGTGATCATTTCATGTGCTATATTGGCCTGGGTGAACCCAATCTGCTGAATGAATTTCAAAGTACACAAGTTCAAGGCTGAGCCATTATCTATTAAGACCCGTTTGATGGCAAAGTCTCTGACCATGACGGTGATGTGGAGAGGGAGAGTATGGTCAGGTGCAATGGCTGGCATGTCAGATGGTTTGAAGGATAAAGCATAGGCTGCAAATAGATGTCCCACAAGGGTCTCAAACTGGGTGGTGTTAATGTTTGTGGGGACATGTTCTTCTTTGAGAGCTCGATCGAGGATCTCCTAATGGAGAGGTGAAGTGCAGAGAAGGTCCAAGATGGATATTTGGGCTGGTGTATTCCCAAGATGTTCTATGAGGTTGTACTATGCATTGTGTGCATTTTGTACTGGCCTTGGACAGGCACCAACAACAGTTATCTGACCCCTATGGGTGGTAACAACACATTGACTGTCTGCTCCTCTGACATGGATGGTATTGACTATGGGCTCAACTTGGGCTATACATCCAACAAATTTATCATAATTGATGTAGGCAGTAGTGTGATCTTCTTGCTTGCCTTTACCATGATTCTGGGGATGATTGGTATTAGCTTGATTCTTCCTAGCATTGTGTTGTGGGAACACATTTTGATAGATTTGTAAATTGGCATTTGGTGAGGCTTGAGCAGGTGTATCTACTTGAATCTCTTTTTGATCAATGAGATCTTGGATATAGTTTTTGAGTCTCATACACTTCAGGGTAGTGTGTCCTTTGACATGATGATAATCACAGTACTCATGATCTTTGTACCAATCAGGCTTGGGAGTGGTATCATCAATTGGCTAAATTGGTGGATATGTTATCAAGTTGGCCTTGGCCATCCAATGAAAGATAACATCTAGAGGTTCACCCAATGGTGTGAAGGTCTTCTTTGGATAATTTTGAGCTCTGGGTTTGTTCTTCTTGGGAGCAATATTGATGGCATTGACTTGATTGTTTGGGTTACCTTGATAAGCTTGATGGGCTTGCTGTTGATAATTCTACTGATTATTCTGAGAATGATATTGTTGCATGGGTTGTTGATGGACTTGAGGAGGTTGCTGATGGATGGGCGCTTGTTGTTGTTGGTATGCAGAAGTTGATGAAGGACTAGCTACAACAAATTGGACATGCTTGGTATTAGTGGCTCCATCAGTAACAACATTCTTGTTACGATTCCAATAACAGGTTTTATCATTGCTAGGTTTTTGGGTATCATTTTTGAAGTGTCAGATTGTGCCTTCATCTAGGAGGGCCTTTTCAATACCTATCCCGTTGCTCTTGATATCTTGATAGGTTTGGAGACAATTCATTCTCATGAAGTGGGATAACTTAGGATGCAGATTATCAATAAAGATTTTGGTCAAATGCTTTTCAGGTGGCTGGTATGATAACCTGGTAGTAAGGTTCTGCCATCGTTGCAAGTATTCTGCTAGGCTTTCTCTATCTTTCTATTTTGAGTTGTAGAGATCTAACAAGGTCAACTCATTCTCAACATTGTGGGCATAGTGGGCAATGAACTTCTCAAAAAGTTTAGCAAAGGTTGTGATAGTCCCACATGGTATTTTTTAGAACCATTCAACAGCGGTTCCTCCCAAGCTTTTGGGGAATAGGCGTAGGAGATAGTTATCACTATAAGACACTTCTTGGCATGCCATATAGAATTCTTTAATATGATTGAATGGATCTCCTTTTCCTCAATATTTATCAAATTTAGGTGTCTCAAAGTGCTTGGGGAAAGGTATAGCGGCAATGGATTGGTCAAATGGATTAGGACACACCTCCTCAAACTTGTAGGTTTTGCTATCGATACCGGTTTGAAGCTCTTTAAGAGTGTTCTTCATGGCTTCCCATTCAGCATTGATTGGTGTTTAAGCAGGTACTCCCATTTGAGGTGGATATTGTGGCTTCCCATTCAGCATTTATGGAGATGGCCTAGTGAGATAGGTAGATTGGAGTGGATCTTGGAGTGATGCTTGCTGGGGAGGATACTGCTGATGTGGCATAGGGCGATATTGTGGTGATGGATATGAGACTACTTGCTGGTGTTGTGGGATGATGGGGACTTGTTGCTATGACTGATAGGAGGAAACTTGTTGCTGTTGGGGAATGGTGGGGGTTTGTTGCTATGACTAGAAGTATGGTTGCTGCGGGGGTGGCTGATGGAATGATGCAGCTTGCTAATAGGATGGTCCTTGCTGAACTTGGTTCTGTGGTTGACCGATATAGGTCGGGTGTATTCCCGCATTGCTTAAGGGTGGAACTGATGTAGGGAAGCTTGAAGCAAAGGGTGACTAGGTAGGATGACTTGCAAAATGGGATGAACTTTGCTGCGGAGGTGGAGGAACTTGCTGAAAAGCATTGGGTGTTGGGAATGGATAGCTTGTGAAGGATGAGGTTGGTGGAGGTTGAGATGGTTGCTATTGTGCTGCTTGTGAGAAGGTGGCTTGTTGGTTTGAAAACACAGATGTGGGAGAGTGAGTTGGTATTCCAAAGGCTTTCATTTATTCTTGAGTGAGACCCCAACAAGAACCAGTGTGAGGTGGGAATTGTGCTGCAGCAGATGCCAGGAAGGTAGATGTAATGGGAGTTTGGGACATGAATGGTGGATTGGGAAAACCCATGGAAGGCATTCCTGTGGTGAAGGCATTTTGCTAGGCTTGTGCCTAGGTAGATGCTTGTTGGGGGGGGGGAAATGAAGAGAATGCTTGCGTTCCCCATGAAAAGGGGGATGTTGATGCGGAATTTTGCTGGGTATGAAAGGGGAGCGGTTGTGCTACCCCCGAAGTAGATGATGTAGAGGTTTGCTAGATGAAAGAGGGAAACGATTGCGTTGACCCCTGAAATGATGGTGTGGATACTGAAGCTTGGGGATTGAAAGGAAAAGATGATTGCGTCCCTCCTAGCACAAAAGGTGTGGATGTGGAAGCTTGTGAAGTGAAGGGGGAGGATGATTGCATCCCTCCTGGAGTGAAAGGTGTTGCTTGGTCTCTGGAAGATGGTGGAACTTCTTGTGCAAAGGTTTGTGTAAGAGGTGGGAGTTGATTCTGGGAAAAGCGTTGGATTTGTGCAAGAGCTTGAGTGGCCATGGTGGATGATGAAGTACCTGTGATAGGGAATGGAGTAGATGGTGTTATAGCTTGTGTTACGGGATTTGCAAAGCTTCTTTGCAGAAGAAGGGGAATGGCAGAGGTTTCTTGGGATGTTTGCAAGGTTGGATCAAGGAACGGTTGGATAAATGGAGAGTATACTTGTGCTGGGATTTGGATAGTACTTATGGGAATGCAAGGATGGAGATATGGTGGAATGGAAGTCTGTGCTTGTGAAAAGTTAGTGAACATGCTTTGCTGGTTTTGGGCTATGAGTGCATTGAATACTGGTGGATTCTTTGGATGATTCACAAATGTTTCTATTGCCAGAGGAGCTGAGGGGATATTGGGATCATCCCATGTGTTTCCAGTTTGTATTTTGTGATCATAGGCTATCATTGCACTGGTAAAAATTTTGGGATCAGATGAACTGGTGATTGGATAAGGATTCATGTTCCTTCTTTTTCTAGATCCGGATCTTGTTTCGACAGGCATGGAGATGTAGATGCTAGATGGATGCAAGATGTTTCCTAAAGGACTCTAAAGGATGGTGGATGCAAGCTTAAGGAACTTCTAAGGATGATGAACTTCCTGAATGTGATGCAAGGATTGGTGAAATGCTCAGATTTGGATCAAGGATGGTGGAAGATTGATGGGGGATGGTGGCAGATTGGTAAAAAAGCTTGGTGATGATGGAGGCTTGGTGGGATGCTCTGATTTGGGTCAAGATTGGGTTGAGGATTGGTGGGATGCTGGTGGAAGATTACTAAGTGTCAACAATGAGCTATTATTTTTCCCAATGGAGGATCAATGATAGGATTTGGCCAACCTAGGATAGACTGATGATCTTTGGTCAACTAGATTTTTATCAATACAAGCCAATTTCTTGCTTGAGATGATGAGGCTACACAAGGACAAGTTGGATTTCCTTTAGACAATGCTCTGTCAAAAAGGGGATGATTTCTGATTTGGGATAAGGGATGGAAACAACTCAAAGATTTTGAACACTAAGTGCTTGTGGATTTGGATCTCTAGATTTGGCGCAAAAGGATGGTGAGTTCTGATTTGGATATTAGATGCTGGATTTTGGATGAAGGATATGGGACTCTGATTATGGATTGCTAATGGAAAGATGGTGAAGGATGATGGAACAATGCTTTGTTTAAAAGGATGATGCAAATGCAATTGAGATGGATGATCTATGATGCTGTTAGGAAGATGATAGTGAATGCAGCTAAGGACTCTAGAATGCAACTAAGGATTTGATGATGAAGCAAGGATGAAACTAGGATGAAACTAGGATGAAACTAGGATGAAGGACTGCCAAGATAGGATTTTGAGATTTGAAGGTAGAATGGACATGTGATGGATCCTATCTAATCTTCTCTTTGAAGATTGATGTAACGATGGTTCATTCAGAATCGGTAGGCAAACTGTTTGACTCTTGCGTTATAGCTAATATTACCAAGCCTTTCTTGATATTTTTCTTCTGCTTGGGTTTCTTGGATAGAGGATTGATGGCTCTTAAGGTTTCTTTTTGCAACTTTTTTCTCTTGATAATCCTTGGATTTGGGTAACTTAGCTTTCGGATGTTTGATCAAATTGGGCATAACTTGGGAAAATTTTGATAAGTTTGGTTTGAGACAAAAGGCTTTTTGGATATCTGATTCCAAGGGTATCTTTGCAAAATATTCTGAGTATCTCAAACTGGGTTTGTTGATCAGTTTGACGTTTCCCAATGGCAAAGGATAGATTTCAACAAAGATTTTTGGAAAAGCAATCTCCACAAGGGACAAAGCAACCTTGTGGGATACAAACAAGATAACTGACTCTGATAAAGCTTTGAAAGTGTATGTTCCAACAATGTTTTCATGGAGTATTGACTGTCAAGCACTTCAAACAGATCTACCTAAGGAAGGTGAGTATCAAAATTGCTTGCCCACAGCTTGGTACCCCCTAGAAAGGAATACAAATGGTGAGTAATCTTGAGGCGACCCGGTAAACCCCTTGGAATCGGTCCTTGCACAAGGATTTTGATACTTTTGGATGTAGATAGGGTAGCCTCTATTTTATCAAGTTTTTAATAGTTCCGTGGAGTCTCCATACCCAGTTATGCTAACCGCCTGTGACTCACTTAAGAGCCTAGCCAACAACGCTGGGGGAGGAATATTTACCTTTCCCCAAATATTTGCATTTGGCACAAAACGCCCGTGGATTAGGAGATATAAGTGAGTACTTTTTGCCTTCACTTTATTTATATACCGGCCGGGGGGGATACTGGTTTGAGGTCATTCTCTGAGGAGGAAGCACTTTTCTCCTTGGACAGGCCTCGCTAAAAGTAGAACAAGTGAACTTGTCCAAGTCCAAATGTTCTACATTGCTTACTTTAACAAGATTTACAGAAAATGAAAGCTCCTAGATGCACATCGAGCAAGTTGTTCTTTTTCCCAAATTGACTAAGTTTGATTGAACTTTGAAATTGAAGACACAAGTGCTTAAGGTTTGATTTGTTCTTTCTTCAAAAGGTAAACGATTTGAGTGATTGCAAGTTCCTTCCTTTGAGCATTCAATATTGAGATTTGCGCGTTGATTTAGAACTTTGAAGTGCTTTGTTTTGTCTTTTAGATCATTCAAGATTGAGTTTGCACTTTGCTTGAATTGAAAAGGAGGGAATAGAGATGCTTGTTCTTTCCTTTTTAGATCATTCAAGATTGTGTTTGATTTTCAAAATGATAATGACTTTTAGGACCTAAGTTCATTTTCCTTATTTCATTCAAGATTTGTTTTGACCTTTTCCTTTGATTGATTTTTTTGTACCTGCAAAAAGAACAAGAGTTTAGAATCTGCAAAAAAAAATCAATTTTAAAGAACTTTTAAAAACATCAGTTTACCGCTCTCTGGAATGAATGCGTAGATACAAATCATAGATGCGCAAGAAAAGGTGACAGATGCGCAATTTTAATTTTTCCTATATGCGCAACAACAGAGTATGTATGCGCAGCTACACCTATTTGTGCAAAAATGTTGTCAAAATGCAATTTTTTTTTTTACAAAATACATATGCGTAGCTCTATTTGACATATGCGCAGCAAATCGTGACAAATGCGTAGCAAATCAGGACAAATGTGCAGCAAATCAGGACAAATGCGCAGCAAATTAGGACAAATGCGCAGTTTTACAAATTTTAAAGCATAAATATGCAATTTTTAAGCATAAATGTGCAGATTTTCAAATTTTTTAACAAATGCGCAATTGTAGGCCACAAATGTGCAATTTTGGACGCAGAATAAATGTTATAGGCTAGATTTTTTAAGAGAATTTGAGAAAAATGGCCAAGAAGTGTTGATTTTGAAGTAGTTGATCAGGACAGGGGTCGCACCGGGCATGCCAGAATGTGGACAAGGCTTTTAAGGATATCTGCTTTGAAAGACTTCAAGCCAAACAAAGATTAGATGTTAGTCTAAGCATGAAATCAATGCAAAACAAAGAAAACTCTAAGCTAGCCACCTCAGATTGAGCCTAAACAGGTGCACCCAAGCACTGTTTGATTTGCTCTTGCTTAAGGGGATGTGGGTGTGCTCTCTAATCACTTGGAGCATATTCCTTATGCATTTAGGATGGATTGAAATCCATGAAAACCCCAAAATGGCACAAAATAGGTATAGAACACCTGATTTGCCCCTAAGGCCTCAAGGATCAAAATGATGCTGATATGAATATTAAGCTACATGAGATTTATGCTAAGATTGATTTTAAGCCAAATAGAGATGTGATGATGCTATGCTTATGCAAAACAATGAAATAAACTATGTTAATCCATTATTACTAAATTAAGATGAGCTAAAATGCTTGAAAGTAAGCTAGATTAAGATGATTATGCTAAGTCTAGAGCTAAATGGGCATGATAACAATGCATGAGAATAAAAGTTAAGCTAATGAATTTGCTCTTGAAAGGAGGAGCATTTATAAGATTTGGGAAGGAGGAATGAATGGCCAGGATCAAAATCCTTAAGAGAGGCCAAGATTCATTCAAAGGGGAGCACATGGATTGTGCTAGTTCAGGGCCACCTCCTTGTGACAAGTGTCATAAGGGCATTGGGTTGAAAGATGGGAGGAATGTGCACAATTTGGGAAATGTGCCTAAGGTCAAAGGGTGTAAGAAAGGGGTGAGGGGCTTCTTAAATGCATGATAAATGCATGTAAGAGGGATAAGAAGGCCTTAAATGGACTTAATGCATGTAAGAGAAGTCTCTAGAAGTTTGTTGACTTTGGGTTAAGCTTAGGAGTTGGCTAACCTTAGTTAGGGAATGTGACAGGATTAGGGGAGGGAGATTAGGATTAGGATTAGGATTAGGGTTAGGACTTTCTAAAAGAGTCTAGAATTTCTTTAGGATAAACATGGATTTTAGGAAATAAATAAAGATTTATTTACTTCCATGGTTTAGGTTTGAGAATATTTATTAAAAATGAATTTAATAAATATGAGGAATAAATATTTAATCTTAATTAAATATTTTGAGTTGGGATTAGGGTTAGGAAAAGAGGAGATTAGTCTTTAATCAAAATTAAAGAAGGATTAGAAGATTCTGGAAGAGGTTAGTGGTCTTAAGGAAATTGGCCAAGTTTTGGGCAAAAAATAAATAAATTATTTATTTTGAGATTTTTGGTCAATTTATTAATTAAATAATTAATAAATAGGGGAATAATGTTTAAATAAGATTTAAACATTTTTGGGAGGGATTTCTTAATTAAATATTTTTAATTAAGATAAAGGGATTTAATGACATAAAAATAAATTAATTAATTAAATAATTAATTAATTAATAAATGATGATGTCATCAGGAGATTTTTTAGAAAATAAAAATACAGTTGACCGATTCAGTGATTTGTAAGTTCAGAATGGCTTGTTATGTGATTGTAGCTAATTCTCATTGAACAGTTGACCAATTCAGTGATTTGTAAGCTCAGAATGGCTTGTTATGTGATTGTAGTTGATCCTCATCGAACGGTTGACCGATTCGATGATTTGTAAGTTCATAATAGCTTGTTACATGATTGTAATAGATTCTCATCAAACAGTTGACCGATTCAGTGATTTGTAAGCTTGGAATGGCTTGTTACGTGATTGTAGTTGATTCTCATCGAACAGTTGACCGCTTCGGTGATGTGTAAGCTCAGAATGGCTTGTTATGTGATTGTAGCTGATTCTCATCTAACAGCTGACCTATTCGATGATTTATAAGCTCAGAATGGCTTGTTACGTGATTGTAGCTAATTCTCATCAAACAGTTGACTGATTCAGTGATTTGTAAGTTCAGACTGGCTTATTACATGATTCTAATTGATTCTCATTGAATAGTTGATCGATTTGATGTATTGTAAGCTCAAAATGCCTTGTTATGTGATTGTAGCTGATTCTCGTTGAACGATTGACCGATTTGGTGATTTGTAGGCTCAGAATGGCTTGTTACGAGATTGAAGCTAATTCTCATCGAATGATTGACCGATTCGGTGATTTGTAAGCTCGAAATGGCTTGTTACATGCTGTAATTGACTCCCATCAAATGGTCGACCGATTCAGTGATTTATAAACTTAGAATCTCTTTTTACATGATTGTAATTGATTCTCATTGAATAGTTGACCGATTCAATGTATTCTAAGCTCAGAATGGCTTCTTATGTGATTGTAGCTAATTCTCATCGAACAGTTGACCGATATGGTGATTTGTAGGCTCAGAATGGCTTGTTACGTCATTGTAGCTGATTCTCATCGAATGGTTGACTGATTCAGTGATTTGTAAGCTCAGAATGGCTTGTTACATGATTATAGCTGATTCTCATCGAACGGTTGACTAATTTGGTGATTTGTAAGCTCAGAATGGCTTGTTACATGATTGTAGCTGATTCTCATTGAATTATTGACCAATTTTGTGATTTGGAAGCTCAGAATGGCTTTATACATGATTGTAATTGGTTCCCTTCAAATAGTTGACCGATTCAGTGATTTGTAAGCTTAGAATACCTTGTTACGTGATTGTAGTTGATTCTCATCGAACAGTTGACAGATTCTGTGATTTGTAAGCTCAGAATGGCTTGTTACATGATTGTAGCTGATTCTCATCGAACGGTTGACTGATTTGATGATTTGTAAGCTAACAATGGCTTGTTACATGATTGTAGCTGATTCTCATCAAACAGTTGACTAATTCGGTGATTTGTAAGCTCAGAATGGCTTGTTAAGTGATTGTAGTTGATTCTCATCAAACAGTTGACTGACTTGGTGATTTGTAAACTCAAAATGACTTGTTACATAATTGTAGCTAATTTTCATCAAACGGTTGACCGATTTGGTGAGTTCTAAGCTCATAATGGCTTGTTACATGATTGTAATTAATTCTCATCTAATGGTTGATTGATTTGGTGATTTACAAGCTCATAGTGGCTTGTTACATGATTGTAATTGATTCTCATTGAACGGTTGACCGATTCGGTGATTTGTAAGCTTAGAATGGCTTGTTACATGATTATAATTGATTCTTATCAAAAGGTTGACCGATTCAATAATTTGTAAGCTCAGAATGGCTTGTTACATGATTGTAGCTGATTCTCATCGAACGGTTGACCGATTAAGTGAATTGTAAGCTCAAAATGGCTTGTTACATGATTGTAGCTTATTCTCATTGAATGGTTGACCGATTCGGTGATTTATAAGCTTTAATGTCTTGTTATGTGATTGTAATTTATTCTCATCCAACGGTTGACCAATTTGCTGATTTGTAAGCTCAAAATGGCTTGTTATGTGATTGTAGCAGATTGTCATTGAACGGTTGACCGATTTGGTTATTTGTAGGCTCAGAATGGCTTGTTACATCATTGTAGCTGATTCTCATCGAATGGTTGACCGATTTAGTGAGTTGTAAGCTCAGAATGGCTTGTTACGTGATGTAATTGATTCCCATCAAATGGTTGACAAATTCAGTGATACGTAAACTAAGAATCTCTTGTTATGTGATTATAATTAATTCTCATTGAACGGTTGACTGAATCGATGTATTCTAAGCTCAGAATGGCATCTTATGTGATTGTAGCTGATTCTCATCGAACAGTTGACCAATTTGGTGACTTGTAAGCTCAAAATGGTTTGTTACATGATTGTAGCTTATTCTCATAGAACGGTTGACCAATTCAGTGATTTGTAAGCTCATAATGGCTTGTTACGTGATTGTAGTTGATTCTCATTGAACGGTTGACCGATTTGATTATTTGTAAGCTCATAATGGCTTGTTAAATAATTGTAGCTTGTTCTCATTGATCGGTTGACTGATTCGGTGATTTGTAAGCTCAAAATGGCTTGTTATGTGATTATAGCTAATTCTCATCAAACGGTTGAGTGATTTAGCTATTTGTAACCTCAAAATGGCTTGTTACATGAGTGTAATTGATTCTCATCTAACAGTTAATTGATTTGATGTATTGTAAGCTCAAAATGGATTGTTATGTAATTTTAGCTCATTCTACTTGAACGGTTGACTGATTTGGTGATTTGTAGGCTCAGAATGGCTTGTTACATGATTGTAGTTGATTCTCATTGAATGGTTAACCAATTCGGTTATTTGTAAGCTCATAAAGGCTTTTTATGTGATTGTAATTAATTTTTATCAAACAATTGATTGATTCGATGATTTATAATCTCAGAATGGCTTGTTACATGATTGTAGTTGATTCTCATCAAATGATTAACCGATTCGATGATTTGTAAGCTCAGAATGGCTTGTTATGTGATTGTAGTTGATTCTGATCGAACGGTTGACCGATTCAATGATTTGTAAGCTTAAAATGGCCTGTTACATGATTGTAGCTGATTCTCATCGAATGGTTCACCGACTCAGTAATTTGTAAGCTTGGAATGGTGTTTAACATGATTGTAATTGATTCTCATTGAACGGTTCACTGATTCGGTGATTTGTAGACTCAGAATGGCTTGTTTCATGACTATAGTTGATTCTCATCAAATGGTTGACCAATTCGATGATTTGTAAGCTCAGAATGGCTTGTTACATGATAATGGCTGATTCTCATCGAACAGTTCACTGATTCGGTGATTTATAAGGTTAGAATTAGTTGTTACATGATTGTAGCTCATTCTCATCGAACGGTTGACTGATTCAGTGATTTCTCAGCTCAGAATGGCTTGTTATGTGATTGTAATTGATTCGCATCGAACGGTTGACCGATTCGATGATTTGTAAGCTCAAAATGGCTTGTTATATGATTGTAGCTGATTCTCATCAAACGGTTGACCAATTCAATGATTTTTAAGCTCAAAATGGTTTGTTAAGTGTTGTAATTGATTCTCATCAAACAGTTGACCGATTTGGTTATTTGTAAGCTTAGAATGGCTTGTTTCATGATTGTAGCTGATTCTCATCGAGTAGTTGACCGATTCAGTGATTTGTAAGCTCAGAATGGATTCTTACATGATTCTAACTGATTCTCATCGAATGGTTGACCGATTCCATAATTTGTATTCTCAGAATGGCTTGTTATGTGATTTGAGTTGATTCTCATCGAATGGTTGACCAATTCGGTGACTTGTAAGCTCAAAATTGCTTGTTACATGCTGTAATTGATTCGCATCGAATGGTTGACCGATTCAGTGATTTGTAAGCTTATAATAGCTTGTTACATGATTACAGCTAATTCTCATCAAACTATTGACCGATTCAATGATTTATACTTTTAGAATGGCCTGTTACGTGATCGTAGCTGATTCTCATCGAACGGTTGATCGAATCTATGATTTATAAGCTTAGATGGCTTGTTACATGATTATAGCTTATTCTCATCGAATAGTTGGCCAATTTAGTGATTTGTAAGCTCAGAATGGCTTGTTATGTGATTATAGTTGATTCTCATCAAACGGTTAATCGATTCGGTGATTTGTAAGCTCAAAATGGCTCGTTAGATTATTCCAGTTGATTCTCATCAAATGGTTGACTGATTCGATGATTTGTAAGCTTAAAATGGCTTGTTACATGAAATTGTAGTTCATTCTCATCGAACGGTTGACCGATTCAGTGATTTGCAAGCTTAGAATGGCTTGTTACGTGATTGGAGCTTATTCTTATCGAACCATTGACCGATTCGGTGATTTGTAATCTCAAAATCGCTTGTTACGTGCTTGTAGCTGATTCTCATCGAATGGTTGACTGATTCAGTAATTTGTAAGCTAAGAATGGCTTGTTACATGATTGTAGCTGATTCTCATCGAACAGTTGAATGATTCGGTGATTTGTAAGCTCATAATGCTTTGTTACGTGATTGTAGCTAATACTCATTGAACAGTTGATCGATTCAGTGATTTGTAATCTCAAAATGGGTTTTTAGATGATTGGAGCTAATTCTCATTGAACGACTGACCAATTCAGTGATTTTTAAGCTCAAAATCACTTGTTAGGTGATTCTAGCTGATTCTCATCGAACGATTGATCCATTCAGTGATTTGTAAGCTTAGAATGGCTTGTTACATGATTATAGGTGATTCTAATCAAACGGTTGACCAATTTGGTGATTTGTAAGCTCAGAATAGCTTGTTACGTGATTGTAATTGATTCTCAATGAATGTTTCACCGATTTGGTGATTTGTAAACTCAGAATGGTGTGTTATGTGATTGTAGATGATTCAGATTGAAAGGTTGACCGATTCGGTGATTTATAAGCTCAGAATGCCTTGTTACATGATTGTAGCTGATTCTCATCGAATGATTGACCAATTCGCTGATTTGTAAGCTCAGAATGGCTTGTTACGTGATTGTAATTGATTCTCATTGAACAGTTGACCAATTCAGTGATTTGTAAGCTCACAATGGCTTGTTACATGATTATAGCTGATTCTCATCAAACGGTTGACGGATTCAATGATTTGTAAGCTTAAAATGGCTTGTTACATGATTATAGTTGATTTTCATCAAACGGTTGACCATTTCATTGATTTGTAAGCTCAAAATGGCTTTTTACATGACTATAGCTAGTTCTCATCAAACGGTTGTCTGATTTAGTGATTTGTAAGCTCAAAATGGCTTGTTCCGTGATTGTAGCTGATTCTCATCAAATAATTCACCGATTCAGTGATTTGTAAGCTTACAATGGCTTGTTAAAGGATTGTAGCTGATTCTCATCGAACGGTTGACCGATTTAGTGATCTGTAAGCTCATAATGGATTGTTACATGATTGTAACTGATTCTCATCGAATGGTTTAGCGATTTGGTGATTTGTAAGCTCATTATGGCTTATTACATGATTGTAATTGATTCTCATCAAACCGTTGACCGATTCGGTGATTTGTAAGCCTAGAATGTCTTTTTACATGATTATAGTTGATTCTCCTTGAACAATTGACCGATTCAGTGATTTGTAAGCTTAGAATGGCTTGTTACATGATTGTAGCTGATTCTCATCGAACGGTTGACTAGTTTAGTGATTTGTAAGGTCAGAATGGCTTGTTACATGATTGTAGCTGATTCTCATCAAATGGTTGACCAATTCAATGATTTGTAAGCTCAAAATGGCTTGTTATGTGATTGTAGCTGATTCTTATCAAACGGTTTATAGATTTGGTGATTTGTAAGCTCAGGATGGCTTATTACATTAGTATAATTGAATCTCATTGAACGGTTGACCAATTCGGTGATTTGTAAGCTCAGAATGGCTTGTTACGTGATTGGAGCTGATTCTCATCAAATGGTTGACCGCTTCAGTAATTTGTAAGCTTAGAATGGCTTGTTACATGATTGTAATTGATTCTCATTAAATGGTTGACCGATTCGGTGAATTGTAAGCTTGGAATGGCTTTTTATGTGATTGTAGTTGATTCTAATCGAATGCTTGACCAATTTGGTGATGTGTAAGTGTAGATTGGCTTGTCATGTGATTTTAGATGATTTTGGTCAAACATTTAACCTATTTGGTGATTTGTAAATTGAGAATGGCTTAGTATGTGATTGTAGCTAATTCTCATTGAACGGTTGACTAATTCAGTGATTTGTAAGTTCAGAATGGTTTGTACATGATTGTAATTGATTCTCATCGAATAGTTGACCGATTTGATGTATTGTAAGCTCAGAATGGCTTTTTATGTGATTGTAGCTGATTCTCATCGAACGGTTGACCGATTTGGTGATTTGTAGGCTCAAAATGGCTTGTTACGTGATTGTAGCTGATTCTCATTGAATAGTTGATTGATTCAGTGATTTGTAATCTCAAACTCATCGAACAGTTGACTAATTCAATGATTTGTAAGCTCAAAATGGCTTGTTCATGATTGTAGCTGATTCTTATCAAACAGTTGACCGATTCGATGATTTGGAAGTCCATAATGGCTAGCGACGTGATTGTAATTGATTCCCATCAAATAGTTGATTGATTCAATGATTTGTAAGCTCAGAATACCTTGTTACATGATTTTAGCTGATTCTCATTGAATGGTTTGTTGGAATTAGGTGAGATAGGTACTAAGAAGGGAGGGTTTAATCAGTGCCTTCAAAAACTTTACTTGTAAACCTTTCAGATCTATGACTGTAAACTATGATAACATTGCAAAATAACTTATATCTAATTGCATGTATCAATCATCCATTTAATTTATTAAAGTAAACAACATGAAATCAAAATAACAATCACATAACACAAGTATTTGGGTAACGCAAAAACCCTTGTAAGAAGGTAAAAATTGCAGTGGGGATGACACCCACAAATTCTTCACTACTACAGATAGAAAAGGTTTGCCTATTAGGGTTATAAGTTTTGATCACTTCTAATGATCTTACCCTATTAGGGGTAACATGTTAGATTAGCTAGATCTACCTAGTTATAGGATTTTAACAACACTAATGAAGTGTGCACTCGGTTAAGAGATTTACATAAGACTGTTAAGTCTACTCTGTTAAGAGATTTATCCAAAAACTCTATTACAATTGTTAGAAAGTAATAGGCAATCATCTGCTAATTGACAACTCAATTATCTGATACAGATCTATAAGTTCTGAATGTATTTCACCTTTACTATGATGACTCTCTGCTCTGAACTGCTTGGTAGCCTTTTCTGATTCTACTTAATCTAATATCCGCTGCAATATGCTATGTTAACTGATAGACTTGAAGTTAGGCAAATGCTTCAAGTTTCTCCTTGATTCATATATCAGTTCTCACATCAGCTCACATCACAAATGATGTAAACATACATTTATATAGCAATCTTCTTTTGGCACTTTAACAAAATTAGGTTACACAACTTAGTCATAACCCTAAGATCTACGGTGTACAAAAATGACCTAGATCAGACTATTACATAAGATATACATTGCATTTAATGAATATCATAACAATAAATATTCCTTGATCTTGGTAAAATGTTTTTTGGTCTGTTGTAACTATTTGTATAGAAGAATGTGCCATTTCAGATTACTATGCCATTTTTTATGATCCTTGATAAACACTGTATAAATTGCTTAGTGTATACTATGACGCCTCAGTGTTTACTGTCTGTCGGTGTCAGTGATGTTGTTGCTCGGTAAACTGTGTAGTGCTCGGTGTGTAAGCTTTATCGACTAGTCTTTCTTGCTTCTAGTTACTAATTTGCTCAATGTAAGTGACCGACAGATATCTTTGATAACCTTTGATACTAATGACAACCTTGAATGCTCAATAGAGATAACAATCTCCCCTTTTGGCATTAGTATCAAAACTTGAATGTATATAGACAAAATTTTCTATATATAACTTATATCTCCGCCATATACATATGTGCTTATCAAAATTTTAAGTACTCCCTCTAGGTGAATGCTCTTGGTTAATATGTAGTATACATAGCATCTATATACATATATATTTGGCATATTGACATATACATTGCTTTCCCCCTTTTTGATAGTAATGCCAAATACAAAAAAAACTTAACAATATACTCACATTTTGTCAAAAATATGCTGGTGGGTTTTCTTTACTAACTCTAAGAGGTTTTCCCATTCCTCATTCAAGTTGTTGAGAGTAATGTGCTCAAGACCAACTTGTGCATGCATGTCAAAGATGTTATCCAACAGATAAATTTTTGATGTTGCAATAAGTTGTTCTTCTTTGACAATGTGTACCTCAAAAATTCTCAGGAATGGCAAGATTTTTGTCTGTAACTCAGTGACCTGATCAGTTATGTGCTCTTCTTGTTTCTTTAATTCTTCTATCAATCACCTAAGTTCCTGAACTCGGTGAATGTGCTTTGTGAAATCATTTGGCTCGGTTATAGCTGCAGTTGTACTAACCTTGATTTTTGCTTCCAGTCCTTTTATTTTTCACTGACTTCAATAGTGAAGATGTCTACAGTACAAAGCTTTAGTAAGAAATGACAAATTAACTAGGTTATAGATTTTATTTCAGTTATTACCTCAGATAATTTGACCTTGTTTATTGCCACTTCTTGTCTGATTTTCTCTACTAGTTTATTTTGTATCCTTAATTCTTCCCTTTCTTCATTCTATTTGTCTGCATTAGTATTTAGGGCATTGATCTTCTCTGTTAATATAGCAAGTTGATCTATGATGGGAGTATCTTCATCAATATTCACCTCAGGTACTACCTATTGTAGGATATCCCTCACATTTGCTAGAATTTCTTTTCTCTTAGTTTCTTGCTTCAGCTTCTCTTGAGCTGCCTTCCTTGAACATAATTCCCCATATTTGCTTAGTTCTTCAGGGCTCAGGGTCCTCGAGTCACACTCAAGAATAATTATCACTTCATTTAGGGTGACCAGCCCTTTTCCTTTCTTTTTCTTCTTCTTCTCTGATACTAATGGTGATTTCTTCTCAATAATGACAAGGGACTTGTCTCCATTTTTTAGAGTATCCTTCCCGGTTGTTGACACAGTCTCTTCCTTCTTTTTCTCCTTGATAGTCATTGTCTCAGTTGATGGAGTGGGAGACTTGGGTTTGGTGTCAGATGGGATCACCTTAGTTGCCTTTGTCTCATCTGTTACCTTTGTCTTGGTGGAAGGTGCCTCTATTTTGGTAGGCTTGTAGTCTCTGCAAGTTTCTTAGTTTCTTGTACCCTTGTGGTGTCTTTGTGTTGCTCGGGGTCTGAGCCGTTGAGTTGTTCCTGTGAAAGAATTTCTACTACTTCTGCAAGTACAGGAAGCTCATCTGGTAGTGATGTAAATGCATATTCAGTGGCTTGCGCTTCATCTTGATTGTTTAGGGGTGCAATATTTACATCCTCATCTTCCTTGTCATCAGGATCACCATTTGTGATGTCCTCAATGAGTACATCATCATCAGTTTTCTTCTTTAGTTGGATCTCTACTGGATCTGGTGCATCTTGTGAAATATTTATTTATTCATTTTGCTCGATCATATCAATTACCTTGGTAACTGATATACCAATGTCTTTGACTTCTTTGTTGTGCCATCATCAATATAAATACCTTTACCTTTGGAATCTTGTCTCTTCTTAGATAGATTTAAGAATGCCTTTTGCTCAGCTTTTTCTCTAGCCTAAAAAATAGATCTCCATAGAGAATCGCTAGTCTCATCTACATCTGCCATGTTCTCATCTAGTATTGTCATGGCCCTATGCTTTACCATAAATCTTGCTTGATAGTTAGCCATGTGTTCATCAATTTCTTGTATACTGAGATGTGGGGCTACCCGAACTAGAGATATTTCTCTCTTTCTTTTCTTGATTTCAAGTGCATAAGCCCACTTTTGGTTTATCTTGTCATCCAACTCCTTCAGTAATGAAGATGCAAATTCCAGTGGAACTCTCTTGAATTTTATCATCATTTGGATGACTGCCTCTTCTATCTTGGTTTGATCCTTAGTTGACATCTTGTCAAATTTGCCTATTTCTGGATCAGCAAGGTCTCCGTTCTCAATTATATCTTCAATAACTTCATCTATTGACCTTACCTTGTTACTAACCACCTTGAATTGATTGGTGTCATCTTTAGTTTCAGTATCCTCAAGGTCTTCTTTACCTCTTATCAGTCTTCTCCTTTTCTTTGGTGCCTCAGCTGCAACCTTGGATCCTTTCTTTGTATAAGTCTTAGTTGGTGTAGCTGCCTTTCATTTTATTACCTTTTATGCTTCCTTCTTTTGTGGTGGTGAAGCTGCAATTGATGATCTTTTCCTTATACCTTCTTGTATTGGTAACTACTTCTTCTTAGGAACTTTGGGAGGAGGAACCAGTGTGGGATCTTTTTCTTCTTCAGACTTGGTTTCCTCACTATCATATGGCTTTTCAGCTAACATTAATTGACCTTCGATTGCTTGTTCAATCGGTGTCTCCTTAGATGAGTCAAAGACATCTCCAAATCTAGAAGTAAGATCTTTCTTCATCTTCTTTTCCCTCCTAGACATTTTACCGATCTCTATGCCTGTAGTGATTCTAGATTTGGCCTCTTCATATGTTCTGAACCTAGTGGCAATGGGGTCTTTTGGTAATGCAAGCAATGCATTAATAGATTTCAATGTGAAATCATGGTTCATTTCATAACCCATAGGTGCCAACCATTTTGATCTAGGTTCAACTGCTCTTATCATGGAATGGTCTGTGTCGACTACAAAACAAATGTCTATCTCAAATTTTTTAACTAATTCCCTTGGAATTCTACTTCTTTGATGCATTTTGGTCTGAAATTCTTTGAAGTATGTATCAAATTCTATATTTAGTTTATCTCCTAACTTACTCATCATCTCGGTAATCTGTGCAGTTATTGGTTTATCTATTGTCTAGTTTACTTTACCGACGCTAGGTACATACTTCTGTATATAGAAAAATATACAAATAAGTAGTGATCCAAACTTACATGTGTTTGACTTCTTTGACCTTATAGTCTTCATGTTTTCTTGTAGTTGATGTAATAGTACCTCAGAAAGATCAACCTAGTGACCTTTCTCCACAATTTTATATGCCATGTCTATTGCGCTACAGGGTACGTTGTTGAGTCTGCTCGATTGAAATATTTTGTACCTGATTACATGTGCTACGAACTTAACTGTTGGGTCTTTGATTGATGAAATTTTTAGTGCCCTACTGTCCCATTGAGCTCCAGTGTTCTTCTCAACATTAGGTTGTGATGAACTATGAAAGGCTTTTGCCTTGTCTGTTGTAGGGAAAGCTAGTAACCCTACTGATCATTTTCTTAGTGACCTCTATTGGTTTATCTAGCCAGAATTTTCTATCATGGTACCTACTCAATATGATTATGATCCAATCTGTCTTAAATGAATGCGGATAGTATGTGACACACGATAACCCTAATTCCTCAATCTTCTTGTATTCTTGTTTTAATTTTCCATCAGTGCCATGGATTTTTTGATATGCTGCAACAGTTTCAAAGTCTCCTACTTCTCCAATTTTGCAATGAATATACGCTCTTATGTCTTCTTTCAATAAAACCCTATCTAGTATTCTTGAGAAAGCGCCCATTGAATCTATTTGTGATGTGACCTTGGGATGTGGCTTGAACTTAGGTTCATCAAAATTTTCCCTTACAATCAGATTAACTTCTTCCTCGACACTTTGTGATTTGCTAGTGGATGATGTAGATGCCATAAATTGATTGAGGGTTTTGGCTAGCAGCAGGTTAAAAAAGTGTTCAGTAGCAAATGAACTTACTTAGAGTTGTCAAAGAGTGATATTGGTTCAATCTACAGTAGCCTTGAATCCTTCTAAAAATCTTTTAGCTCGAACTCTTCTCTATGAAATCTTCGCTCTTCGAAATCACAATGTAAAAATGAACTCTTTTTCTCATGTATTTATAGAATTTTTGATATTCCTGCTCAAACTTTCATGCATTACATGCTTGACCTAACTTTTGGTACAAAAGAACTGTCATCTTGGTTAACATAGGATTTCTCTATTGATTTGCACTGTTGTCTGATTAACCTTGTGTAGTGATTACCAATGGGTAACCAACTCTCGGTCTCTCTTTTACCGACTATATAACATTGTTATCTCATAACATATAAACCATAATGCATCTTTATTCATGCTGATTTGGTATTTGTACATCATGTATAAGGAACTATATGTAAGATGTGCTCACTATAAATATCAGTCCCATACATACCTTTGTCCCCTTAAGTGGAGTTACCGATGTCACCCAATCCAGTGGATGAGGTTTCACCGACATCATTACTTGACTCGGCATTCTCATTAGATGCCTTTCTCCACATAGTGTTCCTTATCTTCATGATATCTGCAATAGTGTGTCCACTCTCAAATACATGATTTTCATCTGGTGCTCGGTCTCTGCTGTCCTTGCTTAAATGACTGACTTTATGACATTGCATACATTCCATTCCAGTGCTTGTCCAACTTCTTGATTGTCCAATCTGACTTTTTCTATAATAATTTTCTGCAATGTGTCCATATCTACCACAAGCTACAGTTAGCCCAAGTGTTATAATCCCAAACATAAGAATTACCTTGTTTCTTCAGTTGATAAGGTTTTCGCTGTGTTTTCTGCTTAGGAGTCCATACTTGTTTCATCTTAGCCTTACACTCTCATGCAGTGTGTCCATGTTTATTACAAGTATAGAATATTTTCTCCACAGTAGTATTGTTAGCAACATCATTCTGTTTAGCTCTACACTCATAAGCTTGATGTCCAAACTTACCATAGTAATAACAATATCCATTAAACTTAAGAGTGACAGGAGGTTTACCTTGTGCTTTGCTTCTACACACATTAGATGTATGTCCCAGTTTGCCACAGTGATAACATGTCAACGCTTTAGGTTTTTGACTTTGATTGTTGTTGACTTGTTCAGCTTGATGTGATGATTTTCCTTTGCTGGTATAGCCTAAACCAGCTTTACTCCCAAATCTTCTTTGATTAGCCAAAAAGTCATCAATCTTCTTAGAACTATCCTAAGCCAATTTCATCATTTCATTGTGTTGCTGTTGATTTTTCATTTTATTTCTCAACTTTTCATTCTCCTCTCTGAGTCTTGCAACATCTTCTAGTCTTCTTGACAATTCTGCATTCACTTGATTCACCTCTTGATTCATAGTCATCATTTGATTAGATACTTGGAAGTGACGATTAGCGAGTCTCTGTAATTCATTTTCTTTTGCTTGAAGTTGTTCAGTCATCTGTCTTTGGTCATCAATAGCCAGATTCCTTTCTTTCTCTGCTTGTCTAGCATTGTTCATTGTTTCTACCATTCACACCATCTGAGATTCTTGACAGATTTGTAGTGCTTTCACTTGATCAGTTAAGTGTTGATTCTTTTTAGACAAATCAGTGATTATACTTTTAGATCCATCAGAGATGCTTCTAGAACTAGATCCAATATGTTCAAACATTTCATCAATGGATTCTTCATGGTAACTGATCTCATTTTGTAGAATAGCCAGGTTCTTTCTTTCAACCAGTAGTTTCTTCAGTCCTTCTCTAGCTTGCTTAAACTATTCAACAAACATCTACATCTGTATCTTTTGATTCTCAATAGTCTTATCAAGCTTATATCTCTCCATGACTTAGATCTTTACCCTTCAGTGGTTAAACAGTTCAACAAGAGAATTGGGCTCTGATACCAATTGTTGGAATTAGGAGAGATAGGTACTGAGAGGGGAGGGGTGAATTAGTGCCTTCAAAAACTTTACTTGTAAACCTTTCAGATCTATGATAGTAAACTATGATAACCTTGCAAAATAACTTGTATCTAATTGTATATATCAATCATCCATTTAACTTATGAAAGTAAACAACATGAAATCAAAATAGAAATCAAATAACACAAGTATTTTGGTAATGTAGAAACCCTTGTAAGAAGGTAAAAACTACAGTGGGGATGACACCCACAAATTCTTCACTACTACAGATAGAAAAGGTTTGCCTGTTAGGGCTACAAGTTTTGATCACTTCTGGTGATATTACCCTATTAGGAGTAAAATGTTAGATCAGCTAGATCTACCTAGTTATAGGATTTTAACAACACTAATGAAGTGTGCACTCAATTAAGAGATTTACATAAGACTGTTAAGTCTACTCTATTAAGAGATTTACCCAAAAACTCTATTACAATTGTTAGAAAGCAAAAGGCAATTATCTGCTAATTGACAACTCAATTGTCTGATACAGATCTATAAGTTCTGAATCTATTTCACCTTTACTGTCATGAATCTCTGCTCTGAACTGCTTGATAGCCTTTTTTGATTTTTCTTAATCTGATATCCTTTGCAATCTGCTATGTTAACTGATAGACTTGAAGTTAGGCAAATGCTTCAAGTATCTCCTTGATTCATATATCAATTCTCACATCAGTTCACATTACAAATGATGTAAACATACATTTATATAGCGATCTATTTTTTCCGCTTTAACAAAATTAGGTTACACAGCTTAGTCATAACCCTAAGATCTACACTGTACAAAAATGACCTAGATTAGACTATTACATAAGATATACATTGCATTTAATGAATATCATAACAATCAATATTCCTCAATCTTGGTAAAATGTTTTCTGATCTGTTGTAACCATTTACATAGAAGAATGTGCCATTTCAGATTACTATGCCATTTTCTGTGATCCTCGGTAAACATTGTATAAACTGCTCAGTGTACACTATGACGCTCGGTCTTTACTATCTGTTGGTGTTGGTGATGTTGTTGCTCGGTAAACTATGTCGTGCTCGGTGTGTAAGCTTTACCGACTAGTCTATCTTGCTTCTAGTTACTGATTTCCTCAATGTAAGTGACCGACCGATATCTTTGATAACCTTTGATACTAATGACAACCTTGAATGCTCAATAGAGATAACACGGTTGACCGATTTGGTGATTTGTAAGCTCAGAATGGCTTGTCACATGATTGTAGCTGATTCTCATCAAACAGTAGACCGATTCGGTGATTTGTAAGCTCAGAATGGCTTGTTACATGATTATAGCTAATTCTCATCGAATAGTTGACCGATTTAGTAATTTGTAAACTCAGAATCTCTTGTTATGTGATTGTAATTGATTCTCATCAAATAATTGACCGATTTAATGTATTGTAAGCTCAGAATGGCTTTTTATGTGATTGTAGTTGATTCTCATCAAACAGTTGACCGATTTGGTCATTTGTAGGCTCAGAATGGCTTGTTACATGATTGTAGCTGATTCTCATCGAATGGTTAACCGTTTCAGTGATTTGTAAGCTCAGAATGGCTTGTTACGTGATTGTAGTTGATTCTCATCAAACGGTTGACTAACTCGATGATTTGTCAGCTCATAATGCCTTGTTACATGATTGTAGCTGATTCTAATCAAACGGTTGACAAATTTAGTGATTTGGAAGCTCAAAATGGCTTGTTACGTGATTGTAATTGATTCCCATCAAATGGTTGACCGATTCGATGATTTGTAAGCTCAGAATACATTGTTACATTCCTGTAGCTAATTCTCATTGAACGGTTGACTGATTCAGTGATTTATAAGCTCAAAATGGCTTGTTACGTGATTGTAGCAAATTCTCATCAAACAATTGATTGATTCGGTGATTTGTAACCTCAGAATGGCTTTTTACGTGATTGTAGCTGATTCTCATTGAATAGTTGACTGATTCAGTGATTTGTAAGCTCAGAATGGCTTGTTAAGTCATTGTAGCTGATTCTCATCAAACGGTCAACCAATTTGGTGATTTGTAAGCCCAAAATGGCTTGTTACATGATTGTAGCTAATTCTCATCAAACGGTCGACCAATTTGGTGATTTGTAAGCTTGGAATGGCTTGCTACATGATTGTAATTGATTCTCATCAAATGGTTGACCGATTCGGTGATTCGCAAGCTCAGAATGGCTTCTTACGTGATTGTAATTGATTCTCATCAAACGATTGACCGATTCGATGATTTGTCAACTCAGGATAGCTTGTTACATGATTGTAATTGATTCTCATTGAAAGGTTGACCGATTCGATGATTTGTAAGCTCACAATGGCTTGTTACATGATTATAGTTGATTCTCATTGAACGGTTGATTAATTGGGTGACTTGTAAGCTCAGAATGGCTTGTTACATGATTGTAGCTTATTCTCATTGAACGGTTGACCAATTCGGTGATTTATAAACTCATAATGGGCTTTTACGTGATTCTAATTGATTCTCATCAAACGGTTGACCAATTTGATTATTTGTAAGCTCAGAATGGCTTGTTACATGATTCTAGTTGATTCTCATCAAATGGTTGACCGATTTAGTGATTTGTAAGCTCAGAATGGCCTGTTTCATGATTGTATCTAATTCTCATCAAACAGTTGATCGATTTGGTGATTTGTAAGATCAGAATGGCTCGTTACATGAGTATAACTCATTCTCATCGAACGGTTGACCGATTCAATAATTTGTAAGCTCAGAATGGCTTGTTACGTGATTGTAGCTAATTCTCATCGAATGGTTGACTGATTCAGTGATTTGTAAGCTCAAAATGGCTTGTTATGTGAGTGTAATTGATTCTCATTGAAAAATTAACCGATTCGATGTCTTGTAAATTCATAATGGCTTGTTATGTGATTGTAGCTAATTCTACTCGAACAATTGACCGATTGGGTGATTTGTAGGCTCAAAATGGCTTCTAACATGATTGTAGCTAATTCTCATCGAATGGTTGACCGATTCGATGATTTGTAAGCTTAGAATGACTTCTTGCATGATTGTAGTTAATTTTCATCAAGCGATTGACCGATTTGATAATTTATAAGCTCAAAATAGCTTTGCTAAGTGATTATAGTTGATTCTCATCAAACGATGGACTGATTCAATGATTTGTAAGCTCAGAATGGCTTGTTACATGATTGTAATTGATTCTCATCAAATAGTTGATCGATTCAGTGATTTGTAAGCTTAGAATGGCTTGTTATGTGAATATAGCTGATTCTAATAGAATGATTGACCAATTCCCTGATTTGTAAGCTCAGAATAGCTTGTTATGTGATTGTAGTTAACTCTCATCGAATGGTTAAGCAATTCGATGATTTGTAAGCTCATAATGGCTTGTTAAGTGATTGTAATTGATTCTCATCGAACGGTTCACCGATTCAGTGATTTGTAAGCTCAGAATGGCTTATTACGTGATTGTCGCTTATTCTCATCAAACAGCTAACCGATTTCATGATTTGTAAGCTAAGAATGGCTTGTTACATGATTGTAATTGATTCTCATTGAACAGTTCATTGATTTGGTGATTTGTAAACCCAGAATGGCTTATTTCCTAATTGTAGCTGATTGTCATCAAACGGTTGACCGATTCGATGATTTGGAAGCTCAGAATGGCTTCTTACATGATTGTGGTTGATTCTCATTGAATGGTTGACCGATTCGATGATTTATAAGCTCAGAATTCCTTCTTACATCATTTTAGATGATTCTCATCGAACGGTTGACCAATTTAGTAATTTCTAAGCTTAGAATGGCTTGATATGTGATTGTAATTGATTCTCATCGAACGGTTGACCGATTCGATGATTTGTAAGCTCAAAATAGCTTGTTACATGATTATAGCTGATTCTCATCAAAGGGTTGACCGATTCAATGATTTGTAAGCTCATAATGGCTTTTTACATGTTGTAATTGAGTGTCATCGAACGGTTGACCGATTCGGTTATTTGTATGCTTAGAATGGCTTGTTATGTGATTGTAGCTGATTCTCATCGAACAGTTGACCAATTCAGTGATTTGTAAGCTCAAAATGACATGTTACATGATTGTAATTTATTTTCATCGAACGGTTGACCAATTAAGTAATTTGTAAGCTCAAAATGGCTTGTTACGTCATTGGAGATGATTCTCATCAAACGGTTGACCAATTTCATGATTTGTAAGCTCAGAATGAGTTGTTACGAGTTGTAATTTATTCTCATCAAATGGTTGAACGATTAGGTGATTTGTAAGCTTAGAATGGCTTGTTACGTGATTGTCATTGATTCTTATTGAATGGTTGACCGATTTGATGATTTCTATTTTCAGAATGGCTTGTTACATGATTGTAGTTGATTCTCATCGAACAGATGACCAATTCATAATTTGTAAGCTCATAATGGTTTGTTACATGATTGGAGTTAATTCTCATTGAACGATTCTCTAATTTGGTCATTTATAAACACAAAATGGCTTGTTACATTAATGTAGCTGATTCTCATCAAATGGTTGATCAATTCAGTGATTTGTAAGCTTAGAATGGCTTGTTACTTGAATCTAATTTATTCTCATCGAACGGTTGATCGATTTGATGATTTATAAACTCAGAATAGATTGTTACATGATTGTAGCTGATTCTCATCAAAGGGTTGAATAATTCAATGATTTGTTAGCTTAGAATGGCTTGTTACATGATTGTAGCTGATTCTTATCAAACAGTTGACCGATTCAGTGATTTATAAGCTTTGAATGGTTTGTTATGTGATTGTAGTTGATTCTCATCAAATGGTTGACCGATTCATTGATTTCTAAGCTCATAATGGCTTGTTACGTGATTGTAATTGATTCTCATCGAATGGTTAACCGATTTGTTGATTTGTAAGCTCAAAATAGATTGTTACATGATTATAATTAATTCTCATCAAACAGTTGACAGATTCAGTGATTTGTAAGCTCAAAATGGCTTCTTACATTATTATAGCTTATTCTCATCAAACGGTCAACTGATTCGGTGATTTGGAAGCTCAGAATCACTTCTTACATGATTGTAGCTGATTGTCATCAAACAGTTGACCGATTCGGTGAGTTGTAAGCTCAAAATGGCTTGTTATGTTATTGTTGCTGGTTCTCATCAAACGGTCAACCGATTCAGTGATTTGTTAGCTCAGAATGGCTTGTTACGTGATTGTAGCTGATTCTCATCGAACGTTTCATCGATTCAATGATTTGTAATCTCATAATGGCTTGTTACGTGATTGTAGCTGATTCTCATCAAACATTTGATCGATTCAGTGATTTGTAAGCTGAGAATGGCTTGTTATGTGATTGTCGCTGATTCTCATCGAAGGGTTGACTGATTCATTGATTTGTAAGCTTGAAATGGCTTGTTACATGTTGTAATTGATTCTCATCGAATGGTTGACCAATTCCATTATTTGTAAGCTAAGAATGGCTTGTTACATGATTGTAGTTGATTCTCGTCAAACAGTTGACTGATTTGGTATTTGTAAGCTCAGAATGGCTTGTTACATGATTGTAATTGATTCTCATTGAACGGTTGACCAATTTGGTAATTTATAAGCTTAGAATGGCTTGTTACGTGATTGGAGCTGATTTTCATTGAACGGTTGACCAATTCGGTGATTTGAAAGCTCATAATGGCTTGTTAAGTGTTGTAATTGATTCTCATCGAATGGTTCACCGATTCGGTGATTTATAAACATAGAATGGCTTGTTACGTGATTGTAGCTAATTCTCATCGAATGGCTGACCAATTCGATGATTTCTATTTTTAGAATGCCTTGTTACGTGATTGTAGTTGATTCTCATCAAATGGTTAACCGATTCGGTGATTTGTAAGCTCATAATGGCTTGTTACGTGATTGTAGGTGATTCTCATCGAATGGTTCAGCGATTCAGTTATTTGTAAGCTCAAAATTGCTTATTACATGATTGTAATTGATTCTCATTGAATGGTTGATCAATTCAGTTATTTGTAGGCTCAAAATGGCTTGTTATGTGATTGTAGCTGATTCTCACCAAATAGTTGACCTATTCAATGTTTTGTAAGCTCAAAATGGCTTGTTACGTTAAATTGTAGTTTATTCTCATCGAACAGTTGACGGATTCGGTGATTTGCAAGCTCAAAATGGCTTCTTACATGATTGGAGCTAATTCTAATCAAATGATTGACTGATTGGGTGATTTAAGAGGTCAAAATGGTTTTTTACGTGATTGGAGCTGATTCTCATCGAATGATTAACCAATTCGGTGATTTGTAAGCTCAAAATTGCTTGTTACTTTATTGTAGCTAATTCTCATCGAATGGTTGAACTATTCGGTCATTCGTTAGCTCAGAATGGATTGTTACATGATTGTAGCTAACTCTCATCAAACGGTCCACCTATTTAGTGATTTGTAAGCTCACAATAGCTTGTTACATGATTGTAATTGATTCTCATCAAATAGTTGACTGATTTGGTGATTTGTAAGCTTAGAATGACTTGTTACTTTATCAGAGCTGATTCTCATCAAATGATTGACCGATTCGATGATTTGTAAGCTCATAATGGCTTGTTACGTGATTGTAATTGATTCTCATCGAATAGTTGACCGATTCGATGATTTGTAAGCTCAGAATGGCTTGTTACATGATTGTCATTGATTCTCATCAAACAGTTAACCGATTTCATTTTTTGTAAGCTCAGAATGGCTTGTTATGTGATTGTAATTGATTATGATCGAACAGTTGACCGATTCAGTGATTTGTAAGCTCATTATGGCTTGTTATCTGATTGTAGCTCATTCTCATCAAATGATTGACCGATTCAATAATTTGTAAGCTCAGAATGACTTGTTATGTGATTGTAGCTTATTCTCATCGAACAGTTCACTGATTCAGTGATTTGAAAGCTCTGAATGGCTCGTTACATGATTGTAGCTGATTCTCATCGAATGATTGACCAATTCGGTGATTTGTAAGCTCAGAATGACTTGTTACGTGATTGTAATTGATTCTAATCGAATGGTTCATCGATTTGATGATTTGTAAACTCAGAATGGCTTGTTACATGATTGTAGTTGATTCTCATCGAACGATTGACCGATTCATTGATTTATAAGCTCAGAATTATAAGGTGATTGTAGCTGATTCTCATAAAATGATTAACCGATTTGGTGATTGATAAGCCCATTCTGGCTTGTTACATGATAGTAATTGATTCTCATCAAAGATTTGACCAATTTGGTGATTTATCAGCTCAGAATGGCTTGTTATGTGATTGGAGCTGATTCTCATTGAACGGTTGACCTATTCGATGATTTGTAAGTTCAAAATGGCTTGTTACATGATTGTTATTCATTCTCATCAAAAGGTTGACTAGTTCGGTGATTTGTAAGCTTAGAATGGCCTTTTACATGATTGTAGCTAATTCTTCTCGGACGGTTGACTTATTGGGTGACTTGTATTCTTAGAATGGCTTATTATGTGATTTTAGCTGATTCTCATTCAACTGTTGTTCAATTCGGTGATTTGTTAGCTCAGAATGGCTTGTTATGTGATTGTAATTGATTCTCATCGAACGGTTGAACGATTTCATGATTTGTAAGCTCAATATGGCTTGTTACGTGATTGTAGCTGATTCTCATCAAACGGTTGACCGATTCGATGATTTGTAAGCTTAGAATGGCTTGTTACGTGATTTAGCTAATTCTCATCGAATGGTTGACTGATTCAATGATTTGTACGCTCACAATTACTTGTTACATGATTGTAGCTGATTCTCATCAAACAGTTGACCCATTCAATGATTTGTAAGCTTAGAATGACTTGTTACATGATTGTAGTTGATTCTCATCAAATGGTTGAATGATTCAGTGATTTGTAAGCTCAAAAGGGGGTTTTAGATAATTTTAGTTCATTCTCATCGAACGGTTGACCGATTCGGTGATTTGTAAGCTCATAATGGCTTGTTACATAATTGTAATTGATTCTCATCAAACGGTTGACTGATTTGGTGATTTGTAAACTCAGAATGGCATGTTTCCTAATTGTAGCTGATTCTCATCGAACGGTTGACCGATTTGGTAATTTGTAAGCTCATAATGACTTGTTACATGATTGGAGCTGATTCTCATCGAATGATTGGCCGATTCGATGATGTCTAAGCTTAGAATGCTTGTTACTTGGTTGTAATTGATTCTCATCGAACAGTTGACTGATTTGGTGATTTGTAAGGTCAAAATGGCTTGTTACATGATTGTAATTGATTCTCATCGAATGATTAACCGATTCGGTGATTTGTAAGCTCAGAATGGCTTGTAATTTATTCTCATCGAATGGTTGACCGATTCGATGATTTGTCAACTCAGAATGGCTTGTAACATGATTGTAGCTGATTCACCTGAAATGATTGACTGATTCGATGATTTGTAAGCTCAAAATGGCTTGTTACGTGATTGTAATTGATTCTTATCGAATGGTTGACCGATTTAGTTGATTTGTAAACTCAGTATAGGTTGTTACATGATTATGGCTAATTCTCCTAAAACAGTTGATGGATTTGTTGATTTGTAAGCTCAGAATGACTTATTACGTGATTGTAATTGATTCTCATCGAACGGTTGACTGATTCAAGGATTTGTCAGCTCAAAATGGCTTTTTACATGATTGTAGCTGATTCTCATCAAACAGTTGATCGATTCTATGATTTGTAAGCTCAAAATAGCTTGTTACCTTATTGTACCTAATTCTCTTTGAACGGTTGACCAATCGAATGATTTGTAAGCTTAGAATTTCTTGTTACATGATTGTAGCTAATTATCATTGAACAGTTGACCGATTTGGTGATTTGTAAGCTCAAAATGGCCTGTTACATGATTGTAATTTATTCTCATCAAATGGTTGACCAATTCAAGGATTTCTAAGCTTATAATGGCTTGTTACGTGATTGTAATTGATTTTCATCGAACAGTTCACTGATTCGGTGATTTGTAAACTTAGAATGGCTTGTTATGTGATTGTAGCTCATTCTCATGAAATAGTTGACTGATTCAATGATTTGCAAGGTCATCATCGCTTGTTATGTGATTCTAATTGATTCTTATCGAATGGTTGAATGATTCGATGATTTGTACGATCAAAATGGTATGTGACTGTAATTGATTCTCATCAAACGGTTGATCGATTTAGTGATTTGTAACCTCAAAATGGCTTGTTATGTGATTGTAATTGATTGTCATCAAACGGTTGACCGATTCAGTGATTTGTAAGCTGACAATGGCTTGTTACATGATTGTAGCTGATTTTCATTGAATGGTTGACTGATTCAGTGATTTGTAAGCTTAGAATGGCTTGTTATGTGATGGCAATTGATTCTCATCAAACGGTTGACCGATTCGGTGATTTTTAAGCTTGAAATGGCTTGTTACATGATTGTAGCTAATTCTCATCGAATGGTTGACCAATTCGGTGATTTGTATCCAAGAATGGCTTGTTGCATCATTGTAATTGATTTTTATCCAACGCTTGACTTATTCGATGATTTGTAAGCTCAAAATGGCTTGTTACATGATTATAATTGATTCTCATCAAATGGTTGACCGATTATGTGATTTGTAAGCTCCAAATGGCTTTTTACATGATTGTAGTTGATTCTCATTGAACGATTGACTGATTCGATGATTTCTAAGATCAAAATGGCTTGGTACGTGATAGTAGCTAATTCTCATCGAACGGTTGGCCAATTCGGTGATTTGTAATTTCAGAATGGCTTGTTATGTGATTGTAATTGATTCTCATGAACCAATTGACCAATTCAGTGATTTGTAAGCTCAGAATGGCTTGTTACGTGATTGTAGTTGATTCTCATCAAACCGTTGACCGATTCAATGATTTGTAAGCTCATAATGGCTTGTTACATGATAGTAGCTCATTCTCTTCAAACAGTTGACCGATTCGGTGATTTCTAAGGTCAGAATGGTTTGTTACGTGATTGTAATTGATTGTCATCAAACGGTTGACCATTTCGGTGATTTGTAAGCTCAGAATGGCTTGTTACGTGATTGTAATTGATTTGTATCGAACGGTTTACCGATTCAGTGATTTGTAATCTGAGACTAGCTTGTTACATGATTGTAGTTGATTATCATTGAACGCTTGACCGATTCGATGATTTATAAGCTCAGAATGGCTTGTTACGTGATTGTAGTTGATTCCCATCGAACATGTTGTTGACTGATTCACTGATTTGTAAGCTTGTAATAGCTTGTTATGTGATTGTAGTTGATTTTCATCGAACGATTGACCGATATGGTGATTTGTAAGCTAAGAATGGCTTGTTATCGAATGGTTGACCGATTCATTGATTTTTAAGCTTAGAATAGCTTTTTACGTGATTGTAGCTGATTCTCATCAAACAGTTGACCGATTTGATGATTTGTAAGCTCAGAATGGCTTGTTACATGATTGTAATTGTTTCTCATCAAACAGTTGACCAATTCGGTGATTTGTAAGCTTAGAATGGCTTGTTACGTGTTGTATTTGATTCTTATCGAACGGTTGACCGATTCATTGATTTGTAAGCTTAGAATGGCTTGTTATGTGATTGTAGTTGATTCTCAATGAACGGTTGACTGATTTGATGATTTGTAAGCTCAAAGTGGCTTGTTACTTCATTGTAATTGATTCTAATAGAATGGTTGACCGATTCAGTGATTTGTAAGCTCATAATGGCTTGTTACGTGATTATTTATTTACTCTCATCAAATGTTTGACCGATTCAATGATTTGTAAGCTCATAATGGCTTGTTACGTGATTGTAATTTATTCTCATCCAATGGTTCACCGATTTGGTGATTGTTAAGCTCAGAATGGCTTGTTACATGATTGTACCTGATTCTCATCGAACGGTTGACCAATTCGGTGATTTGTAAGCTCAGACTGGCTTGTTACATGATTATAGCTGATTCTCATCGAATGGTTGATCAGTTCGGTGATTTGTAAGTGCAAACTGGCTTGTTACGTGATTGTAGCTGATTCTCATCAAATGATTGACAGATTCAGTGACTTAGCTAAGAATGGCTTGTTATGTGATTATAATTGATTCTCATTGAACGGTTGACTGATTCGGCATTTTGTAAGCTCAGAAGGGCTTATTACATGATTGCAGTTGATTCTCATCGAACGGTTGACCGATTCGATGATTTTTAAGCTCAGAATGGTTTCTTACATGATCGTAGCTGATTCTCATTGAATGATTGATCGATTCGGTGATTTCTAAGCTTAGCATGGCTTATTAGGTGATTGTAATTTATTCCAATCGAAGGGTTGACCAATTTCGTAATTTGTAAGCTCAAAATGACTTGTTACATGATTGTCGTTGATTCTCACCAAACGGTTGATCGATTCAGTGATTTGTAAGCTGAGAATGGCTTGTTAAGTGATTGTAATTGATTCTCATTGAATGGTTGACCGATTCAGTGATTTGTAAGCTCAGAATGGCTTGTTACATGATTGTAGCTGATTCTAACCAAATGGTTGATAGATTTAGTTATTTGTAAGCTCAGAAAGGCTTGTTATGTGATTGTAGCTGATTCTCATCAAACGGTTGACCATTTCGGTGATTTATAAGCTCAGAATGCCTTGTTGCATGATTGTAATTGATTCCCATCAAATGATTGACTGATTCAGTGATTTGTAAGCTTAGTATAGCTTGTTGTGTGATTGTAAATGATTCTCATCGAATGGTCGAATGATTCAGTAATTTGTAAGCTCAAAATGGCTTGTTAATTGATTGTAATTAATTCTAATCAAACGTTTGACCAATTTGGTGATTTGTAAGCTTAGAATGGCTTGTTATGTGATTGTTATTGATTCTCATCAAACAATTGACCAATTCGGTCATTTGTAAGCTTAGAATGGCTTGTGACGTGATTGTAATTGATTCTCATCAAACGGTTCATCGATTTCATGATTAGTAAGCATAGAATGGCTTGTTACGTGATTGTAATTGATTCTCATCAAACAGTTGACCAATTCAATTATTTCTAAGCTCAGAATAGTTTGTCACATGATTGTAGTTGATTGTCATCAAACAGTTGACTGATTTAGTGATTTGTAATGTCAGAATGGCTTGTTACATGATTGTAGTTGATTCTCATCGAACCGTTGACCGATTCAGTGATTTGTAAGCTCAGAATGGCTTGTTACATGATTATAGCTGATTCTCAACGAACGTTTGACCAATTCGGTGATTTGTAATATCAAAATGGCTTGTTATTTGATTGTAATTGATTATCATCGAATGGTTGACCGATTCGATGAATTGTAAGCTAAGAATGGCTTGTTACATTATTGTAGCTAATTCTCATCAAATGGTTGACCCATTCAGTGATTTGTAAGCTCAAAATGGCTTGTTACGTGATTGTAATTGATTCTCATACAATGGTTGACCAATTCATTAATTTGGAAGCTCAGAATGGCTTGTTATCTGATTGTAATTGATTCTCATCAAACAGTTGACCGATTCGGTGATTTGTAAGCTCAGAATGGCTTGTTATGTGATTGTAGTTGATTCTCATCAAATGGTTGACTGATTTGATGATTTGCAAGGTCAAAATTGCTTGTTACATGATTGTAATTGATTCTAATCGAACTGTTGATCGATTTAGTAATTTGTAAGTTCACAATGGCTTGTTACATCATTGTAGCTAATTCTCATCGAACTGTTGACCGATTTGGTGATTTGTAGGCTCAGAATGGCTTGTTATGTGATTGTAGTTGATTCTCATCAAAGAGTTGACAAATTTGGTCATTTGTAATCTTAGAATGACTTGTTACGTGATTGTAGGAGATTGTCATCGAACGGTTGATCGATTCTAGCTGATTGTAATTGATTCTCATCCAACGGTTGACCGATTTGATGATTTCTAAGCTTAGAATGGCTTCTTACCTGATTGTAGCTGATTCTCATTGAACGGTTCGCTGAGTCAGTGATTTGTAAGCTCAAAATGTATTGTTACATGATTGTAGGCTTAGAATGGCTTGTTATGTGATTGTAGCTGATTCTCATCGAACGGTTGACCGATTCAGTGATATGTAAGCTCAAAATGGCTTGTTACATGATTAGAGTTGATTCTCATCAAACGGTTCACCGATTCGGTGATTTGTAAGCTCAAAATGGCCTGTTACATGATTATAATTTTTTTTCATCGAATGGTTGACCAATTCACTGATTTGTAAGCTCAAAATAGCTTGTTACGTGATTGTAGCTAATTCTCATCGAATTGTTGACCGATTCAGTGATTTGTAAGCTCAGAATGGGTTGTTACGTGATTGTAATTGATTCTCATCGAACGGTTGACCGATTCGATGATTGCTAAGCTCAAAATGGCTTGTTACGTTATTGTAGCTAATTCTCATCAAATGATTGACCGCTTCAGTGATTTGTAAGCTTAGAATGGCTTGTTACATGATTGTAATTGATTCTCATCGAATGGTTGACTGATTCGGTTACATGATTGTAGCTAATTCTCAATGAACAGTTGACCGATTTGGTAAATTTGTACCCTGAGAATGGCTTGTTACATGATTGTAACTGATTCTCATCAAATGGTTGACCAATTTCCTGATTTGGTGGCTCAGAATGGCTTGTTACGTGATTGTAATTGATTCCCATCAAATAGTTGACTGATTCAGTGATTTGTAAGCTCAGAATACCTTGTTACATAATTGTAGCTGATTCTCATCAAACAACTGACCGATTCAGTGATTTGTAAGCTCATAATGGCTTGTTACATGATTGTAGCTGATTCTCAAAGAATGATTGACCAACTTAGTGATTTGTAAGTTCAAAATGGCTTCTTACATGATTCTAGCTTATTGTCATCGAATGGTTGACCGATTCAGTGATTTGTAAGCTCAGAATGGCTTGTTACGTGATTTTAATTGATTCTCATTCAACATTTGACCGATTCAGTGACTGGTAAGCTTAAAATGAGTTGTTACATCCTTCTAGCTTATTCTCAATGAATAGTTAACCAATTCGGTGATTTGTAAGCTTAGAATGGCTTGTTACATGATTGTAGCTCATTGTAATTGAACAGTTGACTGATTCATTGATTTCTAATATCAGACTAGCTTGTTGCGTGATTGTAGCTAATTCTTATCAAACGGTTTGCCAATTAAGTGATTTCTAAGCTCAGAATGGGTTGTTATGTGATTGTAGCTGATTCTCATCGAACGGTTGACCGATTCGATGATTTGTAAGCTCAGAATGGATTGTTACATGATTGTAATTGATTCTCCTTGAATGGTTGACCGATTCAATAATTTGTAAGCTTAGAATGGCTTGTTATGTGATTGTAGCTAATTCTCATGAAACGGTTGACCGATTTAGTGATTTGTAAGCTCAGAATGGCTTGTTACATGATTGTAGTTCATTCTCATCTAAAGGTTGACTAATTCGATGATTTGTAAGATCAGAATGGCTTGTTATGTGATCGTAATTGATTCTAATCGAATAGTTGACTGATTCAGTGAATTGTAAGCTAAGAATGCCTTGTTACATGATTGTAGTTAATTCTCATCAAAGGGTTGACCGATTCGGTGATTTATAAGCTCAGAATGGCTTGTTACATGATTGTAATTGATCCTCATACAACGGTTCACCAATTCATTGATTTGTAAGCTCATAATGGCTTGTTACATGATTGTAACTAATTCTCATCAAACGATTGATCGATTCGGTGATTTGTAAGCTTAGTATGGCTTGTTATGTGACTGTAGCTGATTCTCATTGAACGGTTCAACAACTCGGTGATTTGTAAACTCAGAATGGCTTGTTACGTAATTGTAGCTGATTTTTATCAAATGGTTGACCAATTCATTGATTTGTAAGCTCAGAAGGGCCTCCTACGTGATTGTAATTCATACTCATCGAACGGTTCACTGATTTGGTGATTTGTAAACTCAAAATGGTTTGTTACATGATTGTAGCTGATTCTTATCAAATGGTTGACCGATTCGATGAATGGAAGGCCTAGAATGGCTTGTTATGTGATTGTAGCTGATTCTCATCGAACGGTTGAAAGATTCAATGGTTACATGATTGTAGGTGATTCTCATCCAACGGTTGACCGATTTGATGATTTCTAAGCTCATAATGGTTTGTTACATGATTGTAATTGATTCTCATCGAACAGGTTGACCGATTCTATGATTTGTAAGCTCAGAATGGCTTGTTACGTGATTGTAATTGATTATCATCAAATGATTGACTGATTCGGTCATTTGTAAACACATAATAGCTTGTCACATAATTGTATATGATTGTCATCAAATGGTTGACCAATTCAGTGATTTGTAAGCTCAGAATGGCATCTTACATGATTCTAGCTTAATCTCATCGAACAATTCACTGATTCGATGATTCGTAAGCTCAAAATGGCTTGTTACATGATTGAAGCTTATTCTAATTGAATGATTGACCGGTTCAGTGATTTGTAAGCTTAGAATGGCTTGTTACGTGATTGTAGCTGATTCTCAACGAACGGTTGACTAGTTAGGTGATTTGTAAGCTCAAAATGGCTTGTTACATGATTGTAGCTAATTTTCAACGAATGATTGACCAGTTAGGCGATTTGTAAGCTCAAAATGGCTTGCTACATGATTGTAGCTCATTCTTATCGAACGGTTGACTGATTCAGTGATTTCTAAGATCAGAATAGCTTGTTACATGATTGTATCTCATTCTTATCGAATGGTTGACTGATTCAGTGATTTCTAAGATCAGAATAGCTTGTTACATGATTGTAGCTAATTCTCATCGAATAGTTTGGTGATTTATGAGCTCAAAATGTCCTGTTATGTGATTGTAGCTTATTTTCAATGAATGGTTGATCGATTCGATGATTTCTAAGCTCAGAATGGCTTGTTACCTGATTGTAGCTAATTCTCATTGATTGGTTGACCCATTCAGTGATTTGTAAGCTTAGAATGGCTTGTTACATGATTATAGCTGATTCTCATCGAACGGTTGACCGATTCAATGATTTGTAAGCTCAGAATGGTGTGTTACATGATTGTAGCTGATGCTCATCAAAATTTTGACTGATTCAATGATTTGTAAGCTCAGAATGGCTTGTTACATCGTTGTAGCTGATTCTCATTAAACGATTGACCGATTCAGTGATTTGTAAGCTTAAAATGGCTTCTTACGTAAATGTAGCTGATTCTAAGGGAATGGTTGAACGATTCGATGATTTGTAACCTCAGAATGCCTTGTTATGTGATTGTAATTGATTCTCATTGAATGGTTGACTAATTCAGTGATTTGTAAGCTCAAAATGGCTCGTTAGATAAAATGGTAGCTCATTCTCATCAAACGGTTGACCGATTTGGTGATTTGTAAGCTCAGAATGGCTTGTTACTTGACTGCAGCTAATTCTCATCAAACGGTTAAGTGATTCGATGATTTGTAAGCTCAGAAAGGATTATTGCATGATTGTAGCTGATTCTCATCGAACGGTTGACCAATTCAATGATTTGTAAGCTCAGAATGGCTTGTTACGTGAATGTAGCTGATTCTCATTGAATGGTTGACCGATTCGATGATTTGGAAGCTCAGAATGGCTTGTTACGTGATTGTAATTGATTCCCACCGAACAGTTGACCGATTCGGTGATTTATAAGCTTAGAATAGCTTGTTACATGATTGTAGCTTATTCTCATCGAACGGTTGATTGATTCAGTGATTTGTAAGCTCAAAATGGCTTGTTACATTATTGTAGTTGATTCTCATCAAACGGTGGACTGATTCAGTGATTTTTAAGCTCACAATGGCTTGCTACATGATTGTAGCTAATTCTAATCGAAAGGTTGACCAATTATGTGATTTGGAAGCTCACAATCACTTGTTATGTGATTGTAGCTAATTCTTACCAAACTGTTCACCGATTCAATGATTTTAAAGCTCAAAATGGCCTCTTAGATGATTGTAGCTTATTCTCATCAAACGATTGACCGATTCGATAATTTGTAAGCTCAGAATGGCTTTTTACGTGATTGTAATTCATTCTCATTGAAGGGTTGACTGATTTGATCACTTATAAGCTAAGAATGGCTTGTTACATGATTGTAGCTGATTCTCATGGAACAGTTGACCGATTCGATGATTTGTAAGCTCAGAAGGGCTTGCTACATCATTTTAGCTGAGTCTCATCAAACGGTTAACCGATTCAATGATTTGTAAGCTTAGAATGCCTTGTTACATGATTGTCGTTGATTCTCATCAAATGATTGACTAATTCAGTGATTTGTAAGCTCAAAATGGCTTGTTACGTGATTATAGTTGATTCTCCTTCAAATGGTTGATTGATTTGGTGATTTGTAAGCTCAGAATGGCTTGTTACATGATTGTACCTAATTCTCATAAAACGGTTGACTGATTAGTGATTTGTAAGCTCAGAATGCCTTATTACATGATTCTAGCTGATTCTCATCAAATGGTTGACCGATTCGATGACTTGTAAGCTCAAAATGGCTTGTTACATGATTGTAGTTGATTCTCATCAAATGGTTGACCGATTCAGTAATTAGTAAGCTCAAAATCTCTTGTTACATCATTGTAATTGATTCTCATCAAACGGTTGCCTGATTCAGTCATTTGTAAGCTCAAAATGGTTGGTTACGTGATTGTACCTAATTCTCATCGAACGGTTGACCAATTTAGTGATTTGTAAGCTCAGAATGGCTTGTTACGTGATTGTAGTTGATTCTCATCAAATAATTGATCGATTCAGTGATTTGTAAGCTCAGAATGGCTTGTTACATGATTCTAATTGATTCTCATCAAACGGTTGACCGATTTGGTGATTTCTAAGCTCAATATGGATTTTTACTTGATTGTAGCTGATTCTTATCGAACAATTGACCAATTCAGTGATTTGTAAGCTCAGAATGGCTTGTTACATAATTGTAGCTGATTCTCAATGAATGGTTCACCGATTCGGTGATTTATAAACTTAGAATGACTTGTTACGTGTTTGTAGTTGATTCTTATCAAATAGTTGACCAATTCAGTGATTTGTAAGCTAGGAATGGCTTGTTACGTGATTGTAATTGATTCTTATCGAATGGTTGACGGATTTGGTGATTTGTAAGATCAAAATAGCTTCTCACAAGATTGTAGCTGATTGTCATCGAACGGTTAACTGATTTAATGATTTGTAAGCTCAAAATTACTTGGTACATAAATGTAGTTGATTCTTATCGAACGGTTGACCGATTCAGTGATTTGTAAGCTCAGAATAGCTTGTTGCATGATCATAGTTGATTCTCATTGAATGGTTGACTGATTCATTTATTTGTAAGCTCAGAATGGCTTATCACATGATTGTAGCTAGTTCTCATAGGACGGTTGATGGATTCAGTGATTTCTATGCTCAAAATGACTTGTTACGTAATTGTAATTGATTCCCATTGAATGGTTGACCGATTCGGTGTTTTGTAAGCTAATAATGGCTTGTTACATGATGGTAATTGATTCTCATCAAACGGTTGACCAATTTGATGATTTGCAAGTTTAGAATGGCTTGTTACGTGAATGTAGCTGATTCTCATCGAACGATTGATCGATTCAGTGATTTGTAAGCTCAAAATGACTTGTTACATGATTGTAGCTTATTCTCATCATAAGGTTGATCGATTCAATAATTTGTAAGCTCATAATGGCTTGTTACATGATTGTAGCTGATTCTCATTAAACAGTTGAATGATTCTATGATTTGTAAGCTCAGAATGGCTTGTTACATGATTGTAGTTGATTCTCATTGAATGGTTGACCGATTCGGTGATTTGTAAGCTCAGAATGGTGTGGTACATGATTGTAGCTGATTCTCATCAAACTTTTGACTGATTCAGTGATTTGTAAGCTTAGAATGGCTTGTTACATGATTATAGCTGATTCTCATCAAACAGTTGACCAATTCGGTGATTTGTAAGCTCAGAGTGGCTTATTACGTGATTGTAGCTAATTCTCATCAAACGGTTGACCGATTCGATTATTTGTAAGTTCAAAATGGCTTGTTACGTGATTGTAATTCATTCTCATCGAATGGTTGACTGATTTGGTGGTTTGTAAGCTCAAAATGGGTTGTTATGTTAAATTTTAGCTAATTCTCATCGAACGGTTGACCGATTTAGTGATTTGTAAGCTCAGAATGGCTTGTTACGTGATTGTAGCTGATTCTCATCGAATAGTTGACCGATTCAGTGATTTGTAAGCTCAGAATGGCTTGTCACATGATTATAATTGATTCTCATTGAACAGTTGACTGATTCGGTGATTTCTAAGCTTAGTATGGCTTGTTGCTTGAGTGTAGCTGATTCTCATCAAACAATTGACCGATTCAATGATTTGTAAGCTCAGAATGGCTTCTTACATAATTGTAGCTGATTCTCATTGAATTGTTCACCGATTCAGTGATTTGTAAACTCAGAATGACTTGTTACATGATTGTAGCAGATTTCTTATGAAACAGTTGACCAATTCAGTGATTTGTAAGCTCAGAATGGCTTGTTACGTGATTGTAATTGTTTCTCATCAAATGGTTGATGAATTCAGTGATTTGTAAGATCAAAATAGCTTGTTTCATGATTGTAGCTTGTTCTCACAGGACAGTTGATCGATTCAATGATTTATATGCTCAGAATGGCTTGTTACATGATTGTAATTGATTCCCATTGAATGGTTGACTGATTTGGTGTTTTGTAAGCTTTTAATGGCTTGTTACATGATGGTAATTGATTCTCATCAAACGGTTAACCAATTTGGTGATTTGTAAGTTCAGAATGTCTTGTTACGTGAATGTAGCTAATTCTCATCGAATGGTTGATGGATTCGGTGATTTGTAAGCTCAGAATGGCTTGTTACATGATTGTAGCTGATTCTCATCATACAGTTGATCGATTCGGTGATTTGTAAGCTCAGAATGGCTTGTTACATTATTGTAGCTGATTCTCATCCAACAATTGACCGATTCTATGATTTGTAAGCTCAGAATGACTTGTTACATGATTGTAGTTGATTCTCATTGAATGGTTGACTGATTCAGTGATTTGTAAGCTCAAAATGGCGTGGTACATGAATGTAGCTGATTCTCATCAAACTTTTGACCGATTCAGTGATTTGTAAGGTCAGAATGGCTTGTTACATGATTGTAGCTTATTCTCATCGAACAGTTGATCGATTTGGTGATTTGTAAGCTCAGAGTGGCTTGTTACATGATTGTAGCTAATTCTCATTGAACAATTGACTGATTCAGTGATTTGTAAGTTCAAAATGGCTTGTTATGTGATGTAATTGATTCTCATCGAATGGTTGAATGATTTGGTGATTTGTAAGCTCAAAATGGCTTGTTATGTGAAATATTAGCTAATTCTCGTCGAACGGTTGACCAATTTGGTAATTTGTAAGCTTAGAATGGCTTGTTACTTGATTATATTTGATTCTCATCGAACGGTTAACCAATTCGGTGATCTATAAGCTCATTATGGCTTTTTACATGTTTGTAGCTGAGTCTCATCGAACGGTTGACCGATTCAGTTATTTGTAAGCTCAAAATGCTTTGTTACGTGATTGTCATTTTTTCTCATCAAACGGTTGACTGATTTAGTGATTTGTAGGCTCAAAATAGCTTGTTACATTATTGTAGCTGATTGTCATTGAACGGTTGACAGATTCAGTTATTTGTAAGCTCAGAATAGCTTGTTACATGATTGTAATTGATTCCCATTAAATAGTTGACCACTTCAGTGATTTGTAAGCTCAGAATGACTTGTTACATGATTGTAATTTATTCCCATCGAACGTTTGATTGATTCAATCATTTGTAAACTCAGAATGGCTTGTTATGTCATTATAGTTGATTCTCATCAAATGGTTGATCGATTTGATTATTTGTAAGCTTAGAATGGCTTGTTACATGATTCTAATTGATTCTCATCAAATAGTTGACCAATTCAGTGATTTGTAAGCTTGGTATGGCTTGTTACGTGATTGTAGCTGATTCTCATCGAACAGGTGACCGATTCAGTGATTTGTAAGCTCAGAATGGTTTGTTACATAATTGTAGCTTATTATCATTGAATGGTTCACCAATTCAATGATTTGTAAACTTAGAATGACTTGTTACATGATTGTAGTTGATTCTTAACAAATGGTTGACCAAATCAGTGATTTGTAAGCTCAGAATGGCTTGTTACATGATTGTAATTGATTGTCATCGAACGGTTCACCAATTCAATGATTTGTAAGCTCAGAATGGTTTGTTACATGATTGTAGCTCATTCTCATCAAATTGATTACGTGACCACGTGACCAAAGAAAATGCCAGGTCCTGGAATGAAAAGCACTTAACTGTCAAAATCTAGAGACCCTGCAAACACACAGTTGCGTGATCATTGAATGAAACACTTAACCACCTAGAAAATTGGAGATCAAGCGACTGGCCAAACCAAAGGAAATGGGCCCCACACAATCGCAACAATGCACATAAGAAATGCTGATGCTAGAGATTTAGCTGCAAAGGGGTGAACGACCGAAAACAACCAAGGTTTTCACACTGATGCAAAGGTAACAAAGGAATGCAAAAACATCGAGGGTTTTTATACTTGGACAATTTTGACACCACCCGACATGAAAGAATTATTTCCAGCAGACCTTGAAACATGAATATCTCCCTGGTTTTTGTGGTTTAGCAAGTGCAATCAAAATAGGAGCATGGTGACACAATAAAGAACATGGGGCTAAGAGCGCAAGCCATAAAACATTGTAGATTTTCTTCGCACATAAAAACAAGCTTGCAGGCCGAGCAGGACAACTTCAAGAAAACTGCGAAGACAAGACCAATTTCATAGGATTTTTACTTTGACAGGAAATTGGTCTAACAATGGCTCTATCTGGGGATGCATGCCTCTTGCAGGCATGATAAGGATTTAGAATTTCTGGAGGAAGCAGACCACCCACAACACAAAAATAAGGGAACCCTCACAAAAACTGGCAAAACAAACAGGAAAGCAGGAAGGGAAACACACAACAGAAAGGGATAACATATTGACATAATTTACAAAATCTGAAGCTTACTTGGTGGCCTCGGGCCACCAAGAGAAAATCAGAGACCCTCCAACAACAAAGGTCTGATTTTCATCCACACATGTGACCAACCACCTACAAACATCATGACCATTCTGTGGCCAGCATATGTGAATACTTATGGGTTGAAGAATCAAACTGCAATGATCATACCCATGCTCATGCTTCACTAAAAATTTTGCACAACTGCAACCCTGATTCTTTGAAGCATGCAAACCTCTCTTTCACACCTTCTTCCTTCTCCTAGTGCTCAAATCACCTTATAAGGAAACATTTCTAAACATGAAGATATAATACCTGGAAGTTCTGCAGTAGAAACCTTGCCGACTGGAAGCGGGGCAGATATAGAGCTCACCATGAAACTCCATCAAATTCTTTTCTTTGTAGAGTCGCCACCTCCTTGAAGACGAAAATGTTTTACTTGTTCTTGTATCTCTTCCAGCCAACCAAAACTTCATAAGGTACACACTATTTATCAAGGACTACATTGATCAAACAAAGAACTCAGAGTCGCCACTTAGCACGTAGTGAGAAAATTTTACAAGTGTGTTTTTTCTATTTGACTTTGTAACTATGGCCACTAGAGATTATGATTTCTTTAACAAGATTTTTTGTCTGTCCCCAGTAGAGTCACCATTCTGTTGGCTTTTAAACTTTTTCCACACAGTGTCAGGTTTACACTATGATGACAAACTGGTTAGTCTCCACTCCAAAATCTGACGGGGAAAAAGTGCCAATTGATGAGGACCGAGGGAATTCTCCTTCTTTTTCGAGTTCCACATCACTCAGGTAGGTATTGCCTTATCTGCACACTCATGACTCTTCTTGATAAACAAAAAGCTTGCAGATAGATTATTGTGGAATAGTTTTTAGACCCCTATGGGTATCCTATACCCCTAATGAACCAAACCTAATGCAATAACCTACTTGCATGGAATGAGTCTGAAAACTAGAAAGGACTTCCTACTACCTACTACCAACATGAAAGGAAAAGTATTCATTTGAATGAGTTTGATGTTGGGTTGAATGGACCCCTGAGATACCCTAAGTCTCTCATAGACCAATGCCTTATCCAATGGGCAGCAAAGTCAAATACCTCATTGCAACAGAGCTATGAAACAAGAAGACAATACATCTACCCCAAATCAGATCATACATTACCAAACCACCTGTGTACTCAGATATGCTATCACCTATTCAGAGGAAGACCTAGGAACAAGCAATACATTGACCAGCATCCACTGGAAGACAAGCATGAGATATCTTTGATACCCCAGCTCATACACATCTAAAAACCAGTCCTAAACCTAGTTGCTTTTGCCAAAACAACTCTACTACAAACACTCACTGGAAATGCAAGTAGAAAGACTACAACATCCTTGTTGCTATAATCAATAAGTCTAAAACCCAAATGGAGACAATCTGATAACAGCACAAATATATTGAAATCTCATACATAAGACATCTGTTACAATTTCTTTATATTCTCAAAGCTAGAAAAGAAAGAGAGATCACCCTATATGTAGAGAGGAAGGAAAATACTACAGGAAGAACATTTATAGGACCAGGGGAAGGAACCCCTGGAACGGAACCAAAAGGCCTTCACCTTCAAATTTGGAACCCTTCTAAATGATCAAGAAAATCCTTTTATAGGAACAAGGATTGCAACAAGCTATGAATCATTTAGAGCACAAAATTTAGGTCTACAACCACCCAGTACAACAAGAAAAGAAAGAATGCAGAGAAGCCTAGAAACTCAGGAAGAAATCAGATAAAATTTGATGTACAATTGCATCGATTTAATCACCATAGGCTAACTGTGATCACAAGTTACTGCCTTCTTGTTGCAGGAAAAACTCACTTCAATGCCAGGACCAACCAAAAAGACTTCACATGCACATAACATGGAGATCACTGACATACTCCAAACCCTCACCACCTGCGCCAAAACAATAGTCCCTTGCATTCAAACCAGCATGACATCCCAGGAAGCAAAATCAAATCAGGACGACCACCCAGATCTTCATCATCATCTTCACAACTACAACTATCCTGAAGAAATCAATTTTGAGCAACCCATTTTGTCGCATACGGCTCACTGCAAAAACACTTGCAAGAAAACCCCCGGGAAAGATTTAAAATATAGCTGCAACGGCTAATCGGCCAACTACAAAACATGACTGTTGATATTATGTTTTCCTGGAAGATCGGGCGGTCCATAAAATTTGACACAATGGTCAACAAGCCCATGAAAAGTTCAAGTCCACATCACCACCTCGGCAACCAGTATAAATTGAGCACCTTAGCATGACTGGCACCTCAGACCCACCACCTTACTTACCACACCATCAGATGGTGGTTGCATGATCACAAAGGGAAAGAATATTCCTTGCGATCATGTGACAACCACAGATCAAGCCAAACTTTAAAACTCACCCAGACACTGAAAACACTGGCCCCACCAAGAAAAGCCACGTCACCGCAGAGCACAACCAATCAAGAACAACCACATCAGAAAGATCTAGCAACTAGACCCACCGCATTGTCGGGCCTCACTAAGGATGAAAATCAACGGTTGTCGTGTTACCACCTAAATAACCATCGAGCACTTTTCCTTATCAGCAACACGACAACCATCAAATCAATTGACAACTGGCGCTCCTTCAAACACACTACAACCTTGGCCCCACCAAAAACTGCCAAGAATCGGATGGTGGTCACATGATCGCAAAGGGGAAGAATATTCTTTACGATCATGCGACAACCGTAGATTACACCAGACCACCAGAAGAAACCCAACCACTTGCCAAATCACTAACCATCAAGATTGCACGACCACGTGACCAAAGAAAATGCTAGGTCACAGAATGAAAAGCACTTAACTGCCAGAATCCAGAGACCCCACAAACACAGAGTCACATGATCACCAAATGAAACACTTAACTACCCAGAAAACTAGAGATCAAGCGACTGGCCAAACCAAAGGAACTAGGCCCCACACAATCGCAACAATGCACATAAGAAATGTTGATGCTAGAGATTTGGCTACGAAGGGGCGAACGACCGAAAACAACCAAGGTTTTCACACTGACGCAAGGTAACAAAGGAATGTGAAAACATTGAGGGTTTTTATACTTGGACAATTTTGACACCACCCGACATGAAAGAATTATTTCCAGTAGACCTTGAAACATGAATATCTCCCTGGATTTTGTGATTTAGCAAGTGCAATCAAAATGGGAGCATGTTAACACAATGAAGAACATGGGGCTAAGAGCGCAAGCCATAAAACATTCTAGATTTTCTTCGCACATAAAAACAAGATTGCAAGCTGGGCAGGACAACTTCAGGAAAACTGCGAAGACAAGACCGATTTCATAGGATTTTTACTTTGACAAGGAATTGGTCTAACAAAACAGTTGATCGATTTAGTGATTTGTAAGCTCAGAATCTCTTGTTACATGATTGTAATTGATTCTCATCGAATAGTTGACCGATTCAATGATTTGTAAGCTCATAATAGATTGTTACATGAAATTGCAGCTCATTCTCATCGAATGGTTGACCGATTCAGTGATTTGTAAGCTCGAAATGGATTGTTACATGATTGTAGTTGATTCTCATCGAACGGTTGACCAATTCATTCATTTGTAAGCCCATAATGGCTTGTTACATGATTGTAATTGATTCTCATCGAACGATTGACCAATTCGATGATTTGTAAGCTCAGAATGGCTTGTTACATGATTGTAGCTGATTCTCATCGAATGATTCATAGATTTGGTGATTTGTAAACTCAGAATGGCTTCTTACGTGATTGTAGCTCATTCTCATTGAACGGTTGGCCAATTCAGTGATTTGTATGCTTAGAATGGCTTGTTACGTGATCGTAATTGATTCTAGTCTAACGGTTCACCGATTTGGTGATTTCTAAATATACAATGGTTTGTTACATGATTATAGCTAATTCTCATCAAACAGTTGATCGATTTGATGATTTGTAAGCTTAGAATGACTTATTACATGATTGTAGCTGATTCTCATTGAACGGTTGACTGACTCGATGATTTGTAAACTCAGAATGGCTTATTACATGATTGTAGCTAATTCTCATCGAATGGTTGACCGATTCAGTGATTTGTAAGCTCAAAATGGCTTGTTACATGATTATAGCTAATTCTCATCGAATGGTTGACCAATTCAGTGATTTCTAAGCTCAAAATGGCTTGTTATGTGATTGTAGCTGATTCTCATTGAATGACTAACTGATTGAGGGATTTATAAGCTCAGAATGGCTTGTTGCATAATTGTAGCTGATTCTCATCAAACGGTTGAATTATTTGATGATTTCTAAGCTCATAATGGATTGTTACGTAATTGTAATTGATTCTCAGAATTGCAACTGATTGTAGCTGATTTCATCAAATGGTTGACCCCTTCGATTATTTGAATGCTCAAAATGGTATGTTACATTATTGTAGCTGATTCTCATCGAACAGTTGAACGATTCCATGATTTGTAAGCTCAGAAAGGCTTGTTATTTTATTATAGCTTATTCTCATCGAACTGTTGAGCTATTCAGTAATTTGTAAACTCAGAATGGCTTGTTACGTCATTGTAATTGATTCTCATTGAACGGTTGACCAATTCAGTGATTTGTAAGCTCAAAATGGCTTGTTACATGATTGTAGCTGATTCTCATCGAATGATTCATAGATTTGGTGATTTGTAAACTCAGAATGGCTTGTTATGTGATCGAACGGTTGATCGGTTCAGTGATTTGTAAGCTTAGAATGGCTTGTTACATTATTGTAGCTAATTCTAATTGAACCATTGACCAATTCGGTGATTTGGAAGCTCAAAATGGCTTGTTAAATGATTGTAATTTATTCTCATCGAACAGTTGACCGATTCAATGATTTGTAAGCTTAGAATAGCTTGTTACATGATTGTAGTTGATTCTCATTAAATGGTTGACCAATTCAGTGATTTGTAAGCTTAGAATGGCTTGTTACGTCAATGTAACTGATTCTCATGAAACAGTTAAATGATTCTATGATTTGGAAGCTCAGAATGGCTTGTTATGTGATTGTAATTTATTCCCATTGAACGGTTGACCGATTTGCTGATTTTTAAGTTCAGAATGGCTTATTACATGATTGTAGTTGATTCTAATTGAACGGTAGATCAATTCGGTGATTTGTAAGTTTAGAATTGCTTGTTACATGATTGTAGTTAATTCTCATCGAACCATTGACTGATTCAGTGATTTGTAGGCTTAGAATGGCTTCTCATGTGATTGTAGTTGATTCTTATCGAATGGTTGACCGATTCGGTGATTTGTAAGCTTAGAATGGCTTGTCCGTGATCAAACGGTTAACCGATTCGGTGATTTGTAAGCACAAAATGTCTTGTTACATGATTGTAATTGATTCTCATTGAACAGTTGACTGATTCAATGATTTGTAAGCTCAAAAGCACCTGTTACGTGATTGTAATTTACACTCATATAACAGTTGACCGATTCGGTGATTTCTAAGCTTAGAATGGCTTGTTACATGATTGTAGTTGATTCTCATCCAACAGATGATCGATTCAATGATTTGTGAGGTCATAATGCCTTATTACATGATTATAATTGATTCTCATCGAATGGTTGACCGATTAAGTGTTTGTAAGCTTAGAATGGCTTGTTACGTTATTATTGTTGATTGTCATGGAACGGTTGACTAATTTGGTGATTTGTAAGTTTAGAATGGCTTGTTACGTGATTGTAGCTGATTCTCATCGAATAGTTGACCGATTCGGTGATTTGTAAGCTCAGAATGGCTTGTTACATGATTGTAGTTAGTTCTCATCGAATGGTTGACCGATTTAGTGATTTGTAAGCTCAAAATAGCTTGTTATGTGATTGTAGCTGATTTTGACCGATTTGGTGATTTGTAAGCTCAGAATGGATTGTTAAATGATTGTAGCTAAGTCTCACCGACCGGTTGACCGATTTGGTGATTTGTAAGTTCAGAATAGCTTGTTACATGATTGTAATTGATTCTCATCAAATGGTTGGCCGATTCAATGATTTGTAAACTCAGAATGCCTTGTTAAGTGATTGTAGCTAATTGTCATCGAACGGTTGCCCAATTCGGTGATTTGTAAGCTCAGAATGGCTTGTTACATGATCATAGCTGATTGTCATCAAATGGTTGACCGATTCGGTGATTTGTAAGCTCAAAATTACTTGTTACGTGATTGTAGCTGATTCTCATCGAACGTTTGACCAATTTAGTGATTTGTAAGCTCAAAATGGCTTGTTACATGATTGTAGCTAATTCTGATCAAACGGTTGACCGATTCTGTGATTTGTAAGCTTAGAATGACTTGTTAAATGATTGTAGCTAATTTTCATCAAACGGTTGACCGATTCGATGATTTGTAAGCTCAGAAAGGCTTGTTACAAGATTGTAATTGATTCTTATCAAATGGTTGATGAATTCAATGATTTGTAAGCTCAAAATGGCTTGTTACGTGATTGTAGCTGATTCTCATCGAACAGTTGACCGATTAAGTGATTTGTACACTCAAAATGGCTTGTTACATGATTGTACCTAATTCTCCTTGAACGGTTGACTGATTCAGTGATTTGTAAACACAAAAGGGCTTGTTACATGATTTTAGTTGATTGTCATCGAACAGTTGACCGATTCAGTTATTTGTAAGCTCAGAATGGCTTGTTACGTGATTGTAATTTATTTTCATTGAACGGTTGATCACTTCAATGATTTTTAAGCTTAGAATGGCTTGTTACATGATTGTACTTGATTCTCATCGAACAGTTGAATGATTCGGTGATTAGTATGCTCAGAATGGCTTATTACATGATTGTAGCTAATTCTCATCGAATGGTTGACCGATTCGATGATTTGTAAGCTCAGAATGGCTTGTTACATGATTGTAGCTGATTATCATCAAACTGTTGATAGATTCGATGATTTGTAAGTTTAGAAGGGCTTTTTACGTGATTGAAATTGATTCTCATTGAATGGTTGACCGATTTGGTGACTTGTATGCTTAGAATTGCTTGTTACATGATTATAGCCGATTCTAATCAATCGGTTCACCGATTCAATGATTTATAAGCTCAGAATGGCTTGTTACGTCATTGTAGCTTATTCTCATCGATGGTTGATCGATTTGATGATTTGGAAGCTCAGAATGGCTTGTTACATGATTGTAATTAACTCCCATCGAACGGTTGACTAATTCTATGATTTGTAAGCTCAAAATAGCTTTTTATGTGATTGTAGCTAATTCTCATCGAGCGATTGATGGATTCAGTGATTTGAAAGCTCAGAATGGCTTGTTATGTGATTGTTATTGATTCCCATCGAATGATTCACCGATTCGGTGATTTGTAAGCTCAGAATGGCTTGTTACATGATTGTAGCTGATTCTTATGGAACAGTAGACCGATTGAGTGATTTGTAATCTCAGAATGGCTTGTTACGTGATTGTAGCTGATTCTTATCAAACAGTTGACCAATTCTTTGATTTGTAAGCTCAGAATGGCTTGTTACTTGAGTGTAGTTGATTCTCATCGAACTGTTGATTGATTCAGTGATTTAAAAACTCAGAATGGCTTATTACATGATTGTAGCTGATTCTCATCGAATAGTTGACTGATTAAGTGATTTGTAAGCTCACAATGGCTTATTACATGATTGTAGCTGATTCTAATCAAACAGTTGACTGATTGAGTGATTTGTAACCTCAGAATGGCTTGTTACATGATTGTAGCTGATTCTTATTGAACAGTTGACTAATTCCATGATTTGTAAGCTCAGAATGGCTTGTTACTTAAGTGTAGTTGATTCTCATCGAACTATTGACTGAGTGAGTGATTTAAAAGCTCAGAATGGCTTGTTAGGTGATTGTAGCCGATTCTCATCGAACAGTTGACCGATTCAGTGATTTGTAAGCTCACAATGGCTTATTATGTGATTGTAGCTGATTCTCATCAAATGGTTGACCAATTCAGTAATTTGTAAACTCAAAATTTTTTGTTAAGTGATTGTAATTGATTCTCATCGAACGGTTGACCGATTTGGTGATTTGTAAGCTTAGAATGGCTTGTTACGTGATTGCAATTGATTCTCATCGAACGATTGACCAATTCAGTGATTTGTAAGCTCAGAATGGCTTGTTATGTAATTCTAGGTTGTTACATGATTGTAAATGATTCTCATCATATGGTTGATCAATTTGGTGATTTGTTAACTTAAAATGGCTTCTTACATGATTGTAATTGATTCTCATTGAACCGTTGACCGATTCGGTGATTTGTAAGCTTAGAATGGCTTGTTACATGATTCTAATTAATTCTCATCAAATAGTTGACTGATTTGGTGATTTGTAAACTTAGAATGGCTTGCTACGTGAAATTGTAGCTGATTCTCATCGAACGGTTGACCGATTTGATGATTTGTAAGCTCAAAATGGATTGTTACATGATTGTAGCTCAGAATTGTTAGGAATGAATGCTTGGCAGTCATTCTATAGCAGTTGTTGTTGCATTCATGACTATGATTGTCATCTATGTCAACACAGTGATCTTCTAGAGACTCGCAAAGAAGTAGATAGTGTTTTGATTAGCGCACGTGGGATATTGCAGTTGGAGCTATGTGATGTTGAGGTTATATTCTTTGATATGTTATATGTCTATGGTTAAGAGTGCATACAGTAATTCATTTATTCATGAAAGTTATGAGCATTTTGGTGGAAGCAGTATTCAGGCAGTGTTCCTGAGTAGTGGTTTGTGTTAATCGAATGATATCTCCTAATCAGGATGGAATCTAGTTTTACACAGTTAAAAGGAAGTTGAAGACACAGTGATAGTGACATGGTTCATAGTGCAAACTTCTAGGTTGCATGATGAAGATTTATTGTATTTGGAAGCTGACAGTTTTATGTAATTTTGGTGTAGCATGTGGAAACTTTTATTTTGTAATTGTATGCCGACTCATTTGTAATTATTTGAATGTGGTATAAAAGAAGGAATGTATTTCCTTATTGTAGTGTGATTTGATGGAATTGGAATATAGTTGTAGTTGTTGGTGTTCTTTTTCCCCAAAGGTCAACCTGGCATTAGGATTGATAGGGCTAGTGTCACATTCACTCAACATTCCAAAACTGATAGGAAAAAGGGCCAACTGACAAGGATCAAAGAGAGATCCTTCTACACTTTGAGCTCCACATCACTCAGGTGGGTATACCTCATCTACACACACATATCAACTTGTGTCACACTACAGGCCTGCAGGTAACTGACTGTGGAATGGTTCTCAAACCCTTACAGGTATCATGTACCTCAAATGAAACTAATATCTCATGCAATAGCCCTACTTGCATGGATTGAGTATGAAAACCAGAGACCTACACTAACAACATGAAAGGGAAAAGGTGAAACTGAATGGAAATAATTTGAATAGAGTGAAAGGACCCCTGAGATGCCCTAAGTCTCTGATAGACCAGTGCCTTATCCAATGGGCCACAGAGTCAAACACAATATTGCAAGGGACAGCTATGAAACAAGAAAATAATATACCTAATGTGTTGATGCCTTACATCAATCACACACCATGATCAAACCTCAACTTAACACCCACCTGTGCATTCAAGCATGTTATTATCCATCAAAGGATTTTAACCCTCCCCTTAGAAGAGACCTATGAATAGAAAATACATTAACCAGCATCCACTGGAAGACAAGCATGACCTATCCTTGATATTTCAGCTCATACATACATGAATACTAACCCTGAACCAATTATCTCTACGAAGACAACTCCACTTGCAAACACTTAGGCAATGCAAAAAGAAAAATCAAACACCCTTGATGCATGACTAATGGACTCAGAATTCAAATGGAGATGGTTTGGTAATAGTAAAAATCTATTAAATCCTTACACATAAGATAAATCTGTTACAATATGCACTGTATTCTCTAAACCAGCAATGGAAGAAGAACACCCTATATGCAGAGAGAAGAAGAAATTTGCAAGACAGGACCTTTCATGGAACCAGAAAGGAACTCTAAGCTGGAACCCGTTCAAAGTCAAAATTTATACAACTTATACCACTAGCTGCCTTGGAAACCCAAAATAGGTTGCAACAAGCTACAAATAGCTAGGGCCAGGCTTACAATGGCAAATTTTCAAAAAAAAACACTAGAGGGAAAACCAGCACTAGCCTGCAAAAAGCCTCGAGCAACAAAATCTGTCCTTCATACGGCACAAAAGTCTCTACAAACAAGTAACAGGCCTCTAGACCACACTGTAAATGGCAAACCAATTGCCTCTCACCAAATAGGGTCATTTCTACATTGAATTCCATAAAGACAGTACCCTCTGTCGCTGGAAATTTACAGAAGTTCAAATTTGAATCTCAACGGTCACTTCTTTGGCGCCAACAGTGAATCAATGGCCAAGATTTAAACCTTTATCAACTTTATATCCCCATCATCCGATCAATCTCCCTTCATGGGCTTTACATTTTGAACCCATCCAGACATCTCGGGTTAACTCCGCAACGACGACGGACAATAGTTTGTTGCATGATCGCATAGCACGAAGACGGGCTATGCGATCATGCGACAACCTGCTAACACTGCAACCGCTGCCCACCCTTAAGTATCAGACCCACCATGTGTATCCACCTTAGCACCTACCGGCCAATGAAAATCACACACATCAGCACCTCTTGGCAAATGGAGCCACCGCCCGCAAAAGCCTTGCCCCTTTGGGAAGATCGGACAGTGGTCACATGATTGCAAAGGGGAGGAAAATTCCTCACAATCATGCGGCCACCTGTAGATCTCCCCTGCAATGTCATTCCACCTAAGAATACCGGGCCCACCATGATGTGACTTCACGACTAAAGCAGAACAAACCGCCAGCCAAGTTGCCAAATGTTGAGGCCTTAACCGCCAGAATCAAGTGACAAGGAGATAACCGTTAGTCGCCAGGTCGCGGAATGAAAACTTAACCGCCAAGTAACTGAACACCGCAGAAGACTGGGACCCATGCGGACATGTGGCAAATGGTCGCATGATCACATGTCAGGAAACTCTGACATGCGGCCATGTGACAACCAATCAGGAGGAGCCCACTTCACGCCCACATAGGAAAATCCAACGGCCGTCACAAAAGCGCAAAGGCTAAACATCGTGCATCTTTTCTACGTGATCATTCGACAACCACCGATCCCGTTTAAGCTTTAACCACACCGAGCAATGAAAAGAGCTGGGCCCATGAACCAACCGCCAAGCATTCAACAACCACGCGACTAACCGCCCGCTAGGTCGTTGAATGTTAGCTGATAACCGCCAAACACTCAGAGATCATGCGACTAACAGTCACCGAGTCGCTGAAGGTTAGGCACCTAACTGCCAGAAACAAGAGATTGTGTGACAACATAGTCACCAGGTCACCAAATAAGAGATGTAACTGCTAGAAAATTTGGAGAATGAGCGACAAGAAACCCTGCAAGGATTGGGCCCCACCATCCATCTCACCTGCGCAGTTAGGACCAAGGTCAAAAACAACGAAGGTTTTCAAACATACCAGAAACATCATGGATTTTTCAGAAACACTGTGGGTTTTCGACGCTTAGACAGATTTTGAAATTATTTCCAGCAGACCTTAGAATTTGAACAACTTTCAGGATTTTGCGATTCAGCACGTGCAATTTGGACTGAAGCGGGGTGAAAACATGAAGACTACAGGGCAGGACACTTTAAAAAAACATGCAAGGAAATAGGCCATTTTCATAAGATTTTGCATTGAACCAGAAAATGGACTAACAGTAGTGATGATGTGTGATACGGTATGCATGAAGTGAAGAAAAGGGCTAAGTATGAGAGTGAAATTGTGAAGGAAGACATGCGAAGTACAGAGATCTGAAATTGAGATCTCATGTAACAGTGAGTGCGGTTCGGCACAGTGAGAGAAGAGGTAACATATTATTTTGTTGAGTAATGTAAAGATTATTTGGATAGTGTGTTCAATGATCTTACCCTGAAGCTGTTTGGGTAGTCGGTCCTTATGTCTTTTATAACTCTTCACCAGGTTAGAATTTTTTAACAGGGATTCATATGTACTAAATGTATTTCATAAGACTCCTAACAGAGTCCATCCTCTCAAAAAGAATATTCATATTAGTACATCTTTTGTGGGCATCATTCCCACCAGAGTTTACTTTTTGATCAAGACATTCCCTAGTCAACATATCTTGTGTTATTGTGTCATTGTGTAGGAATATCTTTCTATGGTTGGTAATTATATTGCTTACATAGTTAAATATTGTTGAAGTTGATAAAAGTTATAATTATCAGATAACTGATTCACTCCCCCCCCTCTCAGTTATCTTGGTGGACTTTACTTTTTAACAAGAATAGCTTACTACATAAAATTGTACCTGATTCTCATCAAATAGTTGACCGATTCAGTGATTTGTAAGCTTACAATGGATTGTTACTTGATTGTAGCTCATAATGGCTTGCTACGTGAAATTGTAGCTGATTCTCATCAAACGATTAATCGATTTAGTGATTTGTAAGCTCAGAATGGCTTGTTACGTGAGTGTAGCCAATTCTCATCGAACAGTTGACTGATTCGGTGATTTGTAAGCTTAGAATGGCTTGTTACGTTATTGTAATAGATTCCCATCGAACTGTTGAACTATTCGGTGATTTGTAAGCTCATAATAGTTTGTTACGTGATTGTAGCTGATTCTCATCGAACGGTTGACTGATTCAGTGATTTGTAAGCTCAGAATGGCTTGTTACGTGATTGCAATTGATTCTCATCAGAGGGTTGACCGATTTGGTGATTTGTAAGCTCAGAATGGCTTGTTACGTGATTATAATTGATTCTCATTGGACGATTGATGGATTCAGTGATTTGTAAGCTCAGAATGGCTTGTTACATGATTATAATTGATTCTCATCAAATAATTGACCGATTCGGTGATTTGTAAGCTTAGAATGGCTTGCTACATGATTGTAGCTGATTCTATCAAACAGTTGATCGATTTAGTGATTTGTAGGCTCAAAATGGCTTGTTACGTGATTGTAGTTGATTCTCTTCGAACGGTTGACTAATTCGGTGATTTGTAAGCTCAGAATGGCTTGTTACATGATTGTAATTTATTCTAATCAAACAGTTGACCGATTCGGTGATTTGTAAGCTCAAAATGGCTTGTTACGTGATTGTTATTGACTCACATCGAATGGTTGACCGGTTCGATGAATTATGAGCTCAAGAAGGCTTGTTACATAATTATAATTGATTATCATTGAATGGTTGACCAATTCGGTGATTTGTAAGCTCAGAATGGCCTGTTACATGATTGTAGCTAATTCTCATTGAAGGGTTGACTGATTCAGTGATTTGTAAGCTCAAAATGGCTTCTTATGTGATTGTAGCTGATTCTCACCGAATGGTTGACCGATTTGGTGATTTGTCAGCTCAGAATGGCCTATTACATTATTGTAGATGATTCTCATCAAATGGTTGATCGATTCGATGATTTTTCAGCTCATAATGGCCTGTTACATGGTTGTAGCTGATTCTCACCGAAGGGTTGACCCATTCAGTGATTTTTAAGGTCAGAATGGCTTCTTACGTGAAATTATAGCTGATTCTCATCAAACGATTGACCAATTCAGTGATTTGTAAGCTCTGAATGGCTAGTTAAATGATTGTAATTGATTCTCATCGAACGGTTGACTGATTCAATGATTTGTAAGCTCAGAAAGGGTGGTTATGTGATTATAGCTTATTCTCATCAAACGGTTGACTAATTTGGTGATTTATGAGCTCAGAATGGCTTGTTACATGATTTTAATTGATTCTCATTGAACGATTCACTAATTTGGTAATTCTTAAAGTCACAATAACTTGTTACATGATTGTAGCTTATTCTCATCAAACGGTTGACCGATTCGATGATTTGTCAACTCAGAATGGGTAGTTACATGATTGTACTTGATTCTCATCGAATTATTGACCGATTCGATGATTTATAAGCTCATAATGGCTTGTTACATGATTGTAGATGATTCTCATTGAATGGTTCACTGATTAGGTGTATTATAAGCTTAGAATGGCTTGTTATATGATTGTAGCTGATTCTCATCAAACAGTTCACCGATTCAATGATTTGTAAGCTCATAATGGCTTGTTATGTGATTGTAGCTAATTCTCATCGAATGGTTGACCGATCCGATGATTTGTAAGCTCAGAATGGCTTTTTACATGATTATAATTGATTCTCATAAAAATGTTGACCAATTCAATGATTTGTAACCTCAGAATGGCTTGTTACATGATTGTAGCTGATTCTCATCCAACGGTTGACTGATTTGGTCTTTGTAAGCTCAGAATGGCTTGTTACGTTATTGTAGTTGATTCTCATCGAACGGTTGACCGATTTTGTGTTTGTAAGCTCTGAATGGCTTGTTATGTAATTGTAGATGATTCACATCAAACGGTTGAACGATTCAGTGATTTGTAAGTTAAAAATGGCTTGGTACGTGATTGTTATTGATTCTCATCAAACGGTTGACCAATTTGATGATTTGTAAGCTCAGAATGGCTTGTTACATGATTGTAGCTGATTCTCATTGAATGGTTTACCAATTCAGAGATTTGTAAGCTCAGAATGGCTTGTTATGTGATTATAGTTTAGTCTCATCAAACTGTTGAGCGATTCAGTGATTTTTAAGCTCAACATGGCTTGTTACATGATTGTAGTTGATTCTCATCGAACGGTTCACCAATTCAGTTATTTGTAAGCTCAGCATAGCTTGTTAAGTGATTATAGCTGATTCTCATCGAACAGTTGACCAATTCGATAATTTATAAGCTTAGAATGGCTTGTTACATGATTGTAGCTGATTCTCATTGAACAGTTGACTGATTCGGTGATTTGTAAGCTTAGAATAGCTTGTTACGTGATTGTAATTGATTCTCATCAAATAGTTGAGTGATTCGGTAATTTCTAAGCTCATAATGGCTTGTTACATTATTATAGCTAATATCCATGGAACGGTTGACTGATTCAGTGATTTGTAAGCTCAACATGACTTTTTATGTCATTGTAATTGATTATCATTGAATGGTTGATAGATTCGATAATTTGTAAGCTCAGAATAGCTTGTTACATTATTGTAGCTTATTCTCCTCGAACTGTTGACTGATTCGGTGATTTATAAGCTTAGAATGGCTCGTTACATGATTGTAATTGATTCTCATCAAACGTTTGACTAATTCAATGATTTGTCAGCTTAGAATGGCTTGTTATGTGATTTTAGCTGATTCTCATCAAACAGTTGAGCGGTTCGATGATTTGTAAGCTGAGAATGGCTTGGTACATGATTGTAGTTGATTCTCATCAAACAGTTGACCGATTTGGTGATTAGTAAGCTGAGAATGGCTTCTTATGTGATTGTAGCTGATTCTCATCGAACGATTGATTAATTCGGTGATTTGTAAGCTTAGAATGGCTTGTTACATGATTGTAGCTGATTCTGATCGAACGGTTGACCGATTCAGTGATGTATACGCTCAAAATGGCTTGTTACATGATTTTATCTGATTCTCATCAAACGGTTGACCGATTCAGTGATTTGTAAGCTCATTCGGCTTGTTACATGATTGTAGCTGATCATCATCATACAGTTGACTGATTCAGTGATTTGTAAGCTCATAATGACTTGTTACATGATTGTAGCTGATTCTCATCGAACTGTTGACCGATTCGGTAATTTGTAAGCTCAAAATGGTGTGTTACATGATTTTAGCTGATTCTCATCAAACGGTCGACCGATTTGGTGAGCTATAAGCTCATAATGGCTTGTTATGTCACTATAGCTGATTCTCATCAAATGGTTCACCGATTCGATGATTTGTAAGCAGAGAATGGCTTGTTACTTGATTGTAGATGATTCTCATCAAATAGTTGACCGATTTGATGATAAGTATGCTAAGAACGGCTTGTTACATGATTATAGCTGATTCTCGTCAAACGGCTGACCAATTCGGTGAATTGTAAGCTCACAATGGCTTGTTATGTGATTGAAATTGATTCTCCTCGAAAGGGTGACTAATTTGATGATTTGTAATCTTAGACTGGATTATTTCTTTATTGTAGCTGATTCTCATTCAACTGTTGACTGATTCAGTGATTTGTAAGCTCAGCATAGCTTTTTACATTATTGTAATTGATTCTCATCGAACAGTTGACCGATTCGATGATTTGTAAGCTCAGAATCGCTTGTTACATGATTATAACTAATTCTGATTGAACGGTTGACCGATTCGGTGATTTGTAAGCACATAATGGCTTGTTACATGATTGTAGCTAATTATCATCGAACGGTTGACCGATTCGGTGATTTGTCAGCACATAATAGCTTGTTACGTGATTGTAGATAATTCTCATTGAACGATTGACCAATTCGGTGATTTGTAAGCTCAGAGTTGCTTGTTACATTATTGTAGCTAATTCTCATCAAATGATTGACCGATTCGGTGATTTGTTAGCTTAGAATGGCTTGTTACATGATTATAGCTGATTCTCATCGAACAATTAACCAATTCGGTGATTTGTAATCTCAAAATGGTTGGTTAGATGATTGTAATTTATTCTCATCAAACGGTTGACCAATTCAATGATTTGCAAGCTCAGAATGGCTTGTTACATGATTCTAGCTGATTCTCATCGAACGGTTGACCGATTTGGTGATTTGTAAGCTCAGAATGGCTTATTATGTGATTGTAGCTGATTCTCATCAAACGGTTGACTGATTCAATGATTTCTAAGCTCAGAATGGCTTGTTACATGATTATAGTTGATTCTAATAAAATGATTGACCGATTCAGTGATTTGTAAGCTTAGAATGGCTTGTTAGGTGATTGTAGCTCATTCTCATCAAATAGTTGACCAATTCAGTGACTTGTAAGCTCAGAATAGTTTGTTACGTGATGGTAGCTGATTTTTATCGAATGGTTGATTGATTCGGTGATTTCTAAGCTGAAAATGGCTTGTTACATGACTGTAATTGATTCTCATTGAACAGTTGACCGATTTGGTGATTTGTAAGCACAGAATGGCTTGTTACATTATTGTAGCAGATTCTCATCAAATAGTTGACCGATTTGTGATTTGTAAGCTCATAATGGCTTGTTACATGATTGTAATTGATTCTCATTGGATGGTTGACCGATTCAGTGATTTGTAAGCTCATAATGGCTTGCTACATGATTATAGCTGATTCTAATCGAATGGTTAACCAATTCGGTGAATTGTAAGCTCATAATGGCTTGCTACATGATTATAGCTGATTCTAATCGAATGGTTAACCAATTCGGTGAATTGTAAGCTCAAAATGGCTTGTTACGTGATTGTAATTAATTCTCATCGAATGGTTGACCGATTCGTTGATTAATTTGTAAGTTAAGTGATTGTAGCTGATTCTCAATGAATGGTTGATCGATTCGATGATTTTTACGCTAAGAATGGCTTGTTACATGATTCTACCTGATTCTCATCGAAGGGTTGATCGATTCAGTGATTTGTAAGCTCATAATAGCTTGTAATGTAATTTTAGTTATTTCTCATCGATGGGTTGATTGATTCAGTGATTTGTAAGCTCAAAATGGCTTGTTAAGTGGTTGTAATTGATTTTCATTGAATGGTTGACTAGTGTGGTGATTTGAAAGCTCAAAATGGCTTTTTATGTGATCGTAGTTAATTCTCATCAAACGGTTGACTGATTGGGTGATTTGTAAACTTAGAATGGCATGTTACGTGATTGTAATTGATTCTAATCGATCGGTTGACCAATTCTGTGATTTGTAAGCTTTGAATGGCTTGTTATGTGATTGTAGCTGATTCTCATCAAACAGTTGACCGATTCATTGTTCGGTGATTTGTAAGCTCAAAATGGCTTGTTACATGATTGTCGCTAATTCTCATTGAACGGTTGACTGATTCGGTGATTTGTAAGCTCATAATGGCTTGTTACATGATTGTAGCTAATTATCATCGAACTGTTGACCAATTCAGTGATTTGTAAGCTCAGAGTGGCTTGTTACGTAATTATAACTGATTCTAATCGAACGGTTGACTGATTATGTGATTTGTAAGCTAAAAATAGCTTGTTACGTGATTGTAGCTGATTCTCATCGAATGGTTGACCCATTCGGTAATTTGTAAGCTCAGAATGGCTTGTTATGTCATTGTAGCTAATTCTCATCGAGCGGTTCACTGATTCAGTGATTTGTAAGCTCAAAATAGTTTGTTAAATGATTATAGCTGATTCTCATCGAATGGTTGACCCATTCAGTAATTTGTAAGCTCAGAATGGCTTGTTACGTCATTGTAACTGATTCTCATCAAATGTTTAACCAATTCGATGATTTGTAAGGCCAAAATGGCTTCTTACGTGATTGTAGTTGATTCTCATCGAACGGTTGACAGATTTGGTGATTTGTAAGCTTAGAATAGCTTGTTTCAGGATTGTAATTGATTCTCATCGAATAGTTGACCGATTTGGTGATTTGTAAGCTCAAAATGGCTTGTTATATGATTGTAGTTGATTCTAATTAAATGATTGACCATTTTGGTGATTTCTAATCTCAGAATGGCTTGTTACATGATTGTAGCTGATCCTTATCGAACGGTTCACCGATTTGGTGATTTTTAATCTTAGAATGGCTTGTTACATGATTGTGGCTTATTCTCATCGAACAGTTGACCAATTTAGTGATTTGTAAGCTCAGAATGGCTTGTTACATGATTGTAATTGATTCTAATTGAATGGTTGACTAATTTGGTGATTTGTAAGATCAGAATGGCTTGTTACGTGAATGTAATTGATTCACATCGAATGGTTCACTGATTCATTGATCTATAAGCTCAAAATGGCTTGTTACGTGATTATAATTGATTCTCATCAAATGGCTGATCGATTCAATAATTTGTAAGCTCAGAATAGCTTGTTACGTGATTGTAATTGATTCTCATCGAATGGTTGACTGATTTGGTCATTTGTAAGCTTAGAATGGCTTGTTATGTGATTATAATTGATTCTCATCGAATGGTTGACCGATTTGGTGATTTGTCAACACATAATGGCTTGTTACATTATTATAATAGATTCTCATCGAACGGTTGATCGATTTGGTGATTTGTAAGCTCATAATGGCTTGTTACATGATTATAATTGATCCTCATCAAAGGGTTGACGAATTCTATGATTTCAAATTTCAGAATGCCTTTTTACATGATTGTGGTTGATTCGCATCGAACGGTTGACCGATTTGGTGATTTGTAAGCTCAGAATGGCTTGTTACATGATTATAATTTATTCTCATCGAACAGTTGACCGATTAAGTCATTTGTAAGCTTAGAATGGCTTATTATGTGATTGTAGCTGATTATCATCGAATGGTTGACCAATTCTATGATTTGTAACCTTAGAATGGCTTGTTACATGATTGTAATTGATTCTCATTGAACGGTTGACCGATTCGGTGATTTGTAAGTTTAAAATTTCTTCTTACAAAATTGTAAGCTTAGAATGGCTTGTTGCGTGATTTGTAAGCTCATAATTGATTGTTACGTGATTGTAGCTGATTCTCATCAAATGGTTGACTGATTCGGTGATTTCTAAGCTCAAACTTGCTTGTTACATTGTTGTAGCTGATTCTAATCAAATGGTTGACCGATTCGGTGACTTGTTAGCTTATAATGGTTTGTTACGTGATTATAGCTGATTCTCATCGAGCAGTTGACCGATTTGGTGATTTGTAAGCTCAGAATGGTTGGTTACATCACTGTAATTTATTCTCATCAATCGGTTGACCGATTCAGTGATTTGCAAGCTCAGAATGGTTTGTTACGTGATTGGAGCTGATTCTCATCAAACGGTTGACTGATTCAGTGATTTGTAAGCTCAAAATGGCTTGTTACATGAATGTAGCTGATTCTCATCGAACGGTTGACTGATTCAGTGATTTGTAAGCTTAGAATGGCTTGTTACGTTATTGTAGCTGATTCTCATGAAACAATTGACTGATTCAGTGATTTGTCAGCTTAGAATGGCTTGTTACGTGATTGTAGCTGATTCTCATCGAACAGTTGACCGATTTGGTGATCTGTAAGCTTAGAATGGTTTGTTACATAATTGTAGTTGATTTTCATCGAATGGTTGATCGATTCAGTGATTTCTAAGCTCAAAATAGCTTGTTACATGATTGTAATTGATTCTCATCGAACGGTTGACCGATTCGGTGATTTGTAAGCACAGAATGGCTTGTTACGTGATTGTAGCAGATTCCCATCAAATAGTTGACCGATTTGTTGATTTGTAAGCTCAGAATGCCTTGTTATGTGATTCTCAGTGATTCTCATCGAATGGTTGACTAATTCATTGATGTGTAAGCTCAGAATGGCTTGTTACGTGATTGTAGCTAATTCTCAATGAATGGTTGACCGATTCAGTGATTTGTACACTCAGAATGGCTTGTTACATGATTGTAATTGATTCTAATTGAACGATTGACTGATGCCATGATTTGTAAGCTCAGAATTGCTTGTTATGTGATTGTAGCTGATTATCATCGAGTGGTTGACCGATTCAATGCTCAGTGATTTGTAGGCTTAGAATGGCTTGTTATGTGATTGTACATAATTCTCATTGAACGGTTGACTGATTCGGTGATTTGTAAGTCCAGAATTACTTGTTACGTGATTGTAGCTGATTATCATCAAATGGTTGACCCATTCGGTAATTTGGAAGCTCAAAATGGCTTCTTACATCATTGTAGCTGATTCTTATTGAACGTTTCATTGATTCAGTGATTTGTAAGCTCAGGATGGCTTGTTATGTGATTGTAATTGATTCTAATCCAACAGTTGACCAATTCGGTTATTTGTAAGCTTAGAATGGCTTGTTACGTGATTTTAATTGATTCTAATTAAATGGTTGACCGATTTGGTGATTTGTAAGCACAGAATGACTTTTTACATGAGTATAATTCATTCTCATCGAATGGTTGACCGATTTGGTGATTTGTAAGCTCATAATGGCTTGTTATGTGATTGTAGCTGATTGTCATCGAATGGTTGACCGATTTTGTGATTTGTAACCTCAGAATGGCTTGTTACATGATTGTAATTGATTCTCATCGAACGGTTGACCGATTTGTTGATTTGTAAGTTTAGAATGGCTTGTTACAAAATTGTAAGCTCAAAATGGCTTGTTGCATGATTTGAAAGCTCATAATGGCTTGTTACATGATTATAGTTGATTCTCATCGAACGGTTGACCGATTCGATGATCTATAAGCTCAAAATGGCTTGTTATGTGATTCTCATCCAACTGGTGACCCATTCGATGATTTGTAAGCTCAGAAGGGCTTGCTACATGATTTTAACTGATTCTCATCGAACGGTTGACCTATTCAGTGATTTGTAAGCTCAAAATGGCTTGTTACATGATCATAATTGATTCTCACCAAATGGTTGACTGATTTGGTGATTTGTAAGCTCAGAATGGCTTGTTCCGTGATTGTGGCTGATTCTCATTGAACGGTTGATCAATTCGATGATTTGTAAGCTCAAAATTTTTTGTTACATGATTATAGCTGATTCTCATCAAACAATTGACCGATTCAGTGATTTGTAAGCTTAGAATAGCTTGTTACATGCTTGTAATTGATTCTCATTAAATGGTTCCTTGATTCAATGATTTGTAAGCTCAGAATGGCTTGTGTTACGTGAATATAATTGATTCTCATCAAACGGTTGACTGATTCAATGATTTGTAAGCTTAGAATGGCTTATTATGTGATTGTAATTGATTCTCATCGAACGGTTGACCAATTCGGTGATTTGTAAGCTCAAAATGGGTTGTTATGCGATTGTAGCTGATTCTCATAAAACGGTTAACCAATTCAGTGATTTGTAAGATTAGAATGGCTTCTTGCATGATTGTAGCTGATTCTCATTGAATGGTTGACCGATTCAGTGATTTGTAAGCTCAAAATATCTTTTTATCTAATTGTAATTGACTCTAATCAAATGGTTGATCGATTCAGTGATTTGTAAGCTCAGAATAGCTTTTTACATGATTGTAGTTGATTCTCATAAAATGGATGACCGATTCGGTGATTTGTAAGCTTAGAATGGCTTGTTATGTGATTATAGCTGATTCTCATCGAATGGTTGACTGATTCAAAGATTTATCAGCTCAGAATGGCTTATTACGTGATTGTAAATTATTCTCATCAAACGGTTAACCGATTCATGATTTGTAAGCTCATAATGGCTTGTTAGGTGATTGTAGTTGATTCTCATCAAACATTACACTGAGTTGGTGATTTGAAAGCTCAGCATGGCTTTTTACAAGATTTTAGTTGATTCTCTCATAAAATGGTTGATCGATTCCCTAATTTGTAACCTCAGAATGGCTTGTTAGGTCATTGTAGCTGATTCTCATCAAATGGTTGAACGATTCAGTGATTTGTAAGCTCAGAATGGCTTGTGACATGATTGTAGCTGATTCTAATCAAACAGTTGACCGATTCGATGATTTGTAAGCTCATAATGGCTTGTTACGTGATTGTAGCCAATTCTCATCGAATAGTTGACCTATTTAGTGTTCGATGATTTGTAAGCTCTGAATGGCTTGTTACGTAATTGTAGCTAATTCTCATCAAATAGTTGACTGATTTGGTGATTTGTAAGCTGAGAATGGCTTGTTACATGTTTGTAGCTAATTCTCATTAAATGGTTGACTGATTTGATGATTTGGAAGCTCAAAACAAGTTACATGATTGTAGCTGATTCTGATGAAACGGTTGACCGATTCGGTGATTTGTAAGATCAAATTGTCTTTTTACATGATTGTAATTGATTCTCATTGAATGGTTGACCAATTAGGTGATTTGTAAGCTCAAAATGGCTTGTTACATGATTATAATTAATTCTCATTGAACAGTTGAATAGTTTGGTGATTTCTAAGCTCAAAATGGTTTGTTACGTGATTGTAATTGATTCTCTTAGAATGGTTGACTGAGTCAATGATTTGTAAGCTCAAAATGGCTTGCTATGTGATTGTAATTGATTCTCATCAAACGGTCTACCAATTTAGTGATTTGTAAGCTCATAATGGCTTGTTACATGATTGTAGCTGATTCTCATCGAACGGTTGACTGCTTTAGTGATTTATCAACTCAGAATGGTTTATTTCATGATTGTAGATGATTCTCATCAAATAGTTAATCAATTTGGTGATTCGTAAGTTTGGAATGGCTTGTTAGGTAATTGTAATTGATTCTCATCGAACAGTTGACCGATTTAGTGATTGTAAGCTCAGAATAGCTTGTTACATGATTGTAATTGATTCTCATTGAACGGTTGACCGATTCGATGATTTGTAAGCTCAGAATGGCTTGTTACATGGCTGTAGTTGATTCTCATTGAACGGTTGACCGATTCGGTGATTTGTAAGCTTGGTATGGCTTGTTACATGATTGTAGCTAATTCTCACTGAATGGTTGACTGATTCGGTGATTTGTAAGGTCAGAATGGCTTGTTACGTGATTTTAATTGATTTTGATCGAACTGTTGACTGATTCAGTCATTTGTAAGCTCACAATGGCTTGTTACATCATTGTAGCTGATTCTCATTAAACTGTTGACCAATTCGGTGATTTGTATGCTCAGAATGGCTTGCTACGTGATTATAGCACATTTTCATCAAACGGTTGAATGATTTAGTGTATTTTTAAGCTTAGAATGGCTTGTTACATGATTGTAGCTGATTCTCATCGAATGGTTGATCGATTCAGTGATTTGTAAGCTTAGAATGGCTTGTTACTTAACTGTAGCTTATTCTCATCGATTAGTTGACCAATTCGGTGATTTGTAACCTCAAAATGGCATGTTACGTGTTACGTGATTTTAGTTGATTCTCATCGAACGATCGACTGATTTGATGATTTGTAAGCTTAGAATGACTTGTTATGTGATTGTAATTGATTCTAATCGAATGGTTGACCGATTCCATGATTTGTAAGCTTAAATTAGGTTGTTACGTGATTGTAATTGATTCTCACTGAATGGTTGACCGATTTGATGAGAAGCTAAGAATGGCTTGTTACATGAATGTAGCTAATTCTCATCGAACGGTTCATTGATTCGGTGATTTATAAGCTCAAAATGGCTTGTTACATGATTTTATCTAATTCTCATTGAACAGTTGATCAATTCAATGATTTGTAAACTCAAAATGGCTTTTTACATGATTGTAAATTATTCTCATCAAACAGTTGACTGATTCGATGACTTGCAAGCATAGAATGGCTTTTTACATGATTGTAGCTGATTTTTATCAAACGATTGATAGATTTGGTGATTTTCAAGCTCATAATGGCTTGTTACATGTTGTAATTGATTCTCATCGATCAGTTGATCGATTCAGCTATTTGTAAGCTCATAATGGCTTGTTACATGATTTTAATAATTTCTCATCGAACGGTTGATCGATTCAATGATTTGTAAGCTTAGAATGGCTTGTCACGTGATTGTAGCCAATTCTCATCGAACGATCAACCGATTCGATGATTTACAAGCTTAGAATGTCCATTTACCTGATTGTAGCTGATTCTCAACCAACAGTTGACCGATTCGGTGATTTGTAAGCTTAGAATGGCTTGTTACATGATTGTAACTCATTTTAATCGAACGGTTGACTGATTCAGTGATTTGTAAGCTCAGAATGGCTTGTTATGTGATTGTAGTTGATCCTCATTAAACGGTTGACTGATTCGGTGATTTGTAAGCTCAGAATAGCTTGTTACATGATTATAATTGACTCAAATCAAACGATTGACCGATTCGGTGAATTGTAAGATCAGAATGTCTTGTTACATGATTGTAATTGATTCTTATCCAATGGTTCACCGATTTGGTGATTTGTAAGCTCAGAATGTCTTGTTACATGTTTGTAGCTGATTCTCATGGAACAATTGCCCATTTCGGTGATTTGTAAGCTCATAATGGCTTCTTACGTTATTTTAACTGATTCTCATCCAACGGTTGACTGATTCGATGATTTGTAAGCTTCGAATGGCTTGTTACATGATTGTAGTTGATTCTCATCGAACGGTTCAAAGATTTGGTAATTTGTAAGTTCAAAATGGCTTGTTACATGATTGTAATTGATTCTCATCAAACGGTTAACCGATTCATGATTTGTATGCTCAGAATGGCTTGTTACATTATTGTAATTGATTCTCATCTGATGGTTGACCGATTCAGTGATTTCTAAGCTCAGAATAGCTTGTTACATGATTGTAGTTGATTCTTATCGAACGGTTGACTGATTCGGTGATTTGTAAGCTCTGAATGGCTTGTTTCATGATTGTAGCTGATTCTGATTGAACAGTTGACCGATTCAGTGATCTGTAAGCTCAGAATGGCTTGTTGCATGATTGTAGCTTATTCTGATCTAACAGTTGACTGATTCGGTGATTTTGTATGCTCATGAAGGCTTGTTACATGATTGTAATTGATTCTCATTGAACGGTTGACCGATTTAGTGATTTGTAAGCTCAGAATGGCATGTTACGTGATTGTAACTGATTTTGATCAAACAGTTGAATGATTTGGTGATTTTTAAGCTTAGAATGGCTTGTTACATGACTGTAGCTGATTCTCCTCGAATGGTTGACACATTCAGTGATCGGTAAGCTCAGAATGGCTTCTTACGTGATTGTAATTGATTCTCATCAAATGGTTGATAGTTTCAATGATTTGTGAGCTCAGAATAACTTGTTACCTAATTGTAATTGATTCTCATTGAACGGTTAAAGGATTTAGTGATTTGTAAGCTCAGAATGACTTCTTACATGATTCCAGATTATTTTCATCAAACAGTTGACCAATTTAGTGATTTGTAAGCTGAGAATGGCTTGTTACGTGATTGTAGTTGATTCTCATCAAACTGTTGACCGATTCGATGATTTGTACACTCAAAATGGCTTCTTATGTGATTGTAATTGATTCTCATCGAACGATTGACCGACTCGGTGATTGGTAAGCTCAAAATGGCTTGTTACATGATTTAAAATGATTCTCATCGAATGGTTGACCAATTTAGTGATTTGTAAGCTCAGAATAACTTGTTACGTGATTGTAATTGATTCTCATCAAACGGTTGACCGATTTCATGATTTCTAAGCTGAGAATGGCTTGTTAAATGATTGTAGATGATTTTCATCGAACAGTTGACTGATTCAGTGATTTGTAAGCTCAGAATGGCTTGTTACGTGATTGTAGCCGATTCTCAATGAACTGTTGACTGATTCGATGATTTGTAAGCTCAAAATGGCTTGTTGCATGACTGTAGCTAATTCTCATCGAACGATTGATCGATTCAGTGATTTGTATTTTCAAAATGGCTTGTTACGTGATTGTAATTGAGTCTCATCGAAGGGTTGACCAATTCCATGAATTGTAAGCTCAGAATGGCTTGTTCGGTGATTGTAGCTTATTCTCATCAAATAGTTGACCGATTCGCTGATTTGTAAGCTCATAATGACTTATTAAATGATTGTAGCTGATTCTCATCGAACGGTTGACCGATTTGGTGATTTGTAAGCTCATAATGGCTTGTTACATGATTGTAGTTGATTCTCATCAAATAGTTTATCGATTAAGTGATTTGTAAGCTTAGAATGGCTTGTTACGTGATTGTAGCTGATTCTCATCGAACGGTTGACTGATTCAGTGATTTGTAATCTGAGTATGGCTTGCTAGGTGATTGTAGTTGATTCTCATCGAACGATTGACCGATTTGGTGATTTGTAAGCTCAGAATGGCTTGTTACGTTATTGTAGCTGATTCTCATCAAACGGTTGACCGATTCAGTGAGTTATAAGCTGAGAATGGCTTGTTACGTGATTGTAGTTGATTCACATCGAAAGGTTGACCGATTTGATCATTTGTAAGCTCAGAATGGCCTGTTACATGATTTTAGCTGATTCTCTCATCAAATGGTTGAGCGATTCAGTGGTTTGTATGCTCACAATGGCTTGTTACATGATTGTAATTGATTCTCATTGAACGGTTGACAGATTCAGTGCTTTGTAAGCTGAGTATGGCTCTTTACATGATTTTAGCTAATTCTCATTGAACGGTTGACTGATTCGGTGATTTGTAACCTCAGAATGCCTTTTTAGGTGATTTTAGCAGATTCTCATCAAACGGTTAACCTATTTGGTGATTTGTAAGCTCAGAATGGCTTGTTACATGATTGTAGCTAATTCTCATCGAACGGTTGGCCGATTCGGTGATTTGTAAGATTAGAATGGCTTGTTACATGATTGTAGATGATTCTCATCGAACGGTTCACCGATTTGGTGATTTGTAAGCTCATAATGGGTTGTTACGTGATTGTAGCTGATTCTCATCGAATGGTTGACCGATTCTATGATTTGTAAGCTCAGAATGGCTTGTCACGTGATTGTAGTTGATTCCCATCAAACGATTGACCGATTCGGTAATTTTTTAGATTAGAATGACTTGTTACATGATTGTTGCTGATTCTCATCGAACGGTTGACAGATTTGATTATTTGTAAGATTAGAATGGCTTGTTACATGATTGTAGCCGATTCTCATTGAACGGTTGACTGATTTAATGATTTGTAAGCTTAGAATGGCTTGTTATGTGATTGTACCTAATTCTCATCAAATGGTTGACTGATTCAGTTATTTGTAAGCTTAGAATGGCTTGTTACATGATTGTAGCTGAGTTTGATCGAACAGTTAAAAGATTCGATGATTTGTAAGCTTAGAATGTCTTGTTACTTGATTGTAGTTGATTCTCATCGAATGATTGACCGATTCAGTGATTTGTATGCTGAGTATGGCTTGCTACATGTTTGTAATTAATTCTCAATGAACGATTGACCGATTGAGTGATTTGTAAGCTCAGAATGGCTTTTCTCAATATTGTAGCTGATTCTCACTGAACTGTTGACCGATTCAGTTATTTGTAAGCTTAGAATGGCTTGTTACGTGATTGTAGCTACGTTTGATCGAACGATTAAAAGGTTTGATGATTTGTAAGATTAGAATGGCTTGTTACCTGATTGTAGCTGATTCTCATCGAACGATTGACTGATTCAGTGATTTGTATGCTGAGAATGGTTTGTTACATGTTTGTAATTGATTCTCAACTAACAATTGACCGATTTAGTGATTTGTAAGCACAGAATGACTTGTTTCAAGATTGTAGGTAATTCTCATGAAACGGTTGATCGATTCGGTGATTTGTAAGCTCAGAATAGCTTGTTATGTGATTGTAGCTGATTCTCATCGAATGGTTGACCGATTTGGTGATTTATAAACTAAGAATGGCTTGTTACGTGACAAGCCATTCTAAGCTTACAAATCATTGAATCTAAGTTTGTTACGTGATTATTGCTTATTCTCATGGAACAGTGGGCCAATTCAGTGATTTGTATGTTAAGAATGGCTTGTTACGTGATTATAATTCATTCTTATCGAACAGTTGATTGATTCAGTGATTTGTAAGCTCAGAATAGCTTGTTAGGTGATTGTAATTGATTCTCATCCAACGGTTGACCGATTCTATGATTTCCAAGGTCAAAATGGCTTGTTACGTGATTGTTGGTGATTCTCATTGGATGGTTGACCGATTTGATGATTTGTAAGCTTAGAATGGCTTGTTATATGATTGTAGCTGATGCTCATTGAACAGTTGATTGATTCAGTGATTTGTAAGCTCAGAATGGCTTGTTATGTGATTGTAATTGATTATAATCGAACGGTTGATTGATTCGGTGATTTGTAAGTTCAGAATGGGTTGTTACATGATTATAATTTATTCTCATCGAATGGATGACTGAATCAGTGATTTGTAAGCTCAGAATGGCATGTTACGTGATTGTAACTAATTCTCATCGAATGATTGACAAATTTGATGATTTGTGAGATCAAAATGGGTTGTTACATGATTGTGCTGATTCTCATCGAACGGTTGACCAATTTGGTGATTTTAATCTTAGAATGGCTTGTTCATAATAGTAGCTGATTCTCATCGAACGGTTGACCGATTTGGTAATTTGTAAGCTCAGAATGGCTTGTTACATGTTTGTAATTGATTCTCATCAAATGGTTGACTGATTCAATAATTTTTAAGCAAAAAATGGCTTGTGTTACGTGATTATAATTGAGTCTCACCGAACGGTTGACCAATTCATTGATTTGTAAGCTCATAATGGCTTGTTCTGTAATTATGTTGATTCTCATCGAACGGTTGACCGATTGAGTGATTTGTAAGCTTAGAATGGCTTGTTATGTGATTGTAGTTGATTCTCATTGAACCATTGACCGATTTGGTGATTTGTAAGATCAGAATGGCTTGTTGCTTGATTGTAGCTAATTCTCATCGAATGATTAATCGATTCGGTGATTTGTATGCTCAGAATAGCTTGTTACGTGATTGTAATTGATTCTCATCAAATGGTTGACTTCATTGATTTGTAAGCTCAGAATGGCTTGTTACGTGATTGTAATTGATTCTCATCGAAGGGTTAACCGATTCGATGATTTGTAAGCTCAGAATGGCTTGTTACATAATTGTAGTTGATTCTCATGGAACGGTTGATCGATTCGGTGATTTGTAAGCTCAGAATGGCTTTTTACATGATTTTTGTTGATTACCATCGAACGGTTAACTGATTCGATGATTTGTAAGCTTAGAATCACTTCTTACATGACTGTAATTTATTCTCATATAAACGGTTGACCGATTTGGAGATTTCTAAGCTCAGAATGGCTTGTTACATGCTTGTAGCTTATTGTCATCGAACGATTGACCGATTCAGTGGTTTGTCAACTTAGAATGCCTTGTTATGTAATTATATTTTATTCTCATCAAACGGTTGACCGATTCGATGATTTGCAAGCTCACAATGGCTTTTTATGTATTATACCCGATTGTCATCGAAATGGTGATGGATTCGGTGATTTGCAAGCATAGAATGGCTTGTTACATGATTGTAGCTGATGCTCATCAAACCATTGACTGATTCAGTGATTTGTAAGCTCAGAATGGCTTGTTACATGATTGTAGCTAATTCTCATCGAGTAGTTAACCGATTCAGTAATTTGTAAGCTCAAAATGGCTTGTTACATGATTGTAATTGATTCTAATCGAATGGTTGACCAATTCTATGCTTTGTAAGCTCTGAATGGCTTGTTATGTGATTGTAATCGATTCTCATCGAACGGTTGTCTGATTCGATGATTTTTAAGCTTAGAATTGCTTGTTACGTGATTATAATTCATTCTCATCAAACGGTTGACCGATTCGGTGATTTGTAAGCTCAGAATGGCTTCTTACGTGATTGTAGCTGATTCTCATCGAACGGTTGACCAATTTGGTGATTTGTATGTTCAAAATGGCTTGTTACCTTATTGTAGCTGATTGTCATCAAATGGTTCACTGATTTGCTGATTTGTAAGCTCAGAATGCCTTGTTACGTGATTGTAGCTCAGAATGGCTTGTTACATGATTTTAATTGATTCTAATCGAATAGTTGACTAATTTGATGATTTGTAAGCTCTGAATGGCTAGTTGCATCATTGTAGCTGATTCTCATTGAATGGTTGACCGATTCAGTGATTTGTAAGCTTAGAATAGCTTGTTACATCACTGTAATTGATTGTCATTAAACAGTAGACCAATTCAGTGGCTTGTTGCATGATTGTAGCTGACTCTCATCAAACTGTTGAATGATTCGATGATTTGCAAGCTCAGAATGGCTTGTTATGTGATTGTAGCTGATTCTCATCGAACGGTTGACTGGATCAGTGATATTTAAGCTTGGAATGGCTTTTTACATGATTGTAGGTTATTCTCATCGAACGTTGACCGATTCAATGATTTGTAAGCTCAAAATGGCTTGTTGCCTGATTGTAGTTGACTCTGATCAAATGGTTGAACGATTCGATGATTTGCAAGCTCAGAATGGCCTATTATGTGATTGTAGTTGATTCTCATCGAATGGTTGACTAGATCAATGATTTGTAAGCTCAGAATAGCTCGTTACCTGATTGTAGCTGATTCTCATCAAACGGCAGACTAATTAGGTAATTTGTAAGCTTAGAATGGGTTTTTACGTCATTGTAATTGATTTTCATCCAACGATTGACCGATTCAGTGATTTGTAAGCACATAATGGATTGTTCCTTGATTGTAATTGATTCTCATCGAATGCTTGACCAATTTAGTGATTTGTAAGCTCTTAATGGCTTGTTACATGATTTTAATTATTTATCATTGAATGGTTGATCGATTCATAGATTTGTAAGCACAAAATGGCTTATTACGTGATTGTAGCTTATTCTCTTCGAACGGTTGACCAATTCAGTGATTTGTAAGCTCAAAATGGCTTGTTATGTGATTGCTGCTGATTCTCATCAAATAGTTGACTGATTCGGTGATTTGTAAGCTTAGAATGACTTATTACATAATTGTAGCTGATTCTCATCAAACAGTCGACTGATTCGGTGATTGGTAAGCTCAGAATGGTTTGTTACGTGATTGTAATTGATTCTCATTGAATGGTTAACTGATTCATTATTTGTAAACTCAGAATAGCTTGTTACATAATTGTAATGGATTCTCATCGAATGGTTGATTGATTCAGTGCTCAAAATGGCCTTTTATGTGATTTTAATTGATTCTCATCGAACGATTGACCGATTCAGTGATTTATAAGCTCAAAATAGCTTGTTACGTGATTGTACTTGATTCTCTTCAAATGGTTGACCGATTCGGTGACTTGTACACTCAAAATGGCTTGTTACATGATTATAGCTAATTTTCATCGAATGGTTAATCGATTTAGTGATTTGTAAGCTCAAAATGGCTTGTTACATGATTGTAGCTGAATCTCATCGAACGGTTAATTGATTCAATGATTTGTAAGCTCAGAATCAATTATTGTGTGATTGTAGCTGACTCTCATCGAATGGTTGACCGATTCAGTGATTTGTATGCTTAGAATGGTTTCTTACATGATGGTAATTGATTGTCATCGAATAGTTGACCTATTTCTTGATTTGTAAGCTTAGAATGGCTTATTACGTGATTGTAGTTGATTCTCATCGAACGGTTGACCTATTCAGTTATTTCTAAGCTCAGAATGGCTTGTTACGTGATTATAATTGATTCTAATCGAATGGTTGACCGACTCGATAATTTATAAGCTCAGAATGGCTTGTTACGTTATTATAATTGATTCACATCGAATGGTTGACCAATTCAGTGATTTGTAAGCTCATAATGGCTTGTTACATGATTATAATTTATTCTCATCAAACGATTGACCGATTCAGTGATTTGTAAGCTAAGAATGGCTTGTTACATGATTTTAACTGATTCTCATTGAACAGTTCATCGATTCAATGATTTGTAAGCTCAGAATGGCTTTTTACATGATTGTAGCAGATTTTCATCGAACGATTAACCGATTCAGTGATTTGTAAGCTCAAAATGCCTTGTTATGTGATTGTAGTTGATTCTCATCGAACAGTTGACTGATTCAGTGATTTGTAAGATCAGAATGGCTTGTTACATGATTGTAGCTGGTTCTCATTGAATGGTTGACCAATTCAGTTATTTGTATGCCCAAAATGGCTTGTTACATGATTATAATTGATTCTCATCCAATGGTTGACCAATTCGATGATTTGTAAGCTTAGAATGGCTTGTTACATGATTGTAGCTGATTCTCATCGAATGGTTGACAGATTCAGTGATTTGTAAGCTTAGAATGGCTTGTTACATGATTGTAGCTGGTTCTCATTGAATGGTTGACCGATTCAGTGATTTGTATGCTCAGAATCGCTTGTTACATGATTGTAATTGATTCTCATCGAACGGTTAACTGATTCATGATTTGTAAGCATAGAATGGCTTGTTACGTGATTGTAATTAATTCTCATTGATTGGTTGACTGATTCAGTGATTTGTAAGCTCATAATGGCTTGTTACATGATTGTAGTTGATTCTCATCGAACGGTTGAGCGATTCGATGATTTATCAACTGAGAATGGTTTATTTCATGGTTGTGTTAGTTTCAGGTACAAGTACCCATTTGTTGAAGATCGTTCGAGCTTTTCTTGCGAGTATGACATGGGTTGCCCGGTGTGTTGTCTGTCTTTTTACTTTTTTATGGCAGGCTAGAATTCGGACATTGGCTCGAGGTATTTTCTCTACCCCATTTTGGCCCCACTTTTTCAATGTCAACTTCTAACCTTGAACTGCAAAACCATAATTAAGTCGGCTAACTTAGCCTACTCCGTTCCTCAGGATCAACAAAGGGTAGTACAGGAATATTAACCTCATGTCCATCAACTACGCCTTTCGGCCTGATCTTAGGTAGATGATTCTCATCAAATGCTTGACCGATTCGATGGTTGGTAAGCTCAGAATCGCTTGTTATATGATTTCAATTGATTCTCATCGAACTGTCGACCGATTCAATGATTTGTAAGCTTAGAATAGCTTGATACGTGATTGTAATTGATTCTCATTGATCGATTAACTAATTCGGTGATTTGTAAGCTCAGAATGGCTTGTTACGTGATTGTAATTCATTCTCATCAAACGGTTGACTAATTCAAGGATTTGGGAGCTCAGAATGACTTGTTACGTGATTGTAATTGATTCTAAACAAATAGTTGACAAATTTAGTTATTTGTAAGCATAGAATGGCTTGTTACATGATTGTAATTAATTCTCATCGAATGGTTGACTGGTTCAGTGATTTCTAAGCTCAGAATGGTTTGTTACGTGATTGTAATTTATCCTTATCAAACAATTGATCAATTCGGTAATTTGTAAGATCAGAATGGCTTGTTAGGTGATTGTAGCTGATTCTCATAGAATGGTTGACTGATTTAGTGATTTGTAAGCTCAGAATGGCTTGTTACATGATTATAGCTGATTCTCATTGAACGATTGTCCGATTTGGTGGTTTGTAAGCTCAGAATGGCTTGCTACATAATTGTAGCTGATTCTCATCAAATAATTGACCGATTCGGTGATTTGTAAGCTTGGAATGGCTTGTTACGTGATTGTAACTGATTCTCATTGAACGGTTGACCGATTCGGTGATTTGTAAGCTCAGAATGGCTTGTTACATGATTGTAGTTGACTCTCATCGAACGGTTGATTGATTTGGTGATTTGTTAGCTCAGAATGGCTTATTACGTGGTTGTAGATGATTTGCATCGAACAATTCACCACTTCTGTGATTGGTAAGCTTAGAATGGCTTGTTATGTGATTGTAGTGATTTGTAAGCTCAGAATAGCTTGTTACATGATTGTAGTTGATTCTCATCGAACGGTTGACCCATTTGGTTATTTGTAAGCTCATAATGGCTTGTTACGTGATTTTAGTTGATTCTCATCGAACAGTTGACCGATTCGGTGATTTGTAAGCTCAAAAGGGCTTGTTTCATAATTTTAGTTGATTCTCATTAAATAGTTGACCAATTAAGTGATTGCTAAGCTAGCTATGGCTTGTTACATGACTGTAAATATTCCCATTGAACGGTTGACCGATTGGGTGATTTGTAAACTTAGAATGGCTTGTTACATGATTGTAGCTTATTCTCATCTAACGGTTGATCGATTCAGTGATTTGTAAGATCACAATAGCTTGTTACGTGATTGTAGTTGAATCTCATTGAACGGATGATAGATTCAGTGATTTGCAAGATTAGAATGGCTTGTTACATGATTGTAGCTAATTCTCATCAAATGGTTGACCGATTTCATGATTTATAAGCTCAGAATAGCTTGTTACATAGTTGTAATTGATTCTCATTGAATGGTAGACCGATTCGATGATTTGTAAGCTCAGAATGGCTTGTTACATGATTGTAGCTGATTCTCATCAAATGGTTGACCGATTTGGTGACTTGTAAGATCAAAATGGCTTGTTACATGATTGTAATTGATTCTCATTGATCGGTTCATTGGTTAAGTGATTTGTAAGCTCAAAATGGCTTGTTACAGGATTGTAGCATATTCTCATTCAACGGTTGACCGATTCACTAATTGGTATGCTCAAAATGGCTTGTTGCATGATTATAATTGATTCACATCAAACAGTTGACCGATTCGGTGATTTGTAAGCTAAGAATGACTTGTTATGTGATTGTAACTGATTCTTAGTGAACAATTGGTCGATTCAGTGATTTGTAAGCTCATAATGGCTTTCTACGTCATTGTAATTGATTCTCATCGAATGGTTGACCGATTCGGTGATTTGTAAGCTCAGAATGGCTTGTTACGTGATTATAATTGATTCCCATTGAGCAGTTGATCGATTTAGTGATTTTTAAGCTCAGAATGGCTTGTTAAATTATTGTAGCTGATTCTCATCGAACGGTTGAGCGATTCAGTGTTTGTAAGCTCAGAATGGCTTTTTACGTGATTGGAGCTGATTTTCATCAAACGATTGACCAATTCGCTGATTTGTAAGCTTAGAATAGCTTGTTACATGATTGTAGCTAATTCTCATCGAATGGTTGACATATTCGGTGATTTGTAAGCTCAGAATAGCTTGTTACGTGATTGTAATTGATTCTCATCGAACAGTTGACTGATTCAATGATTTGTAAGCTCATCATGGCTTGTTAAGTGATTATAATTGATTCTAATCAAATAGTTGACCGATTGGGTGATTTGTAAACTGAGAATGGCTTGTTACGTGATTGTAGCTGATTCTCATCAAATAGTTGACTCATTCGGTGATTTGTAAGCTTAGAATGGCTTGTTACGTGATTGTAGCATATTTTCATCGAATAGTTGACCGATTCAGTGATTTGTAGGCTCAAAAAGGGCTTGTAATGTGATTTTATCTAATTTTCATCGAACAGTTGACCGACCCAGTGATTTGTAACCTCAGAATGGCTTGTTACATGATTGTAATTGATTCTCATTGAACAGTTGACCGATTCGGTGATTTGTAAGCTTAGAATAGCTTGTTACGTGATTGTAGCTGATTCTCATCAAACAGTTGACTGATTCAATGATTTGTAAGCTCACAATGGCTTGTTACATGATTGTAGCCGATTCTCATCGAACGGTTGACCGATTCGGTGATTTGTAAGCTCAAAATGGTTTGTTACATGATTGTAGCTTATTCTCATCTAACGGTTGATCGATTCAGTGATTTGTAAGCTCAGAATAGCTTGTTACATGATTGTAGCTGATTCTCATCAAATGGTTGACAAATTCAATAATTTGTAAGCTCATAATGGCTTGACAGATTCAGTGATTTGTAAGCTCATAATGGCTTGTTACGTGATTTTAGTTATTTCTCATCGAACGGTTGACTGATTTAGTGATTTGTAATTTCAAAATGGCTTGTTACATGATTGTAATTGATTCTCATCGAACAGTTGACCAATTCCATGATTTCTAAGGTCACAATAGCTTGTTAAATGATTGTAGCTAATTCTCATCGAACAGTTGATCCATCTAGTGATTTGTAAGCTCAAAATGGCTTGTGACATGATTATTGCTAATTCTCATCAAACGGTTAACAAATTCAGTGATTTGTAAGCTCAGAAGGGCTTGTTAAATAATTTTAGGTGATTCTCATCGAACAGTTGACTAATTCTATGATTTGTAAGCTCAGAATAGCTTGTTATGTGATTGTTGCTCATTCTCATCGAACGATTGACCGATTCGATGATTTGTAAGCTCAAAATGGCTTGTTACATGGTTGTAATTGATTTGCATCGAACAATTGACTGATTCAGTGATTTGTAAACTCAGAATGGCTTGTTATGTGATTGTACCTGAGTCTAATCAAACAGTTGACTGATTTAATGATTTGTAAGCTCAGAATGGGTTGTTACATGATTGTAGCTTATTCTCATCGAACGGTTGACTGATTTGGTGATTTGTAAGCTCAGAATGTCTTGTTACATGATTGTAGCTGATTCTCATCAAACGATTGATCGATTTAGTTATTTATCAGCTCAGAATGGCTTGTTACATGATTTTAATTGATTCTTATCGAACGGTTGACTGATTCGGTGATTTCTAACCTTAGAAAGGCTTGTTATGTTATTATAGCTTATTCTCATCGAACAGGTTACCGATTCGGTAATTTGTAAGCTCAGAATGGCTTGTCACGTGATTGTAGCTAATTCTCATGGAATGGTTGACCGATTTAGTGATTTGTAAGCTCAAAATGGCTTCTTACATGATTGTAGCTGATTGTCATTGAATGGTTGATCGATTCGATGATTTGTAAACTCAGAATGGCTTGTTAGGTGATTGTAGCTAATTCTCATCGAATGGTTGACCGACTCGGTGATTTGTCAGCTCAGATTGGCTTGTTACGTGATTATAGCTAATTCTCATTGAACGGTTGATCAATTAAGTGATTTGTAAGCTTAGAATGGCTTGTTACATGATTATAGCTTATTCTCATCAAACGGTTGTCCAATTTGGTGATTTGCAAGATAAGAATGGATTGTTACATGATTATAGCTGATTCTCATTGAATGGTTGACAGATTCAGTGATTTGTAAGCTCAGAATGGCTTGTTACATGATTGTAAATGATTCTCATCGAACGGTTCACCGATTCTATAATTTGTAAGCTCATAATGGCTTGTTACATGATTATAATTGATTCACATTGAACAGTTGATCGATTTGGTCATTTGTAAGCTCAGAATGGCTTGTTACATGATTGTAGCTGATTCTCATTAAACAGTTGACCGATTCAGTGATTTGAAACCTCAGAATGGTTTGTTATGTGATTGTAGTTGATTCTAATCAAACGATTTTCCAATTCGATGATTTGTAAGCTTAGAAAGGCTTGTATCATGATTGTAGCTGATTCTCATCGAACGGTTGATAGATTCAATGATTTGTAAGCCTAAAATGGCTTGTTAGGTGATTGTAATTGAATCTCATCAAACGGGTGACTGATTCATGATTTGTAAGCAAATAATGGCTTGTTACGTTATTGTAATTGATTCTCATCAAACGGTTGACTGATTTGGTAATTTGTAAGCTCAGAATGGCTTGTTACGTGATTGTAGCTGATTCACATCGTACAGTTGACCAATTCAGTGATTTGTCAGCTTAGAATGGCTTGTTGCATGATTATAGCTGAGTCTCATTGAACGATTGACTGATTCGATGGTTTGTATGCTCCTACTGGTTTGTTACATGATTTTATATTATTCTCATTGAACGATGGATCAATTCGATGATTTGTAAGCTCAGAATGACTTGTTACATGATTGTAGCTGATTCTCATCGAATGGTTGACCGATTTAGTGATTTGTAAGCTCAGAATGGCTTATTACATGATTGTAGTTGATTGTCATTGAATGGTTCACCGATTTGGTGATTTGTAAGTTGAGAATGGCTTGTTACCTGATTGTAGCTGATTCTCATCAAACGGTTGACCAATTTGGGGATTTGTAAACACAGAATGGCTTGTTACGTGATTGTAGCTGATTCTCATTGAAAGCTTTACCCATTCGATGATTTGTACGATCAGAATGGCTTGTTAGATGATTGTAGTTGATTCTCATTGAACGGTTGACCTATTTGGTGATTTGTAATGTCAGAATGGCTTGTTAAGTGATTATAATTGATTCTCATTGAAGGGTTGACCGATTTGGTGATTTGCAAGCTCAGAATGGCCTTTTAAATGAATCTAATTAATTCTCCTCGAACAGTAGACCAATTCGGTGATTTGTAAACTTAGAATGGTTTGTTACATGATTGTACTTTATTCTCATCAAACGGTTGACCGATTCGATGATTTGTAAGCTCAGAATAGCTTGTTTCATGATTGTAGCTGATTCTCATCGAAGGGTTGACCAAGTCAAAGATTTGTAAGCTTATAATGGCTTGTTATGTGATTGTAGCTTATTCTCATCGAATGGTTGACCGATTCAGTGTTCGGTCATTTTTAAGCTTAGAATGGCTTGTTAGGTGATTATAATTATTTCTCATCAAATGGTTGACCGATTCAGTGATTTGTAAGCTCTGAATGGCTTGTTACGTGATTATAGTTGATTCTCATCAAACGGTTGACTGATTCAGTGATTTGTAAGCTCAGAATTCCTTGTTACGTCATTGTAGCTGATTCTCATTGAACGGTTGACCGATTGGGTGATTTGTAAGCTTAGAATTGTTTGTTACCTAATTGTAGCTAATTCTCATGGAATGGTTAACCAATTTAGTGATTTTTAAGCTCAAAATGGCTTGTTACATGATTGTAGCTGATTCAGTGATTTGTAAGCTCAGACTGACTTGTTACATGATTGTAGCTGATTCTCATCGAAAGGTTAACCAATTCAGAGATTTGTAAGCTCAGAATAGCTTGTTACGTGGTTGTTGCTGATTGCCATCGAATGGTTGACCTATTCAATGATTTGTAAACTGAAAATGGCTTTTTACATGACTATAGTTGATACTCATTGAACTGTTGACCCATTCGATGATTTGTAACTTCAAAATGCCTTGTTACGAGATTGTAGTTGATTCTCATCGAACGGTTGACCGATACAATGATTTGTAAGCTCAGATTGGCTTGTTACATGATTGTAGTTGATTTTCATCTGACGGTTGATCAATTCAATGATTTGTAAGCTTCAAATAGCTTGTTACATTATTGTAATTGATTCTCATCGAACGGTTAACAGATTCGGTGATTCGTAAACTCATAATGGCTTGTTACATGATTGTAGTTGATTCTCATCAAACGGTTGACCAATTTGGTGATTTGTAAGATCAGAATGGCTTGTTACATGAAATTATAGTTGATTCTAATCGAACGGTTGACTGATTCAATAATTTGTAAACTTGAAATGGCTTGTTACGTGATTGTAGTTGATACTCATCGAATGGTTGACCGATTCAATGATTTTTAAGCTTAGAATGGCTTGTTACATGATTGTAATTGATTCTCATCAAAAGGTTGATCGATTCAGTGATTTCTAAGCTTAGAGTAGCTTGTTATGTGATTGTAGCTGATTCTCATCAAACAGTTGCCACATTTGGTGATTTATAAGCTTAGAATGGCTTGTTATATGATTTTAGCTGATTCTCATCAAACGGATGACCGATTCAGTTATTTGAAAGCCTAGAATGGCTTCTTACATGATTTAATTGATTCACATCAAATGGTTGACCAATTCAATGATTTCTAAGCTCAAAACGGCTTGTTATGTGATTGTAGCTGATTCTCATCGAACAGTTGATAGATTCGGTGATTTGTAAGCTCATAATGGCTTGTTACGTGATTGTAATTGATTCTCATCAAACAGTTGACTGATTTGATGATTTGTAAGCTTAGAATTGCTTGTTATGTCATGGTAGCTAATTCTCAATGAATGGTTGACCAATTCGGTGATTTGTAAGCTAAGAATGGCTTATTATGTGATTGTAGCTGATTCTAATCGAACAGTTGACCGATATGATGATTTGTAAGCTCAGAATGACTTGTTACCTCATTGTAGTTGATTCTCATCAAACAGTTGACCAATTTGGTGATTTGTAAGTTCATAATGGCTTGTTACATGACTGTAGCTGATTCTGATCGAATGGTTGACAGATTTGGTGATTTGTAAGCTTAAAATGGCTTGTTACCTAATTGTAGCTGATTCTCATTGAACGATTAACTGATTCAGTGATTTGTAAGCCCAGAATGGCTTGGTACGTGATTGTAATTGATTCTAATCAAATGGTTGACCGATTCGGTGATTTGTAAGCTTAGACTGGCTTGTTACATGATTGTAATTGATTCTCATCGAACAGTTGACCGATTCGATGATTTGTAAGCTTAGAATGGCTTGTTACGTGATTGAAGTTGATTCTTATCAAACAGTTGACCAGTTCAGTGATTTGTAAGCTCAAAATGGCTTGTTACCTAATTGTAGCTTATTCTCATCAAACGGTTGACCGATTCGGTGATTTGTAAGTTCAGAATGGCTGGTTACGTGATTGTAGCTGATTCTCATCGAATAGTTGACCGATTCAACAATTTTGAATCTCAAAATGGCTTCTTACATAATTGTAATTGATTCCCATCGAACGGTTTACCAATTCAGTTATTTGTAAGCTCAGAATAGCTTTACACATGATTGTAGTTGATTCTCATCAAACGGTTGACCGATTTGGTGATTTTTAAGCACAAAATGCCTTGTTACGTGATTGTAGCTGATTCTCATCAAATGGTTAAGCGATTCGGTGACTTGTAAGCTTAGAATAGCTTGTTACGTGATTGTAGTTCATTCTCATCAGACAGTTGACCAATTCTGTGATTTGTAAGCTTAGAATGGCTTGTTACATGATTATAGCTGATTCTCGTCGAATGGTTGATCAGTTCAAGGATTTGTAAGCTTAGAATGGCTTGTTACATGATTGTAGTTGATTCTCATCGAACGGTTGATAGATTCGGTGATTTCTATGCTCAGAATGTGTTGTTACATGATTGTAATTGATTCTCATCAAACGGTTGACTAATTCAATGATTTGTAAGTGCAGAATGGCTTGTTATGTGATTGTAATTGATTCTAATCGAATGGTTGATTGATTCAATGATTTGTAAGCTCAGACTGGCTTGTTATGTGATTGTAATTTATTCTCATCTAATGGTTGATTGATTCAGTAATTTGTAAGCTTAGAATGGGTTGTTAGGTGATTCTAGCTGATTCTCATCGAACGGCTGACTGATTCAGAGATTTTCAAGCTCAGAATGGCTTGTTACCTAATTGTAGCTGATTCTCTCATAAAATGGTTGACCGATTCAGTGATTTGTAAGCTTAGAATGGCTTGTTACATGATTGTAGTGGATTCTCATCGAACGGTTGACCGATTTAGTGATTTGTAAGCTCAGAATGCCTTGTTACATCACTATAGCTGATTCTCATTGAACGATTGACCGATTAGGTGATTTGTAAGCTCAGAATTGTTTGTTACATGATTATAGCTGATTCTCATCAAATGTTTGACCGATTCATTAATTTCTAAGCTTAGAATGGCTTGTTACGTGAAATTGTAGCTGATTCTTATCGAACGATTAACCGATTCGGTGATTTCTAAGCTCAGAATGGTTTCTTACGTGATTGTGCCTGATTCATATCGAATGGTTGCCCTATTTGATGATTTGTAAGCTTAGAATGGCTTGTCATGTGATTGTAGCTGATTCTCATCGAACGGTTGACCCATTCAGTGATTTGTAAGGTTAGAATGACTTGTTAAGTGATTGTAATTGATTCTCAGCGAATGGTTGACCGATTCGATGATTTGTAAGCTCAAAATGGCCTGTTACATGATTGTAATTGATTCTCATTGAACGGTTGACTAATTCAATAATTTGTAAGCTCAAAATGGCTTGTTACATGATTGTACCAAATTCCCATCAAACGACTGACTGATTTAGTGATTTGTGAGCTTAAAGTGGCTTGTTACGTGATTGTAGCTGATTCTCATCAAACGGATGACCAATTCGGTGATTTGTAAGCTTAAAATGGCTTGTTACGTGATTATAGCTTATTCTTATAAAATAGTTGACTGATTCAGTGTTCAGTGATTTGTCAGCTCAGAATGGCTTGTTACGTGATCTTAGCTGATTCTCATTGCATGGTTGACCAATTCAGTGATTTGTAAGCTTAGAATGGCTTGTTACGTGATTGTAGTTGATTTTCATCAGACGGTTGACCGATTAGGTGATCTGTAAGCTCATAATGGCTTGTTACGTGATTATAGCTGATTCTCATCAAACGGTTGATTGATTCGGTGATTTGTAAGCTTAGAATGGCTTTTTACATGATTCTAATTGATTCTCATGGAATGGTTGACTGATTGGATGATTTTGTAAGCTCAAAATGGCTTGTTACGTGATTGTAGCTGATTCTCATTAAACAGTTGACCGACTTAATGATTTGTAAGCTCAGAATGGCTTATTACATGATTGTAGTTGAATCTCATTAAATTGTTGACCAATTCATTGTTCGATGATTTGTAAGCTCAAAATGACTGACCAATTCAGTGATTTGTAATCTGAGAATCACTTCTTACATGATTGTAGCTGATTCTAATCGAACGATCGATAGCTTCGGTGATTTGTAAGCTCAGAATGGCTTGTTACATGATTGTAATTCATTCTCATCGAAGGGTTGACCGATTCATGATTTGTAAGCTCGTAATGGCTTGTTACGTGATTGTAATTGATTCTCAACAAATAGTTGACCAATTTAGTGATTTGTAAGCTCATATAATGGCTTGTTAAGTGATTTGAATTATTTCTCATCGAATAGTTGACCGCTTAAGTGATTTTTAAGCTCAGAAGGCTTGTCACGTGATTATAGCTCAGAATGGATTGTCATTGATTCGGTAATTTGTAAGCTTACAATGGCTTGTTACATGAAATTATAGCTGATTCCCATCGAACGGTTCACCAAATCGGTGATTTGTAAGCTTAGAATGGCTTGTTACGTGATTGTAGCTTATTCTTATCAAACAGTTGACCTATTCAATGATCTATAACCTCAGAATGGCTTGCTACGTGATTGTAGATGATTCTCATCGAAAGGTTGACAGATTCAGGGATTTGTAAACTCAAAATGGCTTCTTACGTGATTGTAGCTGATTTGCATCGAACGGTTGACAGATTCAATGATTTATCAACTCAGAATGGCTTGTTACATTATTCTAATTGAGTCTAATCGAACGGTTGATTGATTCAGTGATTTGTAAGCTCAAAATGGATTGATACGTGATTATAGCTGATTCTCATCGAACGGTTCATTGATTCGGTGATTTGTAAGCTCAGAATGACTTGTTACATGATTGTAGCTGATTCTGTGATTTGTAAGCTCAAAATTACTTGTTACACAATTGTATCTATTTATCATCGAATCGTTAACTGATTTAGAGATTTGTAAGCTCAGAATGGCTTTTTATGTGACTGTAGTTGATTCTCATCAAACGGTTGACCCATTCAATGATTTGTAAGCTTAGAATGGCTTGTTACGTGATTGTAGTTGATTTTCATCAAACGGTTGACTGATTCAGTGATTTGTAAGCTCATAATGGCTTGTTACATGATTGTAGCTAATTCTCATCTGACGGTTAATCGATTTCATGATTTGTAAGCTCAGAATAGCTTGTTACGTGATTGTAATGTATTCTCATAGAACGATTGATTGATTCAATGATTCGTAAACTCATAATGGCTTGTTACATGATTGTAGTTGATTCTTATCAAACAATTGATCGATTCAGTGATTTGAAAGCTTAGAATAGCTCGCTACATTAAATTATAGTTGATTCTAATTGAACGGTTGACTGATTCAATGATTTGTAAGCTCGGAATGGCTTGTTACATGATTTTAGTTGATTCTCACTAAATGGTTGACCGATTCGATGACTTTTAAGCTCAGAATGGCTCCTTACGTCTTTGTAGCATGACTTGTTACATGATTGTAGCTGATTCTCATCGAACGATTGACCGATTCAGTGATTTGTAAGCACAAAATAGCTTTATACATGATTGTAGCTGATTCTCATCAAACCGTTGACTGATTCAATGATTTTTAAGGATAAAACAACTTGTTACATGATTATAGCTAATTCTCATTGAATGGTTGACCAATTCAGTGATTTGTAAGCTCAAAATAGCTTGTTATGTGATTGTAGTTGATTCTCATTGAACGGTTGACCCATTCAGTGATTTGTAAGATTAGATTGGCTTGTTTCGTGATTCTAGCTGATTCTCATCGAACAATTGACCGATTTGATGATTTGTAAGCTCACAAGGGCTTGTTACATGAATTTAGCTGATTCTCATCAAACGGTTGACCGATTCAGTGATTTGTAACGTTAAAATTGCTCATTACATGATTGTAATTGATTCTCATCGAATAGTTGACTAATTCGGTGTTATATAAGCTTAGAATCATTTGTTACTTGATTGTAGCCGATTCTCATCAAACAATTGACCGATTTGGTGATTTGTAAGCTTAGAATGGCTTGTTACGTGATTGTAGTTGATTCTCATGGAACGGTTGACATATTCGGTGATTTGTAAGCTCAGAATGGCTTGTTATGTGATTGTAATTGATTCTCATTAAACAGTTGATTGATTCGATGATTTGTAAGCTTTGAATGGCTTGTTACGTGATTGTAGTTGATTCTCATCGAACAGTTGACCGATTCAGTGATTTGTAAGCTCATAATAGCTTGTTACATGATTGTAGCTGATTCTCATCGAACGATTGACTGATTCGGTGATTTGTAATCTCAGAATGGCTTTTTATGTGATTGTAGCTGATTCTCATCCAATGGTTGACTGATTTGGTGATTTGTAAGCTCAGAATGGCTTGTTACATGATTGTAAATAATTCTCATGAAGCGATTGATCAATTCGGTGATTTGTAAGCTCAAAATGGCTTGTTATGTGATTGTAATTGATTCTCATCAAACGATTGAGCGATTCGATGAATTGTAGGCTCAGAATGGCTTGTTACATGATTGTATCTTATTCTCATCAAATGATTGACTGATTCGGTGATTTGTAAGCTTAGAATTTCTTGTTACCTGATTGTAGCTAATTCTCATCGAACGGTTGACAGAGTCGGTGATTTGTAAACTCAAAATGGCTTGTTACATGATTGTAGCTGATTCTCATCAAATGGTTGACTGATTCAGTGATTTGTAAGCTTAGAATAGCTTGTTACATGATTGTAGCTGATTCTCATCAAATGGTTCATAGATTCAGTGAATTCTAAGCTCACATGGCTTGTTTTGTGATTGTAATTGATTTTCATCGAATGGTTGACCGATTCGGTGCTTTGTAAGCTTAGAATAGCTTCTTACCTGATTGTAGCTGATTCTCATTGAACAGTTGACCGATTCGATGATTTGTACGCTTAGAATGGCTTGTTACATGATTGTAGCTTATTCTCATCAAATGGTTGAGGGATTCGGTGATTTGTAAGCTCAGAATGGCTTGTTACATGCTTGTAGTTGATTCTCATCAAACAGTTGATCAATTTGGTGATTTGGAAGCTTAGAATGGCTTGTGACATGATTGTAATTGATTCCCATTGAACAGTTGACCGATTCGATGATTTGCAAGCTCAAAATAGCTTTTTACGTGATTGTACTTGATTCTCATCAAACGGTTGATCGATTCGATAGTTTTTAAGCTCAGAGTGGCTTGTTACATGATTATAGCTTATTTTTATCAAACGGTTGTCCGATTGATTTAGTGATTTGTAAGCTTTGAATGGTTTGTGACATGATTGTAGCTGATTCTCATCAAACGGTTGACAAATTCAATGATTTGTAAGCTCAAAATAACTTGTTAGGTGATTGTAGCTGATTCTAATGAAATGATTGACCGATTTGGTTATTTGTAAGCTCATAATAGCTTGTTACATGATTGTAGCTTATTCTCATCGAATGAACGATTGACCGATTCACTAATTTGTAGTCTAAAAATTACTTGTTACGTGAAATTATAGCTGATTCTCATCGGATGGTTGATCGAATTGGTGATTTGTAAGATCAAAATGGTCTGTTATATAATTTTAATTGATTCTCATCAAACGGTTGACCGATTCAGTGATTTGTAAACTCAGAATGGCTTGTTACGTGATTGTAGTTGATTATCATCGAACGGTTAACCGATTCGATGATTTGGAAGCTCAGAATGGCTTGTTACGTGGTTGTAGCTGATTCTCATTGAACGGTTGATCGATTCGATGATTTGTAAGCTCAGAATGGATTATTACATTATGGTGGCTGATACTGATCGAACGGTTGACCAATTCAGTGAATTGTACACTCAGAATGGCTTGTTATAGGATTGTAGCTGAATCTCAACAAACGATTGACCGATTGAGTGATTTCTAAGCTTAGAATGGCTTGTTACGTGATTGTAGTTGTTTGTCATCAAACGGTTGACAGATTCAATGATTTGTAAGCTCAAAATGACTTGTTACATGATTGTAGCTAATTCTCATCAAACAATTGACCGATTTGATGATTTGTAAGCTTAGAATGGCTTGTTACATGATTGTAGCTGATTCTCATCAAATGGTTGACAGATTCAGTGATTTGTAAGGTCAGAATGGCTTGTAACATGATTGTAGCTAATTCACACCAAACGGTTAACCGATTCAATGATTTGTAAGCTTAGAATGGCTTGTTACATTATTGTAGCTGATTCTCATCGAACAGTTGAAAGATTCGGTGATTTGTAAGTTCAGAATGGCTTGTTAGGTGATTGTAACTGATTCTCATCGAACGGTTGACCGATTCAATTATTTGTAAGATTAGAATGACTTGTTACATGATTGTAGGTGATTATCATCGAATGGTCGACCGATTCAGTGATTTGTATGCTATAGATGGCTTCTTACGTGATTATAGCTGATTCTCATCAAATAGTTCACCGATTTGGTGATTTGTAAGCTCAAAATGGCTTTATACATGATTGTAGCTGATTCTCATCGAACTGTTGACCAGCTCAATGATTGTTAAGCTTAGAGTGGCTGGTTACGTGATTGTAGCTGATTCTTATCGAACCATTGACCGATTCGGTGATTTGTAAGCTTTGAATGGCTTGTTACGTGACTTTAGCTGATTTCCATCAAATCATTGACTGATTCAGTGATTTGTAAGCTCAAAATGACTTGTTACATTATTGTAGCTGATTCTCATGAAATGGTTGACCGATTTAGTGATTTGTAAGTTCAGAATAGATTTTTACGTGATTGTAGCTGATTCTCATCGAATAGTTGACCAATTCAATGATTTGTAATCTTTGAATAGCTTGTTACATGAAATTATAGCTGATTCTCATTGAACGGTTGACTGAATTGGTGATTTATAAGCTCAAAATGGCCTGTTGTGTGATTGTAATCGATTCTCATCAAACAGTTGACCGATTCGGTGATTTGTAAATTCAGAATGGCTTGTTACATGATTATAGTTGATTCTCACTGAACGGTTTACTAATTTGATGATTTGGAAGCTCAGAGTGGCTTTTTACGTGATTGTAGCTGATTCTCACTGAATGGTTGACCGATTCGATGGATTGTAATCTCAGAATGGCTTGTGACGTCATTGTAGCTGATTCTTATTGAATGGTTGATCCTTTCAGTGATTTCTAATTTTAGCTGATTCTCATTGAACGGTAGATCCATTCGGTGATTTATAATTTTAGAATGGCCTATTATGTGAAATAATAGCTGATTCTAATCGAACAGTTAAGCGAATTGGTGATTTGTAAGCTCAAAATGGCCTGTTATGCAACTATAATTAATTCTCATGGAATGGTTGACCGATTCGTTGATTTGTAAAGTGAGAATGGCTTGTTACATAATTGTAGTTGACTCTCATCGAACGGTCTACCGAATCGGTGATTTGTAAGCTCAGAATATCTTGTTACGTGATTGTTGTTAATTCTCATTGAATGGTTGACCGATTCGGTGATTTGTTAGCTAAGAATGGCATGTTACGTTATTATAGCTGATTCTCATCAAACGGTTGACTAATCCGGTGATTTGTAAGCTCAGAATGACTTGTTACGTGATTATAGCTGATTCTCATCGAACAGTTGATCGATTCGGTGATTTGTAATTTTAGAAGGGCTTCTTATGCGAAATAATAGTCGATTCTCATCGAACGATTGACCGAATGGTAATTTATAAGCTCAGAATGGCTTGTTGTGTGAATGTAGCTGATTCCAATAGAACGGTTGACCAATTCAATGATTTGTAAGCTCAAAAAGTCTTGTGACATGATTGTAATTGATTCTCATCGAACGGTTGACCGATTCGATGATTTGTAAGCTCAGAATGGCTTGTTACCTCATTGTAGCTGATTATCATCAAATGGTTGACCGATTCGGTGATTTGTAAGCTCAGAATGGCTTGTTACATGATTGTAATTGATTCTCTTTGAATGGTTGATCGATTCGGTGAATTGTACGCTTAGAATGGCTTGTTTTATGATTCTAATTGATTTTGAATGAACGGTTGACCAATTCGGCCATTTGTAAGCTCAGAATGCCTTGTTACGTGATTGTAGCTAATTTTCATTGAACGGTTGACAAATTTAGTAATTTGTAAGCTCAGAATGGCTTGTTAGGTGACTGTAATTTATTCTCATATAACAGTTGACCGATTTGGTAATTTCTAAGCTCAAAATTGGCTTATTACATGTTTGTAGTTGATTCTCATCGATCGGTTGACCGATTCAATGATTTGTAAGCTTAGAATACCTTGTGACGTTATTTTCATTTATTCTCATCGAACGGTTGACTGATTCAGTGATTTGTAAGCTCAAAATGGCTTGTTACGTGATTGTAGCTGATTCTCATCGAACGATTGACCGGTTTGGTGATTTGTAAGTTTAGAATGGCTTGTTACGTGATTGTAGCTAATTGTCATCAAACGGTTGACCAATTCAGTGATTTGTAAGCTTAAAATGGCTTCTTGCATCATTTTAGCTAATTCTCATCGAAAGATTAATCGATTCGGTGACTTGTATGCTCAGAATACCTTGTTACGTGATTTTAATTGATTCTCATCAAATGGTTGACCGATTCTATAATTTGTCGGCTTAGAATGGCTTGTTACATGATTGTTATTGATTCTCATCGAACAGTTGACCAATTTAGTGATTTGTAAGCTCATAATAGCTTGTTACGTGATTGTAGCTCATTCTCATTGAACGGTTGACCGATTCGGTGATTTGTAAGATCAGAATGGCTTGTTACATTATTATAGCTGATTCTCATCGAACGATTGATTGATTTGTAAGCACAGAATGACTTGTTACGTGATTGTAGCTCATTCTCATCGAACATTTCACTGATTCAGTGATTTGTTAGCTCATAATAGCTTGTTACCTAGTTGTAATTGATTCTCATCGAACAGTTGATCGATTCGGTGATTTGTAAGCTCAGAATGGCTTGTTACTTGATTGTAGCTGATTCTCATTGAATAGTTGACCGATTCGATGATTTGTAAGCTCAGAATGGCTTGTTACATGATTGTAGCTGATTCTCATTGAACAGTTGACCAATTCAGTGATTTCTAAGCTCAGAATGATTTGTTACATGATTGTAGCTAATTCTCATTGAACGATTGACTGATTCAGTGATTTCTAAGCTCAAAATGGCTTGTTACATGATTGTAGCTGATTCTAATCAAATGGTTGACCGATTTGGTGATTTGTAAGCTTAGAATGGCTTGTTACGTGATTGTAGCTAATTCTCATCGAATGGTTGACATGTTCAGTGATTTGTAAGCTCAGAATGGCTTGTTACGTGATTGTAATTATTTCTCATCAAACGGTTAACCGGTTCATGATTTTTAAGCTCATAATGGCTTGTTACGAGATTGTAACTGATTCTAGTCAAACGGTTGACCGATTCTATGATTTGAATGCTCAAAATGGCTTGTTACGTGATTGCAGCTAATTCTCATCAAACGGTTGACCGATTTGGTGTTTTGTAAGCTCAGAATGGCTTGTTACATGATTGTAGCTAATTCTCATCGATCGGTTCACCGATTTCATGATATGTAATCTCAAAATTAGTTCTTACATGATTTTAGCTGATTCTCATCAAGCAGTTGACCAATTCCATGATTTTAGCTGATTCTCATTGAGCGGTTGAATGATTCAGTGATTTGTAAGCTCAGAATGGCTTGTTATGTGATTTTAGCTGATTCTCATCAAGCGGTTGACCAATTCCATGATTTGTAAGCTTGGAATGCCTTGTTGCGTGATTGTAGCTAATTCTCATTGAATGGTTGGCCGATTCGATGATTTGTAGGCTCAAAATGGCTTCTTACGTGATTGTAGCTGATTCTCATCGAATGGTTGACCGATTTGATGATTTCTAAGCTTAGAATGGCTTGTTGCATCATTTTAGCTGATTCTCATCAAAAGATTAATCGAACGATTGACCGATTTGGTGATTTGTAAGCTTAGAATAGCTTGTTATGTGATTATAATTGATTATCATCGAACAGTTGACCGATTTAGTGATTTCTAAGCTCAGAATGGCTTCTTACATGATTGTAGCTTATTCTCATTGAACGGTTGACCGATTCACTGATTTATAAGCTAAGAATAGCTTGTTACATGAGTGTAGTTGATTCTCATCCAACGGTTGACCGAGTCAGTGATTGTAAGCTTATAATGGATTGTTACGTGATTGTAGCTGATTCTCAATGAATGGTTGATAGATTCAATAATTTTTAAGCTCAGAATGGCTTGTTACATGATTGTAATTGATTCTCATCGAATGGTTGACCGATTCAATGATTTATAGGCTTAGAATGGCTTATTACGTGATTGTAGCTGATTCTCATTGAACGGTTGACCGATGCGGTGATTTGTAAGCTCAGAATGGCTTGTTACGTTATTGTATTTGTAAGCTCATAATGGCTTGTTACGTGATTGTAATTGATTTTTATCGAACGGTTGACCGATTCGGTGATTTGTAAGCTCAAAATCACTTGTTACATGATTGTAGCTGATTCTCATCGAATGGTTGACCGATTCAGTGATTTGTAAGCTCAGAATGGCTAGTTACGTGATTGTAGCTGATTCTCATCGAACGGTTGACCAATTCAGTGATTTGTAAGCTCAAAATGGTTTGTTCCGTGATTGTAGCTGATTCTCAATGAATGATTGACCGATTCGGTGATATGTAAGCTCAGAATGGCTTGTTACGTGATTGTAGCTAATTTTCATTGAATGGTTGACCGATTCGATGATTTGTAAGCTTAGAATGGCTTGTTACATGATTGTAGCTTATTATCATCAAATGGTTGAGCAATTAGGCGATATGTAAGCTCAAAATCACTTGTTACGTGATTGTAATTGATTCTCACTTAATCATTGACTGATTCGGTGATTTCTAAGTTCATAATGGCTTGGTACGAGATTGTAATTGATTCTCATTAAACGGTTGACTGATTTCATGATTTGTAAGCTCAGAATGGCTTGTTATCAAAATGGATTATTATGTGATTGTAGCTGATTCTCAGGGAATGGTTGACCGATTTGGTGATTTGTAAGCTCATAATCTCTTGTTATGTGATTGTAGCTAATTTTCATCGAATGGTTGACCGATTCGATGATTTGTAAGCTCAGAATGGCTTGTTACATGATTGTAGCATATTCTCATCGAATGGTTGACTGATTTGGTGATTTGTAAGCTCATAATGGTTTGTTACTTGATTGTAGCTAATTCTCATGGAACTGTTGACAGATTTGGTGATTTGTAATCTCAGAATGACTTGTTACGTAATTGTAGGAGATTGTCATCAAACAATTTACCGATTTTGTGATTTTTAAACTCAAAATGGCTTTTCACGTGATTGTAAATGATTCTCATCCAATGGTTGACCGATTTGATGATTTGTAAGCTTAGAATGGCTTCTTACCTAATCGTAGCTGATTCTCATCGAATGGTTCTCTGAGTCAGTGATTTGTAAGCTCAGAATGTATTGTTACGTGATTGTAACTAATTCTCATCGGACGATTGAATGATTCGGTGGTTTGTAAGCTTAGAATGGCTTATTACGTGATTGTAGCTGATTCTGATCAAGTGGTTGACTGAGTTGGTGATTTCTAAGCTCATAATGGCTTGTTATGTGATTGTAAGTGATTCTCATCGAACCCTTGATTGTTTCAATCATTTCTAAGCCCATAAAGGCTTCTTACATGATTGTAATTTATTTTCATCAAACGGTTGACTGATTTGGTGATTTGTATGCTCAGAATGGCTTGTTATTGGGTTGTAGCTGACTCTCATAGAACAGTTGATTGATTTGATGATTTGTAAGCACAGAATGACCTTTTACATGATTGTAGTTGATTCTCATCAAACGGTTGACACATTCAGGGATTTATAAGCTCGAAATGGCTTGTTACATTATTTTAATTGATTCTCATTCAACGGTTGACCGATTCAGTGATTTGTAAGCATAGAATGGCTTGTTACGTGATTGTAGCTAATTCTCATCGAATGGTTGATCGATTCAGTGATTTGTAAACTCAGAATGGCTTTTTAGGTGATTGTAGCTAATTCTAATCAAACGGTTTACCAATTCTATGATTTCTAAGCTCAAAATGGCTTGTTACAGGATTGTAGCTGATTCTCGTCAAACGTTTGACCGATTCGGTGATTTTTAAGCTCAAAATGGCTTGTTACATGATTGTAGCTAATTCTTATCGAACGGTTGACCGATTCAGTGATTTATAATCTCAAAATGGCTTGTTACGTGATTGTAATTGATTCTCATTGATTGATTGACCGATTCAGTGATTTGTAAGCTTAGAATGGCTTGTTACATGATTATAGCTAATTCTCATCGAACGGAAGACTGATTTTGTGATTTATAAGCTCAAAAAGGCTTGTTACGTGATTCTAGCTGAGTCTCATCGAACGGTTAACTGATTCGATGATTTGTGATCTGAGAATGGCTTGTTACGTGATTGTGGCTGATTCTCATTGAACGGTTGACCGATTCAGTGATTTGTAAGTTCAGAATAGCTTATTACATCATTGTAATTAATTCTAATCGAACGGTTGACTGATTTGGTGATTTGTAAGCTCAAAATTGCTTGTTATGTGATTCTAATTGATTCACATCGAATGGTTGACGATTCTCATCAAATGGTTGACCGATTTAGTGATTTGTAAGCTTAGAATGGCTTGTTACATGATTGTAGCTAATTGTCATCGAACGGTTGACATATTCAATGATTTGTATGCTCAGAATAACTTGTTACATGATTGTAGCTTATTCTCATTGAACGGTTGATCGATTCGATGAATTGTAAGCTTAGACTGGCTTCTTACGCGGTTGTAGCTGATTATCATTGAATTGTTGATCGATTCGATGATTTGTAAGCTCAAAATGGCTTGTTACATGACTATAGCTGATTCTCATCGAACAGTTGACCAATTCAGTTATTTGTAAGCACAGAATGGCTTGTTACATGATTGTAATTGATTTTCATCAAACAATTGATCAATTCGGTGATTTGTAAGCTCAGAATAGCTTGTTAGGTGATTGTAGCTGATTCTCATCGAACAGTTGACCGATTAGATGAAACTCATTGAACAACTGACCGAGTCAGTGATTTGCAAGCTCAAAATGGCTTGTTACATGATTGTAATTAATTCTCATCGAACGGTTGACCGATTCGGTCATTTGTAAGCTCAGAATGTCTTGTTACATGATTGTAGCTAATTCTCATTCAACGGTTGACCGATTCAGTGATTTGTAAGCTCAAAATGGCTTGTTACATGATTGTAGCTGATTATCATTGAATGGTTCACTGATTCAATGATTTTTAAGGTCAAAATGGCTTGTTGCATGATTGTAGCTAATGCTCATCAAACGCTTAACCGATTCGGTGATTTGTAAGCTCAAAATGGCTTGTTGCATGAGTGTAGCTAATTCGCATCGAAAGACTGACCAATTCGCTGATTTGTATGCTCATAATGGCTTGTTACATGATTGTCATTGATTCTCATCGAACAGTTGACCAATTCGGTGATTTGTCAGCTTAGAATGGCTTGTTACATGATTATAGCTGATTCTCATCGAACAATTGACCAATTTGCTGATTTGTAAGCTTAGAATGGCTTGTTATGTGATTGTAGCTGATTCTCATCGAACAATAGACCAATTCGAGGATTTGTAAGCTCAAAATGCCTTGTTATGTGATTGTAATTGATTCTCATGGAACGGTTGACCTATTCAATGATTTGTAAGCTCAGAATGGCTTGTTACATGATTGTAATTGATTCTCATCAAAGGGTTCACTGATTTGGTGATTTGTAAGCTTAGAATGGCTTGTTACGTGATTGTAGCTAATTCCGACTGAACAGTTGACCGATTTAGTTATTTGTAAACTCAGAACGGCTTGTTCTATGATTGTAGCTGATTCTCATCGAATGGTTGACCGATTTGGTAATTTGTAAGCTTAGAATGGCCTGTTACATGATTGTAGCTGATTCTCATCGAACAGTTAACAGATTCAGTGATTTGTAAGCTTAGAATGGTTTTTTATGTAATTGTAGCTGATTCTCATCGAACGGTTGACCGATTCAGTGATTTGTAAGCTCATAATGTGTTGTTACATGATTGTAGCTGATTCTCATCAAACAGTTGACCGACTTAGTGACTTGTAAGCTGAGAATGGCTTGTTACATGATTCTAGCTGATTCTCATTGAACAGTTGACCGATTTGGGGATTTGTAAGCTCAGAATAGGTTGTTACGTGATTGTAGCTGATTCTCATCGAACGGTTGACCAATTTGATGATTTGTAAGCTTAGAATGGCTTATTACATGATTGTAGCTGATTCTCATCAAACTATTGACCGATTGAGTGATTCGTAAGCTTAGAATGGCTTGTTACATGATTGTAGTTGATTCTTATCTAATGGTTGACTGATTCAGTGATTTTTAAGCTCAGAATGGCTTGTTACATGATTGTAGCTGATTCTCATTGAAAGGTTGACTGATTCGATGATTTCTAAGCTCAGAATGGCTTGTTACGCCCGAAGCATTAGACCAAGAATCACCAATCCCAGTCCCCCAACCACTATAGTAGCGGTAGGGGTGGCCCTACCCCTACTAAGATAGTTGGATAGTTGGGTTTGGTCCAATTGGCGCACGTAATTGTAGCTGATTCTCATCGAACGCTTGATCGATTTGGTGATTTGTAAGCTTAGAATGACTTGTTACGTGATTGTAGCTCATTCTCATCAAACGGTTGACCAATTTGATGATTTGTAAGCTCAAAATGGCTTGTTACATGATTGTAGCTGATTCTCATCGAACAGTTGACCGAATGGATGATTTGTAAGCTCATAATAGCTTCTTAGGTGATTGTAGCTGATTTTCATTGAACGGTTGACCAATTCGGTGATTTGTAATCGCATAATGACTTACATTATTATAATTGATTCTCATCAAACGGTTGACTGATTTGGTCATTTGTAAGCTCAGAATGGCTTGTTATGTGAAATTGTAGTTGATTCTCATCGAACGGTTGACCCATTCAATGATTTGTAAGATTATTCTCATTGAACGGTTGAGCGATTCGGTGATTTGTAAACTCAGAATGGGTTGTTACATGTTTGTGGCTGATTTTCATAGAATGGTTGACTGATTTAGTGATTTATAAGATCAAAATGGCTTGTTACATGGTTGTAGCTAATTCTAATCAAATAGTTGACTGATTTGGTGATTTGTAAGCTTAGAATGGCTTGTTACCTAATTGTAATTGATTATCATCAAACGGTTGAGCTATTCGGTGATTTGGAAGCTCATAATGGCTTATTACAGGATTGTAGCTGATTCTCTATGAAGGGTTGACCGATTCAGTGATTTTTAAGCTTAGAATGCCTTTTTACATGATTGTAGCTGATTCTCATCAAACGGTTGACCAATTCAATGATTTGTAAGCTCAAAATGGCTTGTTACATGATTGTAGCTAATTCTCATCAAATAGTTGACAAATTCGATGATTTGTAAGCCCAAAATGGCTTGTTACATGATTGTAGTTGATTCTCATTGAACGATTGACAAATTCAGTGATTTGTATGCTGAGAATGGCTTGTTATGTGATTTTAATTGATTCTCATTGAATGATATACCTATTTGGTCATTTGTAAACTCACTATGGCTTTTTACATGAAATGGTAGCTGATTCTAATCTAATAGTTGACCGATTCAGTGATTTGTAAGCTCAGAATAGCTTGTGACATGATTGTTGTTGACTTGGTGGTTAGCACCTCCTTGGAGATTGGTGACATGGCTTAACCATCTCCCATGGATCAGGTTAAATCTGACATTTGTATCGGGCATTGATAGTTCGAGCTTTTGGTGCAACGATAAATGATTCCAACAATTTTATCTTATTCTCATCAAACGGTTGACCAATTCGATGATTTGTAAGCTCAGAATGGGTTGTCACGTGATTGTAGCTGATTCTCATCGAATGGTTGACCGATTCAGTGATTAGTAAGCACAGAATGTCTTGTTACATGATTGTAGCTAATTCTTGCCAAACGGTTGACCAATTCAATGACTTGAAACTCAGAATGGCTTGTCACATGATTGTAGCTAATTTTCATCGAATGATTGATTGATTCGATGATTTATTCTCATCAAACGGTTCACCGATTCAGTGATTTGTAAGTTCAAAATGGCTTGTTACGTGATTGTAATTGATTCTAATCAAATGGTTGACCGATTTGGTTAGTTGTAAGCTCAGAATGGCTTGTTATGTGATTGTAGCTGATTCTCATCGAACAGTTGACCGATTCAGTGTTCTGTAAACTCAAAATAGCTTGTTACGTGATCGTAGCTAATTTTCATCGAACGATTGATTGATTCGATGATTTGGAAGCTCAAAATGGCTTGTTACATGATTGTAGCTTATTCTCTTTGAATGGTTCACCAACTTGGTGATTTGTAAGCTAAGAATGGCTTGTTACATAATTGTAGCTTATTCTCTTTGAATGGTTCTCCAACTTGGTGATTTGTAAGCTCAGAATCGCTTGTTACATGATTATAATTTATTCTCATCGAATGGTTAACCGTTTCAGTGATTTGTAAGCTCAGAATGGATTGTTAAATGAAATTATAGCTGATTCTAATCAAACGGTTGACCGATTCGGTGATTTGTAAGCTCAAAATAGCTTGTGACGTGATTGTAGCTGATTCTCATCGAACAATTAACCGATTGGATGATTTGTAAGCTCATAATGGCTTGTCATGTGGTTGTAGCTAATTCTCATCGAATGGTTGACCGATTGGGTGACTTGTAAGCTCGAAATGGATTGTTACGTGATTGTAGCCGATTCTCATCCAATGGTTGATCGATTATAGCTTATTCTCATTGAACGGTTGACTGATTCGATGATTTGTAAGCTTAGAATGGCTTGTTACATGATTGTAGTTGATTCTCATCGAACGGTTGACTGATTCAGTGAGTTGTAAGCTTAGAATGGCTTGTTATGTGATTGCAACTAATTCTCATCAAATGGTTGACCGATTCGGTGATTTGTAAGCTCAGAATGGCTTGTTACGTGATTGTAGCTTATTCTCATCGAACGGTTGACCAATTTTGAGATTTGTAAGCTCAAAATGGCTTGTTAGGTGATTACAAATGATTCTCATTGAACGGTTGACCGATTTAGTGATTTCTAAGCTTAAAAATAGCTTGTTACATAATCATAGCTGAGTCACATAGAACGGTTGACCAATTCAGTGATTTGTAAGCTCAGAATTCATTGTTACGTGATTGTAGCTGATTCACATCGAACGATTAATTGATTCGGTGATTTGTAAGCTCAAAATGGCTTGTTACATGATTGTAGCTAATTCTCATCGAATGGTTGACCAATTCTGAGATTTGTAAGCTCAGAATGGCTTGTTACGTGATTGTAGCTGATTCTTATCAAACAGTTGATCGATTAGGGGATTTATAAGCTCAGAATGGCTTGTTATGTGATTGTATTTCATTATCATTGAACGGTTGACCCATTTGATAATTTGTTAGCTCAGAATAGCTTGTTACATGATTCTAGCTAATTGTCATTGAATAATTAATCGATTCGGTGATTTGTAAGCTTAGAATGGCTTGTTAAGTGATTATAATTGATTCTCATCGAATGGTTGACTGATTCGGTGATTTGTAAGGTCCAAATGGCCTATTACGTAATTGTAATTGATTCTCATCAAATGGTTGACTGATTCATCGATTTGTAAACTCAGAATGCCTTGATACGTGATTGTAGCTGATGCTCATCAAACACCGATTCGGTGATCTGTAAGCTCAGAATGGCTTGTTGCATGATTGTGGCTAATGCTCATTGAACGGTTGACTGATTCGGTGATTTGTAAAATTAGAATGGCTTCTTACATGATTGTAATTCATTCTCATCGAACGGTTGATCGACTCGGTAATTTGTAAGCTAAAAATGACTTGTTATGTGATTGTAATTTATTCTAATCGAATGGTTGACCGATTCGGTGATTTCTGAGCTCAAAATGGCTTGTTACATGACTGTAATTGATTCTCATCGAACCGTTGACCAATTTGGTGATTTGTAAGCTCAAAATGGCTTGTTACATGATTGTAGTTGATTCTCACTAAACAGTTGACCGATTCAATGATTTGTAAGGTTAGAATGGCTTGTTACATGATTGTAGTTGATTCTCATCGAACAGTTGACCGATTCGGTGATTTGTAAGCTCAGAATGCCTTGTTACATGATTGTAGCTAATTCTCATTGCATGGTTGACCGATTCGGTGATTTGTAAGCTTAGAATGGCTTGTTACATGATTGTATTTTATTCTAATCGAACAGTTAACCAATTCAATGATTTGCAAGCTCAGAATGGCTTGTTACGTGATTGTAATTTATTCTCATCGAATAGTTGACCAATTCGATGATTTGTAAGCTCAGAATGGCTTGTTACATGTTTGTAGTTGATTCTCATGGAATGGTTGACCGTTTTGGTGATTTGTAAGCTTAGAATGGCTTGTTACGTGATTGTAGCTGATTCTCATCGAATGGTTGACTGATTTGATGATTTGTCAGCTAAGAATGGCTTGTTATGTGATTGTAATTGATTCTAATCAAACGGTTAATCGATTCGGTGATTTGTAAGCTCAGAATGGCTTGGTACGTAATTGTAACTGATTCTCATCGAACGGTTGACCAATTTGGTGAATTGTAAATTTAGAATGGCTTGTAAAGTGATTGTAGCTGATTCTCAGCGAATAGTTGACGGATTCGATGATTTGTAAGGTTAGAATGGCTTGTTACATGATTACAGCTGATTCTCATCGAACGGTTGATTGATTCAGTGAGTTGTAAGCTTAGAATGGCTTGTTATGTGATTGCAGCTAATTCTCATCGAATGGTTGACCGATTCGGTGATTTGTAAGCTCAGAATGGCTTGTTACATGATTGTAGCTTATTCTCATCAAATGATTGACTGATTCTAAGATTTGTAAGCTTAGAATGGCTTGTTATGTGATTGCAGCTAATTCTCATTGAATGCTTGATCGATTCGGTGAGTTGTAAGCTCAGAATGGCTTATTATATGATTGTAGCTTATTCTCATCGAACGGTTGACCGATTCTGAGATTTGTAACCTCAGAATGGCTTGTTACATGATTATGTCTGATTCTCAATGAACGGTTAACAAATTCGATGATTTGTAAGCTCAAAATGGCTTGTTACGTGATTATAGTTAATTCTCATTGAACTACTGACTGACTTGGTAATTTGTAAGCTCAGAATGGCTTGTTACTTCATTGTAGCTGATTTTCATCAAAAGGTTGACCGAGTTGGTGATTTGTAAGCTCAGAATGGCTTATTACATGATTGTAGTTGATTCTCATCGAACGGTTGACCGATTTGGTGATTTATAAACTTAGAATGGCTTGTTATGTGATTGTAGGTGATTTTCATCAAACAGTTGACAAATTTGGTGATTTGTAATCTTAGAATGACTTGTTATGTGATTGTAGGAGAGTGTCATTGAACAGTTGACTGATTCTAGCTGATTGTGGGAGATTCTCATTAACGATTGACTGATCTGGTGATTTGTAAACTCAGAATGGCTTGTTACATGATTGTAGCCGATTCTCATCAAAAAGTTGACGAATTGGGTGAATTGTAAGCTTAGAATGGCTTCTTACGTGATTGTAGCTGATTATCATCGAACTGTTGACCGATTCAGTGATTTGTAAGCTTAGAATGGCTTGTTACATGACTATAGTTGATTCTCATCGAATAGTTGACCGATTCAGTGATTTGTAAGCACAGAATGGCTTGTTACATGATTTTAATTGATTCTCATCAAACGGTTGATCAGTTCGGTGATTTGTAAGCTCATAATGGCTTGTTAGGTGATTGTTGCTGATTCTCATCGAACAGTTGACCAATTGGATGATACTCATTGAATGGTTGACCGAATTGGTGATTTGTAACCTCAAAATGGCTTGTTACATGATTGTAATTGATTCTCATCAAACCCTTAACCGATTCGGTCATTTGTAAGCTCAGAATGGCTTGTTATGTGATTGTAGCTGATTCTCATCAAACAATTAACCAATTTAGTGATTTGTAAGGTCAAAACGGCTTGTTACATGATTGTAGTTGATTCTCATCGAATGGTTGACAGATTTAGTGATTTGTAAGGTCATAATGGCTTGTTGCATGATTGTAACTGATGCTCATCAAACGCTTAACCGATTCACTGATTTGTATGCTCATAATGGCTTGTTATATGATTGTCATTGATTCTCATTGAACAATTGACCAATTCGGTAATTTGTCAGCGTAGAATGGCTTGTTACGTGATTATAGATGATTCTCATCAAACGGTTGACCAATTTGGTGATTTGTATGCTTAGAATGGCTTGTTCTATGATTGTAGAATATTCTCATCGAACAGTTGACCAATTCAGGGATTTGTAAGCTCAAAATGCCTTGTTACGTGATTTTAACTAATTGTCATGGAACGGTTGAACCATTCAGTGATTTGTAAGCTCAGAATGGCTTGTTACATGATTGTAATTGATTCTCATCGAAGGGTTCACTGATTCGGTGATTTGTAAGCTTAGAATGGCTTGTTACGTGATTGTAGGTGATTCCCACCGAATGGTTGACCGATTCAGTTATTTGTAAACTCAGAACGGCTTGTTATGTGATTGTAGCTGATTCTCATCGAATAGTTGACCAATTTGGTAATTTGTAAGCTCAAAATGGCCTGTTATGTGATTGTAGCTGATTCTCATCGAACAGTTGACCGATTCGATGATTTGTAAGCCTAGAATAGCTCTTTATGTAATTGTAGCTGATTCTCATCAAATGATTGACCGATTCAGTGAATTGTAAGCTCATAATGTGTTATTACATGATTGTAGTTGATTCTCATCGAACAGTTGACCGACTCAGTGATTTGTAAACTGAGAATGGCTTGTTACGTGATTCTAGTTGATTCTCATCGAACGGTTGACTGATTCAAGGATTTGTAAGCTTAGAATAGCTTGTTAGGTGATTGTAGCTGATTCTCATCGAATGGTTGACCGATTTGATGATTTGTTAGCAAAAAATGGCTTATTATGTGATTGTAGTTGATTCTCATCGAATTGTTTACCGATTCAGTGATTTGGAAGCTCAGAATGGCTTGTTACGTGATTGTAGTTGATTCTCATCTAATGGTTGACCGATTCAATGATTTTCAAACTCAGAATGGCTTGTTACGTGATTGTAGCTGATTCTTATTGAATGGTTGACCGATTCGATGATTTGTAAGCTCAGAATGGCTTGTTACGCCCAAAGCATCGGACCAAGAATCACCAATCCCAGTCCCCCCACCATTATAGTAGCGGTAGGGGTGGCCCTACCCTTACTAAGATAGTTGGATAGTTGGGTTTAGTCCTATTGGCACACGTAATTGTAGCTGCTTCTCATTGAACGCTTGACCGATTTGGTGATTTGTAAGCTTAGAATGACTTGTTACATGATTGTAGCTTATTCTCATCAAATTGTTGACCAATTCAATGATTTGTAAGCTAAGAATGGCTTGTTACGTGATTCTAGCTAATTCTCATCGAACGATTGACCGATTAGATGATTTGTAAGCTCAGAATAGATTCTTACGTGATTGTAGCTGATTCTCATTGAACGGTTGACCAATTCAGTGATTTGTAATCGCATAATGACTTACGTTATTATAATTGATTCTCATCAAACGGTTAACAGATTTGCTCATTTGTAAGCTCAAAATGGATTGATACGTTAAATTGTAGTTGATTCTCATCGAACGGTTAACCCATTCAATGATTTGTAAGCTGTTTCTCGTTGAATGGTTGAGCGATTCAGTGATTTGTAAGCTTAGAATGGGTTGTTACATGTTTCTGGCTGATTTTCATCGAACGGTTCACTGATTCAGTGATTTATAAGATCATAATGGCTTGTTATGTGATTGTAGCTGATTCTAATTGAACAGTTGACCGATTTGGTGTATTGTAAGCTCAGAATGGCTTGTTACCTTATTGTAATAAATTATCATCAAACGGTTGAGCTATTCGGTGATTTGTAAGCTCATAATGGCTTGTTACGGGATTGTAGTTGATTCTCAATGAAGGGTTGACCGATTCAGTGATTCTTAAGCTCAGAATGCCTTCTTATGTGATTGTAGTTGATTCTCATCAAACAGTTGACCAATTCGGTGATTTGTAAGCTTAGAATGGCTTGTTACATGATTATAGCTAATTCTCATCAAACGATTCACCAATTCGATGATTTGTAAGCCCAGAATGGCTTGTTACATGATTGTAGTTGATTCTCATTGAATGGTTGACAAATTCGGTGATTTGTATGCTCAAAATGGCTTGTTACGTGATTTTAATTGATTCTCATTGAATGATATACCTATTCGGTGATTTGTACGCTCACTATGGCTTTTTACATGAAATTGTAGCTGATCCTAATCGAACAGTTGACCGATTCGGTGATTTGTAAGCTTAGAATGGCTTGTGACGTGATTGTATCTTATTCTCATTGAACGGTTGATCGATTCAATGATTTGTAAGCTGAGAATGGGTTGTCACGTGATTGTAGCTGATTCTCGTCAAACGGTTGACCGATTCGGTGATTTGTAAGCACAGAATGTCTTGTTACATGATTGTAGCTGATTCTCACTGAACGGTTGACCGATTCAATGATTTAAAACTTAGAATGGCTTGTTGCATGATTGTAGCTAATTCTCATCAAACGATTGATTGATTAGGTGATTTGAAAGCTCAAAATAGCTTGTTACCTAATTGTAATTGATTCTCATCAAACGGTTCACCGATTCAGTGATTTGTAAGCTCAAAATGGCTTGTTACGTGATTGTAATTGATTCTGATCAAATAGTTGACCAGTTTGGTGATTTGTAAGCTCAGAATGGCTTGTTATGGGATTGTAGTTGATTCTCATCAAATAGTTGACCGATTCAGTGTTTTGTAAACTCAAAATGGCTTATTACGTGATCGTAGCTAATTCTCATCGAATGGTTGATTGATTCGATGACTCAAAAGCTCAGAATGGCTTGCTACATGATTGTAATTTATTCTCTTTGAATGGTTCACCAACTTGGTGATTTGTAAGGTTAGAATGGCTTGTTACATGATTGTAATTTATTCTCATAGAATGGTTTACCCTTTCAGTCATTTGTAAGCTTAGAATAGCTTGTTCAATGAAATTGTAGCTGATTCTAATCAAACGGTTGACCGATTCGGTGATTTGTAAGCTCAAAATGGCTTGTGACGTGATTGTAGCTGATTCACATCGAACGGTTAATCGATTGGATGATTTGTAAGCTCAAAATGGCTTGACATGTGGTTGTAGCTGATTCTCATCGAACGGTTGACCGATTGGGTGATTTGTAAGCTCAGAATGGCTTGTTACGTGATTGTAATCGATTCTCATCCAACGGTTGATCGATTCAGTGATTTGTAAACTTAGAATGGCTTGTTACGTGATTGTAGTTGATTCTCAGTGAACGGTTGATCGATTCGATGATTTGTAAGCTCAGAATGACTTGTTACGTGAATGTAGCTGATTCTCATCATACGGTTGAATGAGTTGATGATTTGTAACATCAGAATGGCTTGTTACATGATTTAGCTTATTCTCATCGAACGGTTGATTGATTTAGTAATTTCTAAGCTCAGAATGGCATGTTACATGATTGTAGCTGATTCTCATCGAACGGTTGACTGATTCGGTGATTTGTAAGCTTAGAATGGCTTGTTATGTGATTGCAACTGATTCTCATCGAATGGTTGACCGATTTGGTGATTTGTAAGCTTCAAAATAGCTTGTTACATGATCGTAGCTAATTCACATAGAATGGTTGATCGATTCAGTGATTTGTAAGCTCAGAATTAGTTGTTACGTGACTGTAGCTGATTCACATTGAATGGTTGATTGATTAAGTGATTTGTAAGCTCATAATGGCTTGTTACATGATTGTAGCTAATTCTCATTGAACGATTGACCTATTTTTAAATTTTTAAGCTCAGAATGGCTTGTTACGTGATTTTAGCTGATTCTTATGAAACGGTTGAACGATTAGGTGATTTATAAGCTTAGAATGGCTTGTTAGATGATTGTATTTCATTATCATTGAATAGTTGACCCATTCGGTAATTTGTAAGATTAGAATGGCTTGTTACATGATTCAAGCTAATTGTCATTGAACGGTTGATCAATTCGATGATTTGTAAGCTCAGAATGGCTTGTTAATTGATTGTAATTGATTCTCATCGAATGGTTGACTGATTTGGTGATTTGTAAGGTCCAAATGGCCTGTTACTTGATTGTAATTGATTCTCATTGAACGTTTGACTGATTCATTGATTTGTAAACTCAAAATGCCTTGATACGTGATTGTAGCTGATGCTCATCAAACACTTAACTGATTCGGTGATTTGTAAGCTCAGATTGGCTTGTTGCATGATTATAGCTAATTCTCATCGAATGGTTGACTGATTCAGTCATTTGTAAGATTAGAATGGCTTGTTACATGATTGTAATTGATTCTCATCAAACGGTTGACCGATTTGGTAATTTGTAAGCTAAAAATGACTTGTTATGTGATTGTAATTGATTCTCATCGAATGGTTGACCGATTCAGTGATTTTTGAGCTCAAAATGGCTTGTTACATGATTGTAATTGATTCTCATCGAACGGTTGACCGATTCAGTGATTTGTAACGTCAGAATAGCTTTTTACATGATCGTAGCTTATTCTCATCAAACGGTTCACCGATTTAGTGATTTGTAAGCTCAGAATGGCTTGTAACATGAAATTGTAATTGATTCTCATCGAACAGTTGACTGATTCAGTGATTTGTAACCTCAGAATGGGTTGTTACATGATTATATCTGATTCTCATCGAACAGCTGACCAATTGGGTGATTTGTAAGCTCAGAATGGCTTGTTATGTGATTGTAGTTGATTTTCACCAAACGGTTGACCGATTTAGTGATTTGTAAGCTGAGAATGGTATGTTATCTGATTGTAGTTGATTCTCATCAAATGATTGACCAATTTAGGGATATGTAAGCTTAGAATGGCTTGATACGGGATTGTAGCTGATTCTTAATGAATGGTTGACCGATTCAGTGATTTTTAAGCTTAGAATGGCTTGTTACGTGATTGTAGCTGATTCTCATCAAACGGTTGACCAATTCGGTAATTTGTAACCTCAAAATGGCCTGTTACGTGATTGTAGCTGATTCTCATTGAATGATTGACTGATTCGGTGATTTGTAACCTCAAAATGGCTTGTTACGTGAGTGTAGCTGATTCTCATCGAATAGTTCATTAATTCTATGATTTGTAAGCTTAGAATATCTTGTTACATAATTTTAGCTGATTCTCATCGAACGGATGACCGATTTGATGATTTGTAAGCTCAAAATGGCTTGTTAAGTGCTTGTAGTTGATTCTCATCGAACGGTTGAACAATTCGATGACTTGTAAGCTCAGAATGGCTTGTTATGTGATTGTAGCTCATTCTCATTGAATAGTTGACCAATTTAGTGACTTGTAAGTTCAGAAAGGCTTATTACATGATTGTAATTGATTCTCATTGAACAGTTGACCGATTCGGTGATTTGTAAGCTCAAAATGGCTTGTTACATGATTGTAGCTCATTCTCACCAAACGATTGACCGATTCGATGATTTGTAAGGTCAGGATGGTTTGTTACATGATTGTAGTTGATTCTCATCGAACAGTTGACTGATTTAGTGATTTGTAAGCTCAAAATGCCTTGTTACGTGATTATAGTTGATTCTCATCAAATGGTTGACCGATTCGGTGATTTGTAACCTCAAAATGGCTTGTTACATGATTGTATTTCATTTTAATCAAACAGTTAACCGATTCAGTGATTTGTAAGCTCAGAATGGCTTATTACGTGATTGCAATTTATCCTCATCGAATGGTTGACCAATTCAGTGATTTGTAAGCTCAGAATAGCTTGTTACATGTTTGTAGTTGATTCTCATGGAACGGTTGACCATTTGAGTGATTTGTAAGCTCATAATGGCTTGTTATGTGATTCTAGCTGATTCTCATCGAACGGTTGACTGATTTGGTGATTTGTAAGCTTAGAATGGCTTGTTACGTGATTCTAATTGATTCTAATCAAACAGTTAATTGATTAAGTGATTTGTAAGCTCAAAATGGCTTGGTACATAATTGTAGCTGATTCTCATCGAACGGTTGACTGATTCAGTGATTTGTAAATTCAGAATGGCTTGTAAAGTGATTGTAGCTGATTCTCAGTGAATGGTTCACGGATTCGATGATTTGTAAGGTTAGAATGGCTTGTTACATGATTATAGCTGATTATCATCAAACAGTTGATTGATTTGATGATTTGTAAGCTCAGAATGGCTTCTTATGTGATTGTGTTTGATTCTCAATGAACAGTTAACAAATTCAGTGATTTGTAAGCTCAGAATGGCTTGTTATGTGATTGTAGTTGATTCTCATTGAACTGTTGACTGACTCGACAATTTGTAAGCTCAGAATGGCTTGTTATATCATTGTAGTTGATTCTCATCAAACGGTTGACCAATTTAGTTATTTGTAAGCTCATAATGGCTTGTTACATGATTCTAGCTAATTCTCATTGAATGGTTCACCGATTTGGTGATTTGTAAACTTAGAATGGCTTGTTATGTGATTGTAGTTGATTCTCATCAAAGAGTTGACAAATTTGGTCATTTGTAATCTTAGAATGACTTGTTACGTGATTGTAGGAGATTGTCATCGAACGGTTGACTAATTTTAGCTGATTGTAATTGATTCTCATCCAACGGTTGATCGATTTGATGATTTGTAAGCTCAGAATGGCTTCTTACCTGATTGTAGTTAATTCTCATCGAACGGTTCTCTGAGTCAGTGATTTGTAAGCTCAGAATGTATTGTTACTTGATTGTAGCTAATTCTCATCAAACGGTTGAATGATTTGGTGATTTGTAAGCTTAGAATGGCTTGTTACATGATTGTAGCTGATTCTGATCAAATGGTTGACTGAGTCAGTGATTTCTAAGCTCAAAATGGCTTGTTACGTGATTGTAATTGATTCTCATCAAACCGTTGATCATTTCAGTAATTTCTAAGCTTAGAATGGCTTCTTACGTGATTGTAATTAATTTTCATCAAACGGTTGACTGATTTGGTGATTTGTATGCTCAGAATGGCTTGTTATAGGGTTGTAGATGACTCTCATCAAATAGTTGATCGATTCGATGATTTGTAAGCACAGAATGACCTTTTACATGATTGTAGTTGATTCTCATCACACGGTTAACACATTTAGGGATTTATAAGCTTGAAATGGCTTGTTACATGATTTTAATTGATTCTCATTCAATGGTTGACCAATTCAGTGATTTGTAACCTCAGAATGGCTTTTTAGGTGATTGTAGCTGATTCTCATCAAATGGTTGACCAATTCTATGATTTGTAAGCTCAAAATAGCTTGTTACAGGATTGTAGCTGATTCTCATAGAATGTTTGACCGATTTAGTAATTTGTAAGCTCAAAATAGCTTGTTACATGATTGTAGCTAATTCTCATCGAACGGTTGACCGATTCAGTGATTTGTAATCTCAGAATGGCTTGTTATGTTATTGAAGCTGATTCTCATCAAATGGTTGACTGGTTCTGTGATTTGTAAGCTCAAAATCTCTTGTTACGTGATTGTAGTTGATTGTCATCGAACGGTTCAACGATTCAATGATTTGTAAGCTCAGAATATCTTGTTACGTTATTGTAGCTAATTCTCATTGAACTATTGATTGATTTGGTGATTTGTAAGCTTAGAATGGCTTGTTACATGATTGTAGTTGATTCTCATTAAACAGTTGATTGATTCGGTGATTTGTGAGCTCATAATTGCTTGTTACATGATTCTAATTGATTCTCATCAAACCGTTGACCGATTCGGTGATTTGTAAGCTTAGAATGGCTTGTTACGTGATTATAATTTATTCTCATCTAACAATTCACTAATTTGGCTCAAAATGGCTTGTTATGTCATTTTAAATAATTCTCATTGAATGGTTGACCGATTCAGTGATTTGTAAGGTCAGAATGGCTTATTACGTGATTGTAGCTGATACTCATCGAATAGTTGACTGATTCGATGATTTGTAAGCTCAGAATGGCTTGTATCATAATTGTAGTTGATTCTCATCAAATTGTTAAACGATTCGGTGGTTTGTAAGCTTAGAGTGGCTTGTTAGGTAATTGTAGCTGATTCTCATTAAACGGTTGACTGATTTGGAGATTTGTAAGCTTAGAATGGCTTGATATAGGATTATAGCTGATTATCATCAAACAGTTGACCCATTCGGTGATTTGTTAGCTCAGAATAGCTTGTTAAATGATTGTAGCTGATTCGCATCAAATGGTTGACCGATTCAGTGATTTGTAAGCTCAGAATGGCTTGTTACATGATTGTAGTTGTTTTCATCGAACAGTTGACCGATTCGATGATTTGTAAGCTCAGAATGGCTTGTTAGGTGATTGTAGTTATTTCTTATCAAACGGTTGATCGACTCGATAATTTGTAAGCTTAGAATGGCTTGTTACGTTATTATAATTGATTTTCATCCAACGATTGACCAATTTGGTGATTTGTAAGCTCAAAATGGCTTGTTAGGTGATTGTAGCTGATTCTAATCGAACAGTTGACCGATTCGGTGATTTGTAAGCTCAGAATGGCTTGTTAGGTGATTGTAACCGATTCTCATCAAATGGTTGACTAATTCAGTGATTTGTAAGCTCAGACTGGATTGTTACGTGATTTTAGCTAATTCTCATCGAACGGTTGATCGATTCGATGATTTGTAAGATTGCAATGTGTTGTTACGTGATTGTAATTGTTTCTCATGGAATGGTTGACCAATTTGGTGATTTGTATGGTCAGAATGGCTTGTTATGTGATTGTAGCTAATTCTCATCCAATAGTTGACCAATTCAATGATTGGTAAGCTCAGAATGGCTTGTTACATCATTGTAGTTGATTCTCATCGAACGGTTGACCAATTCAGTGATTTGTAAGCTCAGAATGGTTTATTGTGTGATTGTAGCTAATTCTCATCGAACGATTGATCGATTCAGTGATTTGTATGCTGAGAATGGGTTATTATCTGATTGTAATTTATTCTCATCAAACGGTTGACCGAATCGATGATTTGTAAGCTAAGAATGGCTTATTACGTGATTGTAGCTCATTGTCATCGAACAGTTGACTGATTTGGTGATTTGTAAACTCAAAATGGATTGTTACAGGTCAAGCTATTCTAAGCTTACAAATCACCGAATCTAAGTTTGCTACGTGATTATAGCTAATTCTCATCGAACGGTTGACCGATTTGATGATTTATAAGCTTAAAATGGCTTGTTATGTGATTGTAGTTGATTATCATCAAATGGTTGATCGATTCAATGATTAGTAACCTTAGAATAGCTTGTTAGGTGATTGTAGTTGATTCCCATCAAATGGTTGACCGATTCAATGATTTGTCAGCTTAGAAAGGCTTGTTACCTAATTGTAGCTGATTCTCAACCAACCGTTGATTGATTCAATAATTTGTAAGCAAGGAATGGCTTGTTACGTGACTGTAGCGGATTATCTTCAAATGGTTGACCATTTCGATGATTTGTAAGCTTAGAATGGCTTGTTATGTGATAGTAGTCGATTCTCATCGAACGGTTGAACAATTTGATGATTGGTCAGCTCATAATGGCTTGTTACATGATTGTAATTGATTATCATCGAATGGTTGACCTAATCAGTGATTTGTAAGCTCAAAATAGCTTGTTAGGTGATTGCAATTGATTCTCATCCAATGGTTGACCAATTCTATGATTTTCAAGCTAAGAATGCCTTGTTATGTGATTGTAGGTGATTCTCTTCGAACGGTTGACCGATTCAATGATTTGTAAGCTCAGAATGGCTTGTTACATGACTATCACTGATTATCACTGAACTGTTGACCAATTCGGTGATTTGTAAGCTCAGAATGGCTTGTTATGTGATTGTAATTGATTCTAATTGAACGGTAGATAGATTTAGTGATTTGTAAGCTCAGAATGGCTTGTTATGTGATTGTAATTGATTCTCATCAAATGGTTGACTAATTCAGTGATTTGTAAGCTCAGAATGGTAGGTTACTTGATTGTAGCTAATTTTCATCGAACGGTTGACCGATTCAATGATTTATAATCTTAGAATGGCTTGTTATGTGACTTTAATTGATTCTAGCAAATGGTTGACCGATTCGGTGATTTGTAAGCTCGGAATGTCTTATTACATGATTGTAATTGATTCTCATCGAACAGTTCATCGATTCAGTGATTTGTAAGCTTAGAATGGCTTTTTACATGATTGTAGCTGATTCTCATTAAACGGTTGACTGATTCGGTGATTTGTAAGCTCAGAATGGCTTGTTACATGGTCGTACCTCATTCTCATCGAATGATTGACCAATTCAGTGATTTGTAAGCTTAAAATATCTTGTTTCTTGATTGTAGTTGATTCTCATCGAACAATTGACCGATTTCATGATTTGTTTTCTCAGAATGACTTTTTACGTGATTGTAATTGATTATGATTGAATGGTTGACCGATTTGATGATTTGTGAGCTCATAATGGCTTGTAACGAGATTGTAGCTGATTCTCATCGAACGGTTGACCGATTCGATGATTTGTAACCTTAGAATTGCTTGATACGTGATTGTAGCTATTTCTCATCGAATGGTTGATCGAAATGGTGATTTGTAAGCTCAGAATGGCTTGTTACATGATAGTAGCTGATTCTAATTGAAGGGTTGACCAATTTGGTGATTTTTAAACTCAGAATGGCTTGTTATGTGATTGTAGCTAATTCTCATCAAACGGTTGAGCATTTTGATGATTTGTAAGCTCACAATGACTTGTTACGTGATTGTAATTGACTCTAATCAAACTGTTGACCGATCCAGTGATTTGTGAGCTCATAATAGCTTGTTATGTTATTGTAATTGATTCTCATCAAATGGTTGATCGATTCAATGATTTGTAAGCTCAGAATGGCTTGTAACGTAATTGTAATTGATTCTCATTGAATGGTTAACCGATTCAGTGATTTGTGAGCTTAGAATGGGTTGCTATATGATTGTAGCTGATTTTCATTGAACAGTTGACCGATTTGGTGATTTGTAAGCTCAGAATGGCTTGTTACATGATTATAGTTGATTCTCATCAAACGGTTGACCGATTCAGTGATTTGTAAGCTCATAATGGCTTGTTACATGATTATAGTTGATTCTAATCCAGAGGTTGACTGATTCGGTGATTTGTAAGCTCAGAATGGCTTCTTACATGATTGTAATTGATTCTAATCAAACGGTTGACTGATTCAGTGAATTGTTAGATTGGAATGTCTTGTTACATGATCGTAGTTGATTCTCATCGAATGGTCGACCCATTTGGTTATTTGTAAGCTTAAAATGGCCTGTTACATGATTGTAATTGATTCTCATCAAATGGTTGACTGATTCAAAGATTTGTGAGCTCAGAATGGCTTGTTACGTGATTGTAATTGATTCTCATCGAACGGTTGACCGATTCAGAGATTTGTAAGCTCAGAATAACTTGTTATGTGATTGTAATTGATTCTCATCGAACGGTTGACCGAGTTGGTGATTTCTAAGCTCAGAATGGCTTGTTACAGATTCAGTAAATTGTAAGCTCAGAATCACTTGTTATGTGATTGTAGCTGATTCTTATCTAATAGTTGACTAATTCAGTGATTTGTAAGCTCAGAATGGCTTGTTATGTGATTGTAACTGATTTGAATCAAATTGTTAACCAATTCAATGATTTGTAAGCTTAGAATGGCTTGTTATGTGATTATAATTGATTTTCATCAAACAATTGACCGATTCGATGATTTGTAAGCTAAGAATGGCTTGTTACATGATTTTAGTTGATTCTCGTTGAACGGTTGACTGATTCAGTGACTTGTAAGCTCATAATGGATTTTTACATGATTATAGCTTATTCTCATCAAATGGTTGACCAATTCGGTGATTTGCAAGCTTAGAATAGCTTTTTACATGATTGTAGTTGATTCTCATCGAACGGTTGATAGATTCGGTGATTTGTAAGCTCATAATGGCTTGTTACATGTAATTGATTCTCATCAAACAGTTGACTGATTCAGTGATTTTCATTATTTCTCATCGAACGGTTGATGAATTCAGTGATTTGTAAGCTCAGAATGACATGTCACATGATTGTAGCTGATTCTCATCGAACGGTCAACCGATTTGGTGATTTGTAAGCTTAGAATCTCTTGTTACCAGATTGTAGCTAATTCTCAACCAACGGTTGACCAATTCAGAGATTTCTAAGTTCAAAATGGCTTGTTAGATGATTGTAGTTGATTCTAATCAAACGGTTGATCAAATCAGTTATTTGTAAGCTGAGAATGGCTTGTTAGGTGATTATAACTAAGTCTCATCAAACGGTTGACTGATTCGATGATCTCTAAGCTCAAAATGGCTTGTTATGTGATTTTAGCTGATTCTCATCAAACGGTTGACCGATTTGGTGATTTGTAAGCTCATAATTGCTTGTTACGTGATTGTAGCTGATTCTCATCAAATGGTTGACAGATTTGGTGATTTGTAAGCTTAGAATAGCTCGTTACATGATTGTAGTTGTATCTCAACAAATGGTTGATAGATTTAATGATTTGTAAGCTCAGAATGGCTTTGTAGGTGATTGTACATGAATCTCATCAAACGATTGACCGATTCAGTGATTTATAAGCTCAGAATGGCTTGTTACATGATTGTAGCTGATTCTCATCAAATGGTTGACCGATTCAATGATTTGTAAGCTCAGAATGGCTTGTTACATGATTGTAGCTGATTCTCATCAAACGGTTGACCGATTTAGTGATTTGTAAGCTTAGAATGGTTTGTTACGTGATTGTAGTTGTATCTCATCGAACGGTTGACCGATTCAATGATTTGTAAGCTTAGAATGACTTGTTACGGATTGTAGTTGTATCTCATCAAATAATTGACAAATTCAATGATTTGTAAGCTCATAATTGCTTCCTACGTGATTGTAGCTGAATCTCATCGAACGGTTGATAGATTCAGTGATTTGTAAGCTCAGAATGACTTGTTACATGACTGTAGCTGATCCTCATTGAATGGTTAACTAATTTGGTGATTTGTAAGCTTAGAATAGCTTCTTATGTGATTGTAATTGATTCTAATCAAACGGTTGACCGATTCGGTGAATGGTAAGATTAGAATATCTTGTTACATGATTATAATTGATTCTTAACGAATGGTTTACCGATTTGGTGATTTGTTAGCTCAGAATGGCTTGTTAAGTGATTATAATATATTCTCATCGAACAGTTGACCAATTCAGTGATTTGTAATCTCAGAATGGCTTGTTACGTGTTTCTAGCTGATTCTCATGGAATGGTTGACCGTTTCCATGATTTGTAAGCTCAGAATGGCTTGTTACATGATTGTAGCTGATTCTCATCAAATGATTAACTGATTCAGTGATTTTTTATGCTCAGAATGGCTTGTTACGTGATTGTAATTGATTCTCATCAAACAATGTAGCGATTCGATGATTTGTAAGCTTACAATGGCTTGTTGTGTGATTGTAGCTGATTCTCATCGAGTGGTTGACCGATTCAGTGATTTGTAAGCTCAGAATGACTTGTTACATGATTGTACCTGATTCTTATGAAACAGTTGATTGATTTGGTGATTTTTAAGCTTAGAATGGCTTGTTGCGTGATTATAGCTGATTCTCATCAAATGGTTGATAGATTGATGATTTGTAAGCTCAGAATGGCTTGTTACATGATTGTAATTGATTCTCATGGAATAGTTAATTGATTCGGTGATTTGTAAGCTAAGAACAACTTATTACATGATTGTAGCTGATTCTCAGTGAATGATTAAGAGATTCGGTGATTTGTAAGCTCAAAATGGCTTGTTAGGTGATTGTAGTTGATTCTCATTGAACGGTTGATCAATTCAGTGATTTATCAGCTGAGAATAGCTTATTACGTGATTGTAGATGATTCTCATCGAACGGTTGACTGATTCATGATTTGTAAGCTCATAATGGTTTGTTACGTGATAGTAATTGATTCTTATCGAATGGTTTATTGATTTGGTGATTTGTAAGCTCAGAATTGCTTGTTACATGATTGTTATTGATTCTCATTTGATGGATGATAGATTCAGTGATTTCTAAGCTTAGAATAGCTCGTTATGTGATTGTAGCTGATTTTTTTCAAACGGTTGACCGATTTAGTGATTTGTCAGCTCTGAATGGCTTGTTTCATGATTGTAGCTAATTTTGATTGAACGATTGACCGATTCAGTTATTTGTAAGCTCAAAATGGCTTATTGCATGATTGTAGCTGATTCTCATCGAACGGTTGACTGATTCGATAATTTTGTAGGCTCAAAATTGCTTATTACGTGATTGAAATTGATTATCATCGAAAAATGTACCGATTCAGTGATTTGTAAGCTTACAATGGCTTGTTATGTGATTGTAGCTGATTCTCATTGAGTGGTTGACCGATTTAGTGATTTGTAAGCTCAGAATGGCTTGTTACGTGATTGTAGCTGATTCTCATCAAATGGTTGACCGATTTGGTGATTTTTAAGCTTAGAAAGGCTTGTTACATGATTGTAGCTGATTCTCATCAGATGGTTGATAGATTTGATGATTTCTAAGCTCAAAATGGCTTGTTACATGAATGTAATTGATTCTCATGGAATGGTTGATCGATTCAATGATTTGTAAGCTGAGAATAGCTTGTTATGTGATTGTAGCTGATTCTCATTGAACAGTTAATAGATTCGGTGATTTGTAAGCTCAAAATGGCTTGTTAGGTGATTATAGTTGATTCTCATCGAACAGTTGATCGATTTGATGATTTATTAGCTCATAATAGCTTATTACATGATTGTAGATGATTCTTGTCAAACGGTTGATCGATTCATGATTTGTAATCTCATAATGGCTTGTTACATGATAGTAATTGATTTTCATCAAACAGTTGACCGATTAGGTGATTTGTAAGCTCAGAATGGCTTGTTACCTAATTGTAGTTGATTCTCATTGAACGGTTGACCGATTCAATGATTTCTAAGATCAGAATGGCTTTTTATGTGACTGTAGTTGTTTCTCATCAAACGGCTGACCGATTCGGTGATTTGTAAGCTTAGAATGGCTTGTGACATGATTGTAGCTGATTTTCATCAAACAGTTGATAGATTCGGTGATTTCTAAGCTCATAATGGCTTGTTACATGATTGTAATTGATTCTCATTGAATAGTTGACCAATTCGATGATTTGTAAGCTTAGAATGGCTTGTTACGTGATTAGAGTTGATTCTCATCAGACGGTTGACTGATTCATTGATTTGTAAGCTCAAAATGGCTTGTTACATCATTGTAAGTCATTCTCATCGAACGGTTGACCCATTTAGTGATTTGTAAGCTCAGAAAATCTTGTTACATGATTGTAATTGATTCTCATCAAACGGTTGACTGATTTGGTGATTTGTAAGATCATAATCACTTGTTACATGTTTGTAATTTATTGTTATATAATGATTGACTGATTCGGTGATTTCTAAGCTTAGAATGGCTTATTATGTGATTGTAGCAGATTCTCATCGAATGGTTGATTGGATCCATTATTTATAAGCCCAGAATGGCTTGTTACATAATTTGTAAGCTTAGAATGGCTTGTTACATGATTGTAGATGATTTTCATCAAACGGTTGATCGATTCAGTGATTTGTAAGCTCAGTATGACTTGTTATGTGATTGTAGTTGATTCTCATCAAATGGTTGACTGAGTTGGTGATATGTAAGCTGAGAATGGCTTGTTAGGTGATTGTGATTGATTCTAATCAAAAGGTTGACCGATTCAGTGATTTGTAAGCTTAGAATGCCTTGTTACATGATTGTAGCTGATTCTCATCAAACAGTTAACCAATTCGGTGATTTGTAAGCTCAGAATGGCTTGTTATGTTATGTAATTATAGCTGATTATCATCAAACGGTTGACCGATTCGATGATTTGTAAGCTCAAAATGGCTTGTTACATGATTGTAGTTAATTCTCATCAAACAATTGACCAATTCAATGATTTGTAAGCTCAGAATGGCTTGTCATGTGGTTATAGCTAATTCTCATCCAACTATTGACAAATTTGGTGATTTGTAAGCTCAAAATGGCTTGTTACGTGATTGTAGCTGATTATCATCGAACGGTTGACCGATTCGATGATTTGTAAGCTCGAAATGGCTTGTTATGTGATTGTAGCTAATTCTCATCAAACGGTTGATTGATTTGGTGATTTGTAAGCTTAGAATGGCTTGTCATGTGATTATAGATGATTCTCATCCAATGGTTGATAGATTCAATAATTTGTAAGCTCAAAATGCCTTGTTACTGTTGGCAATTTGGCTGAGGTATGTACATGAATGTTGTCATTATGGCAACATATGTTCCCTTTGAAGATCGCATAAGCTAGAAAGTAAGTATGGAAGATCGTAGACTAAATTTGTCTAAGTATGAAACAGTGTTTTTGACAAAGCACCCGATACAGTTTGTTTTGGCGACATTCACTGAAGCATGATCAGAGTTTGCGTAGTTGAACATAGAATCTATGGTGTCTAAGGATACCCCATCTCAGTGCGCAAAAGAGTACAGATAGTATGGACAAAGTTATGATTGTTTTACCGATGACAGAATTAAGCCGACAGATCAGTTTTGAAGGCAGAACTAGTAAATGAATTAAGTAATTATTTTGCTTGTCAAAATAATGACTCAATATTATAAAGAGCCGACATCCTAGATGTTTACTTTTGGATAAAGATATGCAATCCGACTGAAGAAAGATATTATGTTTGTATCCTGTATAAAGATATGTACTGAACATACTTGAAATGTAACTTGTGATAGTTGTATATTGTGATAGCAGCGAAAGTTGTTGATGCAAAGTTGTAAATAGTACCATATTATAATCAGTAATCATTTGTATTACTTGTTTGGGCAGTGAGCTCATCTGGTAATCAGGTTTTGTATCTACAACTCCTAACAGAGTTGAGGCTTCTAACAAGGCCTATAGTCCCTTAACCAAGACTGATACACTATATGATTTGTAACAAGCTCCTAACAGGGTCAACATCCTTAACAAGATATCTTTTGATTAGTGGATCTTTGTGGGTACCATCTCCACCGGGGTTTTCCCTTGGCCAGGGTTTCCTCGAAAACATATCATGTGTTATGAGTTCTTTACATTTACTATTATGTATGCTATTTAGTTTCTTATGATTTAAAGTAATCTGTTATATCCATAAGTGGGCAAAAGTAAAAGTTTGTGAAATACTGATTCACCCCCCCTCTCAGTATTTCCTATTTCTAACAATTGGTATCAGAGCACAATTACTCAGAGAAGGAACATTCAAGGAAAGCCTAGTAGCTTGAGTAAGATCTCTATGGATATGGATCAGTTACAGAAGAATCTTGAAGAAGCTCTTGAACAAATTGATATGCTTACTGATGAAAGAAATACTCTGAAAAGAAAGTATGATGATGCAAAGAATCTTATTGAAAAATTGAAAGGTAAGATAGAAGATCTAAAATCTGAGAAGGAATCTTAAATACTTGTTGAAGATTATGATGATTCAGAAAAAGAAAATGTGATCCTTAAACATGAATTGAAGATAGCAAATTTGAAGCTTAGCTTGAAAGATGGAAATGATAATCTGAGATCTAAGAATGAAAGTTTAAAGAATGAGAATGAAGATATGAAATCTAAACTTGGCAAGGTAACATTTGAATTTGATAAAGTCAAACTGCAGTATGATGAACTTGAAAAATACAACAAGATTGTGAAAGGTGAATTGACTCAATCTAAACAACAACTTGAGAAGCTATATTCAAACAGTGAAAAGATTAATGAGCAAGTATCTTATGGAAAACCATTCTATGACAAAACTGGTCTTGGATTTAACATATTAAAGATAATTAGTGAAAGCAAGAAACTAGATCTGAATGTATGTGAAAGCAGTGAAGAAAAAAAGTTAGATGAGAACAAATATGAAGATGCACCTAAGCAAGAAGAATCACCAAAGCAAGAAGAACCACCAAAGCAAGATGAACCATCCAAAGGTATGCAAAGAGAATTCAAAGGTAGATGTTTTACTTGTAATACTATTGGTCATATGAAGAGAGATTGTACAGGTAAACAATTCAAACCTCTTAATGGATATTGTTATAATTGTCATGGTTTTGGACATAGAGCTATTGAATGTAGAAGATCTAAAGTTATTGAGAATAATTACAATAGTAGAATGCCTAGAAATACTAACAATGTAGATCAAAGATCAACTGAAGACATGAAAAGAGGAAATGGAATAGTATGTTATAGATGCAACAAAATTGGATATATTGCTAGAAAGTGCAGGACACAAATCAATTAGCAAACACCTAGATATGGAACCAATGGAATCATTCATCAGATATGTAACAAGATTCAACACACAACAAAATTTTGCAGAATGAACAATGGAGGTTATCATCATAACCCTAACCCTAGAAACTATGCAAGAAGGAATGAAAATGCAGGAAACAAAGAGAAAGGTTGTTGTAGCAATGAAGATGAAGTCAAATTTGTTAAAGGCACAGATCAAGGAGGTATATTCAGCATTGAAGGTAGTCAGGAAGGTAATGTATCTGATGATAAGAATGAATCTTTACCTAACCCTTCTTTAAGCACTTAAATTATGTAAATTTATGTAGTTTAGGAACTTAGAATTAGTGTAGAATTAGTTTTTGAATGAGTTAAGTTTTGCACAGTTAGATGAAGGTCTGTTATGTTATACTAATGCTATGGTTAAGTGCAAAAAAAGAAATATTGTGTTTTGCGAGGTCGCAAGAAGATTTATGGTTGCAGGTTTATAGAATCAGCTTTTTGGCATTTTAGCAGCAAAAGAATTGAATGCGATGTCAGATCGAGTAAATGCTAAGTATTAAAAGATTAAAATCAAAGTTATTGTGATTATCAAGCGATTAGAAGTGATTTGGAGAGAGAAGAAAGAAATTTGGAAGTGATTTGTAGAAGTTTGAAGTGCCGATCTAGCGAAAGCCCTAATTTTGTGAATTTAAGGTATTTATCTAACTAAGATCTTGAATCAGTTTAAGTAATCAGATAAAATCATGGACGTGTTGTTGATTCACAACATTAAGGATAAGAACAGACCTAGAACTAAGAAAGATCCAATTGAACCCTCAGAAAGAGATGCTAGTTTAGCTTTATCATCTGTACCAGACGAAGTTCTTCATTTAGAGAATGTTAAAGGATATCTTGGATGCAAATATGAAACCCTAAGGGAGAGTAATTTTAATGGTGAATATCAAAAATTGTACAACAAGGATATGTCAGTGAAACAAGGTTATGAACATCTAGAAAACAATGAAATCATTGAGTACACTATGAAATATGAATTTGATGATGAGTGTACTAAAATCATTTTGAGTAGGATACATAATGGTAAATTTTGGTTAGAAGACAAAGTTATAGACATAACTGCAGACCTAATTCATGATGTGACTAGATTATCAAAAGTTGGTGCAATTCCATTGAATGAGAAAAACATGAGAAAGATTGTGATTGATAACACCGGTTCAGTATACAATGGCAGAGGTATAGTCATTAGTAAGATTAAGCAAGATGATGTAAGATATCTATGTAAGATTTTGACAACAAAATTCTATGGAAGTTCTAGAGAAGATGATATGCCAGCAGGTATGGTACACATTGCTTATTTGATGTGTGTGGAGAAGAAGCCTGTGGATATGTGTGAAATTCTGAGAATACAGTTGTTTGAGAATTTGGAAAAGATAAAGAAAGCTAAATACACTCACTTTAGATTTTCCTCATTGGTTACTTACATGTTCTTCCACTTGCTAAGAAGATTTCCTTACACTATTGATTGGAATGATGGTGAGAATACTATGGTTAGAATCAACAAAGTTTACATGAAACATCTTATTGAGAAGGTTAATGATAGTGTAAAGTTAGTGTTGAAAACTTTTCAGAACATTGTGGTAAATAGATCAAGAATTCCTCCATCCCTAGTTGAGAAATACAAAGATGATATATGTTTTATGGTTGATACTGATTTCACTTACATTGAGGCAGTAGAACCTAGACATGAATTCATAGACCCTCTTGGCTATGAAATCTCTGAAGTTGAAACAAAAGGATATGTTAGTAGATTGTTGAAAAGTAAATTGGATGCTCATAGCAATAGATTTGGAACATATGATGAAAACTTTGATTCAGCAAAGACACTTAAGGAAGAGAAACAATCAAAGAAGAGAGTGGAGACTACAATAAAGAAAATTCTAAAAGAAATAGGTTTGAGTGAGCAAAAATTTGATATTGCAAGAAAGACTGCAGAAGCAATAAGGAAAAGTGAGATACTATCAGTCCCACCTTTGGCATCAAGTGCAGAACCCATTCAAGTTAAGGTAAAGGTTGAAGAACCTAAGAAGGAGCAAGAAATTAGTGAGACAAAGAAACCCTCTTTTTCAGCACCAAGAAAAAGAATGAAGGCAAGTGCTTCAGGACCAGGTAAAAGAAAAAAATAATTGTTCCACCAGTACCTAAAAGAGTTGCAGAGATAAAAGATGATGAAGTAACAATAAAGAAGAAATCATGGAAACCAAGGATAGAAAGAGTTAATGAAGATATAATGCAGCATGGAGACTTTACCAAGATGAACAAATACTATGATTTATATGGATCCTCTGACAGATTAAATCTAGAGAATGCAATGGTTACACATATGATTTTGACAAACAAGAAATTTGATACTATTCATGGAAAGATACCAGAAGATTTGCACAACAGACTTGTGAGAAGAAAGATGAGAGCACAAGAAGAAGATACTAAAATGAGAGAGAATGTGATAAGACAGTTTTTTTGTGACATAAGAGATGATGACCACCTTAAGCAAATCCTCAAGCCACTTGAAACCCTATTAAGAACCAAAAGAACTATACAAATAATGGGAGGTTAGTATGAACAAGTGAAGATTGAAACTGAATAGGCAGTTGTGAAAGTGCTAGCAGACTTGGTAGCAAGAAAAGATAGCAAAGATCAATCAGTTGTAGAACCAGCAAAGAAACAAAGTTCAAAACAGGTAGAGGCAGCAGCAGAGGTAGTTGCAGTTGAAGATATTCCCTCTTCTTCTATAAACATTGGCACAGAATCTATGGACATTGAAGGAACAAAAGTTACTTTAGATTCAGATGATGCGGTACTCAACAGTTTGGATAATATTGTTGACAATTTGGCTTTGGGAGAGAAAGAAAAGAGTATTGAAATAAAGACTACACAAATAGAAGAACAAATGGAAACAGAGGCCCATACACCTATTGAACCACAAGAAGACATCAGTCTTACTCCTAAGACTAGAAAGGAGAAAGGAATAGGAACATTGATTGAAGATTTGAGCAAGGAGGTTGATGACAATGATCAATTAGAGTTGATCACTTCTTTGAACAAAATTATTGGTAAGAACAAGAAAGTTAAGAACTTGGAAGGTAGCTTGAAAGATTTGACTGAGAAGCTACAAAGTGTTATATCTACAAAAGTTTTTGATTCAGACCCACTTGAAAGAGAAAAGATGGTACTAAATTCTTTTGATGTTGAGTTCACTAATTTGTCTGATATTGCTAAGGTTAAGGCTGAGGCAGCTTATGAAGCTGAGATGTTGTAGAATATAAGTCAGAATATCAAAAATGACATTGGCAGCCTTGACAAACACATTAAGAACTTAAGGAAACATCTTGAGACTAGAAAGTGTTTGTACATTCAATGTACAAAATCTAAAAATATAATAATTGAGGAAGAGAAGAAGCTAAAAGAGAAGCAAGATGAAATTGCAATAGAAACAAACTCAATGGCCAGCCCAAACATAAAGATCAGTACAGTTGAGAAAAAGATCAGAAAATTATGTGATGAGATAAGGACTTTGAATGATGAGAAGAACAGGAAAATTATTAGGATAAACATCTTGAGAGAGCATGTCTCAATCAAGTTGACTATAATAGAAGAGCAGGTAGAAGAATGTCTTACTGCTAAGACATCATTTCAGAACTTCAACTTTGATTCTCTTCAAGCTTGTCAGATTGCAGCATATGGATTGAGTACTTTACTCAATGTAGCAGAATCAATTAAGAAGGCATGGGAGAAAGATTTTGAGGCTTGGAAGTCAGATTTTACAGATTGTGTTGAAAGCCTACCGGCTTTGCAATAAGACAGTAAGGTAAAAGTTTTGACACAATTTTATATATCCCTTTCCACCCTTTATTTTGTCATTGTTGTCAAAGGGGGAGAGATACTTAGAAAATTATCTATATATGATAAGGAAGGATACTCATAGGGGGAGTTCTATGGAGTATTATGAAGTATTATAGATTATGTGTATACTTTGAAAAGATATAAGGATAGTATACTTATTTTATACTATGGCCACAATTTTGATACAAATTTTGAGATTTTGACTTGTACACTTAGCCAATTTTCTCATATGTTGCCACCAATGACAAAGGGGGAGATTGTTGGCAATTTGGCTAAGGTATGTACATGAATTTTGTCATTATGGAAACATATGTTCCCTATGAAGATCGCATAAGCTGGAAAGTAAGTATGGAAGATCGCAGACTAAATTTGTCTAAGTATGGAACGGTGTTTTTGACAGAGCACCCGACATAGTTTGTTTTGGCGACGTTCACTGGAGCATGATCAGAGTTTGCACAGTTGAAAATAGAATCTATGGTGTCTAAGGATACCCCATCTTAGTGTACAAAAGAGTATGGATAGTACGGACAAAGTTATGATTGTTTTACCGATGACAGAGTTAAGCCGACAGAGCAGTTTTGAAGGCAGAACTGGTAAATGAATTAAGGGATTATTTTGCTTGTCAAAATAATGACTTAAAATTATAAAGAGCCAACATCCTAGATGTTTACTCTTGGATAAAGATATGCAAGCCGACTGAAGAAAGATATTATGTTTGTATCTTGTATAAAGATATGTACCGAACATACTTGAAATGTAACTTGTGATAGTTGTATATTGTGATAGCAGTGAAAGTTGTTGATGCGAAGTTGTAAACAGTACCATATTGTAATCAGTAATCATTTGTATTACTTGTTTGGGCAGTGAGCTCATTTGGTAATTAGGTTTTGTATCTACAACTCCTAACAGAGTTGAGGCTTCTAACAAGGCCTATAGTCCCTTAACTAGGACTGATACACTATATGATTGTAACAGGCTCCTAACAGGGTCAACATCCTTAACAGAATATCTTTTGATTAATGGATCTTTGTGGGTACCATCCCCACTAAGGTTTTCCCTTGGCCAGGGTTTCCTTGACAACATATCATGTGTTATGAGTTTTTTACATTTATTGTTATGTATGCTATTTAGTTTCTTATGCTTTAAAGTAATATGTTATATCCATAAGTGGGAAAAAGTAAAAGTTTGTGAAATACTGATTCACCCCCCCCCCCCTCTCAGTATTTCCTATTTCTAACAGTTAGGTGATTGTAGCTTATTCTCATCGAATGGTTGACCGATTCGGTGATTTGTAATCTCAGAATGGGTTGTTACGTGATTGTAATTGATTCTCATCGAACGGTTGACCGATTTAGTGATTTGTAAGCACATAATCGCTTGTTCCTTTATTGTAATTGATTCTAATCGAACGATTGACCGATTCTATGATTTGTAAGCTCAGAATGGCTTGTTACGTGATTGTAGCTGATTCTCATCCAATGGTTCAATGATTCGGTGATTCGTAAACTCAGAATGGCTTGTTACATGATTCTAGTTGATTATCATCGAACAGTTGAATGGATCAGTGATTTGTAAGCTCAAAATGGCTTGTTACGTGATTTTGGTTGATTCTCTTCAAACAGTAGACCGATTAGGTGATTTGTAAACTTAAAATGGCTTGTTACATGATTGTAATTGATTTTCATTGATCAGTTGACTGATTCAGTGATTGGTAAGCTCAGAATGGCTTTTTACCTCATTATAGTTGATTATTATCGATCGGTTGACTGATTCGGTGATTTGTAAGCTCAAAATGGCTTGTTACATGATTGTAATTGATTCTCATCGAATGGTTGACCGATTTCTTGATTTGTAACCTCAGAATGGCTTGTTACATGATTGTAATTGATTCTCATCGAATGGTTGACCGATTCGGTGAGTTGTAAGCACGTAATGGCTTGTTCCTTGATTGTAACTGATTCTCATTGAACGCTAGACCGATTCAGTGATTTGTAAGCTAATAATGGCTTGTTACGTGATTTTAATTATTTCTCTTCGAACAGTTGACTGATTCAATGACTTGTAAGCTCAAAATGGCTTGTCACGTGATTGTAGTTGATTCTAATCGAACGGTTGACTGCTTCAGTGATTTGTAAGCTCAGAATGGCTTGTTACCTGATTGTAGTTGATTCTCATCAAACAGTTGACTGATTCAGTAATTTGGAAGTTCAGAATGGCTTGTTACGTGATTGTAGTTGATTCTCATCAAACAATTGACCAATTTGCTAATTTATAAGCTTAGAATGGCTTGTTACATTAATGTAGCTGATTCTCATTGAACAGTTGACCGATTTGGTGATTTGTAAGCTCAGAATTCCTTGTTACGTGATTGTAATTGATTCTAAGCAAACGGTTGACCGATTCGGTGATTTGTAAGCTTAGAATTGCTTGTTACGTGATTGTAATTGATTCTCATTGAATGGTTGATTGTATCAGTGATTTCTAAGCTCAGACTGGCTTGATACATGATTGTAATTGATCCTCATCGAACGGTTGATCGATTCGGTAATTTGTAAGCTCGAAATAGCTTGTTAGGTGATTGTAGTTGATTCTCAATGAACAGTTGACCGATTCGGTGATTTGTAAGCTCAGAATGGCTTGTTACATGAATGTAGCTCATTCTAATCGAACGATTGACCAATTCAGTGATTTGAAAGCTCAGAATAGCTTGTTACATGATTGTAGCTAATTCTCATTGAACGGTTCACCAATTTGGTGATTTGTAAGCTCAGAATGCCTTGTTATGTGATTGTAGCTGATTCTCATCGAGCGATTGACCGATTCGATGATTTGTAAGCTCACAATAGCTTGTTACATGATTTTAATTCATTCAAATCTAATAGTTAATCGATTCGATGATTTGTAAGCTTAAAATGGCTTGTTACATGATTGTAGTTGATTCTCATCGAACGGTTGACTGATTTGGTGATTTATAAGCTTAGAATGGCTTGTTACATGAATGTACCTGATTCTCATTGAATAATTGACCGATTCGGTGATTTGTAAGCTCAGAATGCCTTGTTAAATGATTGTAATTGATTCTAATCAAACGGTTGACTGATTTGTTGATTTTTAAGCTCAAAATTGCTTGTTACATGATTGTAATTGATTCTCATCGAATGGTTGACTATATCGGTGATTTCTAAGCTTAGAATGGCTTGTCACATGATTGTAGCTGATTCTCAATGAACAATTGACCGATTCGATAATTTGTTAGCTCAGAATGGCCTGTTACGTGAATGTAGCTCATTCTAATCGAACGGTTTACCGATTCAGTGATTTCTAAGCTCAGAATGGCTTGTTACATAATTGTAGCTAATTCTCATCGAATGGTTCATTGATTTGGTGATTTGTAAGCTCAGAATGCTTTGTTACATGATTGTAGCTGATTGTCATCGAGTGATTGACCGATTCGATGATTTGTAAGCTCAGAATAGCTTGTTACATGATTGTAATTGATTCTAATCTAACGGTTAACTAATTTGATGATTTGTAATATCTAAATGGCTTGTTTTGTGATTGTAATCGATTCTAATCAAATGGTTGGCCAATTTGATGATTTGTAAGCTCATAATGGTTTGTTATGTGATTCTAATTGATTCTCATCGAACGGTTGACCGATTCTATGATTTGTAATCTTAGAATGGCTTGTTTCATTATTTTAGTTGATTCTCAACAAATAGTTGACCAAATTAGTGATTTTTAAGCTCAGAATGGCTTGTTGCGTGAATGTAGCTCATTCTAATCGAATGGTTGACCGATTCGGTGATTTGTAAGCTCAAAATGGCTTGTTATGTGATTGTAACTAATTCTCATCGAACGGTTGACCGATTCAGTGAGTTAAAAGTTTAGAATGGCTTGTTACGTGATTGTAGTTGTTTCTCACTGAACAGTTTATAGATTCGATGAGTTGTAATCTCAGAATGGTTTGGTATGTGATTGTAGCTGAATCTCATCGAATGGTTGCCAGATTCAGTGAATTGTAAGCTCAGAATGGTTTGTTACATTATTATAGCTGATTCTTGTTGAACGGTTGATCGATTCGGTGATTTGTAAGCTCAAAATGGCTTGTTATGTGATTGTAGTTAATTCTCATCAAACAATTGACTGATTCAGTTATTTGTAAGCTTAAAATAGCTTGTTACATAATTGTAGCTAATTTTCATCAAACAATTCATCGATTCAGTGATTTGTAAGCTCAGAATGGCTTGTTACATGATTGTAATTGATTCTCATCAAACGGTTAACCAATTCATGATTTGTAAGCTCAGAATGGCTTGTTACGTCATTGTAATTGATTCTCATCGAATGGTTGACTAATTTAGTGATTTGTAAGCTCAGAAAGGCTTGTTACATGATTGTAATTGATCGTCATCGAACAATTGACCGATTCAGTGATATATAAGCTCAGAATAGCTTGTTATGTGATTGTAATTGATTCTCATCGAACAGTTGACCGATTCGGTCATTTGTAATCTTAGGATGGCTTGTTAAATGATTGTAGCTGATTGTCATCGAACAATTAACTGATTCTGTCATTTACAAGCTTAGAATGTCTTGTTACATGATTGTAACTGATTCTCATCAAATAGTTGATTGATTCGGTGATTTGTAAGCTTAGAATGGCTTGTTACCTAATTGTAGCTGATTATCATCGAACGGTTGATCAATTCGGTGATTTTATAAGCTCATAATGGCCTGCTACGTGATTGTAGCTGATTCTCATTAAATGGTTGATCGATTCCATGATTTGCAAGCTTAGAATGGCTTGTTACATGATTATAGTTGATTCTCATCGAACGGTTGAGAGATTCGGTGACTTCTAAGCTCAGAATGGCCTATTACGTGATTATAATTGATTCTCATCAAATGGTTAACCGATTCGGTGATTTTTAAGCTTAGAATGACTTGTTACATTATTCTAGCTGATTCTCATCAAATGGTTGACCGATTCAGTGATCTGTAAGCTCATAATGGCTTGTTACATCATTGTAGATGATTGTCATCGAACGGTTAACTGATTCGGTGATTTGTAAGCTCAGAATGACTTGTTACGTGATTGTAATTGATTCTCATTGAACTGTTGATTGATTCAATGATTTGTAAGCTCATAAAGTCTTGTTATGTGATCGTAATTGATTCTCATCAAATGGTCAACCGATTTGGTGATTTGTAAGTTTAAAATCACTTGTTACCTGATTGTAGCTGATTCTCATCGAACGGTTGACCGATTTGATGATTTATAAGCTCATAATGGCTTGTTACATGATTGTAGCTAATTGTCATTGAACGATTGACCGATTTTGTGATTTGTAAGCTCAGAATGTCTTGTTATGTGATTTTAACTAATTCTCATTGAACGGTTGATCGATTAAGTGATTTTTAAGCATAGAATGGCTTGTTACGTCATTGTAGCTAATTGTCATAGAATGGTTGACTAATTCGGTCATTTGTAAGCTCAGAGTGGCTTGTTACGTGGTAGTAATTGATTCTCATCGAAGGGTTGACCGATTCGGTGATTTGTAAGCTCAAAATGGATTGTTACATGATTGTAGCTAATTTTCATCAAACGGTTGACCGATTCAGTGATTTTTAAGCTCAAAATGGCTTGTTACGTGATTGTAGCTGATTCTCATCAAACGGTTGACCAATTCAGTGATTTGTAAGCTCAGAATGGCTTGTTACATGATTGTAGCTGGTTCTCATTGAATGGTTGACCAATTCAATAATTTGTATGCTCAGAATGGATTGTTACATGATTGTAATTAATTCTCATCCAACAGTTGACCGATTCGGTGATTTGTAAGCTTAGAATGGCTTGTTACGTGATTGTAGCTGATTCTCATCGAGGGGTTCATAGATTCGATGATTTGTAAGCCCAAAATGGCTTGTTACATGATTGTAATTGATTCTCATCAAACGATTAACTGATTCATGATTTGCAAGCTCAGAATGGCATGTTATGTGATTGTAATTGATTCTCATTGAATGGTTGACTGATTCAGTGATTTGTAAGCTCATAATGGCTTGTTACATGATTGTAATTGATTCTCATCGAATGGTTGACCGATTTGATGATTTATCAATTGAGAATGGTTTATTTCATGATTGTGTCAGTTTTAGGTACAGGTACTCATTTGTTGAATATAAACCTATTGTCCATTAACTACACCTTTCGGCCTGATCTTAGGTAAATGATTCTCATCGAAAGGTTGATCAATTCAATGATTTGTAAGCTCAGCATAGCTTGTTACCTGATTTTAATTTATTCTCATTGATTGGTTGACTGATTCAGTGATTTGTCAACTCAGAATGGCTTGTTATGTGATTGTAGCTGATTCTCATCGAACGGTTCACCGATTTGGTGATTTGAAAGCTCAGAGTGGCTTCTTACGTGATTGTAGCTGATTCTCATTGAACAATTAACTAATTCTATAGTTTGTAAGCTCAGAAAGGTTTTTTAGGTGATTGTAGCTGATTCTCACCAAACGGTTGACTAATTCAGTGATTTGTAAGCTTAGAATTTAGTGATTTGTAAACTCAGAATGGCTTGTTAGGTGATTGTAGTTGATTATCATCAAAGGTTTGTCCGATTCAATTATTTGTAAGCTTAGAATGACTTGTTATGTGATTGTAGCTGATTCTCATTGAATGGTTGACCGATTCAGTAATTTGTAAGCTCAGAATGGCTAGTTACATGATTGTAGCTGATACTCATCAAATGGTTGATTGATTCGGTGATTTGTAAGCTCAAAATGGCTTGTTATGACAGTGTAGCTAATTCTTATCAAACAGTTGACCGATTTGGTGATCTGTAAGCTTAGAATGCCTTGTTGCATGATTGTAGTTGTTTCTTATCAAACTATTGACCGATTTGGTGATTTATAACCTCAGAATCTCTTCTTACATGATTGTAGATGATTCTAATCGAACGGTTGACCAATTAGGTGATTTGTAAGCTTAGAATGGCTTTGCATCAGTTTAGTTGATTCTCATCGAAAGATTAATTGATTCGATCATTTGTATGCTCAGAATAGTTTGTTACGTGATTCTAATTGATTCTCATCAAATGGTTGACCAATTCGATGATTTGTAAGCTCAGAATGGCTTGTGACGTGATTGTAATTGAATCTCATCGAACAGTTGACCGATTCGGTGATTTGTAAGCTCAAAATGGCTTGTTACGTGATTGTAGTTGATTCTCAATGAACGGTTGACAGATTCGATGATTTGTAACCTAAGAATAGCTTGTTATGTGCATGTAGCTCCTTTTAATCGAACAGTTGACTGATTTGCTGATTTGTAAGCTCAGAATGGCTTGTTACATGATTGTAGCTAATTATCATCGAACGGTTCACTAATTTGGTGGTTTCTAAGCTTAGAATGCCTTGTTATGTGATCATAGTTGACTCTAATTGAGCGGTTGACTGATTTGGTGTTTTGTAAGCTCAAAATGGCTTGTTACATTATCGTAATTGATTCTAATCAAACATTTGACCGATTCAGCGATTTGTAAGCTCTGAATGGCATTTTACGTGATTTTAATCGATTCTCATCGAATGGTTGACCGATTCTATGATTTGTAAGCTCAAAATTTCTTGTTTTGTGATTATAATTCATTCTCATTGAATGGTTGACCGATTCGGTCATTTGCAAGCTCAAAATGGCTTGTTATGTGATTGTAGTTGATTCTCATCGAACGGTTGACCGATTCAGTATTTTGTAAGCTCAAAATGGCTTGTTACATGATTGTAGCTGATTCTCATCAAACAGTTGACCGAATCGGTGATTTGTAAGCTTACAATGGCTTGTTACGTGATTGTAGCTGTTTCTCAGCGAACGGCTGATAGATTTGGTGATTTGTAAGCCCATAATGCCTTGGTATGTGATTGTAGTTGAATCTCATTAAACAGTTGCTAGATTCGGTGATTTGTAAGCTCAAAATAGCTTGCTAAGTTATTGTAGCTGATCCTCATCGAACGGTTGACTGATTCGGTGATTTGTAAGCTCAGAATGGCTTGTTATGTGATTATAATTGATTCTCATTGAATGGTTGACTGATTCGATGATTTGTAAGCTCAGAATGGCTTGTTACATCATTGTAGTTGATTCTCATCGAATATTTGACCGATTCGATGATTGGGAAGCTCAGAATGATTTGTTACATGATTGTAGCTGATTCTCATCAAATGGTTGACTGATTTAGTGATTTGTAAGCTTAGAATGGCTTGTTACATGATTGTAGTTGATTCTCATAAAATAGTTCACCGATTCGGTGATTTGTATGATCAGAATGGCTTGTTACCTGATTGTAATTGATTCTCATCGAATGGTTAACCAATTTGTGATTTGTAAGCTCAGAATTGCTTGTTACATGATTGTAATTGATTCTCATCGAACGGTTGACCAATTCGATTATTGTTAAGCTCAAAATTGCGTGTTACATTATTGTAGCTGATTTTCATTGAATGGTTGACCGATTTTGTGATTTGTAAGCTAAAAATGGCTTGTTACATGATTGTAGCTGATTCTCATTGAACGATTGATACATTTAGTGATTTGTAAGCTCAAAACAGCTTGTTACGTGATTGTAGCTGATTCTTATCAAATAGTTGATTGATTTGGTGATTTGTAAGCTCAGAATAGCTTGTTAGGTGATTGCAATTGATTCTAATCGAAAGGTTGACTAATTTGGTTATTTGTAAGCTCAAAATGGTTTGTTACATGGTTGTAATTTATTCGCATCGAATGGTGGACTGATTCAGTGATTTTTAAGCTCAAAATGGGTTGTTATGTGATTATAATTGATTCTCATCAAACGATTGACTGATTCGATGATTTGTAAGCTAAGAATGGCTTGTTACATGATTTTTGCCAATTCTCATGGAACAATTGACCGATTCGATGATTTGTAAGCTCAGAATGGTATTTTATGTGATTGTAATTGATTCTTATCGAATGGTTGACTGATTCGATGATTTGTAAGCTCATAATGGCTTGTTACATGATTTTAATTATTTCTCATTGAACGGTTGACCGATTCAATGATTTGTCAGCTCAGAATGGCTTGTCACGTGATTGTAGCTGATTCTCATCAAACAGTTGACCGAATTATTGATTTGTAAGCTAAGAATGGCTTGTTACGTGATTGTAGCTAGTTCTAATCAAAAAGTTGACCGATTCAGTGATTTGTATGCTCAGAAGGGCTTGTTACATGACTGTAATTGATTCTCATCCAACGGTTGACTGATTCGTTGATATGTAAGCTTAGAATGGCTTGTTACGTGATTGTAGTTGATTCTCATCCGGTTCACAGATTTGATGATTTGTAAGCTCAGAATGGCTTGTTACGTGATTGTAATTGATTCTCATCTAACGGTTAACCAATTCATGATTTGTAAGCTCAAAATGGCTTTTTACGTGATTGTAATTGATTTTCATTGCATGGTTGACCGATTCCATGATTTGTAAGCTCATAATGGCATGTTACGTGATTGTAGCTATTTCCCATTGAACGGTTGACCGATTCAGTGATTTATCAGATGAGAATGGTTTATTTCATGATTGTAGATGATTTTCATCGAGTGGTTGACCGATTCGGTGATTGGTAAGCTCAAAATAGCTTGTTATGTGAGTGATTTGTAAGCTCAGAATAGCTTGTTACGTGATTGTAATTGATTCTCATTGATTGGTTGAATAATTCGATGATTTGTACACTCAGAATGGCTTGTTACGTGATTTTAGTTGATTCTCATCGAACGGTTGATTGATTCATTGATTTGTAAGGTCAGAATGGCTTGTTACATGATTGTAGCTAATTCTAATCGAATGATTGATCGATTCAGTGATTTGTAAACTCAGAATGGCTTGTTATGTGATTGTAGCTGATTCTCATTGAACGGTTGACCGATTCGGTGATTTGTATGCTCAAAATGGCTTGTTAGGTGATTGTAATTGATTCTCATCAAATGGTTGACCAATTCAATGTTTTGTAAGCTCAAAATGGCTTGGTACGTGATTTTTGCTGATTCTCATCAAATGGTTGAGCAATTCAGTGATTTCCTAGCTCAGAATGGCTTATTACATGATTGTAATTGATTCTTATTGAACAGTTGACTAATTCAGTGTTTTGTAAGCTCAGAATGGATTGTTACATGATTATAGTTGATTCTCATTGAACGGTTGACCGATTCAGTGATTTGAAAGCTTAGAATGGCTTGTTACGTGATTGTAGCTAATTTTCATCGAACGGTTGACGAATTCGATGATTTGTAAGCTCAGAATAGATTGTTATGTGATTGTAGCTGATTCTTATCGAATGGTTGACCGATTCAATCATTTGTAAGCTCAAAATGTGTTGTTAGATGATTGAAATTGATTCTCATTGAACAGTTGACCGATTCAATGATTTCTAAGCTCAAAATGGCTTGCTACCTGATTGTAGCAGATTCTCATCGAACGGTTGACCAATTCGGTGATTTGTAAGCTGAGAATGGCTCGTTAAGTGATTGTAGCTGATTCTCATCAAACGGTTGACCGATTCTATTATTTGTAAGCTTAGAATGGCTTGTTACAAGATTGTAGCTGATTCTCATCGAATGATTGATAGATTCATTGATTTCTAAGCTCAGAATGGCTTATTACATGATTGTAATTGATTCTCATCGAATGGTTGACTGATTCGGTGTTTTGTAACCTCAGAATGGCTTGTTACATGATTTTAATTGATTCTTATCAAACTGTTGACCAATTCAATGATTTGTAAGCTCAGAAATTCTTGTTATGTGATTGTAACTGATTCTCATTGAACGATTGAGCGGTTTAATGATTTGTAAGCTCAGAATCACTTGTTAAGTGATTGTAGCTAATTCTCATTGAACAGTTGACTGATTTGGTGATTTGTAAGCTCAGAATGGTTTGTTACGTGATTATAGCTGAATCTCATCGAACGGTTTACCGATTTGGTGATTTGTAAGCTCAGAATGCCTTGTTATGTGATTGTAGTTCATTCTCATCCAGCTTGTTACATGATTGTAAGCTGATGCTCATCAAATGGTTAATCGATCCGCTGATTTGTAAGCTTAGAATGGCTTGTTACATCATTGTAGCTAATTCTCATCGAACGGTTGATCGATTCGGTGATTTGTAAGTTTAGAATGTCTTGTTGCGTGATTGTTGCTTATTCTCATCAAACGATTGATTGATTCAGTGATTTACAACCTCAGAATTGCTTCTTACGTGATTGTAGATGATTCTCATTGAATGGTTGACCGATTCGATGATTTGTAAGCTTAGAATGGCTTGTTGTATTATTTTAGCTAATTCTCATCGAAAGATTAACTGATTTGATGATTTGTATGCTCATAATAGCTTCTTACATGATTGTAATTGATTCTCATCAAACGGTTGACCGATTCAGTGATTTGTAAGCTTGGAATGACTTGTTACGTGATTGTAATTGATTCTGATCAAACGGTTGACTGATTCAGTGATTGGTAAGCTCAACATGGCTTGTTATGTGATTGTAGATGATTCTCAACGAACAGTTGACCTATTCAGTGATTTGTAAGCTGAAAATGGCTTGTTACATGAATGTAGCTCATTCTAATTGAACGATTGACTGATTCAGTGATATGTAAGCTCAGAATGGCTTGTTACATGATTGTAGCTAATTCTAATCAAACGGTTCACCGATTTGGTGATTTGTAACCTCACAATGCCTTGTTACATAATTGTAGCTGATTCTTATTGAGTAGTTGACCAATTCAATGATTTGTAAACTCAGAATGGCTTAATAAATGAATGTAATTGATTAAGAACGGTTCACCGATTCTATGATTTGTAAGCTCAAAATTGCTTGTTACGTGATTGTAATTCATTCTCATTGAACGGTTGATCGATTCAGTGATTTGTAAGCTCAAAATGTTTTGTTACGTGATTATAGCTGATTCTCATCAAACCATTGGCTGATTCGGTGATTTGTAAGCTTAGAATGACTTCTTACATTATTGTAGCTGATTCTCATCAAATGGTTAACCAATTCAGTGATTTGTAACCTCAGAATGGCTTGTTAGGTGATTGTAGTTGATTCTCATCAAACAGTTGACCGATTCAGTTATTTGTAAGCTTAGAATGGCTTGTTACATGATTGTAGCTAGTTCTTATCGAATGGTCAACCGATTCGGTGATTTGTATGCTCAGAATGGCTTGTTACATGGTTGTAATTGATTCTCATCCAACAGTTGACCAATTTGGTGATTGGTAAGCTCAAAATGGCTTCTTACGTGATTGTAATTGATTCTCATCAAACCGTTGAACATTTAGTGATTTGTAAGCTTGGAATGGCTTGTTATGTGATTGTAGCTGATTCTCATCGAATGATTAACCAATTTAGTGATTTGAAAGCTCAAAATGGCTTGTTACGTGATTATAGTTGATTCTCATCGAACGGTTGACTAATTTAGTGATTTCAAAGCTTGGAATGGCTTGCTACATGATTGTAGCTGATTTTCATTGAACGGTTGACCGATTCAGTGATTTGTAAGCTCAGAATGGCTTGTTACATGATTGTAGCTGATTCTCATCAAACGGTTGACCGATTCAATTATTTGTAAGCTCACAATGGCTTGTTACATGACTGTAGCTGATTCTCATCAAACGGTTGACCAATTCCATGATTTTTAAGCTTAGAATGGCTTGTTACATCATTGTAGCCAATTCTCATCGAACGGTTGACAAATTTGGTGATTTCTTATCTCAAAATGGCTTGTTACATGATTGTAATTGATTCTCATCAAATGGTTGAGCAATTTGGTGATTTGTAAGCTTAGAATGGCTTGTTATGTGATTTTAGCTGATTCTCATTGAATGGTTGACCGATTTAGTGATTTGTAAGCTCAGAATGGCTTGTTACGGCATTGTAGTTAATTTTCATCGAACGGTTGACCGATTTGGTGATTTGTATATTTAGAATGGCTTGTTAGGTGATTGTAGCTGATTCTCATCAAACAGTTGACCAATTAGGTGATTGTAGCTGATTACATGATTATAATTGATTCTCATCGAACAGTTAATCGATTTGTGATTTGTAAGCTCAGAATGGCTTGCTACCAAATTGTAGTTGATTCTCATCGAACGGTTGACCGATTTGGTGATTTATCAACTGAGAATGGTTTATTTCATCATTGTAGATGATTCTCATCGAACAGCTGACCAATTCAGTCATAAACAAGCTCATAATGACTTTTTACGTGATTATAATTGATTCTCATCAAACATTTGACCAATTTAGTGATTTGTATGATCATAATAGCTTCTTACATGATTGTAATTGATTTTCATTGATCAGTTGACCAATTCAGTGATTTGTAAGCTCAGAATGGCTTCTTGCATGATTGTAGCTGATTCTCATTGAACGATTGACCGATTCGATGATTTGTAAGCTCAAAATGGCTTGTTACATGATAGTAGCTGATTATCATCGAACGGTTGACCGATTCGGTGACTTGTAAGGTCAAAATGGCTTGTTACATGATTGTAGCTGATTCTAATTGAATGGATGACCGACTTAGTGATTGGAGCTAATTCTCATTGAATGGATGACTGACTCAGTGATTTGTAAGCTCAGAATGCCTTGTTATGTGATTGTAGTTGATTCTCATGGAATGGTTGACCGATTCAATGATTTGTAAGCTCAAAATGGCTTGTTACATCACTGTAGCTGATTGTCATTGAACGGTTGACCAATTCGGTGATTTGTAAGCTAAGAATGGCTTGTTACGTGATTGTAACTGATTGTCATCGAATGGTTGACCAATTCGGTGAATTGTAAGCTCAAAATGGCTTGTTACGTGATAGTAATTGATTCTCATCTAATGGTTGATTCATTCGATGATTTATGAGCTTAGAATGGCTTATTACATGATTGTAATTGATTCTAATCAAACGGTTGACCAATTCAGTGATTTGTAAGCTCAGAATGGCTTGTTGCATGATTGTAATTGATTCTCATTGAACGGTTAACTGGTTCGGTGATTTATAAGTTCAGAATGGTTTGTTACGTGATTGTAATTGATCCTCATCAAACGGTTGATCGATTTAGTAATTTGTAAGCTCATAATGGCTTCTTACATGATTGTAGCTGATTCTCATCGAACAGTTGACTGATTAGGTGATTTTTAAACTCAGAATGGCTTGTCATGTGATTGTAGCTAATTCTCATTGAATGGTTGACCGATTCGGTGGTTTGTAAGCTCAGAATGGCTTGTTACGTGATTGTAGCTGATTCTCATCGAACGGTTGACCAATTCAGTGATTTGTAAGTTGAGAATGGCTTGTTAAGTGTTTGTAGCTGATTCTCATGGAATGGTTGACCGATTTGGTGATTAGTAAGCACAAAATGGCTTGTTACATGATTGTAGCTGATTCTCATCGAACGATTAACTGATTCAGTGATTTGTTAGCTCAAAATGGCTTATTACATGATTGTAGATGATTCACATCGAACGATTGACTGCTTCAGCAATTGTTAAGCTCAAAATGGGTTGTTATGTGATTGTAATTGATTCTCATTGAATGGTTGACCACTGTAATGATTTGTAAGCTCAGAATAGCTTGTTACATGATTGTAGCTGATTCTCATTGAATGGTTGACCCATTTGGTGATTTGTAAGCTCAAAATAGCTTGTTACATGAGTGTAGCTGATTCTCATCGAATGGTTTATTGATTTGGTGATTTGTAAGCTCAGAAGGTCTTGTTACATAATTTTAGCTGATTCTCATTAAACGGTTGACTGATTCAATGATTAGTAAGCTCATAATGGCTTGTTACATGATTATAATTGATTCCCATCGAAGAATTCACCAATTGGGTGATTTCTAAGCTTAGAATGGCTTGTTACGTCATTGTAATTGATTCTCATCAAATGGTTGACTGATTCGGTGATTTGTAAGCTTAGAATCACTTGTTACGTGATTATAATTGATTCTCATTCAACAGTTGATCGATTCAGTGATTTGTAAGCTCAGAATGACTTGTTGCATGATTGTATCTGATTCTCATCGAAAGGTTGACCGATTCGATGTTTGTAAGCTCAGAATGGCTTTTTACATGATTGGAGCTGATCTTCATGAGATGGTTGTCTGATTCGGTGATTTGTTAGATTAGAATGGCTTGTTATATGATTGTAGCTAATTCTCATCGAATGGTTGATAGATTCGATGATTTGTAATCTCAGAATGCTTGTTACGTGATTGTAGTTAATTCTCATCAAATGGTTGATAGATTCATTGATTTGTAACCTCAGAATGGCTGGTTACATGATTGTAATTCATTCTCATCGAACAGTTGATCGATTAAGTGATTTGTAAGGTCAAAATGGCTTGTTACATGATTGTAGCATATTCTCATTCAATGGTTGATAGATTCCAGGATTTGTAAGCACATAATAGCTTGTTACATTATTTTGATTTATTCTCATCAAACGATTGACCGAATCAGAGTTCGGTGATTTTGTAAGCTTACAATGGCTTGTTACGTGATTGTAGCTGATTCTCATCGAACAATTCACCGATTCGGTGATTTGTAAGCTCAGAATGGCTTGTTATATGATTGTAATTGATTCTCATCGAATGGTTGACTAATTCGGTGATTTATAAGCTCAAAACAGCTTATTACATGATTGTAGCTGATTCTCATCGAATGGTTGACTAATTCGATGATTTGTTAGCTCAAAATGACTTGTTATGTGATTGTAATTCATTCTCATCGAATGGTTGACCGATTCAGTGATTTGTAAGCTCAAAATAGCTTGTTACGTGATTATAATTGATTCTCATGGAACGGTTGACCAATTTGGTGATTTGTAAGCTAAGAATGGCTTGTTACATGATTGTAGCTGATTCTTAGTGAATGGTTGACCGATTCAGTGATTTGTAAGCTCATAATGGCTTTTTACATGATTGTACCTTATTCTCATCAAATGGTTGACCGATTCGGTGATTTGCAAGCTTAGAATGGCTTGTTATGTGATTGTAGATGAGTCTCATCGAACGGTTGATAGATTTGGTGATTTGTAAGCTCAGAATGGCTTGTTACGTGATTGTAATTGATTCTCATCAAACGGTTGACCGATTCAGTGATTTGTAAGCTCAAAATGGCTTGTTACGTGATTGTAGCTTATTCTCATTCAACGGTTGATAGATTTAGAGATTTGTAAGCTCAGAATGACTTGTTACGTGATTGTAATTTATTCTCATCGAACGGTTGACCGATTCAATGTTCGGTGATTTGTAAGCTTACCAATGCCTCGTTACGTGATTATAGTTGATTCTCATCGAACGGTTGCCTGATTCGGTGATTTGTAAGGTCAGAATGGCTTGTTACATGATTTTAATTCATTGATTCAGTAATTTGTAAGCTCAGAATAGTTTGTTACATGATTGTAGTTGATTCTCATCGAACGGTTGAAACATTTGGTGATTTGTAAGCTCAAAATGGCTGCTTAAGTGATTGTAGATGATTCTCATCGATCAGTTGATGAATTCACTAATTTGTAAGCTCAAAAGAGCTTGTTACATGATTTGAGCTAATTCTCATTGAAAAGTTGACCAATTCAGTGATTGGTAAGCTTAGAATGGCTTGTTACGTGATTGTAATTGATTCCCATTGAACGGTTAACCGATTCGATGATTTGTAAGCTTAGAATGGCCCGTTACATGATTGTAGCTGATTGTCATCGAATGGTTGACCGATTCAGTGATTTGTAAGCTCAGAATGGCTTGTTACGTGATTGTAATTCATTCTCATTGAATGGTTGACCGATTTGGTGATTTATAAGCTTAGAATGGCTTTTTACATGATTGTAGCTTATTTTCATTAAATGGTTGACCAATTTGGTGATTTGCAAGCTTAGAATGGCTTGTTACATGATTGTAGCTGATTCTCATCGAACAGTTGACAGATTCAGTGATTTGTAACCTCACAAGGGCTTGTTACATGATTGTAATTGATTCTCATTCAATCATTGACCGATTCAGTGATTTGTAAGCTCAGAATAGCTTGTTATGTGATTATAATTGATTCCCATTGAACAGTTGATCGATTCAGTGATTTGTAAGCTTAGAATGGCTCGTAACATGATTGTAGCTGATTTTCATCGAACGGTTGACCGATTCACTGTTTGTAAGCTCAGAATGGCTTTTTACGTGATTGGAGCGGATTTTCATCAAAAGGTTGACCGATTCGGTGATTTGTAAGCTTAGAATGGCTTATTACATGATTTCAGCTAATTTGGTGATTTGTAAGCTCACGGTTGATAGATTTGGTGATTTGTAAGCTCAGAATGGCTTGTTACATGATTGTAATTGATTCTCATTGAACGGTTGACTGATTTGGTGATTTGTAAGCTCAAAATAGCTTGTTACATGATTATAATTCATTATCATCAAACAGTTGACCGATTCAATGATTTATAAGCTCATAATGGCTTGTTACATGATTTTAACTATTTCTCATCAAACGGTTCATTGATGCAATGATTTGTACGCTCAAAATGGCTTGTTAAGTGATTGTAATTGATTCTAATCGAATGGTTGACTGAGTCAGTGATTTGTAAGCTCACAATGACTTGTTACATAATTTTAATTATTTTTCATCGAATAGTTGACTGATTCAGTGATTTGTAATCTGAAAATGGCTTGTTACGTGATTGTAGCTAATTCTCATCGAACGATTGATCCATTTGGTGATTTTTCAAATCAAAATGGCTTGTTACGTGATTGTAGCTTACTCTCATCAAACGGTTGACCGATTTGGTGATTTGTAAGCTCAGAATGTCTTGTTACATGATTGTAGCAGATTCTCATAATTTGCAAGCTTAGAATGGCTTGTTACGTGATTGTAGCTAATTCTCATGGAACGGGTGACCGATTTGGTGATTTGTAAGCTTAGAATGGCTTGTTATGTGATTGTACCTTATTCTCATCAAACGATTGATCAATTCGATGATTTGTATGCTCATAATGGCTTGTTACGTGATTCTAGCTTATTCTCATCAAACGGTTGTTTGAATCAGTGATTTGCAAGCTTAGAATGGCTCGTTACATGATTATAGTTGATTCTCATCGAATGCTTGACAGATTCAATGATTTGTAAGCTCAGAATGGCTTGTTACATGATTGTGATTAATTCTCATCGAATGGTTGATCGATTCGGTGATTTGTAAGCTCAGAATTGCTTGTTACATGATTATAATTGATTCTCATCGAAAGGTTGACCAATTCAATGATTTGTAAGCTCAGAATGGCTTGTTACGTGATTGTAGCTGATTCTCATCAAACAGTTGACCGATTTGGTGATTTGTAATCTTAGAATAGCTTGTTACATGATTGTAGTTGATTCTCATCGAACGGTTGATAGGTTCAGTGATTTGTAAGCTCAGAATGGCTTGTTAGGTGATTGTAATTGATTCTCATCAAACGGTTGACCAATTCATGATTTGTAAGCTCATAATGGCTTGTTACGTTATTGTAATTGATTCTCAATGAACAGTTGACCGATTTACTGATTTGTAAGCTCATAAAGGCTTGTTACATGATTTAATTATTTCTCATCGAACGGTTAACCGATTCGATGATTTGTAAACTTAAAATGGCCTGTTACATGATTTTAAATAAATTCTCATCAAAAGATTGACCGATTCAGTATTCGGTGATTTGTAAGCTCAAAATGGCTTGTTACTTTATTGTAGCTGATTCTCATGGAATGGTTGACCGATTTGGTGATTTGTAAGCTCAGAATGGCTTGTTAGGTGATTGTAGCTGATTCTCATTGAACCGTTGACCGATTCGGTGATTTTTAAGCTCAAAATGGGTTGGTACATTATTTTAGCCGATTCTCTCATAAAACAGTTGAATGATGCAGTGATTTGTAAGCTCAGAATGGCCTTGTAGGTTATTGTAACAGATTCTCATCAAACGACTGACCGATTCAGTGATTTGTAAGCTAAGAATGGCTTTTTATGTGATTGTAGTTAATTCTCATCGAATGGTTGATTGATTCGGTGATTTGTAAGCTGACAATGGCTTGTTATGTGATTGTAGCCGACTCTCACTGAATAGTTGACCGATTTAGTGTGCGGTGGTTTGTAACCTTACAATGGCTTGTTACCTTATTGTAGTTGATTCTCATCGAACTGTTGATCGATTCTATCATTTGTACGCTCAGAATGTCTTCTTACATGATTTTAATTGATTCTCACCGAACAGTTGACCGATTCAGTGATTTGTCAGCTCAGAATGGCTTGTTACCTGATTCTAGTTGATTCTCATCGAACGGTTGACCGATTCGGTGATTTGTAAGCTCAGAATCGCTTGTTACGTAATTATAGCTGATGTCATTGAATAGTTGACCGATTCGGTGATTTGTAAGATTAAAATGGCTTGTCACATGATTGTAGCTTATTCTCATCAAATGGTTGACCGATTCAGTTATTTGTAAGCTAAGAATGGCTTGTTACATGATTGTAGCTGATTCTCATCGAATGGTTGAAAGATTCGATGATTTGTAAGCTCAAAATGGCTTGTTACGTGATTGTAATTGCTTCTCTTCGAACGGTTGACCGATTCATGATTTGTAAACTCATAATGGCTTGTTACCTATTGTAATTGACTCTCATCGAACGGTTGATCAATTCAATGATTTGTAAGCTCCTAATGTCTTGTTACGTGATTTTAATTATTTCTCATTGAACGGTTGACTGATTCAATGATTTGTAAGATAAGAATGGCTTGTCATATGATTGTACTTGATTGTCATCGAACGGTCAACTGATTCGGTGATTTGTAAGCTTAGAATGACTTGTTACTTGATTATATTTGATTCTCAAGCAACGGTTGACCGTTTCAGTGATTTGTAAGTCCACAATGGCTTGTTAGTTATTGTAGCTGATTCTCATCAAATGGTTGACCGATTGAGTGATTTGTAAGCTCAAAATCTCTTGTTAGGTGATTGTAGCTAATTCTCATCAAATGGTTGACCGATTCAGTGATTTGTAAGCTCAAAATGGCTTGTTACGTGATTGTAGCTGATTCTCATCAAATGGTTGACCGATTTGGTGATTTGTAAGCTTAGAATCGCTTGTTATGTGACTGTAGCTTACTCTCATTGAACGGTTAACCGATTTAGTGTTCAGTGGTTTGTAAGCTCAGAATGGCTTGTTACATGATTGTAGCTGATTCTCATCGAACGGTTGACTGATTCAGTGATTTGTAAGCTCATATTGGTTTGTTACATGATTGTAGCTGATTCTCATGGAACAATTGACTGATTCGGTGATTTGTTTGCTGAGAATGGCTTGTTACGCGATTGTAATTGATTCTCAATGAACGGTTGACCAATTCGGTGATTTGTAAGCTTAGAATGGCTTGTTTCAAGATTGTAGCTGATTGTCATCGAACGGTTGACTGATTCGGTAATTTGTAAGTTGAAAATTGCTTGATATGTGATTGTTATTTATTCTAATTGATTCTCATGGAAGGGTTGATCGATTTATTGATTTTAATTGATTGTAATTGATTCTGATCAAATCGTAGATAGATTTGGTGATTTGTAAGCTCAGAATGGATTGTTATGTGATTGTAATTGATTCTCATCGAACGGTAGACTAATTTGGTGATTTCAAAGCTCAGAATGGCTTGTTACTTGACTATAATTGATTCTCATCGAACGGTTAACCAATTCGGTGATTTCTAAGCTCAGAATGGCTTGTTACATGATTATAGTTGATTCTCATTGAATAGTTGATCGATTATGTGATTTCTAAGCTCAGAATCGCTTGTTACGAGATTATAATTGATTCTCATCGAATGGTTGACCGATTCGGTGATTTGTAAGCACAAAATGACTTGTATCATTGTATCTAATTATCATCGAACGGTTCACCAATTCGATGATTTGTAAGCTCAGAATGGCTTGCTACGTGATTGTAATTGATTCTCATCGAATGGTTGACTGATTCGATGATTTGTAAGCTCAAAATGGCCTATTAAGTGATTGTAGCTCATTCTCATTGAATGGTTGATTGCTTCAGTGATTTGTAAGCTCGGAATGGCTTGTTACATGATTATAGCCGATTCTCATCGAACGGTTGACCGATTTGGTGATTTTTAAACTCAGAATGGCTTGTTAAGTATTTTTTAGCTTGTTCTCATCAAACAGTTGATGGATTCGATGATTTGTAAGCTCAAAATGGCTTGTTACGTTATTGTAATTGATTCTAATCAAATGGTTGACCGATTCAGTGATTTGTAAGCTCAGAATGGCTTCTTACGTGATTGTAATTGATTCTCATCAAATGGTTGACCAATTCAATGATTGTAAGCTCAAATTGGCTTGTGTTACATGATTATAATTGATTCTCATTGAACGGTTGACCGATTCAGTGATTTGTAAGCTCAAAATAGCTTGTTGCATGATAGTATTGATTCTCATTGAACGGTTGACTGATTCGATTATTTCTAAGCTTAGAATGAGTTGTTACATGATTGTAATTTATTCTCATCTAATGGTTGACTGAATCGGTGATTTGTAAGCTCAAAATGGTTTGTTACATGATTATAATTAATTCACATCAAATTGTTGATTGATTCGGTGACTTGTAAGCTCAGAATGGCTTGTTACATGATTGTAATTGATTCTCATAGAACGGTTGACTAAGTCAGTGATTAGTAAGCTCATAATGGCTTGTTACATGATTTTCATAGATTCTCTCATAAAACAGTTGACCGATTCAGTGATTTGTAAGCTCAGAATGGCTTGTTACATGATTGTAGCTGATTCTCATCGAACAGTTGACCAATTTGGTGATTTATAAGATCAGAATATCTTGTTACGTGATTTTAATTGATTCTCATTGAATGGTTGACTGATTTGGTGATGTGTAAGCTCAGAATGGCTTGTTACGTGATTATAATTGATTCTCATTGAACGGTTGACCGATTTGGAGTTTTGTAGGCTCAAAATAACTTGTTACGTGATTGTAGCTGATTCACATCGAATGGTTGACCTATTAGGTGTTTGTAAGCTCTTAATGGCTTGTTACATGATTATAGTTGATTCTCATTAAACAGTTAACTGATTCGATGATTTATAAGCTTAGAATGGCTTGTTACATGATTGTAATTGATTCTCATCGAACGGTTGATCGATTCAATGATTTGTAAGATTAGAATGGCTTGTTATGTGATTGTAGCTAGTTCTCATTGAACAGTTGACCGATTTAGTGATTTGTAAGCTCAGAATGGCTTGTTATGTGATTGTAATTGATTCTAATCGAACGGTAGATAGATTCAATGATTTGTAAGCTCAGAATGGATTGTTACGTGATTGTAATTGATTCTATCAAACGGTTGACTGATTTGGTGATTTTTAATTAGATTATAATTGATTCTCATCAAACAGTTGACTGATTTGGTGATTTGTAAGCTCAAAATAGCTTGTTACATAATTATAGTTGATTCTGTTTGAACGGTTGACTGATTCCTTGATTTCTAACCTCATAATGGCATGTTACAAGATTGTAATTGATTCTCATCGAACGGTTGATTGATTCAATGATTTTTAAGCTCAAAATGGCTTGTTACATCATTGTATCTAATTATTGTCAAACGGTTGACCAATTCGGTGATTTGTAGCTAATTCTCATCAAACGCTTCATCGATTCAGTGATTTGTATGCGTAGAATAGCTTGTTACGTTATTGTAATTGATTCTCATCAAACGGTTGACCGATTCGGTAATTTTTAAGCTCAAAATGGCTTATTACATGATTGTAATTGATTCTCATCGAATGGTTGACCGATTCAATGATTTGTTAGCTCAGAATGGCTTGTTACGAGATTGTAGCCTATTCTCATCAAACGATAGACCGATTTGCTGATTTTTAAACTTAGAATGGCTTGTTACGTGACTTTGTAGCTAGTTCTCATCGAACAGTTCATCGATTCGGTGATTTATAAGCTCAGAATGGCTTGTTACGTGATTGTAATTTATTTTAATCGAATGATTGACCGATTCGGTGATTTGTAAGCTCAGAATGGCTTGTTACGTGATTGTAATTAATTCTCATCAAATGGTTGACCGATTCAATGATTTGTAACCTCATAATGGCTTGTTTACATGTTTATAATTGATTCTCATTGAACGGTTAACCGATTCGATGATTTGTAAGCTTAGAATGGCTTGTTGCGTGATTGTATTGATTCTCATCGAATAGTTGACCAATTTGGTGATTTGTAAGCTCATAATTGCTTGATACGTGATTGTAGTTGATTCTCATCGAACGGTTGACCGATTCAGTGATTTCTAAACTCAGAAAGCTTGTTACATGATTGTAGCTCATTCTCATCGAACGGTTGACAGATTCTATGATTTTTAAGCTCAGAATGGCTTGTTACGTTTGACCAATTCATGACTTCTAAGCTCATAATGGCTTGTTAGGTGTTGTAATTGATTCTCATCAAACGGTTGACCGATTCAGTAATTTGTAAGCTCATAATGGCTTGTTACATGATTTTAAATATTTCTCATCGAACATTTGACCGATTCAGTGATTTGTATTCTTAGAATGGCTTGTTAGGTGATTGTAGCTAATTCTTATCAAATGGTTGACTAATTCAATGATTTTTAAGCTCAGAATGACTAGTTACATAATTGTAGCTGATTCTCATCGAACGGTTGACCGATTTGGTGATTTGTATGCTTAGAATGGCTTGTTACGTGATTGTAGCTAATTCTCATCAAACGGTTGATAGATTCGATGATTTGTTAGCTAAGAATGGCTTGTTACATCATTGTAATTGATTCTCATCAAACGGTTGATTGATTCGGTGATTGGTAAACTTGATTGTAATTGATTCTCATCAAACGGTTGATTTATTCAGTAATTGGTAAGCTCGGTATGGCTTGTTATGTGATTGTAATTGATTCTGATTGAACGGTTGACCAAATTAGTGATTTATAAGCTCAGAATAGCTTGTTACATTATTGTAATTGATTCTCATCAAACGGTTGACCGATTCGGTGATTTGTATGCTCAGAATGGCTTGTTACATGACTGTAATTAATTCTCATCAAATGGTTGACCGATTCGGTGATTTGTAAGTTCAGAATGGCTTGTTACATGATTGTAGCTGACTCTCATCAAAAGGTTGACTGATTCGATGATTTGTAAGCTCAGAATGGGTTGTTAAATGATTGTAGCTGATTCTAATCAAACGGTTGACCGATTCAATCATTTGCAAGCTCAGAATGTCTTGTTACATGATTGTAATTTATTCTCATCAAACAGTTGACTGATTTCATGATTTGTAAGCTCAGAATGGCTTGTTAGGTGATTGTAGCTGATTCTCATCGAACGGTTGACAGATTCAGTGATTTCTAAGCTCATAATGGCTTGTTACGTGATTGTCATTGATTCTCATCAAATGGTTGACCGATTGGGTGATTTGTAAGTTTAGAATGGCTTGTTACATGATTGTGGTTGATTCTCATCAAACGGTACACTGATTCGGTGATTTGTAAGCTCAGAATGGCTTATTATTTGATTGTAGCAGATTCTCATCGAACAGTTAACCGAGTCAGTGATTTCTAAAATTAGAATTCCTTGTTATGTGATTGTAGCTGATTCTCATCGAATGGTTGATTGGATCAGTGATTTTTTAGCTCAGAATGACTTGTTACGTGATTGTATCTGATTCTCATCAAACGCTCAATTGATTAGGTGATTTGTAAGCTCGGATGGCTTGTTACGTGATTGTAGATGGTTTTCATCCAACGGTTGACTGATTCGGTGATTTGTAAGCTCAAAATGGCTTGTTATGTGATTTTAGCTGATTCTCATCGAATGGTTGACTGATTCGATGAATTGTCAGCTCATAATGGCTTGTTACATGATTATAATTGATTCTCAACAAACGGTTGACTGATTTAGTGCTTTGTAACCTCAGAATGGTTTGTTACGTGATTGTAGCTGATTCTCATTGAACGGTTGATCGATTCAATGATTTGTAAGCTCAGATGGCTTGTTATGTGATTGTAACTGATTGTTATCAAACAGTTGACTAATTCGGTGATTTGTAAGCTTAGAATGGCTTTTTACATGATTGTAGCTGATTCTCATCAAACGGTTGACCGATTCGGTGATTTGTAAGCTCAGAATGGCTATTTACGTGATTGTAATTGATTCGCATCAAATGGTTGACTGATTCGGTGATTTGTAATCTCAAAATGACTTGTTACATAATTTTAGCTGATTCTCATCAAACAGTTGACTGATTCGGTGATCTATAAGCTTAGAATGGTTTTTTACATGATTGTAGCTGATTCTCATCAAACGGTTGACCGATTTGATGATTTGTAAGCTCAAAATGGCTTGTTACGTTATTGTAATTGATTCTCATTGAATAGTTAACTGATTTATGATTTGTATGCTTAGAATGGCTTGTTACGTGATTGAAATTGGTTCTCATCGAATGGTTGACCAATTCAGTGATTTGTCAGCTCAGAATGGCTTGCTACGTGATTGTAATTGATTCTCATTGAATGATTGACCGATTCAATGATTTGTAACCTCAAAATAGTTGTTACGTGATTGTAATTGATTCTCTTCGAACGCTTGACAGATTCAGTGATTTGTAAGCTCAGAATGGCTTGTTACGTGATTATAATTGATTCTCATCGAATGGTTTACCGATTCGGTGATTTATAAGCACACATTGGCTTCTTCCTTGATTGTAATTCATTCTCATTGAACGATTGACCAATTCAGTGATTTCTGAGCTCAGAATGGGTTGTTCCCTGATTTTAATTATTTCTCATCGAACCGTTGACCAATTCAGTGATTTCTAAGCTGAAAATCGCTTGTCGATTGTAGCTGATTTTCATCGAACCGTTGACCGATTAGTTGATTTGTAAGCTCAAAATGGGTTGTTACGTGATTCTAATTGATTTTGATCGAACAATTGATCGATTTAGTGATTTGTAAGCTCAAAATGTCTTGTTACATGATTGTAGCTGATTCACATGAAATGGTTGATGGATTCGGTGATTTGTAAACTCATAATGGCTTTTTACGTGATTGTAGCTAATTCTCATCGAACGGTTGACTAGATCGGTGATTTGTAGACGTGATTGTAGCTGATTCTCATCAAATGGTAGACTGATTAGGGGATTTGTAAGCTTAGAATGGCATGTTACGTGATTGTAATTAATTTTCATCAAACGGTTGACTGATTCAGTGATTTGTAAGCTCATAATAGCTTGTTACGTGATTGTAGTTGATTCTCATCAAACGGTTAACTGATTCAGTGATTTGTAAGCTCAGAATGGCTTGTTATGTGATTGTAATATAATCTAATCAAACGGTTCACCGATTCCATGATTTGTAAGCTTAGAAAGACTTATTATGTGATTATAATTGATTCTCATTGAATGGTTGATCGATTCGGTGATTTGTAAGGTCAGAATGGCTTGTTACATGATTATAATTGATTCTCATTGAACGGTTTACTGATTCAGTGATTTGTAAGCACATAATAGCTTGTTCCTTGATTGTAATTGATTCTCATCGAACGGTTCACTGATTTAGTGATTTGTAAGCTCATAATGGGTTGTTACTTGATTTTAATTATTTCTCATCAAACGGTTCACCGATTTAGTCATTTGTAAGCTCAAAATGGCTTGTGACGTGATGGTAGTTGGTTCTCATCGAATGGTTGACCTATTAGCTGATTTGTAAGCTTAGAATGGCTTGATACCTGATTGTAATTGATTCTCATCGAATGATTGATCGGTTTGGTGATTTGTAAGCTCAGAATAGCTTGTTATGTGATTTTAGCTAATTCTCATCAAACGATTGACCAATTAAGTGATTTTTTAGCTCAAAATGGCCTGTTACGTGATTGTAATTGATTCTCATCGAACAGTTAATTGATTCATGATTTGTAAGCTCGGAATGGCTTGTTATGTGATTGTAATTGATTCTCATCGAATGGTTGATCGATTCAGTGATTTGTACGCTTAGAATGGGTTTTTACGTGATTGTAGTTGATTCTCATTAAACGGTTGACTGATTCAATGATTTGCAAGCACATAATGGATTGTTCCTTGATTGTAATTGATTCTCATCGAACGATAGACCGATTCAGTGATTTGTAAGCTCATAATGGCTTGTTACATGATTTTAATTATTTCTCATCGAATGGTTGATCGATTCAGTGATTTGTAAGCTCCAAATGGCTTGTCACATGATTGTAGCTAGTTCTAATCTAACGGTTGATTGATTCGATGTTTTGTAAGCAAAAAATGGCTTGTTACTTGAGTACCTGATTCTCATCAAATAGTTGACCGATTCCATGATTTGTAAGTTCAAAATGACTTGTTACGTGATTATAGCTTATTCTCATTGAATGGTTGATCGATTTGATGATTTGTAAGCTCAGAATGGCTTATTACATGAATGTACCTGATTCTCATTGAATAGTTGACCGATTCGGTGATTTGTAAGCTCAGAATGCCTTGTTACGTGATTTTAATTTATTCTAATCAAATGATTGACTGATTCGGTGATTTGTAAGCTCATAATTGCTTGTTACCTGATTGTAATTGATTCTCATCGAACGGTTAACTGTATCGATAATTTCTAAGCTCAAAATGGCTTGTTATGTGATTGTAATTGATCCTCATCGAACGATTGATCGATTCAGTAATTTGTAAACTTAGAATGGCTTGTTAGGTGATTGTAGCTGATTCTCATTGAATGGTTGACCGATTAGGTGATTTGTGAGCTAAGAATGGCTTCTTACATTATTGTAGTTGATTCTCTCATAAAACGGTTGACCGATTCAGTGATTTGTAAGCTTAGATTGGCTTGTTAGGTGATTGTAGCTGATTGTCATCAAATGGTTGACCGATTCAGTAATTTGTAAGCTCAAAATGGCTTGTTATGTGATTATAGCTGATGCTCATTAAACAATTGATCGATTCAGTGATTTGTAAGCTAAGAATGGCTTGTTATGTGATTGTAGCTAATGCTCATCAAACGGTTGACCAATTCGGTGATTTGTAAGCTGAGAATGGCTTCTTCTGTGATTGTAGCTAATTCTCACCGAACGGTTAACTGATTCGGTGATTTGTAAGCTCAGAATGCCTTTATTACATGATTAGAGTTGATTCTTATCAAACGGTTGACTGATTCAGTGATTTGTAAGCTTAGAATGGTTTATTACGTGAATGTAGATCTTTCTAATCAAACGGTTCACCGATTCTGTGATTTGTAAGCTCAGAATGGCTTGTTACATGATTGTAGCTAATTGTAATCAAACAGTTCATTGATTTGGTGATTTGTAAGCTCAGAATGCCTTGTTACGTGATTGTAGCTTATTCTGATCGAGCGATTGAATGATTCAGTGATTTGTAAGCTCTGAATGGCTTGTTACATTATTGTAATTGATTCAAATCGAACTATTAACCGATTCGATGATTTGTAAGCTATGAATGGCTTGTTCTGTGATTGTAATCGATTTTAATGAAATAGTTGACCGATTCAGTGATTTGTAAGCTCAGAATGGCTTGTTAGTGATTGTAATTGATTCTCATCGAACAGTTGACCGATTTGGTGATTTGTAAGCTCAGAATGCCTTGTTACGTGATTGTAGCTGATTTTCAATGAATAGTTGACTAATTCAGTGATTTATAAGCTCCAAATGGCTTGTTACGTGAATGTAGCTTCTTCTAATCAAACGGTTGACCGATTCGGTGATTTCTAGGATCAGAATGTCTTGTTATGTGATTGTAGCATATTCTCATCGAATGGTTGACCAATTCAGTGATTTGTAAGCTCAGAATGGCTTGTTACGTTATCGCAGCTAATTCTCATTGAACGGTTTACCGATTCGATGATTTGTAAGCTCAGAATGGCTTGTTACAAGATTGTAGCTGATTCTCATCGAATGATTGACCGATTCGGTGATTTGTATGCTGAGAATGGCTTATTACGTGATTATAATTGATTCTTATCAAACGATTGACCGATTCAGTGATTTGTAAGCTCAGAATGTCTTGTTAAGTGATTATAATTGATTCTCATAGAATGGTTGATTGAGTCAGTGATTTATAAACTCAGAATGGCTTGTTACATGATTTTAATTGATTCTCATCGAACGGTTGATTGATTTGGTGATTTGTAAGACCAGAATGGCTTGTTAGGTGATTGTAGTTGATTCTCATCGAACAGTTGACCGATTCATTGATTTGTAAGATCAAAAAATCTTGTTACATGATTGTAATTGATACTCATTGAATGGTTGACCGATTTGGTCATTTGTAAGATCAAAATAGCTTGTTACATGATTATAATTGATTCACATTCAACGGTTGATCGATTCAATGATTTGTAAGCTCAGAATGGCTTGTTACGTGATTTTAATTGATTCTCATAAAACGGTTGACTGAGTCAATGATTAGTAAGCTTAGAATGGCTTGTTACATGATTGTAATTGATTCTCATCGAATGGTTAATCGAGTCGGTGATTTGTAAGCTCAGAATGGCTTGTTAGGTGATTGTAATTGATTGATTCAGTAATTTATAAGCTCAGAATAGCTTGTTACATGATTGTAGTTGATTCTCATTGAACGGTTGACCTATTTGATGATTTGTAAGATCAAAATAGCTTCTTACATGATTGTAGCTGATTCTCATCGAACAGTTGACCAATTCGGTGATTTGTAAGCTTCAAAGAGCTTGTTACATGATTTTAGCTAATTCTCCTTGAACGGTTGACCGATTCAGTGATTGGTATGCTGAGAATGGCTTGTTACATGATTGTAATTGATTCCCATAAAATGGTTGTCCAATTCGGTCATTTGTAAGCTCAGAATAGCTTGATACATGATTGTAGCTAATTCTCATCGAACGGTTGACAAATTCAGTGATTTGTAAGCTCAAAATGACTTGTTACGTGACTATAATTGATTCTCATAGAACGGTTGACCAATTCATGATTTGTAAGCTAATAATGGCTTGTTAACGTGTTGTAATTAATTCTCATCAAATAGTTGACCGATTCAGTAATATGTAAGCTCATAATAGCTTGTTACATGATTTTAAATATTTCTCATCGAACGGTTGACCAATTCAATGATTTGTAAGCTCCGAATGGCTTGTCAGGTGATTGTAGCCGATTCTTATCAAACGGTTGACCGATTTAGTTATTTTTAAGCATAGAATGGCTTGTTACGTGATTGTATTTGATTCTCATCAAACGGTTGACCAATTCGGTGATTTGTTAGCTTAGAATGCCTCGTTACATGATTGTAATTCATTCTCATCGAATGATTCATCGATTCAGTGATTTGTAAGCTCAAAATGGCTTGTTACGTGTTTGTAATTTATTGTTATATAACGATTGACCGATTCGATGATTTCTAAGCTCGAAATGGCTTATTATGTTATTGTAGTAGATTCTCATCAAACGGTTAACCAATTCAATAATTTGTAAGCTCAAAATGCCTTTTTATGTGATTGTAGCTGATTCTCATCAAACGGTTGACCGATTCGATGATTTGTAAGCTCAGAATTGTTTGTTACGTGATTGTAATTGATTCTCATCGAATGGTTGACGGATTCGGTGAATTGTTAGCAGAGAATGAGTTGTTACGTGATTATAATTGATTCTCACCAAATGGTTAACCAATTCATGATTTGTAAGCTCTGAATGGCGTCTTACATGATTGTAATTGATTCTCATTGAACGGTTGACCGATTCAGTCATTTGTAAGCTCAAAATGGCTTGTTACATGATTGTAATTGATTCTTATCGAGCAGTTGATACTTTCGGTGATTTGTAAGCTCAAAATGGCGTGTTACATGATTGTAGCTAATTTTCATCGAACAGTTGACCGATTCGGTGATTTGTCATCTCAAAATAGCTTGTTATGAGAATGTAGCTGATTGTCATTGAACAGCTGACCGATTCGATGATTTGTAAGCTCAGAATGGCTTGTTGAGTTATTGTAGCTGACTCTCATCGAATGGTTGACCGATACGATGATTTGTATACTTAGAATGGCTTGTTACATGATTGTAATTGATTCTCATCAAACGGTTGACTGATTCTGTAATTTGTAAGCTTAGAATGGCCTATTACGTGATTATAGTTGATTCTCATTGAACGGTTGACCGATTCGGTGATTTGTAAGCTCAAAATGGCTTTTTACATTATTGTAGCTGATTCTCATCGAACGGTTGACCGATTCAGTAATTTGTAAGATCAAAATGTCTTGTTACATGATTGTAATTGAGTCTCATTGAGTGGTTGAGCGATTTGGTGATTTGTAAGCTCAAAATGGCTTGGTACATGATTATAATTGATTCTCATCGAATGGTTGACTGATTCGGTGATTTGTAAGCTCAGAATAACTTGTTACATGATTGTAGCTGATTCTCATCGAACAATTGACTAATTCAATGATTTGTAAGCTCAAAATAGCTTTTTATGTGATTGTAGCTGAATCTCATAGAACGGTTGATAGATTCAGTGATTTGTAAGCTTAGAATGGCTTGTTACGTGATTGTAGCAGATTCTCATCAAACAGTTGATAGATTTGATGATTTTTAAGCTCAAAATGGCTTGTTACGTGATTGTACCTGATTCTTATCGAATGGTTGACTGATTCAGTGATTTGTAAGCTCAGAATGCCTTGTAACATGATTGTAATTGATTCTAATCGAACGGTTGACCAATTTGGTGATTTGTAAGCTCATAATAGCTTGTTACATGATTATAATCGATTCACATCGAATGGTTGACTGATTTGGTGATTTGTAAGCTCAGAATGGCTTGTTACGTAATTATAACTGATTCTCATCTAACGATTGATCGATTTAGTAATTTGTAATCTAAGAATGGGTTGTTATGTGGTTTTAGGTGATTCTCATTGAACGGTTGACCAATTCTATGATTTGTAAGCTCGAAATGGCTCTTTACGTGATTGTAGTTGATTCTCATCGAATGGTTGACTGGTTTGGTGATTTGTAAGCTCAAAATAGCTTGTTACGTGATTGTAATTGATTCTCATTAAACGACTAAATGATTTGGTAATTTGTAAGCTCAGAATAGCTTGTTACGAGATTGTAGCTGATTGTCATCGAACGGTTGACCGATTGGTGATTTCTAAGCTCAGAATCACTCGATATATGATTGTAGCTGATTCTCATCGAACGATTCAATGATTCATTGATTTGTAAGGTCAGAATTGCTTGTTACATGATTGTAGCTGATTCTCATCAAATGGTTGAACGATTCAGTTATTTATCAACTCAGAATGACTTATTTCATGATTGTAGATGATTCTCATCGAACGGTTGACTGATTTGTTGATTGGTAAGCCTAGCATGGCTTATTACCTGATTGTAATTCATTCTCATTGAATGGTTGACCGATTCAGTGATTTGTAAGCTCAGTACAGCTTGTTACATGATTCTAATTGATTCTAATCGAATGGTTAACTTATTCATGATTTGTAAGCTCAAAACGGCTTGTTACGTGATTGTAGTTGATTCTCATCGAACAGTTGATTGATTAGGTGATTTGTAAGCTTAGAATGGCTTTTTATGTGATTGTAATATATTCTAATCAAACAGTTGACTGATTCCAAGATTTGTAAGCTTAGAAAGGCTTATTATGTGATTGTAATTAATTCTCATCGAATGGTTGACCGATTCGGTAATTTGTAAGCTCAGAATGGCTTGTTATGTGATTATAATTGATTCTCAATGAACGGTTTATCGATTCGGTGATTGTAGTTGATTCTCATCAAATGGTTGACCTAGCTGATTTGTAAGCTTAGAATGGCTTGTAACTTGATTGTAATTGTTTCTCATCGAATGGTTGATTGGTTCGGTGATTTGTAAGCTCAAAATGGCTTGTTACATGATTTTAGTTGTTCTCATCAAACGATTCACCAATTCAATGATTTTTTAGCTCAAAATGGCTTGTTACATGATTGTAATTGATTCTCATTGAACGATTAACTGATTCATGATTTGTAAGCTCTGAATGGCTTGTTATGTGATTGTAATTGATTCTCATCGAATGGGTGACCGATTGAGTGATTTGTATGCTCATAATGGCTTGTTACGTGATTGTAGCTTATTCTCATCAAATGGTTAATCGATTCGGTGATTTGTAAGCACATAGTGGCTTGTTCCTTGATTGTAATTGATTCTTAATGAACGATAGACCGATTCAGTGATTTTAATTATTTCTCATCGAATTGTTGACAGATTTAGTGATTTGTAAGCTCAAAATGGCTTGTCACATGATTGTAGCTAATTCTAATCAAACGGTTGACCGATTGGGTGATTTGTAAGTTCAGAATGCCTTGTTACTTGATTACCTAATTCTCATCAAACGGTTGACCGATTTGGTGATTTATAAGTTCAAAATGACTTGTTACGTGATTGTAGTTGATTCTCACCGAACGGTTGATCGATTTGGTGATTTTTAAGCTTAGAATGGCTTTTTACATGAATGTAGCTTATTCTCATTGAACAATTGACCGATTCGATGATTTGTATGCTCAGAATGCCTTGTTAGGTAATTGTAATTGATTCTAATCAAATGGTTGATCGATTCGGTGATTTGTAAGCTTAGAATTGCTTGTTACATCATTGTAATTGATTCTCATTGAATGATTGACTATATCAGTGATTTCTAAGCTCAGAATGGCTTGTTATGTGATTGTAATTTATCCTAATCAAGTGATTGACTGATTCGGTGATTTGTAAGCTTCGAATGGCTTGTTACATGATTGTAATTTATTCTCATCGAACAGTTGACTGGTTCTGTGATTTCTAAGCTCAAAATGCTTTTTTACATGATTGTAATTGTTCCTTAATGAACAGTTGATTGATTTAGTATTTTGTAAGCTCAGAATGGCTTGTTATGTGATTGTAACTGAGTCTCATTGAACGATTGACCAATGGAGTGATTTGTAACTGATTCTCATCGAATGGTTGACCAATGCATTATTTTATAAGCTCAGAATAGCTTGTTATATGATTGTAGCTGATTCTCATCGAATGGTTGACCCATTTGGTGATTTGTAAGCTTAGAATGGCTTGTTACATGATTGTAGATGATTCTCGTCGAATGGTTGACCGATTCATTGATTTGTAAGCTCAGAAGGTCTTGTTACATAATTTTAGCTGATTCTCATTAAACGATTGACCGATCCAGTGATTGGTAAGCTCAGAATGGCTTATTACGTGATTGTAATTGATTCCCATCGAATAGTTGACCGATTGGGTGAATTGTAAGCTCAGAATGGCTTGTTACGTGATTGTAATTGATTCTCATCAAATAGTTGACCGATGTAGTGATTTATAAGCTCAGAATGGCTTGTTACATGATTATAATTGATTTCCATTAAACGGTTGATCGATTCGGTGATTTGTAAGTTCAGAATAGCTTGTTACATGATTGTAGCTGATTCTCATCGAACGGTTGACCGATTCAGTGTTTGTAAGCTCAGAATAGATTTTTAGGTGATTGGAGCTGATTTTCATGAAACGGTTCACCGATTATGTGATTTGTTAGCTTAGAATGGCTTGTTACATGATTGTAATTGATTCTCATTGAATGGTTGATTGATTTATTGATTTGTAAGCTCGGAATGGCTGGTTACATGATTGTAGCTGATTCTAATCAAATGGTTGCCTGATTTGGTGATTTGTAAGCTCAGAATGGCTTGTTACATGATTGTAATTGATTCTCATTGAACAGTTGATCGGTTAAGTGATTTGTAAGCTCACAATGGCATGTTACATGATAATAGCATATTCTCATTCAACAGTTAATAGATTCGGGGTTTTTTAAGCTCAGAATGGCTTGTTACATGATTGTAGTTGATCGATTCAGTAATTTGTAAGCTCATAATAGCTTGTTACATAATTATAGTTGATTCTCATCGACTGGTTGACCCATTTGGTGATTTGTAATCTCAAAATAGCTTCTTACGTGATTGTAGCTGATTCTCATTGATCGGTTGACCAATTCAGTGATTTGTCAGCTTAGAAGAGCTTGTTACATGATTTTAGCTAATTCTCATTGAATGGTTGACCAATTCAGTGATTGGTAAGCACATAATGGCTTGTTACGTGATTGTAATTGATTCCCATCGAATGGTTGACCGATTCAGTGATTTGTAATCTCGAAATGGCTTGTTACGTGATTGTAGCCAATTCTCATCGAATGGTTGACCGATTCAGTGATTTGTAAGCTAAGAATGGCTTGTTAAATGATTGTAATTGATTTTCACCGAATGGTTGACCGATTCAGTGATTTGTAAACTCAGAATGGCTTGTTACGTGCTTGTAGTTGATTCTCACTAAACAGTTGACCGATTAAGTGATTTGTAAGCTCAGAATGGCTTGTTACGTGATTGTAATTGATTATAATTAAACAGTAGACCAATTCAGTGATTTGTAATCAAAGAATGGCTATTTACGCCATTGTAATTGATTCTCATCAAACGATTGGTCAGTTCAGTGATTTGTAAGCTCAGAATGGCTTGTTACGTGATTCTAATTGATTCTCATCGAATGATTGATCGGTTAAGTGATTTGTAAGCTCAAAATCACTTGGTACATGATTGTAGCATATTCTCATTCAACGGTTGACAAATTCAAGGATTTGTAAGCTCAGAATGGCTTGTGTTGTGATTGTAATTTATTCTCATTGAACGGTTGACCAATTCAATGTTTGGTGATTTGTAAGCTTACAATGGCTTGTTACCTAATCGTAGCTGATTCTCATCGAACGGTTGACCGATTCGATGATTTGTAAGCTCAGAATGGCTTCTTACATGATTGTAATTGATTGATTCAGTAATTTGTAAGTTTAGAATAGCTTGTTACATGATTGTAGTTGATTCTCATCGAACGGTTGACCTATTTGGTGATTTGTAAGATCAAAATGACTTCTTACATGATTCTAGCTGATTTTCATCGATCAGTTGACCAATTCAGTGATTCGTAAGCTCAAAAGAGTTTGTTACATGATTTTAGCTAATTCTCATTGAACGGTTGACTAATTCAGCGATTGGTAAGCTCAGAATGGCTTGTTACATGATTGTAATTGATTCCAATTAAATAGTTGACCAATTCAGTGATTTGTAAGCTCAGAATGACTTGTTACGTGATTGTAATTAATTTTCATCGAACGGTTGACTAATTCGATGATTTGTAAGCTCAGAATGGCTTGTTACATTATTGTAATTGATTCTCATTCAATGGTTGACCAATTTGGTGATTTGTAAGCACATAATGGCTTGTTCCTTCATTGTAATTGATTCTCATCGAACGGTTGACCGATTTGGTGATTTGTAAGCTCAAAATGGGTTTTTACCTCATTGTAGCTGATTGTCATCGAACGGTTAACCTATTCAGTTATTTGTAAGCTCAGAATGACTTGTTACATGATTGTAATTGATTCTTGTCGAACGGTTGAATAATTTCATGATTTTTAAGCTCAGAATAGCTTGTTATGTGATTATAATTGATTCTGAATAAAACGGTTGACCAATTCGGTGATTTGTAAACACATAATGGCTAGTCCTTGATTGTAATTGATTCTCATCGAATGGTAGACCAATTCAATGATTTGTAAGCTGATAATGGCTTGTTACATGATTGTAATTGATTCTCATCAAACGGTTAACTATATTAGTGATTTTTGAGCTCAGAATGGCTTGTTACGTTATTGTAATTGATCCTCATCGAACGGTTGATGGAGTCGGTAATTTGTAAGTTTAGAATGACTTGTTAGGTGATTGTAGCTATTTCTCACTGAACGGTTCACCGATTCGGTGATTTGAAAGCTTAGAATGGCTTGTTATATCATCGTAGTTGATTGTCATAGAATGGTTGACCAATTCAATCATTTGTAAGCTCAGAATGGCTTGTTATGTGATTGTAATTGATTCTCATCGAATGGTTGACCGATTTGGTGAATTGTAAGCTCATAATGGCTTGTTATGTGATTGTAGCTGATTCTTATCGAATGGTTGACCGATTCAGTGATTTGTAAGCTCATAATGGCTTCTTACATGATTGCAATTGATTCTCATCGAACGGTTATAATTGATTCTCACCAAACGGTTGACCGATTCAGTGATTTGTAAGATCAGAATGGCTTGTTACGTGATTGTAGCTGATTCTTATCGAATGGTTGACCGATTCGGTGATTTGTAAGCTCATAATGGCTTCTTACATGATTGCAATTGATTCTCATCGAACGGTTGATTGATTCGGTGATTTTTAACCTCAGAATGGCTTGTTACATGATTGTAGTTGATTCTCATTGAACGGTTGACCGATTTGGTGATTTGTAAGTTCAAAATAGCTTATTACGTGAATGTAGCTCATTCTAATTGAATGGTTGACCGATTCGGTGATTTGTAAGCTCAAAATGGCTTGTTACGTGATAGTAGCTAATTCTCATCGAACGGTTCACCGATTTGCTGATTTGTAAGCTCAGAATACCTTGTTACGTGATTGTACCTGATTCTCATCGAGCGGTTGACTTATTCGGTGATTTGTAAGCTCAGAATAGCTTGTTAAATGATTTTAATTGATTCTAATCAAATGTTTCACCGATTCGGTGATTTGTAAGCTCAAAAGGGCTTGTTAAGTGATTGTAGCTAATTCTCATCGAATAGTTGACCAATTTGGTGATTTGTAAGCTTAGAATGCCTTGTTGTGTGATTGTAGCTGATTCTCATTGAGCAGTTGACTGATTCGGTGATTTGTATGTCCAGAATGGCTTGTTATATGATTGTACTCTATTATAATCAAATGATTGACCGATTTGGTGATTTGTAAGCTCAAAATGGCCTTTTATGTGATTGTAATCGATTCTCATCAAATGGTTGACCGATTTGATGATTGGTATGCTCAAAATTGTTTTTTAGGTGATTATAATTTATTCTCATTGAACAGTTGATCGATTCAGTGATTTGTAAGCTCAGAATGGCTTATTACATGATTGTAGTTGATTCTCATTGAATGGTTGACCAATTCGGTGATTTGTAAGCTCAGAATGCCTTCTTATGTCATTCTAGTTGATTCTCATCGAACGGTTGACCGATTTGGTGATTTATAAACTTAGAATGGCTTGTTACGTGAGAAGCCATTCTAAGCTTACAAATCAATGAATCTAAGTTTGTTAAGTGATTGTGGCTGATTCTCATCGAACGGTTGATCGATTCGGTGATTTGTAAGCTTAGAATGGCTTGTTACATGATTGTAGCTTATTCTCATTGAACGGTTGACAGACTCAGTGAATTCTAAGCTCAGAATGGCTTGTTTTGAATCTAATTCTCATTGAATGATTGAATGAGTCCATGATTTAACAACTCAAAATGACTTATTTCATGATTCTAAATGATTCTCATCGAACGGTTGACCGATTTGGTGATTGGTAAACTTAGAATGGCTTATTACTGTAATTGATTCTCATAGAATGGTTGACCGATTCAGTGATATGTAAGCTCAGAACGGCTTGTTACCTGATTGTAATTGATTCTAATCGAATGGTTGACCGATTCTATTATTTGTAAGCTTAGAAAGGCTTGTTGCATGATTGTAATTGATTCTGATCGAATGGTTTACCAATTCGGTGATTTGTAAGCACATAATGGCTTGTTCCTCGATTGTAATTGATTCTCATCAAACAGTTGACCGATTCACTGATTTGTAAGCTCATAATGGCTTGTTACGTGATTTTTATTATTTCTCATCGAACGGTTGACCGATTCAGTGATTTGTAAGCTCAAAATGACTTTTCATGTGATTGTAGCTGATTCTCATCGAACGGTTGACTGATTCGGTGATTTGTAAGCTTAGAATGACTTGTTACCTTATTGTAGTTGATTCTAATCAAACGGTTGACCGATTTAGTGATTTGTAAGCACATAATGGCTTGTTCCTTGATTGTAATTGATTCTCATCGAACGGTTGAGTGATCATTGATTTGTAAGCTCATAATGGGTTGTTGCATAATTTTAATTATTTCTCATCGAGTGGTTAACCGATTCAGTGATTTGTAAGCTCAAAATGGCTTGTTACCTGATTGTAATTGATTCTCATCAAACAGTTGATCGGTTCAGTGATTTGTCAGCTCAGAATGGCTTCTTACATGATTTTAGTTGATTTTCATCAAATGGCTTACAAATTCGATGATTTGTTTATCTCAAAATGGCTTGTTACGTGATTATAATTGATTCTCATCAAACAGTTAACTGATTCATGAGTTGTAAGCTCCAAATGGCTTGTTACGTGATTGTAATTGATTGTCATCGAATGGTTGACCTATTTGGTGATTTGTAAGCTCAGAATGACTTGTTACGTGAATGTAGCTGATTATCATTGAACAGTTAACCGATTCCATAGATTGTAAGCTCAGAATGGCTTGTTAGGTGATTGTAGCTGATTCTCATCGAATGGTTACCTGATTAGGTGATTTGTAAGCTCAGAATGGCTTATTACATTATTGTAGCTGATTCTCTTGTAAAATGGTTAACCGATTCAGTGATTTTTAAGCTCAGAATGGCTTGTTACATCATTGTAATTGATTCCAATCAAACGGTTAACCGATTCGATGATTTGTAAGCTCAGAATAGCTTGTTACATGATTGTAGCTGATTCTCAACGAACAGTTGACCGATTCGGTGATTTGTAAGCCAAAAATGGCTTATTACGTGCATGTAGCTCATTCTAATCGAACAGTTGACTGATTCAGTGATTTGTAAGCTCAGAATGGCTTGTTACATGATTGTAGCTAATTCTTATTGAACGGTTCACCCATTTGGTTATTTGTAAGCTAAGAATGCCTTGTTACATAATTGTAGCTAATTCTCATCGAATGGTTGACTGATTCGGTGATTTGTAAGCTTAGAATGGCTTGTTACATAATTGTAATTGATTCTGATCGAATGGTTGACCGATTTGGTGATTTGTAAGGTCTAAATGGCTTGTTACGTGATTGTAATTGAATCTCATCGAATGTTTGATCGATTCTGTGATTTGTAAGCTCAAAATTGCTTATTACGTGATTATAATTCATTCTCATTGAACGGTTGACCGATTCGGTGATTTACAAGCTCAAAATAGCTTGTTATGTTATCGTAGCTTATTCTCACTGAATAGTTGACCAATTCGGTAATTTGTAAGCTCAGAATGGTTTGTTACATTATTCTAGCTGATTCTCATCAAACGGTTGAGCGATTTGGTGATTTGTAAGCTTACAATGGCTTGTTACGTGATTGTAGCTGTTTCTCATCGAACGATTGACAGATTTGGTGATTTGTAAACTCATAATGGCTTGGTACATGATTGTAGTTGAATCTCATCGAATGAGTGCCAGATTCGGTGATTTTTAAGCTCAGAATGGCTTGTTATGTTATTATACCTGATACTCATCGAACAGTTGTCTGATTTGGTGATTGGTAAGCTCAAAATGATGTTTTATGTGACTATAGCTTGTCTCCTCTTTTTGGGTTCACTAGGATTTTTTGTGGTCGGAATTTCCAGTTACCTTGGTAGGAACCTGATACCCTTATTGTCATCTCAGCAAATACTTTTTGTTCCACAAGGAATTGTGATGTGTTTTTATGGGATTGCAGGTCTGTTCATTAGCTCTTATTTGTGGTGCACTATTTTGTGCAATGTGGGTAGTGGTTATAATAAGTTTGATGAAAAAGAAGGAGTTGTATGCCTTTTTCGCTGGGGATTTCCCGGAAGAAATCGTCGTATTTTCCTCCAATTTCTTATGATTCTCATAAAACGGTTGACCAATTCAATGATTTGTATACTTAGAATGGCTTGTTACGTGATTGTAATTGATTCTCATCGAACGGTTAACCGATTCAGATTTGTAAGCTCAGAATGGGTTTTTACATGATTGTAATTGATTCTCATCGAACGGTTGACTGATTCATTGATTTGTAAACTCAGAATGGCTTGTTACATGATTGTAGTTGATTCTCATCGAACGGTTAACCGATGTGATGATTTAGAACTCAAAATTGCTTATTGTGTGATTGTAGCTGAGTCTCATCGAACGGTTCATCGATTCCATGATTTGTATGCTCAGAATGGCTTGTTACATGATTATAATTGATTCTCATTGAACGGTTGATCAATTCTATGATTTGTAAGCTCAGAATGGCTTATTACATGATTGTAGCTGATTCTCATCGAACGTTTGACCGATTCGGTGATTTGTAAGCTTAGAATGGATTTTTACATGATTGTACCTAATTCTCATCGAATGGTTGACTAATTCGGTGATTTGTAAGATGGAAATGTCTTGTTACGTGATTGTAATTGAGTCTCATTGAATGGTTGACCGATTTGATGATTTGTAAGCTCAGAATGGCTTGTTACGTGATTATAATTGATTCTCATCGAACAGTTGACCGATTCAGTGCTTTATAAGCTCAGAATAACTTGTTACATGATTGTAGCTAATTCTCATCGAACGGTTCACCGATTCGGTGATTTGTAAGCTTAGAATGGCTTGTTACATGATTCTAGCTGAATCTCATTGAACGGTTAATAGATTCTATGATTTGTAAGCTCAGAATGGCTTGTTACGTGATTGTAGCTGATTCTTATCAAACGGTTGACTGAGTCAGTTATTTGTAAGCTCAAAATGGCTTGTTACATGATTCTAATTGATTCTAATCAAATGGTTGACCGATTCAGGAATTTGTAAGCTCAAAATGGCTTGTTACATGATTGTAATTGATTCGCATCGAATGGTTGACCAATTTGGTGATTTGTAAGCTCAGAATGGGATGTTACATGATTATAATTGATTCTCATTCAACAATTGACCGATTCATTGATTTGTAAGCTAAGAATGGCTTGTTACATGATTTTAGCTAATTCTCATTGAACGGTTGACTGATTCGATGATTTGTAAGCTCAGAAAGATTTTTTACGTGATTGTAGCTTATTCTAATTAAACAGTTAATTGATTCAGTGATTTGCAAGCTTAGAATGAATTTTTACATGATTCTAGCTAGTTCTTATTGAACGATTGACAAATTCAATGATTTGTAAGCTCATAATGGCTTGTTATATGTTGTAATTGATTCTCATAAAATAGTTGACCAATTCAGTGATTTGTAAGCTCATAATGGCTTGTTACGTGATTTTCATTATTTCTCATTAAACGGTTGACCGATTCAGTAATTTGTAAGCTCAGAATGGCTTGTCACGTGATTGTAGTTGATTCTCATCGAATAATCAACTGATTCAATGATTTGTAAGCTTAGAATGTCTTGTTACTTTATTGTAGTTGGTTCTCAACCATCAGTTGACCAATTCGGTGATTGGTAAGTTCAGAATGGCTTGTTAGGTGATTGTAGCTGATTCTCATCAAACGGTTGACCAATTCGGTGATTTGTAAGCTTAGAATGGCTTGTTAGGTGATTGTAGCTCATTCTCATCAAACGGTTGACCAGTTCAGTGATTTGTAAGCTAAGAGTGGCTTGTTACATGATTGTAGCTGGTTCTCATCGAATGGTTGACCGAGTCGGTGATTTGTAAGCTCAAAATGGCTTGTTACGTGATTGTAATTGATGTTCATCCAACAGTTGACCAATTTGGTGAAGTGTAAGCTTAGAATGGCTTGGTACGTTATTGTAGTTGATTCTCATCAAGCGGTTCACAGATTTGGTGATTTTTAAACTTAGAATGGCTTGTTATGTGATTGTAATTGATTCTCATCGAACGGTTAATCGATTCATGATTTGTAAGCTCAGAATGGCTTGTTACGTGATTGTAATTGATTCTCGTTGAATGGTTGACTGATTCCGTGATTATGGCTTGTTACGTGATTGTCATTGATTCTCATCAAACGGTTGACCGATTTGATGATTTATCAGCTAAGAATGGTTGACCGATTCTTTGATTTGTAAGCTCAAAATGGCTTGTTACATGATTGTAGCTGATTTTCATCGAACAGTTGACCGATTCGGTGACTTGTAAGCTCAAAATGGCTTGTTACGTGAATGTAGCTGATTCTCATCGAACGATTGACCGATTCGATAATTTGTATGCTCAGAATGACTTGTTGTGTGATATTAGCTAACTCTCATTGAACGGTTGATTGATTTGGTGATTTATAAGCTCAGAATGGCTTGTTACATGATTGTAGCTAATTCTCATCAAACGGTTGACTGATTCGATGATTTGTAAGATTTGAATGTCTTGTTACATGATTGTAATTGAGTCTCATTGAATGGTTGACTGATTTGGTCATTTGTAAGCTCAGAATGGCTTATTACGTGATTATAATTGATTCTCATCGAACAATTGATCGATTCGGTGATTTGTAAGCTCAAAATAACTTGTTACGTGATTCTAGTTGATTCTCATCCAATGGTTGACCGATTCAATGATTTATTTTCTCAGAATGGCTTGTTACGTGATTGTAGCTGAATCTCATTAAACGGTTGATAGATTGGTGATTTGTAAGCTTAGAATAGCTTGTTACTTGATTGTAGCTGATTCTCATCAAACGGTTGATAGATTCGATGATTTGTAAGCTTAGAATGGCTTGTTACGTGATTGTAGCTGATTCTTATGGAATGGTTGACTGAGTCAGTGATTTGTAAGCTGAGAATGGCTTGTTTTGTGATTGCAATTGACTCTAATTGAATGGTTGACCGATTCGATGATTTATAAGCTCAAAATGGCTTGTTACGTTATTTTAATTGATTTACATCGAATGGTTAACCGATTTGGTGATTTGTAAGCTCAGAATGGCTTGTTACATGATTATAATTGATTCTCATCAAATAATTGACCGATTCAGAGATTTGTAAGTACAGAATGGCTTGTTAGCTGATTGTAGTTGATTCTCATCAAACATTTGACCGATTCAGTCATTTGTAAGCTCAGAATGGCTTGTTAGGTGATTGTAGCAGATTCTCATGAAACAGTTGACCGATTCAGTCATTTGGAAGCTTGGAATGGCTTGTTTCATGATTGTAGCTGGTTCTCATCGAATGGTTAACCGATTCGGTGATTTGTATGCTCAGAATGGCTTGTTACGTGATTGTCGCTGATTCTCATCGAATAATTGACCGATTCAGTGATTTATCAGCTGAGAATGGTTTATTTTGTGATTGTGTCAGTTTCAGGTACAGGTACCCATTTGTTGAAAAAGTCATCCGAGCTTTTCCTAGGAGTATGACATGGGTTGCCCAGTGTGTTGACTGTTGTTTTACTTTTTTAATGCAACACTGGAATTTGGACATTGGCTCAAGGTATTTTCTCTACCTCATTTTGACCCCACTTTTTTGGGGTCACCTTCTGACGTTGAACTGTAAAACCATAATTAAGATCGCTAACTTAGACAACTCTGTCCCTCGGGACCCGCAAAGGGTAGTATAGGAATATTAACATATTGTCCATCAACTACGCCTTTCAGCTTGATCTTAGGTAGATGATTCTCATTGAACAATTGATCGATTCGGTGATTGGTAAGCTCAAAATGGCTTGTTATGTGATTGTAATTGATTCTCATAGAACCGTTGAATATTTCAATGATTTGTAAGCTCAGAATAGCTTGTTACGTTATTGAAATTGATTCTCATTGATCGGTTGACCAATTCGGTGATTTCTAAGTTCAGAATGGCTTGTTACATGTTTGTAGCTAATTCTCATTGAATGGTTGACTGATTCGGTGATTTGTAAGCTCGAAATGGCTTGCTACATGATTGTACCATATTCTCATCAAATGGTTGACCGATTTAGTGATTTCTAAGCTCAGAATGGCTTGTTGCGTGATTGTAGCTAATTCTCATCGAACGGTTGACCGATTCAATGATTTGTATGCTCAGAATGGCTTGTTACGTGATTTTAATTAATTCTCACCAAACGGTTGACTGATTCAGTGATTTGTAAGCTCAAAATGGCTTGTTACGTGATTGTAGTTGATTCTCATCAAACTGTTGAACAATTTGGTGATTTGAAAGCTTAAAATGGCTTGTTACATGACTGTAGCTAATTCTTATCGAACGGTTAACTAATTCGGTGATTTGTAAGCTCAGAATGGCTTGTTACGTGATTATAGTTGATTCTCATCAAACGGTTGATCGATTCAATGATTTGAAAGCTCAAAATGACTTGTTACGTGATTCTAGCTAATTTTCATCAAGCAGTTGACCGATTCAGTCATTTGTAAGCTCAGAACGTCTTGTTACATGATTGTAATTGATTCTCATCGAACAGTGGACCGATTCAATGATTTACAAGCTCAAAATGGCTTGTTACCTGATTGTAGCTGATTCTCATTGAACGGTTGACCAATTTGGTGATTTGTAAGCTCATAATGGCTTGTTACGTGATTGTAGCTGATTCTCATCGAATGATTGACTGATTTGGTGATTTGTAAGCTCAGAATGCTTTGTTATGTAATTGTAGGTGATTCTCATCGAACAGTTGACCGATTCAATGATTTGTAAGTTTAGAATGGCTTGTTATGTGATTGTAGTTGATTCACAGCAAATAGTTGACCGATTCAGTGATTTGTGCGCTCAGAATGTCTTGTTAGCTAATTGTAGCTAATTCTCATCAAATGATTGACCGATTCGATGATTTGTTACCTTAGAATAGCTTGTTACATCATTGTAGCTGATTCTGATTGAAAGATTAACCGATTTGATGATTTGTATGCTCAAAATAGCTTGTTACATGATTGTAATTGATTCTCATCAAATGGTTGACCGATTCGGTGATTTGTAAGCTCAAAATGGCTTATTACGTGATTATAATTGATTCTTATCAAACAGTTGACCAATTCACTGATTTGGAAGCTCAGAATGGATTGTTATGTGATTATAGCTGATTTTCATCAAACGGTTGACCGATTTAATGATTTGTAAGCTCACAATGGCTTGTTACGTGATTGTAGCTGATTCTCATTGAACGGTTGACCGATTCGGTGATTTGTAAGCTCAGAATGGCTTGTTACGTGATTATAGCTGATGATCATCAAATGGTTGACTGATTCGGTGATTTGTAAGCTTACAATGGCTTGTTATATCATTGTAGCTAATTCTCATCGAACGGTTGACCGATTCGGTGATTTGTAATCTCAAAATGCCTTGTTGCGTGATTGTACTTGATTCTCATCAAACGATTGATCGATTCAATGATTTATAACCTTAGACTGGCATCTTACGTGATTGTAGATGATTCTCATCAAACGGTTGACCGATTCAATGATTTGTAAGCTTAGAATGGGTTGTTGCATCATTTTAGCTAATTCTCATCGAAAGATTAACCGATTCAATGATTTGTATGCTCAAAATAGTTTGTTACGTGACTGTAATTGATTCTCATCAAACGGTTGACCACTTCGGTGGTTTGTAAGCTCATAATGGCTTGTTATGTGATTGTAATTGATATGCATTAAACCGTTGATCGATTCAGTGATTTGTAAGCTCAGAATGTCTTGTTACGTGATATTAGCTGATTCTCAACGCTCGATTGACCAATTCAATGATTTGTAAGCTCATAATGGCTTGTTACATGAATGTAGCTCATTCTAATCGAATGATTGACTGATTCGGTAATTTGTAACATCAAAATGGCTTGTTACATGATTGTAGCTAATTCGCATCGAATGGTTCATCGATTTCCTGATTTGTAAGCTCAAAATGCCTAGTTACCTCATTCTAGCTGAATCTCATCGAGCGGTTGACTAATTCAGTGATTTGTAAGGTCAAAATGGCTTGTTACATGATTGTAATTGATTCTAATCTAATGGTTGACCGATTCAGTGATTTGTAAGCTTTGAGTGGCTTGTTACGTGATTGTAATCAATTCTCATCAAGCGGTTGACCGATTTTGTGATTTGTAAGCTTAGAATTGCTTGTTACGTGATTATAGGTCATTCTCATTGAACGGTTGATCGATTCAGTTATTTTCAAGCTCATAATGGCTTGTTACATGATTGTAGTTGATTCTCATCGAACGGTTGACCGAGTCGGTGAGTTGTAAGGTCATAATAGCTTGTTACATGATTGTAGCTAATTCTCATCAAACGGTTGATTGATTCGGTGATTTGTAAGCTCAGAATGGCTTGTTACATCATTGTAGTTGTTTCTCATCGAATGATTCATAGATTCAATGATTTGTAAGCTCTGAATGGCTTGGTACATGATTTTAGCTCAATCTCATCAAACGGTTGCTAGATTCGATGATTTTAGAGCTCAGAATGGCTTGTTACGTGATTGTAGCTGATTCTCATCAAATGGTTGACTGATTCGGTGATTTGTAAACTTAGAATGACTTGTTAAATGATTGTAGCTGATTTTCATGAAATGGTTGAGTAATTAGATGATTTGTAAGCTCAAAATGGCTTGTTATGTGATTGTAATTGATTCTCATTGAAAGGTTAACTGATACGTGATTTTTAAACTCAGAATGGCTTGTTACGTGATTCTAGCTGATTCTCATTGAAAGCTTGACCGATTCATTTATTTGTAAGCTCACAATAACTTGTTACGTGAATGTAGTTGATTCTCATCAAATAGTTGACTGATTCGGTGATTTATAAGTTCAAAATGGCTTGTCAAATGATTGTAGCTGATTCTCATCGAACGGTTGACCGATTCAGTCATTTGTAGGCTCACAATGTCTTGTTACATGATTGTAATTGATTCTCATCGAACAGTTGACCGATTCAGTGATTTCTAAGCTCAGAATGGCTTGCTACCTAATTGTAGTTGATTCTCATCGAACGATTGACTGATTCCATGATTTTTAAGCTCAAAATGGCTTGTTACATGATTGTAGCTGATTTTCATCAAACTGTTGACCGATTCAGTGATTTGTAAGCTCAAAATGGCATTTTACATGATTGTAACTGATTCTCATTGAATCATTGACCGATTTGATGATTTATAAGCTTAAAATAACTTGTTACATGATTGTAGCTGATTCTCATGGAATGGTTGACCGATTCGGTGATTTGTAAGCTCAGAATGGCTTTCTACGTGATTGTAGCTGAATCTCATTGAATGTTTAATAGATTCAGTGATTTCTAAGCTTAGAATGGGTTGTTACGTGATTGTAGCTAATTCTCATCAAACGGTTGATAGATTCGATTATTTGTAAGCTCAGAAATGCTTTTTACGTGGTTGTAGTTGATTCTTATCGAACGGTTGACTGATTCAATGATTTGTCAGGTTAAAATGGCTTGTTACATGATTGTAATTGATTCTAATTGAATGGTTGACCGATTCGGTGATTTGTAAGCTCAAAATGGCTTGTTACATAATTGTAATTGATTCTCATCGAATGGTTGACCGATTCGGTGATTCATAAGCTTAGAATGGGTTGTTACGTGATTATAATTGATTCTCATCAAATGATTGATCGAGTCAGTGAACGGTTGACCGATTCAATAATTTGTAAGCTCAGAATAGCTTTTTACATTATTGTAGCTTATTCTCATCAAATGGTTAACCGATTCAGTGATTTGCAAGCTTAGAATGGCTTTTTACGTGATTCTACCTGATTCTAATTGAATGGTTGACAAATTTAATGATTTGTAAGCTCATAATGGCTTGTTATGTGTTGTAATTGATTCTCATCGAACGGTTGACCGATTTAGTGATTTGTAAGCTCATAATGGCTTGTTACATGAATTTAATTATTTCTTATCGAACGGTTGATCGATTCAGTGATTTGTAAGCTCATAATGGCTTGTCACATGATTGTAGCTGATTCTCATTGAACGGTCAACCAATTCGGTGATTTTTAAGTTTAGAATATCTTGTTAGCTGATTCTCAACCAACGGCTGACTGATTCGGTGATTTGTAAGTTCAGAATGGCTTGTTATGTGATTGTAGCTTATTCTCATCAAACAGTTGACCGATCTAATGATTTGTAAGTTTAAAATAGCTTGTTAGGTGATTCTAGTTGATTCTCATCACACGGTTGATTGATTAAGTGATTTGTCAGCTCAGAATGGCTTGTACGTGATTGTAGCTAGTTCTCATCGAATGGTTAACTGATTTGGTGATTTGTATGCTCAAAATGGCTTGTTACGTGATTGTAATTGATTCTCATCCAATGGTTGACCGATTTGGTGATTTGTAAACTTAGAATAGCCTCTTACGTCATTATAGCTGATTCTCATCGAATGGTTCACAGATTCAGTGATTTATAAGCTCAAAATGACTTGCTACATGATTGTAATTGATTCTCATCAAACGGTTAACCGATTTGTGATTTGTAAGCTCAGAATGGTTTGTTACATGATTGTAATTGATTCATATTGAATGGTTGACCGATTTAGTGATTTGTAAGCTTATAATGGCTTGTCACGTGATTATAGCTGATTCTAATCGAACGGTTGACCGATTCGGTGATTTATCAGCTGAGAATGGTTTATTTCCTGATTGTAGATGATTTTCTTCGAATGGTTGACCGATTCAGTGATTGGTAACCTCAGAATGGCTTGTTAGGTGATTGTAATTGATTCTCATCAGACCGTTGATCGATTCAGTGATTTGTAAGCTCAGAATAGCTTGTTACATGATTGTAATTGATTCTCATTGATCGGTTGATCGATTCAAGGATTTGTAAGCTCAGAATGGCTTGTTACGTGATTGTAATTGATTCTCAATGAATGATTGACTGATTTAGTGATTTGTAAGCTCAGAATGGCTTCTTGCGTGATAGTAGCTAATTCTCATCAAACGATTGAATGATTCAGTGATTTTTAAGCTCAAAATGGCTTGTTACATGATTGTAGGTAATTCTTATCGAACGGTAGACCGATTCGATAATTTATATGCTTAGAATAGCTTATTACATGATTGTAGCTGGTTATCATCAAACGGTTGAATGATTTGGTGATTTTTAAGCTCAAAATGGCTTGTTACATGATTGTAGTTGATTCTCATCAAAACGGTTGACCATTTCAATGATTTGTAATCTTAGAATGGCTTTTTACTTGATTGTAGTTGATTCTCATTGAATGGTTGACCGATTGGGTGATTTGTAACATCAAAATTGCTTGTTACATGATTGTAATTGATTCTCATCGAATGGTTGAAGGATTCAATGATTTGTAACCTCAAAATGGCTTGTTACGTAATTCTAGCTGATTCTCATCGAACGGTTGACCGATTCCATGATTTGCAAGCTCAAAATGGCTTGTTACATGATTGTAGCTGATTCTCATCGAACGATTAAATGATTAGGTGATTTGAAAGCTTAGAATGGCTTTTTACATGATTGTAGCTGATTTTTATCAAATGGTTGACCGATTCGATGATTTAGAAATTCAAAATGGCTTGTTACATGATTGTAGTTGATTCTCATCAAACGGTTGACTGATTCAGTCATTTGTAAGCTTAGAATGTCTTGTTACATGATTGTAATTGATTCTCATCGAACAGTTGATTGATTCAGTGATTTGTAAGCTCAAAAATTCCTGTTATGTGATTGTAATTGATTCTCATCAAACGGTTGATCGATTCGGTGATTTGTAAGCTTAAAATCACTTGTTACATTATTGTAGCTGATTCTCATCGAACGGATGACCGATTTGGTGATTTGTAATCTCAGAATGGCTTGTTACATGATTGTAGCTGATTCTCATCGACAAATCACAAATGAAGTAAAAAGCACATCAAACAGTTGACCAATTTGTTGATTTCTAAGCTCAGAATGGCTTGGTACCTAATTGTAGCTAATTCTCATCGAATGATTGACTAATTCAGTGATTTGTAAGTTTAGAATGACTTGCTACATGATTGTAGCTGATTCTCCTCAAATAGTTGACTGATTCTATGATTTGTAAGCTTAGAATGGCTTCTTACGTGATTGTAGTTGATTCTCATCAAACAGTTGACAGATTCGATGATTTCTAAGCTCAAAATGGCTTGTTACATGATTGTAATTTACTCTCATCCAATGGTTGACCGATTTGATGATTTGTAACCTAAGAATGGCTTGTTACATGATTGTAGTTTATTTTCATCGAATGGTTAACCGATTCGGTGATTTGTAAGCTTAGAATGGCTTGTTATGTGATTGTAATTGATTCTCATCGAACGGCTGACCGATTCAGTGATTTGTAAGCTCAGAATGGCTTGTTATGTGGTTATAATTGATTCTCATTGAACCGTTGAGTGATTCAATGATTTTTAAGCTTAAAAATTCTTGTTATGTGATTGTAATTGATTCTCATCAAGTGGTTGATTGATTCAGTGATTTGTAAGCTCAGAATGACTTGTTACATGATTGTAGCTGATTCTCATCGAATGGTTCACCAATTAGGTGATTTGTAAGCTTAGAATGGCTTGTTACATGATCATGGCTGATTCTCATCGACAAATCACCAATTATCATCAATAAAAATAAGCTACAATGAGATAAAAAGCCATTCTGAGCTTACAAATCACAAAATTGGTCAACTGTTTGATGAAAATCAATTACAATAATGTAACAAGTCATTCTAAGCCTACAAATCACTGAATTGGTCAACCATTCAATGAGAATAAATTACAATCACGTAACAAGCCATTCTTAGCTTACAAATCACCAAATTGGTCAACTGTTCAATGAGAATCAGTTACAATTACATAACAAGCCATTCTAAGTATACAAATCATTGAATTGGTCAATCGTTACATGAGAATCAATTACAATCACGTAACAAGCCATTTTCAGCATACAAATCACCGAATCAATGTACTGTTTGATGAGAATCAGCTAGAATCACGTAACAAACTTAGATTTGGTGATTTGTAAGCTTAGAATGCCTTGTCACGTAACAAGCCATTCTCAGTTTACAAATCATCGAATTGGTCAACCGTTTGATGAGAATCAATTACAATCAGGTAACAAACCATTCTGAGCTTATGAATCTTTGAATCAATCAACCATTCGATGAGAATCAGCTACAATCATGTAACAAGCTATTTTGAGCTTACAAATCTCTGAATTGGTCTACCATTCGATGAGAATCAATTACAATCACTTAACAAGTCATTCCGAGCTTACAAATCACCAAATTTCTTAACCGTTCATTGAGTATCAGACACAATCATGTAACAAGCCATTATGAGCTTACAAATCACTGACTCAGTCAACTGTTCTATGAGAATCAGCTACAGTCACATAAAAAATCATTTTGAGCTTACAAATCACCAAATCGATCAACCATTCGATGAGAATCAGCTACAATCAGTTAACAAGCCACTCTAAGCTTATAAATCACCAAATCAATCAACTGTTCGATGATAATCAATTATAATCATGTAACAAGCCATTCTGAGCTTACAAATCACCGAATCGATCAACCATTTGATGAGAATCAGCTACAATCATGTAACAAGACATTCTGAGCTTATAAATGACTGAATTGGTCAACCCTTTGATGAGAATCAACTACAATCATTTAACAAGGCATTATGAGCTTACAAATCAATGAATCGGTCAACCGTTTGATTACAATCAGCTACAATCACGTAAAAAGCAATTTTGAGGTTACAAATAACTAAATTGGTAAACCTTTCAATGAGAATTAGCTACAATCATGTAACAAGCCATTCTAACCTTACAAATCACTGAATCGGTCAACTGTTTGATGAAAATTAGCTATACTCATGTAACAAGCTATTCTGACCTTACAAATCATCGAATCGGCCAACTGTTTGATGAGAATCAACTACAATCATGTAACAAGCTATTCTGACCTTACAAATGATCGAATTGGTCAACCGATCATTGAGAATCAATTACAATCACGTAATAAGCTATTCTAAGGTTACAAATCACTTAATCGGTCAACCATTCGATGAGAATCAATTACAATCATGTAACAAGCCATTTTGAGCTTACCAATCACCGAATCGGTCAACCATTCGATGAGAATCATCTACAATCATGAAATAAACTATTCTCAGGTGATAAAGCACCGAATCGATCAACCGTTCGATGAGAATCAGCTACAATAACGTAACAAGCCATTATGAGCTTACAAATCACTGAATCGGTCAACCATTCAATGAGAATCAATTACAATCATGTAACAAGCCATTCTGAGCTTACAAATCTTGAATCAGTTAAACCTTCAATGAGAATCAATTACAATCACGTAACAAGTCATTCTGAGCTTACAAATCACTGAATATGTGAACCATTCGATGAGAATCAGCTACAATCACATAAGAAGTCACTCTAAGCTTAAAAATCACTGAATCGGCCAACCTTTGGATGAGAATCAATTTCAATCACATAACAAGCCATTCTGAGCATACAAATCATCGAATTGGTCAACCATTCAATGAGAACTAGCTACAATCATGTAACAAGCTATTTTAGGCTTACAAATCACTGAATCGGTCAATCGTTTCATGAGAATCAGCTACAATCACCTAACAAGCTATTCTGAGCTTACAAATCACTGAATCGATCAACCGTTTGATGAGAATCAGCTACAATCACCTAACAAGCCATTCTAAACTTACAAATCACTGAATCAATTAACTGTTTGATGAGAATAAGATACAATCACATAAAAAGCCATTCTTAGCTTACCTATCACCGAATCAGTTAACAGTTCGAGAAGAATCAGCTGCAATCATGTAACAAGCCATTGTGAGCTTACAAATCATTGAATTAGTCAACCGTTCGATGAGAATCAGCTACAATGATGTAAGAATTTATTCTGAGCTTACAAATCACCTAATCGGCCAATCATTCGATGAGAATCAGCTACAATCACGTAATAAGCCATTCTGACCTTAAAAATCATAGAATCAGTCAACCATTCGATGAGCATCGATTACAATCACGTAACAAACCATTTTGAGAATACAATTCATGGAATCGGTCAACCACTCGATGAGAGTCAGCTACAAACACACAACAAGCCATTCTGAGCTTATAAATCATTGAATCGGTCAACCGTTCGATGAGAATCAGCTACAATCATGTAAAAAGCCAATTTGAGCTTACAAATCACCAAATCAGTCAACAGTTTGATGAAAATAAGCTACAATCATGTAACAAGCCATTTTGAGCTTAAAAATCACTGAATCGATCAACCGTTCAAAGAGAATCAATTACAATCACGTAACAAGCTATTCTAAGCTTACAAATTACTAATCGGTCAATCGTTCAATGAGAATCAGCTAGAATCACGTAAAATGTCATTCTAAGCTTGCAAATCACTGAATCGGTTAACTGTTTGATGAGAATAAGCTCCAATCATGTAAAAAGCTATTTTGAGCTTACAAATCACCGAATCACTCAACCGTTCAATGAGAATCAACTAAAATCATGTAACAAGGCATTCTTAGCTTATAAATCACTGAGTCGGTCAATCATTTGATGAGAATCAATTATAATAACGTAACAACCCATTCTGAGCTTACAAATCACTGAATTGGTCAACCATTCAATGCAAATCAATTACAATCACGTAAAAAACTATTATGAGCTTACAAATTACTGAATCGGTCAACCATTTGATTAGAATCAATTACAATCATGTAACAAGTCATTCTAAGCTTACAAATCACTGAATCTATCAACCGTTTGTTGAGAATCTGCTACAATCACATAACAAGCCATTCTAAGCTTACAAATCACCGAATCTATCAACCGTTCAATGAGATTCAACTACAATCACGTAACAAGCCATTATGAGCTTACAAATCATCAAATCGGCCAACCGTTCGATCAAAATCAATAATAATCATGGAACAAGCTATTCTGAGCTTACAAATCACCAAATCGGTCAACCATTCGATGAGAATCAATTATAATCATATTACAAGCCATTTTGAGCTTAAAAATGATGAAATCGGTCAACCATTCGATGAGAATCAATTACAATCACGTACCAAAATATTCTGATCTTACAAATCACCGAATCGTTCAACCGTTTGATTAAAATAAATTACAATCATGTAACAAGCCATTCTGAGCTTACAAATTATCGAATCAGTCAATCGTTCGATGAGGATCAGCTACAATAATATAACAAGCCATTCTGAGCTTACAAATCACCGAATTTTGTAACCGTTCGATGAGATTCAGCTACAATCACGTACCAAGCCATTCTGAGCTTACAAATCACTGAATCTATTAACCGTTCGATGAGAAATAATGACAATCACGTAACAAGCCATTCTAAGGTTAGAAATCACCGAATCGGTCAACCGTTTGATGAGAATCAGCTACAATCACATAACAAGTCATTCTAAGCTCACAAATCACCGAATCGGTCAACCGTTTGATGAGAATTAACTACGATCATGTAACAAGCCATTCTGAGCTTGCAAATCACCAAATCGATCAACTGTTCAATGAGAATGAATTATAATCACGTAACAAACAATTCTGAGCAAATCACATAATTGGTCAACCATTCGATGAGAATCGATTACAATCACATAACAAGTCATTTAGACCTTAGAAATTACTGAATCAGTCAATCGTTCGATTAGAATCAGTTACAATCATGTAACAAGCCATTCTGAGCTTACAAATTATCAAATCGGTCAACCGCTCAATGAGAATCGACTACAATCATGTAACAAGACATTCTGAGCTTACAAATCACCAAATCGGTGAGCCGTTCGATGAGAATTAACTACAATCACGTAACAAGCCATTCTGCACTTACAAATCACCAAATCGGTCAACCATTCAATTAGAATGAGCTACATTCACGTAACAAGTCATTCTGAGCTAACAAATCACTGAATCAGTCAACCGTTCATTGAGAATCAACTACAATCATGTAACTAGCCATTCTGAGCTTTCAAATAATTAAATCGGTCAACCATTCAATGAGAATCAATTACAATCATGTAACAAGCTAAAATGATGCAACAACCCATTCTGAGCATACAAATCACCGAATTCATCAACCATTCGATTAGAATCATCTACAATCGCGTAAGAAGCCATTTTGAGGTTATAAATCATCGAATCGGTCAATCGTTTGATAAGAATTAGCTACAATCACACAACAAGGCATTCTGAGCTTACAAATCACCGAATCGGTCAACCATTCGATGAGAATGAGCTACAATCACGTGACAAGCCATTCTAAGCTTACAAATCACCGAATCGGTCAACCATTTGATGAGCATCAGCTAATATCATGTAACAAGCCATTCTAAGCTTACAAATCACCAAATTGATCAACCGTTCAATGAGAATCAACTACAATCACGTAACAATCTATTATGAGCTTACAAATCATTGAATCGATCAACCGTTTGATGACAATCACCTAACAAGCCATTCTGAACTTAGAAATCACCGAATCGATCGACCATTTTATGAGAGAATCAGCAACAATAATGTAACAAGCCATTCTGAGCTTACAAATCACCTAATCAGTCAACTGTTCGATGAGATGCTACAATCACCTAACAAGCCATTCTGAGCTTACAAATCACCAAATCGGTCAACCGTTTGATGAGAATCAGCTACAATCACGTAACAAGCCATTCTGAACTTACAAATCATCGAATCGGTCAATCGTTTGATTAGAATTAGGTAAACAGGTAACAAGCCATTTTGAGCTTACAAATCACTGAATTAGTCAACCGTTCAATTAGAATCAACTACAATCACGTGACAAGCCATTTTGTGCTTACAAATCACTAAATCCACTACCATTCAATGAGAAATAATTAAAATCACGTAACAAGCCATTATGAGCTTACAAATCACTGAAGCGGTCTACCGTTCGATGAGACTCAATTACAATCAAGGAACAAGCCATTATGTGCTTACAAATCACCGAATCGGTCAACCGTTGGATGAGAATTAATTAGAATCATGTAACAAGCCATTCTAAGCTTACAAATCACCAAATCGGTCAACCGTTCGATGAGAATCAGCTACAATCATGTAAGAAGCCATTTTGAACTTACAAATCATCAAATCGGTCAACCATTCGATAACAATCAGCTACAATGTGGTAAAAAGTCGTTCTAAGCTTACAAATCATCGAATCAATGAACCGTTCAATGAAAATAAATTACAATCACATAACAAGCCATTTTGAGATTACAAATCACCTAATCGGTCTACCATTTCATGAGAATCAATTACAATCATGTAACAAGTCATTCTAAGCTTACAAATCACTGATCCAATCAACCATTCAATGAGAATCGGCTACAATCACGTAATAAGCCATTCTGAGTTTACAAATCACTGAATCGGTCAACCATTCGATGAGAATCAGCTAAAATCACATAACAAGTCATTCTGAGCTTACAAATAACCAAATTGATCTACCATTCGATGAGAATCAATTACAATCTGGTAACAAGCCATTTTGAGCTTACAAATCACCGAATCGTTCAATCGTTCATTGAGAATCAACAACAATCATGTGACAAGCCATTTTGAGCTTACAAATCACTGACTTGGTCAACTACCCCATGAGAAATAATTAAAATCATGTAACAACCCATTATGACAATCAGCTACAATGACGTAACATTCCATTCTGAGCTTACAAATCACCGAGTCGGTAACCCGTTCGATGAGAATCAGCTAAAATAATGTAACAAGTCATTCTAAGCTTACAAATCACAAAATCAATCAACCGAATTTATCAACCGTTTGATGAGAATCAGCTACAATCATGTAACAAGTCATTCTGAGCTTAGCAATCACCGAATTTATCAACCGTTTGATGAGAATCAGCTACAATCATGTAACAAGTCATTCTAAGCTTACAAATAACCAAATAGGTCAACCGTATGGTGAGAATTAGCTACAATCATGTAACAAGCCATTCTGAGCTTACAAATCATCGAATCGATCAACCGTTTGATGAGAATCAAATACAATCACATACGTAACAAGCCATTCTGAGCTTGCAAATCATCAAATCGGTCAACCGTTCAATGAGAATTAGATACAGTCACGTAACAAGTCATTATGAGCTTGCAAATCACCAAATCGATCAATTGTTCAATGAGAATGAATTATAATCATGTAACAAGTAATTTTGAGCTTACAAATTACAAAATCGGTCAACTGTTTGATGAGAATCGATAACAATCATATAACAAGCCATTCAGAGCTTACAAATCATCGAATCGATCAACCATTCGATTAGAATCAATTACAATTATGTAACAAGCCATTCTGAGTTAGAAATCACCGAATCAGCTACAATCACGTAACAAGGCATTCTGAGCTTAGAAATCATCAAATTGGTGAACCGTTTGATGAGAATTAGCTACAATCACGTAACAAGTCATTCTGAGCTTATAAATCATCAAATCGATCACCTGTTCGATTAGAATGAGTTACATTCACGTAATAAGCCATTCACCTGTTCGATTAGAATGAGTTACATTCACATAATAAGCCATTCACTTGTTCGATTAGAATGAGTTCCATTCACGTAATAATCGTTCAATGAGTAGCAAGCCATTCTAAGCTTAAAAATCACCGAATTGGTCAACTATTTGATGAGAATCAATTACAATCATGTAACAAGAGATTTTGAGCTTACAAATGACTGAATCGGTCAACTGTTCAATGAGAATCAGCAACAATCATTTAACAAGCCATTTTGAGCATACAAATCACCGAATCAGTCAATCGTTCAATTAAAATCAATTACAATCATGTAACAAGCCATTCTGAGCTTACAAATAACCGAATTGGTCAACTGTTTGATGAGAATCAACTACAATCACGTAAAAACCATTCTGAGCTTACAAATCACCGAATCAGTCAACCGTTTGATGAGAATCAATTACAATCATGTAACAAGATATTCTGAGCTTACAAATGACTGAATCGGTCAACCGTTCAATGAGAATCAACAATAATCATTTAACAAGCCATTCTGAGCATACAAATCACCGAATCGGTCAACCGTTCAATTAGAATCAGTTACAATCATGTAACAAGCCATTCTAAGCTTACAAATAACTGAATCGGTCAACCGTTTGATGAGAATCAACTACAATCACGTAAAAGCCATTCTGAGCTTACAAATCACCGAATCAATCAACCGTTCGATGAGAATCGATTACAATCATGTAACAAGCCATTTTGAGCTTAAAAATCACTGAATCCTTCCACCGTTTGATGAGAATTAGCTACAATCACGTACCAAGCCATTCTGAGCTTACAAATCATTTAATCGGTCAACTGTTCGATGAGTATCAATTACAATTAGCTAACAAGTCATTCTGAGCATACAAATCATAGAATTGGTTAACCGTTTGATGAGAATCAGCTAGAATCATGCAACATGCCATTTTGAGGTTACAAATCACTGAATCAATCAACTGTTCAATTAGAATCAACTACAATAACGTAACAAGCCATTCTAACCTTACAAATCACCAAATTGGTCAACCATTTGATGAGAATCAGCTACAATCACGTAACAAGCCATTCTGACCTTACACATCATCAAATCGGTCAATCGATCAATGAGAATCAATTAAAATCATGTAACAAGCTATTCTGAGCTTACAAATCACTGAATTGGTCAACCATTTGATGAGAATCAATTACAATCACGTAACAAGCCATTATGAGCTTACCAATCACCGGATCGGTCAACCGTTTGATGAGAACCATCTATGAACATGAAATAAACCATTCTTAGTTGATAAATCACCAAATTGGTCAACCATTTGATGAGAATCGGCTACAATCACGTAACAAGCCATTATGAGCTTACAAATCATGGAATCAGTCAACCATTCAATGAGAATCAATTACAATCATGTAACAAGCCATTCTAAGCTTACAAATCATGAATCGGTTAACCATTCAATGATAACTTAGAAATCACTAAATCGGTCTATCATTTCATGAGAATCAATAACAATCAAGCAACAAGCCATTATGTGCTTACAAATCACTGAATTGGTCAATCGTTCGATGAGAATCAGCTACAATCACATAACAAGCCATTCTGAGCATACAAATCACTAAATTGGTCAACCATTCAATGAGAATCAATTACAATCACATAACAAGTCATTCAAACCTTACAAATCATGAATCAGTTAACCATTCAATGAGAATCAATTACAATCACATAACAAGGCATTCTGAGCTATAAAATTATGGAATTAGTCAACCGTTTGATGAGAATCAGCTAAAATCACGTAACAAGCCATGTTGAGCTTACAAATCACTAAATCAATCAATTGTTCGATGAGAAATAATTAAAATTAGGTAACAACCCATTATGAGCTTAAAAATTACTGAATCGGTAAACCGTTCGATGAGAATGAATTATAATCACGTAACAAGCCATTATGTGCTTACAAATCACCTAATCGGTCTACCGTTTGATGAGAATCAGCAACAATCACGTAACAAGCCATTCTGAAATTACAAATCATCGATCTAGTTAACCGTTCGATGAAAATCAGCTACAATCATGTAACAAGCCATTATGAGTTTACAAATCATCGAATCAATCAACCGTTTGATGAGAATCAACTACAATTATGTAACAAGCCATTATGAGCTTACAAATCTTTGAATTGGTCAACCGTTCAATGAGAATCAATTACAATCACGTAACAAGTCATTCTGATATTACAAATCATGATAGAGTTAACCATTCGATGAGAATCAATTACAATCACGTAACAAGCTATTTTGAGCTTACAAATCACTAAATCGGTCAACCATTCAATGAGAATCAATTACAATCAAGTAACAAGCCATTCTGAGCTTACCGATCACTAAATCGGACAACCGTTCGATGAGAATCATCTACAATCCTAAAATAAGTCATTCTGAGCTGATAAATAATTGAATCATTGAACCATTCAATGAGAATCAGTTACAATCATGTAATAAGCCATTCTAAGGTTACAAATCATTGAATCGGTCAATCGTTCGATGAGAATTAGCTACAATCATGTATCAAATAATTTTAAGCTTACAAATCACCGAATCGATCAACTGTTCGATGATAATCAGCTACAATCTTCTAACAAGCCATTCTAAGCCTACAAATAAATGAATCAGTCAGTTGTTCGATGAGAATGAATTCCAATCACTTAACAAGCCATTCTCAGCATACCAATCACCGAATCCATCAATCGTTCAATGAAATCAACTACAATCACGTAAGAAGCCATTCTGAGCTTACAAATCATCGAATCAGTTAACCATTCGATTAGAATCATCTACAATCATGTAACAAGCCATTCTAAGCTTACAAATCACCAAATCAGTCAACCGTTCAATGAGAATCAGGTAAAATCACGTAACAAGCCATTCTTAACTTACAAATCACCAAATCAGTCAATCATTTGATGAGAACTAATTATAATCACGTAACAAGCCATTCTGAGCTTACAAATCACCGAATCGGTCAATCGTTCGAAGAACAATCACGTAACAAGCTATTCTAAACTTACAAACCACTGCATCAGTCAATCATTCTATCAGAATCAATTACAATCAGGTAACAAGCCATTCTGAGCTTACAAATCACTGTATCAGTTAATTATTCAATGAGAATCAATTACATTATATAACAAGACTTTTTGAGCTTACAAATCATTGAATTGGTCAAGCGTTCGATGAGAATCAATTATAATCACGTAACAAGCCATTCGGACCTTACAAATCATGAATTGGTTAACCATTCGATGAGAATTAATTACAATCACGTAACAAGTCATTTTGAGCTTACAAATCACTGAATCGGTCAACTGTTTGATGAGAATCAGCTACAGTCATGTAACAAGCCATTCTAAGCTTACAAATCACCGAATCAGTCAACTGTTTGATGACAATCAGCTACAATCATGTAACAAGTCATTTTGAGCTTACAAATCACCGAATCGGTCAACTGTTCAATGAGAATCAGCTACAATAATGTAACAAGCCATTCTGAGCTTACAAATCATCGAATTTGTTCGATGAGATTGGGCTACAATCACATACCAAGCCATTCTGAGTTTACAAATAACCAAATCAATCAACCGTTCGATGAGAAATAGCTACAATCACGTAACAAGCCATTCTGAGCTTACAAATCATCAAATCAATCAACCATTCGATGAGAATGAATTATAATCACGTAACAACCAATTCTAAGCTTACAAATCACCAAATCGGACAACCGTTCTATGAGAATCGATTACAATCATGTAACGAGCCATTCAGAGCTTACAAATCATCGAATCAATCAACCGTTCGATTAGAATCAATTACAATCATCTAACAAGCCATTTTCAGCTTAGAAATCACCAAATCAGTCAACCGTTTATATGAGAATAAATTACAGTCAAGTAAGAAGCGATTCTAAGATTATAAATCACCAAATCGGTCAACCGTTTGATGAGAATTAAATATAATACGGTAACAAGAAATTCATAACTTACAAATGATTGAATAGGTCAACCGTTTGATGAGAATCAGCTACAATTAGGTAACAAGTTATTCTGAGCTTACAAATCACCGAATCGGTCAACAGTTTGATGAGAATCAGCTACAATCACTTAAAAAGCCATTATGAGCTTAAAAATCATAGAATCAGTTAACTGTTCAATGAGAATCAACTACAATCACGTAACAAGCCATTCTAAGCTTACAAATCACCGAATCGGTCAACTGTTCGATGAGAATCAGCTACAATCATGTAACAAGCCATTTTGAGCTTACAAATCTGCAAATCAGTCAACCGTTCGATGAGAATCAGCTACAATCACGTAACAAGCCATTCTGAACTTACAAATCACCGAATCGATCAACCGTTTGATAAGAATCAGCTACAAATAGGTAACAAGCCATTCTGAGCTCACAAACCATCGAATCAGTCAATCGTTCGATGAGAATCAACTATAATCATGTAACAAGCCATTTTGAGCTTACAAATCACCGAATCGGTCGACCGTTAAGTGAGAATCAATTATAATCATGTAACAAGCCATTCTAAGCTGACAATTCACTGAATTGGTTAACCATTCGATGAGAATCAATTACAATCATGTAACAAGCCATTTTGGGCTTACAAATCATCGAATCGGTCAACCATTCCATGAAAAATAGCTACAATGACATAACAAGCCATTTTCAGCTTACAAATCACTGAATCAATTAACCGTTCGATGAGAATCTGCTACAATCACATAATAAGCCATTCTTAACTTAGAAATCACCGAATCGGTCAATTGTTATAAAACAATAAATTACAAACACGTAACAAGTGATTATGAGCTTACAAATAACCAAATCGGTCAACTGTTGATGAGAATCAATTACAATCACGTAACAAGATTTCTGAGCTTACAAATCACTAAATTAGTCAACTGTTTGATGAGAATGAATTACAATCATGTAACAAGCCATTTTGAGCTTACAAATCACCGAATCGGTCTACCATTCAATTACAATCAGCTACAATGACGTAACAAGCCATTCTAAGTTTAAAAATCACCAAATCGCTCAACCGTTTGATGAGATTCAACTACAATCACGTAACAAGTCATTCTCAGCTTACAAATCACCGAATCGGTCAACTGTTTGATGAGAATCAACTACAATCACGTAAAAATCCATTTTGAGCTTACAAATAATCAAATCGGTCAACCATTTGATGAGAATCAATTACAGTCATGTAACAAGCCATTCTGAGATAACAAATGACCGAATCGGTACACCGTTTGATGAGAATCAATTACAATCACGTAACAAGCTATTTTCAGCTTACAAATCACTCAATCGGTCAACCGTTTGATGAGAATCAATTACAATCACGTAACAAGCCATACTAAGCTTACCAATCACCGAATTAATCAACCGTTCGATGAGAATCAATTACAATCACGTAATAAGCCATTCTAAGTTTACAAATCACCGAATTTGTCAACCGTTTCATGAGAATCATTTACAATCACGTAACAAGCTATTATAAGCTTACAAATCATCGAATCAGTCAACCGTTCGATGAGAATCTACTACAATCACGTAACAAGCCATTTTGAGCTTAGAAATCAATCAATCGGTCAACCGTTTGATGAGAATCAGCTACAATAACCTAACAAGCCATTATGTGCTTACGAATCACTGAATCGGTCATTCTATGCTTACAAATCTCTGAATTGGTCAACCGTTCAATGAGAATCAATTACAATCATGTAATAAGCCATTCTGATATTACAAATCATGATAGAGTTAACCATTCGATCAGAATCAATTACAATCATGTAAGAAGTTGTTTTGAACTTACAAATCACTAAATCGGTCAACCATTCAATGAGAATCAATTACAATCAAGTAACAAGCCATTCTGAGCTTACCGATCACTAAATCGGTCAACCGTTCGATGAGAATCATCTACAATCATAAAATAAGTCATTCTGAGCTGATAAATAATTGAATCATTGAACCATTCAATGAGAATCAGTTACAATCACGTAACAAGCCATTCTGAGCTTACAAATCACCGAATCGGTCAACCGTTCAATGAGAATCAACTACAATCACCTAATGAGCCAGTATGATCTTACAAATAACTAAATCGGTCAACCATTCGATGAGAATTAGCTATAATCACGTAACAAGCCATTCTAAACTTACAAATCACTGAATCGGTCAACCGTTTGATGAGAATCAGTTACAATAAGGTAACAAGCCATTCTATCCTTACAAATCATCGAATCGGTCAACTATTCGATGAGAATCAGCTACAATCATGTGACAAGCCATTTTGAGCTTACAAATCACTAAATCGGTCAATCGTTCGATGAGAAATAATTAAAATCATGTAACAAGCCATTATGAGCTTACAAATCACTGAATCAGTCAATCGTTCGATGAGAATCAATTACAATCATGTAACAATCCATTATGAGCTTACAAATCACCGATTCGGTCAACTGTTCGATGAGAATCAATTACAATCATGTAACAACACATTCTGAGCTGACAAATCACTGAATCAGTCAATCATTCAATGAGAATCAATACAGTCACGCAACAAGCCATTCTGAGCTTACAAATCATTGAATCAGTCAACCGTTCGACGAGAATCAATTATAATCACGTAACACAAGCAATTCTGAGCTTTCAAATCATCGAATCAGTCAACTGTTCGATGAGGATCATCTACAATCACGTAGCAAGCCATTCTAGGCTTACAAATCAATGAATCTGTCAACCGTTCGATGAGATTCAGCTACAATCACGAACCAAGCCATTCAGAGCTTACAAATCATTGAATCTATCAACTGTTCGATGAGATGCAGCTACAATCACGTAACAAGCCATTCTAAGCCTACAAATCACTGAATCGATCAACCATTTGATGAGAATTAGCTTCAATCATGTAACAAGCCATTATTAGTTTACAAATTTTTGAATCAGTCAACCATTTGATGAGAATGAGCTACAATCATGTAACAAGCCATTCCAAGCTAACAAATCACTGAATCAGTCAACCATTTGATGAGAATCAGCTACAATCATGTAACAAGCCATTCTGAGCTTACAAATCACCGAATCGGTCAAGTGTTCGATGAGAATCAGCTACAATCACATAATAAGCCATTCTCAGCTCACAAAGCACCGAATTTGTCAACCATTTGATTAGAATAAATTACAATCATGTAACAAGCCATTGTGAGCACACAAATCACCAAATTAGTCAACCATTCAATGAGAATCAACTATAATCACGTAACAAGCCATTCTGAGCTTACAAATAACTAATCGGTCAACCCTTTTATGAGAATTAGCTACAATCACTGAATCAGTCAACCGTTTGATGAGAATCAACTATAATCACCTAACAAGCCATTTTGAACTTAGAAATCACCGAATCGGTCAACCGTTGGTTGAGAATCAGCTACAATCAAGTAACAAGACATTCTAAACTTACAAATCATTGAATCGGTTGATCGATCGATGGGAATTAGCTACAATCACGTGACAAGCCATTCTGAGCTTACAAATCACCAAATTGGTCAACCATTCATTGAAAATCAATTACAATCACGTAATAAGCCATTCTCAGCTTACAAATCATCAAATTGGTCAACCATTCAATGAGAATCAGCTACAATTATGTAACAAGCCATTCTTAGGTTACTAATCACCGAATCGGTCAACTGTTTGATGAGAATCAATTATAATCATGTAACAAGCCATTCTAAGCTTACAAATCACTGAATCGGTCAACTATTTGGTGACAATCAGCTACCATGACGGAAAAAGGCATTCTTCTACAATCACCTAATTGGTCAACCGTTCGACGAGAATTAGCTACAATCACGTAATTACAAATCATCAACTTGGTCAAGCATTCAATGAGAATTAGCTACAATCACATACCAAGCCATTCTGAGCTTACAAATCACCAAACCAGTCAACCGTCCGATGAGAATCAGCTCTGATCACGTAACAAGCCATTCTGAGTTTACAAATCATGAAATCGGTCAACCGTTCGATGAGAATCAATTACAATCATGTAACAGGCCATTCTGAGCTTACAAATCACCAAATCAATTAACCATTAGATGAGATTTAATTACAATCAATTAACAAGCTATTCTAACCTTATAAATCTCCAAATTTTTCAACCGTTCGATGAGAATTAGTTACAATCATATCACAAGCCATTATGAGCTTACAAATCACCAAATAGGTGAATCTTTTGATGAGAATCAACTACAATCATGAAACAAGTCATTTCGAGCATACAAATCACCGAATCGATCAACCGTTCGATGAGAATCAAGTACAATAACATAACAAGCCATTCTAAGCTAACAAATCACCGAATTGGTCAACTATTTGATGAGAATCAATTACAATAATGTAACAAGAGATTTTAGGCTTACAAATCATTGACTCAATCAACCGTTTGATGAGAATCAGCTACAATCACGTAATAGTCCATTTTGAGCTTCCAAATCATCAAATCGGTCAACTGTTCGATGAGAATCAATTATAATCACTTAGAAAGTCATTATGAGCTTACAAATCACCGAATAAGTCAATTGTTTGATGAGAATTATCTACAATCACGTAACAAGCCATTCTGAGCTTACTAATCACCGAATCGGTCAACCGTTCAATGAGAATCAACTACGATAATGTAATAAGTCATTATGAGTTTACAAATCATCGAATTGGTCAACCGTTCGATGAGAATCAATTACAATCATGTAAGAGCCTATTCTAAACTTACAAACAACTGAATTGGTAAACTATTCGATAAGAATCAGTCAACCATTCAATGAGAATCAGCTACAACCGTGTAACAAGGCATTCTGAGCTTACAAATCATGAATTGGTCAACCGTTCGATGAGAATCAGCTACAATAATGTAACAAGCCATTCTGACCTTACAAATCATCGAATCAGTCAACTGTTAGATGAGAATCAGCTATAATCATGTAACAAGCCATTCTAAGCTTACAAATCACCGAATTGGTGAACCCTTCGATGAGAATCATCTACAATAATGAAAGAAGTCATTCTCAGCTTACAAATCACCGAATTGGTCAACCGTTCAATGTGAATCAGCTACAATAAAGTAACAAGCCATTCTAAGCTTACAACTCAACGAATAGGTCAATTATTCGATGAGAATCAATTACAATAATGTAACAAGAGATTTTGAGCTTACAAATCATCGAATCAATCAATCATTTGATGAGAATCAAGTACAATCATGTAATAAGTCATTCTGAGCTTACAAATCACTGAGTCAGCTACGATAATGTAATAAGCCATTTTGAGTTTACAAATCACCGAATTGTTCAACTGTTCGATGAGAATCAATTACAATCATGTAAGAGGTCATTCTAAGCTTACAAAATTACCGAATTGGTCAACCATTTGATAACAGTTAGCTACAATGACGTAACAAGCCATTCTGAGCTTACAAATCACTGAATGGGTCAATCGTTCGATGACAATTAGCCACAATCACGTAACAAGCCATTCTGAGCTTACAAATCACTGAATTAGTCCACCGTTTGATGAGAATTAGCTACAATCATGTAACAAGCCATTCTGAGTATACAAATCATCGAATCAGTCAACCGTTTGATGATAATCAACTACAATCATGTAACAGGCCATTTCGAGCTTCCAAATCACTGAATCGATCAACCGTTCGATGAGAATCACTTACAATCACGTAACAAGCCATTCTGAGCTTACAAATCACTAAATTGGTCAACCTTTCAATGAGAATCAGCTACATTCACGTAACAAGCCGTTCTAAGCTTACAAATTATTGAATCGTTCAACCATTCGATGAGGATTAGCTACAATCCTGTAACTAGCCATTCTAAGCTTAAAAATTACTGAATCGCTCAACTGTTCGATGAGAAGTAGCTACAATCACGTAACAAGCTATTTTGAAATTACAAATCACCGAATCGGTCAACCATTTGATGAGAATCAACTACGATCAAGTAACAAACCATTGTGAGTTTACAGATCACCAAATCAATCAACCGTTCGATGAGAATCAATTACAATCATGTAACAGGCCATTATGAGGTTACAAATCACCTAATCAATCAACCATTTGATGAGAATCAATTACAATTACTTAACAAGCCATTCTGACCTTACAAATCACTGAATGGGTCAACCGTTTGATAAGAATCAGCTATAATCATGTAACAAGCCATTCTGAGCTTACAAATCACTGAATGGGTCAACCGTTCAATGAGAATCAGCTACAATCACGTAACAAGCCATTCTGAGTTTACAAATCTCCGAATCGGTAAACGGTTTGATGTGAATTGTAATACCCCAAAAATGGGCTATAAGTTCATTAATCTCCTATATCAACAATTCAAACAAAATTGACATCAAAGTCATAATCTAAGGCACATCTAAACATCATCGAATCATAATTGATTATCTTAAATTCTGCATCGGGGAATATTCCTAGCAATCTTCCTAATTATCTTAATTATCTTTAATTTAATGATTATTTGGCGATAAATCACATTTATCCTAAGTTTGATTAATTGAATATTTTCATATTTAATTAATTAGATTTAATATCTTGCCACTTAATTATGTAATTAAATTTAATTCTATCTATTATTAATTGTATTATTTAATTTTGACAATAAATCCAATATCCTATGAATAATTGATTAAATTTTTATTTAATTAATTAAAGCAAGTTGTCATTATTTAATAATATAATTTTTAATAAAAGTTTGATAAAATAGTTAATTAACCCATAAATTAATTATTTTATTTAAAAAATTAGTTAAGTTGAGAATAAATCACTTTATTTATTTATTAAATCATAAATTATCCATGTGCATATTCAAGGACCAGTTAAACTCAAATTGGAAAATCAATGCAAGTTGTTAGCTTTTTGAAACTCAACATCTTTTTGAGTTTTAAAGTTGATCTAAACTTCTAATTCGAGTTGAGCTGTGTTTTTGCATGATTTTTGTGACTTAATTATCTGTTATTTAAAAATAACTCAAAAATCAACTTGAGTTATTTGAGTGATTTATGGCTTTCTTCCATGCACCTCAAAAGCCCTGGATTTCTATAAAAACAAGGCTTAGCTCTTCATAATTCATCTCTAATATCTCAAAAATTGCAAACTTACTCTACAGGAATCATAGCATATCAGATTTGGAGAATTTGCACAATTGGAGCTTGAAAGATAAATTTGAGGATTCGAAGCTTTGTGAGATCAATTTCAAATTCATAGCTTTCATATTATTGTTAGAATTTTCATTCTCATATCATATCATTTCTAGATTAGCATTGCATATCAATTTTCATATTAGCATAGATTCATATCAGTTTTCATCATATTATTGCATAGAAAATTAAAAAAAAATAGTTTAATTGCATTCAATTCAAATCTAGATCAATTGCATTCAAATCCTTCATTTAGGTGTCATCTAGGTCACTGATCTCGATAACAATCTGAGAACATCAATCTCGCACCTACTAGAAGGTAGTAAATCACTTGGTTAAATTAGATTTCAATTTTGCACGATTTTGATTATAGCTAACCTCTAATATTTTACTGAAGTGTTGTGTCTATAGATCAGGTACAATTTTCACACAAACATTTCTGGCACCCACCGTGGGGTAACCCATCTTTACATGCTGGTTTTGATTTTTTTTTGGAGCTAAAGCCCTAAAGTTTTAAAGATTTAATTTTATCTCTCAAATGGCTTAGAGTTTTGCTCTAAAATTTTTTTTGCAGGTTAGACACATATTAGAGAAGCTACAGTAAAAAATATAAAATTTTTTGAGATGTTTTGAATTTTAAATAATTTTTTCTTGAAATTTTAGAAAAAATTAATATCTGACGCAAATCAGCATATTTTTTGAAAATTTTTATATTTTTAGAAAGCTCTTTAAATTCTACAGGGGGTCCAATCTTTGTATTTTAAATTTTGATGCAATATAATAGCTCAAATCATCAATTTACAAAAACTGGTCTATTTTGATAAAAACGGGTCTCTAGGGCACAAATGAAGAGATTTTTCTAAAATTTTTACATTTTTGGAAAGCTCTTTATTTTTTTAGCAAGGGTCTCTATTTTGAATTTCTATTTTTGTGGCCAAAATCATAAAATAAAAATAAGATCTTGTTGACTAGGTCAAATGCAGCAAAAAAAATTAAGTTTTGTGATGGGTATGCACTTATTTTTTTTACATAGTTCAATGAATGGTATGAGTTGTCATTTGGGTTAATTGATGGTTATTATTGCTGATAATAATTGATTTTTAGAGCTAACCCTATGGTTTTCATAAGTTGAATATATTTTGCATATCTTGTTTGCTTGTTTTCTTGTTGGAGAGTTCGTCACTTGCTTGCATGGAAAAGCTCAACAAGAATTGCTAAAAATTAGGTAAAATCTACTAAGCACATTGTGAGGATCCTAGGTATTCTCCTTCATCTAATAACATTTCAATTTGGACTTAAAATAAATCTCTTATGTGTCTGGCTTGTGTGCATCTTTTCATGATTTTGTCTATTTCTACACACTTGCATAATTGATACTAAGTTGTGCCCCCTTAAGAATTCATTAAGTAGTCTTAGATACTTGTGATTGATCTTGATTTCTATCTTGGGTTGCAATCTTAGGACTCGCTAAATCCATCGGCCCCTCATTCCACCCCGTGGTTGCAATCTCAGTACCATAAAGGGGAGGGGTCTACAGGAGAGAAGCGTTAATTGTTCCACCAGGCAACCCTTTTGTGCTTTTTAGAACTCACTTGTTTTCTAAGTTGGAGACTAGTTTTCAGCTTGTGTGAGGTGTTAAGTGTTCCACCTTGTGGACTCATCTCATATTTGCTTTAAGCGTTAAGTGTTCCTCTTTTTGCTTTTTTGGGTACTTTTGGTAGATTTGCTTTTGGAAAGATACATCTATGCTCACATAGTAATTAGGCCCTATAAACACTATTCATGATTCTTGAGAGATTGGATTCCTAGCGAAATTCTTCTTGATGACAGAATCTTTGTAAGTAGGGAGGATACTTAGTGTGTTTCACATTCAACTCGGTTAGTGCGTCTTCTCTTATTGATCGATAGTCATCTCAAGAGGTCAGAAAGTCATACGAGTTTCCATCAAGTGTCATTTCATTACAACCCATCTATCGTATGATTGAGTACCCAGTGTCGTATGAGTTTCCATGCTAGCAAATTTTCAAAGTCAAAATATTACAACTTTCGTATGAGATTTTCAACTGTCATTTCATTGCTATCCAACTATCGTATGAGATTTTCAACTGTCATTTTATTGATACCCAACTGTCGTATGATAACCAACCCAGTGTCGTACGAGTTTTGATGCCAGAAAATTCTAAGAGTCAAAATCTTGCTTGCAAATGTCGTACGAGTTTTGCAACTGTCGTTTCACAGCATACCCACTATTGTATGAGTCTACAGTGTCGTTTGGGAAAATTTTGAAAAGTTGTCAGAATTGCCAGATATTTAGCTTTTTAACCTATTTCCAAAATCTGTCGAACAAATCATTATGTCAAGAACAGAGCAGTAGCCATTGAAAATTAGTATACATGTCTCAAAGAATCAGTACACATGAGGAAGAAATTCTAATCGCAAGTATGATGAAGCAGATACATGCTATGCAAGTCAAACTTGATAAACTCAAAAAAGAGAAAGAACCCAAGGAGTTCTCCATGGAGACTCTATGTCCTTTTCCATTTGATAAAAACTTGTACATGTCACCATGCCTTGAATAAAATGTGAGCAACGTGACAACCCTTATGATACCTCTTCCAAAGAGAGTGACACATCAAGCTTTGGAGACTATGATGACTATGACAATAGAAAATGTAATGATACCTATGACACCTCTGTTCCTAAGAGTCCTCCTCATCGTGTGTTCCTACTTACTACAAATGGGCCGTCACATTGGATAGATCATGATGGTGATCCATATGATTCTAATTTTGAAAGAGATTTTGATGGCTTTTGTGGATAATACCTTGATTATGATCCATCTACTACTACTGAGGACTATAAAATGCATCGTGCTAGCTTGAAGCATCAATATTATAAGAATCCTTCTCCTAAAAGCTCTCCTGCTGAAAATAAAGATTATCTTCTCAAGCAAGGTCATGTTAATGTTGAACCTTTGTCTAGTGATGGTTCCCTTCCATCCCCTACTTCCTCCAATACCCGTACATTTCTTAAAGCTTCTGAGTCTTTCAAATCTTTCACCGAACCTTCATCCGACACAAGCCCTGATACTTTTCATGTGGTTCCCTATAGTTATCCTCTAGGGCTACCTCTTAAAAAAACTCAAGCTAACCTTCACTTGGCTGCAAATACTTTCAATAATGATAAACCTAAAGAGCCTAAGCCTTCATATGCTATAATCCCTACTTCAGCTAGTCCTCCACCATCTCTTCCAAAGTCATCCATACAATCCCAACATGCTTCATTGTCCTTAGAAGTGGCTCCATGTCAAGAGGACTCTAAAAATGATGAAGAAAAGAACATAAAAAAAGATCAAGGTCAAGAACCCTCCATGTCATCCACTCCTTTTCCTGATGTCTCTTATCCACTTCATGGTTCTTTTGATCCTGTACACCCTTTTTCATGCATTCCACCATGTCTTAAGTCTTCTCCTAAGCAAGATCAAGCTACTACTTACACTATTGAGCTTATTGACAATCAAAATAACCTTACTACACTTTCGCTTTCCAAAGATGATACTTCCATTAAGGTTGGTAAAAATGGTGTTGTTCCTTCCAATGTTAAGCCTATTGAAAATCAAGAAAAAAATTATGCACTTATGCTATCCAAAGATCCTTGTCAAGATCAAAGTCTTCCATCTTCTTATTCTACCACTCCATGTTCACTTCCACTTTCTACTCTTCCTAAGTCTTTGCAAGCTTTGAATAATTCTATCAAAGAAGGTTTTCATATTCATGATGTCCATGATTCTATTGAAAATCGTAATGCTCACTCTAAAGATGCCGATGTCCTTGGTTGTCATATAGATGATGATGAGCTTATTGATTATCCTTTTGCGTCTTCCACTTCCATCCTTGGACCTCTTCCACCACTACAAAAGGTTTCACGTCTGCTTTCCATCTTGGGTCCTTATGTCCCTTCACTTTCCCCTCCTAACTTTCCTAATTCGCCATCCATCTTAGGTCCTTACATCCCTCCATCTCCTATCTTTCCTCAAGATCAACATAGATTCATACCCTTGAATCCTTTTCATCCACCCACCCATCTAAACTAGTCATGTCCTTCTTCTTCTTCCACAAGTCCCAAGTCTTTTTGGAAGTAACTTGAATTTTCAATACAAGAAAAAGAAGCAATACAAAAATTCATCAAAAAAATAAGATCACTCTGTCTCCTTTAATAGACATGGAGGCATAAAGTCAAAAGAGATATCTAAGAAAAAAACTACAAGACAAGTATGGGTTCCAAAATCCATCATTGAAGATATTCTCTCTAGATCATCAAAAGGAAATAAAAAGCCTACAGCTATATGGATTCCAAAGTCTCTCTTGAAAGAGTCTGGTGTTGAGCAAAAAGTTAAGTTGACATTCAAGCTTCCAAAGACTTCCACTTCATTTCCCTCCAAAAATATTCTTCCATTCCATGCGCCTAAACCACAACCTCTGCTATCCATTCACCATATTCCTTCACGTATTCCTTCATTCACATTTCCTCCATCCTCTCACCACCCTTTAAGGTGTGTGTCGATGTTGATCTTGCCTTTCTCTCCAGTTGTGCTTTCACAATCCTTCCATTCATTATCCTTCTACCTGTTATCATTTTTCCTCATTTGCCTATTTCTCCTATCTTCCAACCTCACTCGCTTTACATAAAACCTTATCCTCCATTTTTCTCTTCCATCTCCCTTTCCCTATCAGCGTCTTTGAGCATATCATTTTAAATCCTTGGAATATCATGGTTTATCCTTTCAAGGAGCACTATCTAAAAAGCTTGCCTTCTTCTAAAAAAAAAAAAAAAAAGAAATGAAAAAATTGAAAACGTGCCTTGGTGAAAATTTGGAAATAGGCACCTTGGTAGCAAAAGTAAAGAGAAATAAATTCATCCTATGGTGAAAACCACTTCCTTGTGGCACCTTAGATAAGTACCGTGATGAAAACCTGGCAATCAGGCATCATGCATAGTTCTTCTACATATTTCATCCATTCCATTTTCTCTCTTTGATCTTGACAATGTTGATCTATACACGAACATTTGGCTATCTTGTGAGCTATCTTATGATGATCTTGCTTTCATTCCCTTCCTGTTTAGCCTTCATGTCTATCTTCCTCCATTCATTTTCAGCTGTCGCTATCCTTTTCCCCCTTTGGTCTTGATCTAATAGAAGAAAGAGTAAAACACAGTGCTATGAAGCCTCTTGACATGTCTACTCCTTTCGACTACATCCTTTCCTTCTTTGGCATTACGCTTTTGTGACTTATCCTATGCTAGTCTTTCATTGCTTGTCCAAATGTGCTTTACATGACAATTTTTCCCTAGCTTGAGTATTCTTGAGGAGTTATTCCCTTCATTCTCTTGTCTTCCATCTCTTCCACCAGCTTGCCAATCCCTCTTGTTCTCCACCTTGCTAGACATTGGGACTGCATGATATGATCTTGCTTGGGAGTTTGCAATGGAAAAAGATGCTATCAAGTACACCAAGTATCAGAACAAGTATCAGAATGAGTATCACAACAAGTATCAGAACAAGTATCAGAACTAGTATCAAAACTAGTATCAGAAAAAGTATCAGATCAAGTATCAGAACACCTACTAGGGCTACACCTTTCACTTTAGTTTATGGGTCTGAAGTAGTACTACCTATTGAGGTTGAAATCTCATCACTAAGAATCAAAATGCATGGTCTCGTAACTGATGATGACTACAGAGTGTCTAGGTTGCAAGAACTTGAACTACTAGATGAGCGTAGACAAGCAGCGTATGATCATCTCAGAGTATATCAGAAGAGAATGTCTAGAGGTTACAACAAGAAAGTTAGACATAGAGAATTTCAGGTTGGTGATCTAGTCTTGAGAGAAAATTCTAAAAATCAATCCCATCAAGAATGCAAGGGGAAGTTCGAACCCAACTGGCTGGGTCCCTTTGTAATCACTGCTACTTTTGGCTCTAGTGCCTATCAACTCTCAATGACTGAAGGAGAACAGCTCCGAGAACCAATCAATGTTCTCGATCTAAAGAAATTTTACGCCTAAGGCATTCAGTCTATGGTAAAATGTCTTGAAAAAATTATAAAAATTAAAAAAAATCCTGAAAAAATGAACATCTTGGTGAAAACTTAGCAATAGGTGCCTTGATGATTCACAAAAAAATCAAAAAATATAAAAAATGAAAAAAAAAAAATTTAAAAAAAAAAAAAAAAAAAATGAGAAAAAGAAAAAGTGCCTTGGTGAAAACCTGGAAACAGGTGCCTTGGTAGCAAAAATAGAATCTCTGCCAAGATGGTGAAAACCCGGCAAACGAGTGCCACTTGTTTCAAAATGCTTCATCTATTAGTGCAATCTTGGTCTTTCCCAGCTTTTAGTCTTGCTTTAATTTGTACATATCTCCCAGTTTGTTTTTGCATTTTCAGTTTTCAATAAGTCGGTTTGTCCACCAATCTGCTCAAGTGTCTGTATCCTATCAATGTTATATCCTATGGTCTCTGGTGTATCTTAGACATATCATATCTAGTCAAAGTCATTTTGAAGCTTCATATGAGTCAGTTAGTCAGTCTTGTCTCCAGAAAGGATTTTGCATCTACAACACCAACATCAAACATCAAATTAAAAATAATCTGTGCTTTTCATGCTTTTATCTCCTTGTTTGCTTATTGATTCGCATTGAGATTTTTGCATATTGTGTCCCTTCGAGCTCTTCGATGATGTCCTTTATAGGATTTAGAGAGTGATGACTAGGGGCATAATCTTTTCTTTGTCTTCTGCTTGTATGTGAAAATCTAACATCTTTGAAAATTTTGGATTGAAATGGTGTCTGACTGTAAGAGCCTCTATCTCAAATTGGATGGCCATGCGTACCTCGACCATTGATACCCAGAAAATTCAAGGAAGTTTGATCTAACTATTATCTTTTTGAGTGAGTTCTTTCTCCTACTGTGAAACATGATCTTACCTAAGGATGTGAATGATAAAGGGTCACTATGGGTAATTCACATTAGATTTAGAATAATCTCTTAGCTGTTTGATGTGTTTGTAATGCAAGGCATATTCAGGTCATCATGAAATTCATGTTTTGATGCTTATACAAATTGCTATATCAAAATGGACATGATATTCAGGTCATTCTAGCATTTGTGCCTTGGTGCTTATATCTAATCCGACATTCCAAAACTAAAATCAATATTCATATATCCATGGTTGTTGCCAGTGGGTCTTGTATTGATTCTTGCACATACAAATCGATATTCATATGTCTATGGTTTCATAGCTAGTGGGCATCGTATTGATTTATCCAATTACCTAAAAGTTCAATGATGATAACAAATCAACATATGATCAGTGACTAGGTCCTAGGTCTTAGGTTGTATTTTATTTTGCATGTTTCTTTGCATTTTTTGCATGTTGCATGATCTCACAATGTTTGACAACACTTCAAAGCTTAAAAGATTCTTCAATTACCTATTCAAATCTAACAAGAGTTGAATCTTACACGAAGGTTCCTCCAACGAAACAGCAAGTAGAATCCTTTTTCGGGATCAAAATCAAAATCTGAAATCATTCATATTATTCACTACTTGCATAATCAACCTTCAATCATAGTAGAAATCTAGAATTCAACTTAACTGATTATCTTACATCAAACTATCAAAATTTCAACTTGGTCTTTTGGGACCTTCCAATGATGCAGAATGCATTCTTGAACGTGTATAACCACTTTTTCAATCAATTAACATGCTTCTGAACTCTCAACGTTGACTTTTCTTGTCATATTTCAATTTTAATCCTGAAGGGGGCATGGTATTGCACATCATTCAAAGTCTGTAAATCTAATTTTATTTAGAATCTGTTATCTTTCATCAGTGATCAAGACAACAACCACATCTAGTTGCTGATTCATCAAAAGTCCTCATCGCTCGGGGCAAATCTATCATCACTTGGGGCATATCAGATTCATCAAGATCCATATCAATCTGGTATCCTACTAATCTTGTAATCTGTATCAATTTTTGCAACCATCGGATCATAGTGTTCTTTCTTTGGTTCTTCGGCAATTGAAGGGTTCAGATGTGATACCTCTATCATGGTTCTGCTAAGACATTTGAGTCTAAAACCGGTCACTCACTTCTTAGCAATCCTAAGGTTTGGAATCAGGTGTTTTGACACTCTTTCACAATCATAGGTTCATTTGCTGTTACAGTAAACATTATCTTTGGTCATTCAGGACCTATTATCTCCATATCAAATCAATATCAATCAGCTTCTGTCTCATATCAATTATCAATTTTAAATCAGTTTCATATCTCTATCAAACACAGACTGTCTTTGAACCACTGCACTTCACACAATAATTCAAAGAGGGGCAAAATGTAATACCCCAAAAATGGGCTATAAGTTCATTAATCTCCTATATCAACAATTTGAACGAAACCAACATCAAAGTCTTAATCTAAGACACATCTAAACATCATCGAATCATAATTGATTATCTTAAATTTTGCATTGAAGAATATTCCTGGCAATATTCCTAATTATCTTAATTATCCTTAATTTAATCATTATTTGGCGATAAATCACATTTATCCTAAGTTTGATTAATTGAATATTTTCATATTTAATTAATTAGATTTAACATCTTGCCACTTAATTATGTAATTAAATTTAATTCTATCTATTATTAATTGTATTATTTAATTTTGACAATATATCCAATATCTTATGAATAATTGATTAAATTCTTATTTAATTAATTAAAGCAAGTTGTCATTATTTAATAATATAATTTTTAATAAAAGTTTGATAAAATAGTTAATTAACCCATAAATTAATTATTTTATTTCAAAAATTAATTCAACCGTTTGATGAGAATCAACTACAATTTCACGTAACAAGCTATTTTGACCTTACAAATCACCAAATCGGTCAACTGTTCGATGAGAATTAATTACAATAACTTAACAAGCTATTATGCGATTACAAATCATGTAATCAGTTAACCGTTCAATGAGAATCAGTTACAATCAAGTAACAAGCTATTCTGAACTTACAAATCGTCGAATCAGTCAACCATTTGATGAGGATCAACTACAATCACATAACAAGCCATTCTAAGCTTACAAATCACCGAATCGGTCAACCGTTTGATGAGAATCAACTAAAATCATGTAACAAGCTATTCTAAGCTTACAAATCATTGAATGGGTCAACCATTCGATGAGAATCAGCCACAATTACGTGCGCCAATAGGACCAAACCCAACTATCCAATTATCTTAGTAGGGGTAGGGCCACCCCTACAACTACTATAGTGGTGGGGGGGAATGGGATTGGTGATTCTTTGTCTGATACTTCCGGTGTAACAAGTCATTCTAAGCTTACAAATCATCGAATCAGTCAACCGTTCGATGAGAATCAGCTATAATCATGTAACAAGCCATTCTAAGCTTAAAAATCACTGAATCAGTCAACCATTAGCTGAGAATCAACTACAATCACATAACAAGCCATTCTGAGCTTACAAATCACTGAATCGGTCAACCATTTGATGAGAATCAAATACAATCATTTAATAAACCATTTTGAGCTTACAAATCATCAAATCGATCAACCATTCAATGAGAATCTGCTACAATCATGTAACAAGCCATTCTGAGATTATAAATCCTCGAATCAATCAACAGTTCAATGAGAATCAATAACAATCATGTAACAAGCTATTCTGAGCTTACAAATCACTGACTCAATCAATCATTCAATGAGAATCAATAACAATCACGTAACAAGCCATTCTGAGCTTACAAATCACTAACTCGGTCAACTGTTCCATGAGAATCAATAACAATCGTAACAAGCTATTCTGAGCTTACGAATCACCAAATCGTTCAATCTTTCGATGAGAATTAGCTACAATCATGTAATAAGTCATTCTGAGGTTACAAATCACTGAATCGGTCAACCGTATGATTAGAATCTACTACAATCACGTAACAAGTCATTCTGAGCTTAGAAATCACCAAATCAGTCAACCGTTTGATGAGATTCAGCTCCACTCACGTAACAAGCCATACTAACTTTACAAATCATCAAATCATTCAACCGTTCGATGAGAAGCAGCTATAATCACATAACAAGCCATTTTGAGCTTAGAAATCACTGAATCAGTCAACCGTTTAATGAGAATCAAGTAAAATCATGTAACAAGTCATTCTCAGCTTACAAGTCATTGAATCGGTCAACCATTTGATGAGAATAAATTACAATCATGTAACAAGCCATTTTGAGCTTACAAATCATTCAATCAATCAATCGTTCAATCAGAATCAAATACAATCACGTAACAAACAATTTTGAGCTTAAAAATCACTGAATCGGTCAACCGTTCAATCAGAATAAATTACAATCATGTAACAAGCCATTCTAAGCTTACCAATCACCGAATCGGTCAACCGTTCAATGAGAATCAGCTACAATCACCTAACAAGCCATTCTGAGCTTACAACTCACTGAACCAATCAACAGTTTGATGAGAATCAATTACAATCACGTAACAAGCCATTCTATGCTTACAAATCATCGAATCGGTCAACTGTTCGATGAGAATCAGCTACCACTCGCATTTGGGTCGGGAGTGGAGAACAGGGCGGGGCTAGGTATTCCAAAGAGTCATTGCGAGAATGCTCACTGGACCTGGTGAATGTCATAGTTTCACAACATCTATCATTTCGTCACCATCGATCCATAGTTGTTCTGCATTTATCCGCTATAGTCGTTCAGTCACGTAACAAGCCATTATGAGTTTACAAATCACCAAATTGGTCAACAGTTCGATGATAATCAGGTATAATCCTGTAAGAAGTCATTCTGAGTTTATAATTCAACCAATCGGTCAACCATTCGATGAGAATAAGCTACAATCACGTAACAAGCCTGAGCATATAATTCACCGAATATGTCAACCGTTCGATGAGAATAAGATACAATCATGTAACAAGTCATTCTAAGCTTACAAATAACCAAATCGGTCAATTATTCAATGAGAATCAATTACAATCACGTAATAAGCCATTCTAACCTTACAAATCACCAAATCGGTCAACCATTCGATGAGAATCAATTACAATCACGTAACAAGAGATTTTGAGTTTACAAATCATTGAATCGGTGAACCATTGTATGAGAATCAGCTACAGTCACGTAACAAGCCATTCTAAGCTTATAAATCACTGAATTTGTCAACCGTTCGATGGGAATCAATTACAATCACGTACCAAGCCATTCTGAGATCCCAAATCACCAAATCAATCAACCGTTCGATGAGACTTAGCTACAATCATGTAACAAGCTATTCTGAGCTGACAAATCATAGGATCAATCAACCATTCAATGGGAACCAATTACAAACACGTAACAAACCATTCTAAGCTTCCAAATCACTAAATCAGTCAACCATCAAAGAGAATCAACTACAATCATGTAACAAGCTATTATGAGCATATAAATCACCGAATCGGTCAATCGATCAATGAGAATCAGATACAATCACATACCAAGCCATTCTGAGCATACAAGTCACCGAATCGGTCAACCATTCGATGAGAACCAAGTTCAATCACGTAAAAAGCCATTCTGAGGTTACAAATCTCTGAATCGGTCAACTATTCGATGAGAATTAGCTACAATCAGGTAACAAGCCATTCTGAGCTTACAAATCACCGAATCGATCAACTATTCGATAAGAGAAAGCTACAATCAGGTAACAAGCCATTCTGAGCTTACAAATCACCGAATCGGTCAACCGTTCAATGAGAATCAGCTACAATCATGTAACATGACATTCTGAGCTTACAAATCACTGAATCATTGAACCATTCAATGAGAATTAGCTACAATCATGTAACAAGCGATTCTTAGCTTACAAATCAACAAATCGATCAACCATTCGATGAAAATCAATTACAATCATGTAACAAGCCATTATGAGCTTACAAATCACTGAATCAGTCAACGATTCGATGAGAATCAGCTAAAATCATGTAACAAGCCATTTTGAGCTTACAAATCACTTAATCGGTCTACCGTTCGATGAGAATTAGCTACAATCATGAAACTAGACATTCTAAGCTAATAAATTACCGAATCGATCAACCATTCAATCAGAATCAACTACAATCATGTAACAAGCCATTATGAGCTTTCACATCACTAAATGGTCAACCATTCAATGAGAATAATTTACAATCATGTAACCAACCATTCTGAGCTTACAAATCACTAATCGGTTAACCGTTTGATGAGAATCAATTACAATCACGTAACAAGCCATTCTAAGCTTACAAATCACCGAATATGTGAATCGTTCGATGAGAATCAGCTACAATCACATGACAAGCCATTCTAAGATTACAAATCATCGAATTGATCAACCGTTGGATGAGAATCAGCTACAATCACATAACAAGCCATTCTGAGCCTATAAATCACCGAATCGATCAACCATTCGATTAGGATCAGCTACAATCACGTAAAAAGCTATTCTAAGCTTACAAATCATCGAATCTGTCAACCGTTCGATGAGAACCAGCTACAATCACCTAACAAGCCATTCTCAGCTTACAAAGCACGGAATGTATCAATCTTTTCATGAGAATCAATTAGAATCATGTAACAATCCATTATGAGCATACAAATCATCGAATTGGTCAACCATTTGATGAGACTCAGCTACAATCACGTAACAAGCTATTCTGAGCTTACAAATCATCGAATCGATCAACTGTTATATGAGAATCAGCTAAAATCATGTAACAAGCCATTCTGAGCTTACAAATCATCGAATTAGTCAACCGTTTGATGATAATAAGCTACAATCATGTAATATTACAAATCATGGAATCAGTCAACTGTTTGATGAGAATCAATTACAATCACCTAACAAGCCATTCTGAGTATACAAATCACCAAATCAGTCAACCGTTTGATGAGAATTACCTATAATCACATGACAAGCCATTTTGAGCTTACAAATCATTGAATCAATCAACCGTTCGATGAGAAATAATTAAAATCATGTAACAAGCCATTATGAGCTTACAAATCAATGAATCGATCAACCGTTTGATGAGAATCAATTACAATAAAGGAACAGGCCATTATATTCTTGCAAATCACTAAATCGGTCAACTGTTCGATGAGAATCAACTACAATCACGTAACAAGCCATTCCAAGCTTACAAATCACCGAATTGGTTAACTGTTCAATGACAATCAGCTACAATCACGTAACAAGCCATTCTTAGCTTACAAATCACCGATCCAATCAATTGTTCGATCAGAATTAGTTACAATCACGTAACAAGCCATTCTGAGTTTACGAATAACTAAATTGGTCAACCGTTTGATGCGAATAAGCTACAATCATGTAACAAATCATTCAGAGCTTACAAATCACTAAATCGATCAACCGTTTGATGAGAATCAATTATAATTAGGTAAAAAGCCATTATGAGTTTACAAATCATGAATCAATTAACCGTTTGATGAGAATCAATTACAATCACACAACAAGCCGTTATGAGCTTACAAATTACTGAATCGGTCAACCATCTGATGAGAATCAGCTACAATCACGTAACAAGCTATTATGAGCCTACAAATCACCGATCCAGTCTACCATACGATGAGAATCAACTATAATTACGTACAAGCCATTCTGATTTTATAAATCAACGAATCAGTCTACCATTCAATGAGAATTAGCTACAATCTCGTAACAAGTCATTCTGAGCTTACAAATCACCAAATCGGTCAGTCATTTGATGTGAATCAATTACGATCACGTAACAAGCCATTCTCAGCATACAAATCACCGAATCGGTCAATCGTTCTATGAGAATCAGCTACAATCACGTAACAAGCCATTCTGAGCTTACAAATCACCGAATCGGTTAACTGTTCGATGAGAATCAAATACAATCACGTAACAAGCCATTCTAAGCTTACAAATCAATGAACCAATCAACAGTTTGATGAAAATTAATTACGATCACGTAACAAGCCATTCTAAGTTTATAAATCACCAAATCGGTCAACCATTCGATGACAATCAGCTAAAATCATGTAACCCTTCTGAGCTTACAAATCATTGAATCAGTCAACCGTTCGATGAAAATCAGCTACAATGATGTAACAAGCCATTTTGAGTGTACAAATCACCGAATTGGTCAACTGTTCGATGAGAATCAGCTATAATCACTTAACAAGCCATTTTGAGCTTGCAAATCACCGAATCGGTCAACCATTTGATAAGAATCAATTACAATCATGTAACAAGTCATTCTAAGCTTACAAATCACTGAATTGGTCAACCGTTTGATGAGAATCAGCTCTAATCATGTAAGAAGCCATTCTGGGCATATAAATCACCGAATCGGTCAACCATTTCATGACAATTAGCTATAGTGACGTAAAAAGCCACTCTGAACATACAAACACCGAATTGGTCAACCTATGATAATCAATTATAATCACAAGGCATTCTGAGTTTACAAATCACCAAATTGGTCATCCGTTCGATGAGAATTAGCTACAATCATGTAACAAGCAATTTTGAGTTTAGAAATCACCGAATTGGTCACTGTTATATGAGAATAAATTACAAACACGTAACAATTGCTTCTGAGCTTAGAAATCATTGAATCAGTCAACCATTTGATGTGAATCAATTAAAATTATGTAACAAGCCTTCCTAAGCTTACAAATCACCGAATCCTTGAACCATTCGATGTGAATCAATTAAAATCACGTAACAAGCCATTATGACTTCCAAATCACTAAATCAGTCAACCATTCGGTGAGAATCAGCTAGAATCACGTGACAAGCCATTTTGACCTGATGAATCACTGAATCAGTTAACCGTTTGATGAGAAATAATTAAAATCACTTAACAAGCCATTTTGAGCTTACAAATCACTAAATCGATCAACTGTTCGATGAGAATCAATTACAATCACATAACAAAGAATTATCAGCTTACAAATCATCGAATCGGTCAACTATTTCATGAGAATCAATTACAATCACGTAACAAGCCATTCTGAGCTTACAAATCACTGAATCGATCAACCGTTCGATGAGAATCATCTACAATCACGTAACAAGCCATTCTTAGAAGACAAATCACCAAATTAGTTAATCATTCGATGAGAATCAATTACAATCATGTAACAAGCCATTCTAAGCTTACAAATCATCGAATCGATCTACCGTTAGATGAGAATCAGCTACAATAAGCTATTCTAAGTTGACAAATTACTGAATCGGTCAAACATTCGATGATAATCAATTACAATCACATAAAAAGCCATGCTGAGCTTACAAATCCCTAAACGAGTCAATCGTTCGATGAGAATTAGCTACAATCACATAACAAGGCATTCTAAGCCTACAAATCACCGAATGGGTAACCGTTCGATGAGAATCAGCTAAAATCAAGTAACAAACTATTTTGAGTGTACAAATCACCAAATTGGTCATCCATTCGATGAGAATAATTTACAATCACGTAACAAGCCATTCTGAACTTAAAAATCACCAAATCGGTCAACCCTTTCATGAGAATCATTTAAAATCATGTAACAAGCCATTTGGAGCTTACAAATCACCAAATCGGTCAATCATTTGATTAGAATCAATTAAAATCATGTAACAAGCTATTCTGAGCTTACAAATCATAGAATCGGTCAACCGTTTGATGAGAATCAGCCACAATCACATAACAAACCATTCTGAGATTACAAATCACCAAATCGGTCAACCGTTCAATGAGAATCAGCTACAATCACGTATCAAGCCATTCTGAGTTTACAAATCACCAAATCGATCAACTGTTCAATGAGAATACGCTACAATCATGTAACAAAGCATTCTGAGCTTAAAAATCACTGAATCAGACAACCGTTCGATGAGAATCAATTACAATCATGTAACAAGCTATTTCAAGCTTACAAATCACTGATTGGTCAAGTGTTCGATCAAAATCAGCTACAATCACATAACAAACCATTCTGAGCTTACAAGTCACCGAATCGATCAACTATTTCATGAGAATCAATTATAATCATGTAACAAGTCATTCTGAGCTTAAAAATCACCAAATCGGTCAACCATTCGATGAGAATCAATTAAAATCACTTAACAAGCCATTGTGAGCTTACAAATCACCGAATCGGTCAATTGTTTGATGAGAATCAATTATAATCACTTAACAAGCCATTCTGAGCTTATAAATCATCGAATCAGTCAACCGTTCGATGAGAATTAGCTACAACGATGTAACAAGTCATTCTGAGCTTACAATTCATCGAATCGGTCAACCGTTCACTAAGAATTAATTACAATAACGTAACAAGCAATTCTATGCTTACAAATCATCGAATCGGTCAACCGTTTGATGAGAATTAGCTACCATCACATAACAAGCCATTCTGAGCTTAGAAATCATTGAATCGATTAACCTTTGGTGAGAATCAACTACAATCACGTAACAAGCTATTCTAAGCTTACAAATCATCGAATCGGTCAACTGTTCAATGAGAATGAATTACAATCAGGTAACAAGCCATTCTAAGTTTACAAATGACTGAATCGATCAAGTATTCAATGAGAATCAATTACAATCAGGTAACAAGCCATTATGATCTTACAAATTATCAAATTAGTCAACTGTTCGATGAGAATCATCTACAATCACGTAACAATCCATTTTGAGCTTACAAATTGCTGAATCGGTCAACCCTTGGATGAGAATCAGCCACAATCACATATCAAGCCATTCCGAGCTTACAAATCACCGAATCAGTCAACCGTTCGATGAGAATTAGCTACAATCACGTAACAAGTCATTATAAGCTTACAAATCACTTAATCGGTCAACTGTTCAATGTGAATCATCTACAATCACATAAAAAGCTATTCTGAGCTTACAAATCACCGAATCGGTCAACACTTCGATGACAATCAGCTACAATCATGTAACAAGCCATTTTGAGCTTACAAATCACCAAATCGGTCAACTGTTAGATGAGTATCAGCTACAATCACGTAACAAGTGAGTTTGAGCTTACAAATCACCGAATCGGTCAACCATTCGATTAGAATCAGCTACAATCACGTAACAAGCCATTTTGAGTTTACAAATCATCGAATTGGTCGACCATTTGATGAGAATCAACTAGAATCACGTAACAAGACATTATTCTAAAGTTACAAATTAGCGAATTAGTCAACAATTTGATGAGAATCCGTTACGATCATGTAACAAGTCATTCTAAGCTTACAAATCACTGAATCGGTCAACTGTTCGATGAGAATCAGGTACAATCACATAACAAGCCATTGTGGGCTTACAAATCATTGAATTAGTCAACCGTTCGATGAGAATCAGCTATAACCACGTAAAAAATCATTCTGAGCTTACAAATCATTGAATTACTCAACCATTTGATGAGAATTAGGTACAATAACATAACAAGCCATTATGAGCTTACCAATCACCGAATCGGTCAACCATTCGATGAGAATGACTTACAATTTCACGTAACAAGCCATTCTGAGCTTACAAATCACCAAATTGGTCAACCGTTCGATGAGAGTCAGTTACAATCACATAACAAGCTATTCTGAGCTTAGAAATCATCGAATCAGTCAACTGTTCGATCAGAATCAGCCACAATCACATAACAAGCCCTTCTCAGCTTACCAATCACAAAATAGGTCACCGTTCGTTGAGAATCAACTACAATCATTTAACAAGCTATTATGACATTACAAATCACCAAATTGGTCAACCATTCGATGAGATTCAATTACAATCATGTAACAAGCCATTCTAAGCTTACAAATCAACGAATCAGTCAACCGTTCGATAAGAAATAACTACAATCACGTGACAAGCCATTCTCAGCTTACAAATCACCTAATCGGTCGACTGTTTGATGAGAATCAACTACAATCATGTAACAAGCCATTCTGAGCTTAAAAATTATCGAATCGGTCAACAATTCGATGACAATCAGCTATAATCACGTAACAAGCCATTCTAAACTTACAAATCACTGAATCGATCAACCTTTTGATGAGAATCAATTAAAATCACGTAACAAGCCATTCTAAGCTTACAAATCAACGAATCAGTCAACTGTTCGATGAGAATCAATTACAATCACATAACAAGCCATTTTGAGCTTACAAATCACCGAATTGGTCAACCAGTCGATGAGAATGAGCTATAATCACATAACAAGCCATTCTAAGATTACAAATAATCGAATCAGTAAAATGTTCCATTAGAATTAGCTACAATCATGTAACAAGCCATTTTGAGTTTAAAAATTACCGAATCTATCACCCGTTCGATGAGAATTAGCTACAATCACGTAACAAGCCATTCTAAGCTGACAAATTACCGAATTGGTCAACCGTTTGATAAGAATCAATTAAAATCACATAACAAGCTATTTTGAGTATACAAATCTCCAAATCGGTCAACTGTTTGAAGAGAATCAGCTACAATGATGTAACAAGCCATTCTGAGCTTGCAAATCACTGAATAGGTCAACCGTTCGATAAAAATAGGGTACAATCATGTAACAAGCCATTCTAAGCTTACAAATCATTGAATCGGTCAACTGTTAAATGACAATCAACTACAATGATATAACAAGCCATTCTAAGCTTACAAATCATCGAATCAGTCAACTGTTCGATGAGAATAAATGACAATCACGTAACAAGGCATTCTGAGCTTACAAATCACTGAATCGGTCAATCATTCGATGAGAATTAGCTACAAACACGTAACAAGCCATTTTGAGTTTAGAAATCACTAAATCGGTCAATTGTTATATGACAATAAATTACAGTCACATAACAAATGATTCTGAGCTTACAAATCACCAAATCAGTCAATCATTCGATGAGAATCAAATATAATCAGGTAACAAGAAATTTTGAGCTTATAAATGACTGAATCTGTCAACCGTTCGATGAGAATCAGCTACAATCAGGTAACAAGCCATTCTGAGCTTACAAATCACTGAATCGGTCAACCGTTCGATGAGAATCAGCTACAAACACGTAAAAAGCAATTTTGAGATTACAAATCATTGAATTGGTTAATCATTCGATGAGAATCTGCTACAATCACCTAATAAGCCATTTTGAGCTTACAATCATAGAACAAGCTATTTTGAGCATACAAATCATCGAATCGGTTAACCGTTCGATGAGAATCAGCTACAATCACATAACAAGCCACTATGAGCTTACAAATCAGCGAATCGGTCAACCGTTCAATGAGAATCAGCTACAATCATTTAACAAGCCATTTTGAGCTTATAAATCACCGAAGCAGTCAACCATATGATGACAATCAATTATAATCACGTAACAAGCCATTCTGAGCTTACCAATCACTGAATAGGTTAATCATTCGATGAGAATCAGCTACAATCATTTCACAAGCCATTTTGAGATTATAAATCACTGAATCAGTCAACCGTACGATGAGAATGTATTATAATCATGTAACAAGCTATTCTAACCTTATAAATCACTAAATTGATCAACCGTTCAATGAGAATCAGCTACAATCACGTAACAAGCCATTTTCAGCTTACAAATCACCGAATCGGTCAACCATTTGATGAGAATCAACCAGAATCACATAAAAAACCATTGTGAGCTTACAAATAAGTGAATCAGTGAACCGTTTTATTAGAATCAATTACAATGATGTAACAAGCCATTCTAAGCTTACAAATCACCGAATCGGTAAACCGTTCGATGAGAATCAACTACAATCACGTAAGAAGCCATTCTCAGCCTACAAATCACTGAATCGATCAACCATTCGATGAGAATAGATTACAATGAAGTAACAAGCCATTCTGAGCTTGGAAATGACCGAATCATTCAACAGTTCATTGAGAATCAGCTACAATCACATAACAAGCCAAATCACTGAATCGGTCAACCATTTGATGAGAATCAGCTATAATCATGTAACAATCCATTCTGAGGTTACAAATGACCGAATTAGACAACTATTCGATGAGGATCAGTTACAACCACGTAACAAGCCATTCTAAGCTTACAAATCATCAAATCTGTTAATCGTTCATTGAGATTCAGCTACAATCACGTACCAAGCCCTTTTGTGCTTACAAATCATCAAATCTATCAACTATTTGAGGAGGAACAACTACAATCACGTAAAAAGCCATTCTAAGCTTACAAATCACTGAATCAATCAACCTTTAGATGAGAATCAGCTACAATCTTGTAACAAGCCATTCTAAGCTTATAAATCACTGAATTGGTCAACCGTTTGATAGAAATCAATTACAATCATGTCACAAGCCATTCTGAGATTCCAAATCACTGAATCAGTCAACCGTTTGATGAGAATCAATTACAATAATGTCACAAGCCATTCTAAGCTTACAAATCACCGAACCGGTCAATTGTTCGGTGAGATTTAGCTACAAACATGTACCAAGCCATTTTTTGCTTACAAATTATCGAATCTATCAACTATTCCAGGAGGAACAACTACAATCATGTAAGCTTAGAAATCACCAAATCAGTCAACCTTTTGATGAGAATAAGCTACAATCATGTAACAAGCTATTCTGCACTTACAAATCACCGAATTGGTCAACTGTTCAATGTGAATCAATTACAATCATGTCAAAAGCCATTTTGAGCTTCCAAATACTGAATCGGTCTACCGATCAGTGGGAATCAATTACAATCATGTCACAATCCATTTTGACCTTCCAAATCACCGAATTAGTCAACTATTTGATGAGAATCTGCTACAATCACGTAACAAGCCATTTTGAGCTTACAAATTACCGAATCGGTTAGCCGTTCAATGAGAATCAGCTACAATCATGTAACAAGCCATTCTGAGTTTACAAATCACTGAATCATTCAACCCTTCGATGAGAATCAGCTACAATCAAGTAACAAGCTATTATGAGCTTACAAATCACCGAATCAGTCAACCATACAATGAGAATCAGCTCTAATCACGTAACAAGCCATTCTGAGCTTACAAATCACCGAATTGCTCAACAGTTTAATGAGAATCAATTACAATCACGTAACAAGCTATTCTGAACTTAAAAATAACTAAATAAGTCAACCATTCAATGAGAATCAATTACAGTCACGTAACAGCCATTCTGAGCTTACCAATCACTAAATTGGTCAACCATTTGATGACAATCATCTACAATCATGAAATAAACCATTCTGAGCTGATAAATCATCGACTCGGTCAACCGTTCAATGAGAATCAGCTATAATCATGTAACAAGTCATTCTGAGCTTACAAAATCACTGAATCGGTCAACCGTTCGATAAGAATCAATTACAATCACGTAACAAGCCATTCTAAGCTTACAAATTACCAAATCGGTCAATCGTTGGATCAGAATCAATTACAATCACGTAACAAGCTATTTTGTGCATACAAATCACCGAATCGGTTAATTTTTCAATGAGAATTAGCTACAATTAAGCAACAAGCCATTCTGAGCTTACAAATCACCAAATCAGTAAAGCATTTGATGAGAATGAGCTATAATGAGTAAGGAGCCATTTTGAGCATACAAATCACCAAATCGGTCAACCATTCGATGAGAATCAATTATAATCATGTAACAAGCCATTTTGAGCTTACAAATCACTGAATAGGTCAACCGTTCGATGAGAATCAATTATAATCATGTAACAAGCCATTCTAAGTTTATAAATCATCGAATCAGTCAACCACTTGATGAGAGTCAACTACAATCATGTAACAAGCCATTATGAGCCTACAAATCATCAAATCGGTGAGTAATTCGATGAAAATTAGCTACAATCACGTAACAAGCCATTCTAAGCTTAAAAATCACTAAATCGGTCAACCGTTCGATTAAAATGAGCTACAATGATTCAACAAGCCATTCTAAGCTTACAAATCACTAAATCGATCAACCGTTCAATGAGAATCACCTACAATCATGTAAGAAGCCATTCTAAGGTTACAAACCACCGAATCGGTCAATCATTCATTGAGAATCAGCTAGAATCAACAAGTCATTCTGAGCTTACAAATCACCGAATCAGTCAACCATTCAATGAGAATCAGCTACAATCACGTAACTAGGCATTCTTAGCTTACAAATCACCGAATCGGTCAACCGTTTGATGAGGATCAGCTATAATCACATAGAAAGCCATTCTGAGCTTACAAATCACTGCATCTATCAACCATTCATTGAGATTCAGCTAAAATCATGTACCAAATTATTTTGAACTTATAAATCACTAAATCTGTCAACTATTCAATGAGAAACAATTATAATCAGATAACAAGCCATTCTAAGCTTACAATTACAATCACGTCACAAGGCATTTTGAGCTTCCAAATCATAGAATCGGTCAACAGTTTGATAAGAATCAATTACAATCATGTCACAAGCTATTCTGAGCTTCCAAATCACTGAACTGGTCAACCATTCGATGAGAATCTGCTACAATCATGTAACAAGCTAGTCTGAGCTTAGAAATCACTGAATCTATCAACCATTCAATGAGAATCTATTACAATCACATAACAAGCCATTCTGAGCTTACAAATCATCGAATCTGTCAACCGTTCGATGAGAATCAACTACAATCATGTAACAAGCCATTCTGAACTTACAAATCATCGAATCAGTCAACCATTCGATGAGAATCAATTACAATCATGTAACAAGCCATTCTAAGCTTACAAATTACCAAATCGAGCAACCGTTGGATGAGAATCAATTACAATCATGTAACAAGGTTTTCTAAGCATACAAATCACTGAATCGGTTAATCTTTCGATGAGAATTAGCTACAATGAAGCAACAACCCATTCTAAGCTTACAAATCACCGAATCGATCAACCGCTAGATGAGAATTAGCTACAATCACGTAACAAGCCATTCTGAGCATACAAATCACTAAATCGGTCAATTGTTTAATGAGAATCAGCTACAATCATGTAACAAGCCATTTTGAGCATACAAATCATCGAATCAGTCAACCGTTTGATCAGAATTAGCTACAATCATGTAACAAGCTATTATGAGCTTACAAATCACCGAATCGGCCAACCATTCAATGAGAATCAGCTACAATCATTTAACAAACCATTCTAAGCTTTCAAATCACTGAATCGGTCAACCGTTCAATGAGAATCAATTACAATCATGTAATAATCCATTCTGAGCTTACAAAACACCGATCGGTTAACCGTTTGATGAAAATCAATTATAATCATGTAACAAGCCATTCTAAGCTTACAAATCACCAAATTGGTCAACTGTTCGATAAGAATTAGCTACAATCAGTTAGCAAGCCATTCTGAGCTTACAAATCATTGAATTGGTCAATTGTTCAATGAAAATCAGCTACAATGTTGTAACAAGCCATTTTGAGCTTATAAATCACTGAATTAGTCAACCGTTCGATGAGAATCAATTACAATCATGTAATAGGCCATTTTGAGCTTACAAATCACCAATTCGATCAACCGTTCGATGAGAATTAGCTATTATTTCATGTAACAAGCTATTCTAAAATTACAAATCAATGAATCGATCAACTGTTCGATGAGAATCAGCTACAATAACGTAACAAGCCATTCTGAGCTTACAAATTATCAAATTGCCCAACCATTCGATGAGAATCAATTAAAATCATGTAACAAGCCATTATGAGCTTGCAAATCACCAAATCGGTCAAGGATTCGATGATAATTAATTACAATCACGTATCAAGCCATTTTGACCTTACAAATCACTGAATCAGTCAACCATTAGATTAGAATCAATTACAATCATGTAACAAGCCATTCAGGGCTTACAAATCACCATATATATTAACCGTTCACTGAGATTCAGCTACAATCACGTACCAAACCATTCTGAGCTCACAAATCACCGAATCAGTCAATCATTCAATGAGAATTAGCTACAATCATCTAACAAGCCCTGAGTTTAAAAATCATCAAATCAGTCAACCCTTGGATGAGAATCAGCTACAATCATGTAACAAGCTATTCTAAGCTTACAAATCACCAAATCGATCAACCGTTCAATGAGAATCATCTACAATCATGTAAAAAGCTATTTTGAGCTTACAAATCACTGAATTGGTCAACTGTTCGATGGGAATCAATTACAATCACGTCACAAGCCATTATGAGCATCCAAATTATCGAATCAATCAACCGTTCAAAGGGAATCAATTACAATCACATCACAAGCCATCCTGAGCTTCCAAATCACCAAATCGGTCAACCGTTTGATGAGAATTAGCTACAATCATGTAACCATTCTAAGCTTACAAATCACTGAATCGTTCAACCGTTTGATGTTAATTTGCTACAATCACATAACAAGCCATTCTTAGCTTAGAAATTATAATCACATAACAAGCCATTCTTAGCTTACAAATTATCAAATCGGTCTACCTTTCAATGAAAATCAGCTACAATCACGTAAGAAGCCAGTCTTAGCATACAAATCAATGAATCAGTCAATTGTTCAATGAGAATCTGCTACAATCACGTAACAAGCCATTCTAAGCTTATAAATCACCCAATCGATCAACCATTCGATAAGAATCAATGAGAATCAAACCATTCTGAGGTTACAAATCATCGAATCAGCCAATCGTTTAATGAGAATCAATTAGAATCACGTAACAAGCTATTATGAGCTTACAAATCATAGAATCAGTCAACTGTTTTATGAGAATCAACAACAATCATGTTAAAAGCCATTGTGAGCTTACAAATCATCAAATCGGTCAATTGTTCGATGAGAATCAGCTATAATCATGTAACAAACCATTCTGAACTTACAAATCACTGAAAGGATCAACCGTTTGATAAGAATCAATTACAATCACGTAACAAGTCATTCTAAGCTTACAAATGACCGAATCGATTAGCCATTCAATGAGTATCAGCTACAACAATGTAACAAGCCATTTTGAGCTTCCAAATCATCGAATCAGTAAACTGTTCGATGAGAATCAGCTACAATCACGTAACAAGCCATTCTAAGTTTACAAATACTCGAATCGGTCAACCATTTGATGAAAATCAATTACAATCACATAACAGGCCATTTTGAGATTACAAATCACCAATTCGATCAACTGTTCGATCAGAATCAGCTATAATTTCACATAACAAGTAATTCTAAGATTACAAATCACTGAATTGGTCAACCGTTTGATCAGAATCAGCTTCAATCACGTAACAAGCCACTCTAAGCTTAAAAATCATAGAATCGGTCAACTGTTCAATGAGAATCAGCTACAATCATGTAACAAGCTATTCCGAGCTTACAAATCACCGAATTGGTCAACTGTTCAATGAGAATTAGCTACAATCATGTAACAAGCCATTCTAAGCTTACAAATCATGAATCGGTTAACCGTTTGATGAGAATCAATTATAATCACGTAACAACCATTCTGAGCTTACAAATTCACCAAATCGGTTAACCATTCGATGAGAATCAATTACAATCATGTAACAAGCCATTCTAACCATACAAATCACTCAATGGGTCAACCATTCAATGAAAATCAGCTACAATCATGTAACAAGTCATTCAAAGCTTACAAATCACTGAAATTGTCAACTGTTCGAAGATAATCAGCTACAATGATGTAACAAGCTATTATGAGCTTACAAATCACTGAATCATTGAACAGTTTGATGAGAATAAGCTACAATCACGTAACAAGCCATTCTGAGTTTATGAATTACCGAATAGGTTAACCGTTCGATGAGAATCAATTACAATCATGTGACAAGCCATCCTGAGCTAAAAAATTAATGAATTGGTCAATAGTTTGATGAGAATCAGCTACAATCACGTAACAAGCCATTCTAAGTTTACAAATCACAAAATCGATGAACCGTTCAATGCAAATTAGATACAATCATGTAACAAGCTGATTTGAGCTAACAAATCATTGAATGGGTCAACCGTTTGATGAAAATCATCTACAATCAAGTAACAAGCCATTCTGAGCTCACAAATCACCGAATCGATCAACCGCTCAATGAGAATCAGCTACAAATCACCGAATCGGTCAACGATTTGATGGGAATCTATTACAATTATTTAACAAGCCATTTTGACCTTCCAAATCACTGAATTGGTCAACTGTTGGATGAGAATCAGCTGCAATCTCGTAACATGCCATTCTAAGCTTACAAATCACCAAATCAGTGAATCGTTCGATGAGAATCAGCTATAATTTCACGTAGCAAGCCATTCTGAGCTTACAAATCACTAAATCGGTCAACTATTCGATGAGAATCAATTAGTATCACGTAACAAGCCATTCTGAGCTAAAAAATCACCAAATTGGTCAACCATTCGATGAGCATCAATTACAATCATGAAAGAAGCCATTCTGAGTTTACAAATCACTGAATCGGTCAACTGTTCAATAAAAATCAGCTACAATCATGTAACAAACCATTCTAATCTTACAAATGACTGAATCGGTCAACCGTTCGATGAGAATAAATTACAATCACGAACAAGCTATTTTGAGCTTATAAATTACCGAATAGGTCAATCGTTCGATGAGAATCAATTACAATCATGTAACAAGCCATTCTGAGATTTCAAATCATGAATCGGTTAACCGTTCGATGAGAATCAATTACAATCATGTAACAAGCCATTCTGACCTTAAAAATAACTGAATCTATCACCCGTTCGATTAAAATCAGCTACAATCACGTAACAAGACATTCTAAGCTTACAAATCACCAACTCAGTCAACCGTTTGATGAGAATCAATTACAATCACGTAACAAGCCATTCTGAGCTTACAAATCATGAATCAGTTAATGGTTTGATGAGAATCAATTACAATCACGTAACAAGCCATTCTGAGCTTACAAATCATAGAATCCATCAACCGTTTGATGAGAATCAATTACAATCATGTAACAAGTCATTCTGAGCTTACAAATCACCAACTCAGTAAATTATTCAATGAGAATCAGCTACAATCACGTAACAAGCCATTCTCACTTTACAAATCACTGAATCAGTCAACCATTGGATGAGAATCAACTACAATCATGTAACAAGCCATTGTTAGCTTACAAATCACCGAATCAGTCAACCATTCGATGAGAATCAACTAGAATCACATAAGAAGCCATTATGAGCTTACAAATAAGTGAAACAGTGAACTGTTTGATTAGAATCAATTACAATCATGTAACAAGCCATTCTGAGCTTACAAATCACTGAATCAGTCAACCGTTTGATGAAGATCAGCTACAATAACGTAACAAGCCATTCTGAGCTTACAAATCATTGAATCTGTTAACCGTTCCATGAGATTCAGCTACAATCACGTACCAAGACATTATGAGAATCAGCTACAATCACGAAACAAGCCATTCTGAGCTTACAAATCAGCTACAATCATGTAAAAGGCCATTCTGAGCTTACAAATCACCAAATCAATAAACTCTTCAATGAGAATAAATTATAATCACGTAAGAAGCCATTCTGAGCTTACAAATCACCGAATCAATCAACCGTTCGATGAGAATCAATTATAATCATGTAACAAACTATTCTAAGCTTCCAAATCATGGAATCGGTTAACCGTTCGATTAGAATCAAGTACAATCACGTAACAAGCCATTCTAAAATTACAAATCACCAAATCGGTCAACCACTTGATGAGAATCAACTACAATCATGTAAGAAGCCATTCTGAGCTTACAAATTAGCAAATCAGTCAACCATTTGATTAGAATAAATTACAATCATGTAACAAGCCATTTTAAGCTTACAAATCATCGAATCAGTCAACCGTTCAATGAGGATCAACTTAACTAATGTAACAAGCCATTCTGAGCTTACAAATCATCGAATTTGTCAACCATTCGATGAGATTCAACTACAATCATGTACCAAGCCATTATGAGCTTAAAAATCACTAAATCTGTCAACTGATCGAAGAGAAATAGGTACAATCACGTAAGAAGCCATTCTAAGCTTACAAATCACCGAATCGGTCAACCATTTGATGAGAATCAATTACAATCATGTAACAAGCTATTTTGAGATTACAAATCATCGAATGAGTCAACCGTTCGATGAGGATCAGCTCCAATCAAGTAACAAGCTATTCTCAGCTTACAAATCACTGGATTTGTCAACCGTTCAATGAGATTCAACTACAATCATGTACCAAGCCATTATAAGCTTACAAATCATCAAATTTGTCAATCGTTCGATGAGAAATAGATACTATCACGAACAAGCCATTCTAAACTTACAAATCATCGAATCGATCAACTATTTGATGAGAATCAGCTACAATAACGTAACACGCCATTTGAGCTTCCAAATTACTAATTGGTTAAATATTGGATGATAACAAATTACAATCATGTAACAAGCCATTCTGAGCTTACAAATCACCAAATCGGTAAACCATTTGATGGAAATCAATTACAATCACGTAACAAGCCATTCTGACCTTACAAATCATGAATCGGGGTTAAACGATTGATGAGAATATAATAAAATCACGTAACAAGCCATTCTAAAGTTACAAATTATTGAATCTATCAACTGTTTGATGAGAATCAGCTAAAATCACGTAACAAACCATTCTGAGCTTAAAAATCACCGAATCGATCAATTGCTCGATGAAAATCAACTATAATCACGTAACAAGCTAGTGTGAGCTTACAAATCAATGAATCAGTCAACACTTCAATGAGAATCAGGTACAATCACATAACAAACCATTGTGAGCTTATAAATCATGAAATTAATCAATCGTTCAATCAGAATCAATTATAATCACCAAATCTATAAAATGTTCGATGAGAAACAACTACAATCACGTAACAAGCCATTCTCAGCTTACAAATCACCTAATCGATCAACCATTTGATGAGAATCAGCTACAATCATGTAACAAGCCATTCTGAGAGTACAAATCACCAAATCGGTCAATCGTTTGATGACAATCAGCTACAATCACGTAACAAGCCATTCTGAACTTACAAATCATCGAATCGATCAACGGTTCGATAAGAATCAATTAAAATCACATAACAAGCCATTCCGAGCTTAAAAATCACTGAATCGATCAACCATTCGATGAGAATCAATTACAATCACATAACAAGCTATTATGAGCTTACAAATCACTGAATCAGTCAACCGTTCAATTACAATCAATTACAACCACGTAACAAGTCATTTTGAGCTTAAAAAACACCGAATCAGTCAACCGCTCAATGAGATTCAGCTAGAATCATGTAACAAGCCATTATGAGCTAACAAAATAAAAAATTGATGAACCGTTCGATGAGAATTAGCTACAATAACGTAACAAGCCATTCTGAGCTTACAAATCACTGAATGAGTCAACCGCTTGATGAGAATGAGCTACAATCACGTAACAAGCCATTCTAAGCTTACAAATCATTGAATCGATAAAACATTCCATGAGAATCAGCTACAATCATGTAATAAGCCATTTTGAGTTTACAAATCACTGAATCTATCACCCATTCAATGAGAATCAGCTACAATCATGTAACAAGCCACTTTAAGCTTACAAATCTCTGAATTGGTCAGCCGTGTGATGAGAATCAATTACAATCACGTAACAAGTCATTCTAAGCTTACAAATTATCAAATTAATCAACTGTTTGATGAGAATTAGCTACAATCACGTAACAAACCATTTTGGGCTTGCAAATCACTGAATTGGTCAGTCATTTGATAAAAATCAGCTACAATCATGTAACAAGCCATTCTGAGCTTACAAATAAATGAATCGGTCAACCATTCGATTAGAATCAATTACAATCACTTAATAAGCCATTCTAATCTTACAAATCACCGAATCAGTCAACTGTTCGATGACGATCAGATACAATGATGTAACAAGCCATTCTGAGCTTACAAATCACCGAATCGGTCAACTGTTTGATCAGAATAAATGACAATCACATAACAAGGTATTTTGAGTTTACAAATCACTAAATCGATCAACCATTTGATGAGAATTAGCTACAAACACGTAACAAGCAATTATGAGCTCAAAAATCACTGAATTGGTCAATCGTTCGATGAGAATCCACTAGAATCACCTAACAAGCAATTCTGAGCTTACAAATCATCAAATTGGTCAACCGTTCAATCAAAATCAGCTACAATCACATAACAAGCTATTCTGAGATTACAAATCATCGAATCGGTCAACAGTTTCATGAGAATCAGCTATAGTCATGGAACAAGCAATTTTGAGCATACAAATCATCGAATTAGTCAACCGTTCGATCAGAATCAACTACAGTCACATATGAAGCCATTATGAGCTTACAAATCAGCGAATCGATCAACTGTTCGATGAGAATGAGCTACAATCATTTAACAAGCCATTCTGAGATTATAAATCACCGAATCGGTCAACCATACGATGAGAATGAATCATAATCACGTAACAAGCCATTCTAAGCTTACAAATCATTGAATCGGTCAATCATTCGATGAGAATAAATTATAATCACATAACAAGCCATTCTGAGCTTACAATTCACTGAATAGGTCAACTGTTCGATGAGAATAAATTACAATCACGTAACAAGCCATTCAGAGCTTAAAATTCATCGAATCGATCAACCGTTTGATGAGAATCAATTACAATCATGTAATAAGACTTTTTGAGCTTAGAAATCACTAAATCAGTCAACCGTTCGATGAGAATCAGCTATAATCACGTAACAAGCCATTATGACCTTACAAATTACTGAACCAATCAATCGTTCTACGACAATCAGCTACAATGATGTAGCAAGCCATTCTCAGTTTACAAATCATTGAATCGGTAAACTGTTCAATTAGAGTCAGGTATAATCATGTAAGAAGCCATTTTAAGCCTACAAATTATCAAATCGATCAACCATTCGATGAGAATCATTTACAATCATGTAACAAGCCATTCTAAGCTTAGAAATCACCAAATCTTTCAACAGTTTGTTAAGAATCAACTACAATCACATAACAAGCCATTCTAAGCTTACAAATCACCAAATCGATCAATTGTTTGATGAAAATCAGTTACAATCATGTAACAATCCATTTTGAGCTTACAAATGGCTGAATCAAACAACCGTTCGATGAGAATCAGCTACAATCACGTAACTAGCCATTCTAAGCTTTCAAATCATCAAATCGGTCAACCGTTTGATCAGGATCAGTTACAATCATGTAACAAGCCATTCTGAGCTTACAAATGATCGAATCAGAGAACTATTGGAGGAGGAACAACTACAATCACGTAACAAGCCATTCTAAGCTTACAAATCACCGAATCAGTCAACTTTTTGATGAGAATCAGCTACAATCACATAATTCTGAGCTTACAAATCACCGAATTGGTCAACTGTTAGATGGGAATCAATTATAATTATGTCACAAGACATTCTGAGCTTCCAAATCATCGAATCAATCTACCGATCGATGAGAATCAATTACAATCATGTCACAAGCCATTCTGACCTTCCAAATCATTGAATCGGTCAACCATTTGATGAGAATCTACTACAATCACGTAACAAGCCATTCTGAGCTTACAAATTACTGAATCAGTCAACCGTTCAATGAGAATCAGCTACAATCATGTAACAAGCCATTCTGAGCTTACAAATCATCGAATCAGTCAACCATTTGATGAGAATCAACTAAAATCAAGTAACAAGCCATTTTGAGCTTACCAATCACCGAATCGATCAACCATTCGATGATTGATGCTACAATCACGTAACAAGCCATTCAAAGCTTACAAATCACTGAATCGGTCAACTGTTCGATGAGAATCAATTATAATCACGTAACAAGCTATTCTAAACTAACAAATCACTAAATTAGTCAACCATTCAATGAGAATCAATTATAGTCACATAACAAGCCATTCTGAGCTTAGCAATCACTTAATCGGTCAACCATTTGATGACAATCATGTACAATCATGAAATAAGCCATTCTAAGCTGGTAAATCACTGACTCGGTTAAATGTTCCATGAGAATTAGCTACAATCACGTAACAAGCTATTCTAAGCTTACAAATCACCGAATCAATCAACCGTTCGATGATAATCAATTACAATCACGTAACAAGCCATTTTAAGCTTACAAATTATCGAATCGGTCAACCATTGGATGAGAATCAATTACAATCACGTAACAAACTATTTTATGCATATAAATCACCAAATCGGTTAATCTTTCAATGATTACCCGTTCGACGAGAATCAGCTACAATCATGTAACAAGCCATTTTAAGCTTACAAATTTCTGAATTCATCAACCGTTCGATGAGAATCAATTACAATCATGTAACAAGCCATTCTAGGCTTACAAATTACCAAATCGGTCAACCGTTTGATGAGAATCAATTACAATCACATAACAAGCTATTCTGAGCATACAAATCACCGAATCGGTCAAGCATTTGATGAGAATCAGCTACAAACACGTAAGAAGCCATTCTGAGCATACAAATCACCGAATCGGTCAACTGTTTGATGAGAATCAGCTACAATCACACAACAAACCATTCTGAGCTTACAAATCACCGAATCGGTCAATCGTTCGATGAGAATCAATTATAATCACGTAACAAGCCATTCTGAGTTTACAAATGACTGCATTAGTCAACCGCTCGATGGGAGTCAACTACAATCGTGTAACAAGCTATTCTGAGCTTACAAATCATAAAATCAGTAAGTCGTTCGATGAGAATTAGGTACAATCACATAATATGCCATTCTAAGCTTACAAATCACTGAATCGGTCAACCGTTAGATTAGAATGAGCTACAATGATGCAACAAGCCATTCTAAGCTTACAAATCACTAAATCAATCAATCGTTCGATGAGAATTAGCTACAATCACGTAAGAAGCCATTCTAAGGTTACAAATCACCAAATCGGTCAATCATTGATTGAGAATGAACTACAATCATGCAACAAGCCATTCTAAGCTTCCAAATCACTGAATCGATCAACCGTTCAATGAGAATCAGCTACAATCACGTAACTAGCCATTCAAAGCTTACAAATCATCAAATCGGTCAACTATTTGATAAGGATCAGCTACAATCACGTAACAAGCCATTCTAAGCTTACAAATCACCGCATCTATCAACTGTTCATTGAGATTTAGCTAAAATCACGTACCAAACCATTTTGAGCTTACAAATCACTAAATCTGTCAACCGTTCAATGAGAATCAATTATAGTCACGTAACAAGCCATTCTGAGCTTAGCAATCACTGAATCGGTCAACCATTTGATGACATTCATCTACAATCATGAAATAAGCCATTCTGAGCTGATAAATCATCGACTCGGTCAACCATTCGATAAGAATCAACTACAATCACGTAACAAGCCATTATGAGCTTACAAATCACCAGATTGGTCAACCATTCGATGACAACTACAATGAGGTAACAAGCCATTCTGAGTTTACAAATCACCGAATCGGTCAACTGTTCGATGAGAATCAGCTACAATCACATAACAAGACATTCTGAGCTTACAAATCATCGAATCGGTCAATTGTTGGATGAGAATCAATTACAATCACATAACAAGCTATTCTAAACTTACAAATCATTAAATATGTCAACCGTTCAATGAGAATCAATTACAATCACGTAACAAGCCATTCTGATGTTACCAATCATCGAATCAGTCAACCGTTCAATGAATATCATCTACAATCATGAAATAAGCCATTCTAAGCTGATAAATCACCGAATCGGTCAACCGTTCGATGAGAATCATGTACAATCACGTAACAAGCCATTCTAACCTTACAAATCATGCAACAAGCCATTGTAAGCTTAAAAATCACCGATTCAGTTAACCGTTCGATGAGAATTAGCTACAATCACATAACAAGCCATGCTGAGCTTACAAATCAATGTATCAGTCAACTGTTTCATGAGAATCAATTATAATCACGTAACAAGCCATTCTAAAATTATAACTCACTAAATCTGTCAACCATTTGATGAGAATCAGCTACAATCACGTTACAAGCTATTCTGAGCTTACAAATCACCGAATCGGTCAACCATTCGATGAGAATCAACTACAATCACGCAACAAGCTATTCTGAGCTTAGAAATCACCAAAAGGATCAACTGTTTGATAAGAATCAGCTACAATCACGTAACAAGCCATTGTGAGCTTACAAATCACCGAATCGGTCAACTGTTTGATGAAAATCAATTACAATCACATAACAGGCCATTTTGAGCTTAAAAATCACTAATTCAGTCAACTGTTCGATGAGAATCAACTATAATTTCACGTAACAAGAAATTCTAAGATTACAAATCACCAATCGGTCAACCGTTTGTTGAGAATTAGCTACAATCACATAACAAGCTATTTTTAGCTTACAAATCACCGAATTTGTCAACCATTTGATGAGAATCAACTACAATCTCATAACAAGCCATTCTAAGCTTACAAATCACCGAATCGGTCAACCATTTGATGAGAATCAGCTACAATCACGTAACAAGCAATTCAAAGCTTACAAATCACCGAATCTCTCAACCGTTCAATAAAAATCAGTTACAATCACGTAACCAGCCACTTTGAGCTTAAGAATAATCAAATCAGTGAAGAGTTCGATGAGAACCAGCTACAATAACGTAACAAAGTATTTTGAGATTGCAAATCACCGAATCGGTCAACCGTTTGATGGGAATCAATTACAATCACATCACAAGCCATTCTAAGATTCCAAATCACCAAATCGGTCAATCGTTCAATAAGAAACAACTACAATCATGTAACAAGCTATTCTGAGCTTACAAATCACCAACTCGATCAACTGTTTGATGAGAATCAGCTAAAATCACGTAACAAGCCATTCTGAGCTTACAAATCACTGAATCGGTCAACCATTTGATGAGAATCAGCTACAATCAAGTAACAAGCCATTTGTAGCATACAAATCCCTAAATCGATCAACAATTCGATGAGAATCAGCTACAATCACATAACAAGCCATTCTCAGCTTACAAATCACCAATTTGATCAACCGATTGATGAGAATCAATTACAATCATGTAACATGCAATTTTGAGCATTCAAATCATAGAATTAGTCAACTGTTCCATGCGAATCAGCTACAATCACGTAACAAGCCATTATGAGCTTAAAATCATGAATCGGTTAACCGTTCGATAAGAATCAATTACAATCATGTAACAAGCCATTCTAACCTTATAAATCATCGAATCTATCAACCGTTCAATGAGAATCAGATACAATTAGGTAACAAGCCATTTGAAGCTTATAAATCATCGAATTGGTCAACCGTTTGATGAAAATCAGCTACATTCACGTAACAAGACATCCTGAGCTTACAAATCACCGAATTGGTAAACCATTCGATGAGAATCAATTATAATCATGTAACAAGCCATTCTGAGCTTACAAATCACCAAATCGATCAACGATTCGATGAGAATTAATTACAATCATGTAACAAGACATTTTCATCTTACAAATCACCGAATCGGTCAACCATTCAATTAGAATCAATTACAATCACGTATCAAGCCATTTTGATCATACAAATGACCGAATTAGACAACCGTTCGATGAGATTCAACTACAATCATGTACCAAGCCATTTTGACCTTACAAACCACCGAATCTGTCAACTGTTTGATTAGAATCAGCTATGATCACGTAATAAGCCATTCTGAGCTTACAAATGTCCGAATCGATCAACCGTTCAATGAGAATCAATTATAATTACGTAAAAACCATTATGAGATTACAAATCACCGAATTGGTCAACCGTTTGATGAGAATCTGTAACAATCACATAACAAGCCATTCTCAGCTTACAAATCACTGAATCATTCAACCATTCGATGAGAATCAGCTACAATCATGTAACAAGCCATTCTCAACTTACAAATCACCAAATAGGTCAACTGTTTGATTAGAATCAGCTACAATCATGTAACAAGCTATTTTGAGCTTACAAATTATTGAATCGGTCAACCGTTAGATGAGAGTCAGCTACAATCATGTAACAAAACATTCTAAGCTTAAAAGTCATTGAATTGGACAAACGTTCAATGAGAATCAGTTACAATCACGTAACAAGCTATTTTGAGCTTACAAATCACCAAATCGGTCAACCGTTCGATGAAAATCAACTACAATCACGTAACAAGCTATTCTGAGTTTACAAATCACCGAATCGGTCAACCATTCGATGGGAATCAATTACAATCACATCACAAGCTATTCTAAGCTTCCAAATCACTGAATCGGTCAACCGTTTGATGGGAATCAATTAGAATCACGTCACAAGCCATTCTGAGCTTCCAAATCCTATAATCTATCAATTGTTCGATGAGAATCAGCTACAATCATGTAACAAGTCATTCTGAGCTTACAAATCACTAAATCTGTCAACCGTTTGATGAGAATCAGCTACAATAACTTAACAAGCGATTCTGAGCTTACAAATCACCGATCCGGTAAACCGTCCAATGAGAATCACCTACAATCATGTAACAAGCCATTCTCACTATGTAAATCATAGAATCGGTCAACCGTTCAATGAGAATCAATTACAATCACATAATAGGCCATTTTGAGCTTACAAATCACCAATTCGATCAACCATTCGATGAGAATCAACTATAATTTCACGTAACAAGTCATTTCAAAATCACAAATCACCGAATCGGTCAACTGTTCAATGAGAATCAGCTACACTCACATAGCAAGCTATTTTGAGCTTACAAATTACTGAATCGGTCAACCGTTTGATGAGATTCAATTAGAATCACATAACAAACCATTATGAGCTTACAAATACAATGACGTAACAAGCCATTCTGAGCTTACAAATCACCAAATCGGTCAACCGTTCGATGAGAATCAACTACAATCAATTAAAAAGCCATTCTTAGCCTACAAATCACCGAATATGTCTACCATTCGATGATAATCAATTACAATCACGTAACAAGCCATTCTGAGCTTAGAAATTACCAAATCTATCAACCGTTCGCTAAGAATCAGCTACAATCACGTAACAAGCCATTCTAAGCTTACAAATCATCGAATCGGTCAACCATTGGATGAGAATCAACTACAATCACATAACAATCTATTTTGAGCTTACAAATCACCAAATCGATTAACCGTTCAATGAGAATCAGCTACAATTATGTAAGAAGTCATTCTGAGCCTAAAAATCACTTTATCAGTCAACTGTTTGAAGCTATTTAGACATTACAAATCACCATATTGGTCAACCATTTAATGAGATTCAATTAAAATCATGTAGCAAGCCATTTTGAGCTTACCAATCACTGAATCAGTCAACCGTTCAATGAGAATCATCTACAATCATGAAATAAGCCATTCTGAGCTAATAAATCACCGAATCGGTAAACCGTTCGATCAAAATCAGCTACAATCACGTAGCAAGCCATTATGAGCTTACAAATCATCGAATCGGTCAGCCATTCGATGAGAATCAATTATAATCATGTAACAAGCCATTCTGAGCTTACAAATCACCAAATCAGTAAACCATGCAATGAAAATCAATTACAATCACGTAACAAGATATTTAGATCTGACAAATCACCGAATCGGTCAACCATTTGATTTGAATCATTTACAATCATGTAACAAGCCATTCTGAGCTTGCAAATCACCGAATACATCAACCATTCGATGAGGATTAGCTCCAATAATGTAACAAGCCATTCTAAGCTTGCAAATCACTGAATCTGTCAACCGTTCGATGGGATTCAGCTAGAATCACGTACCAAGCCAATTTGAGCTTACAAATCATAGAATCATTCAACCGCTCGATGAGAATCAGCTACAATCACGTAAAAAGCCAATTTGAACTTAAAAATCACTGAATTGATCAACCATTTGATGAGAGTCAACTGCAATCACGTAACAAGTCATTCTGAGATTATAAATCACCTAATCGGTCAACCGTTCGATGAGACTCAATTACAATCATGTAATAAGACATTATGAGCTTACAAATCACCGAATCGTTCAACTGTTCAATTAGAATCAATTATAATCACGTAGAAAGCCATGATGTGCTTACAAATCACCGAATAGGTCAACCGTTTGATGAGACTCAATTACAATCACGTAACAAACTATTTTGAGCTTACAAATCATCGAATTATTCAACCATTCCATGAGAATCAGCTAAAATCACCTAACAAGCCATTTTGAGCTTACAAATCACCAAATTAGTCAACCGTTCGACGAGAATCAATTACAATCACGTAACAAGCCATTCTAAGCTTACAAATTACCGAATCAGTCAACCGTTAGATGAGAATCAATTACAATCACATAACAAGCTATTTCGAGCATACATATCACTGAATCAGTTAATCTTTCGAGGAGAATCAGCTACAATGATGCAACAAGCCATTCTAAGCTTATAAATCACTGAATCGATGAAGTGTTTGATGAGAATCAACTACAATCATGTACCATTCTGAGCTTACTAATCAGTGAATCGATCAACCGTTTGATGAGAATCAGCTACAATCATGCAATAAGGCATTCTGACCTTACAAATCATAGAATCGATCAACCATTCGATGAGCATCAGCTACAATTACGTAACAAACCATTTTGAACTTACAAATCACCGAATCGGTCAACTGTTCGATGACAATCAACTATAATGACGTAACAAGCCATTCTGAGCTTACAAATCATTGAATCGATCAACCATTTGATGAGAATAAATGACAATCACGTAACAAGGTTTTCTGAGCTTACAAATAACTGAATAGGTCAACTGTTCGATGAGAATCAGCTACAAACACGTAAAAAGCCATTTTGAGCTTAGAAATCACCAAATCGGTAAACCATTATATGAGAATAAATTACAGTCATGTAACAAGTGATTTTGAGCTTACAAATCACTGTATTGGTCAACCGTTCGATGAGAATCAAATATATTCAAGTAACAAGAAATTCTAAGATTACAAATGACTGAATTGGTCAACTGTTTGATGAGAATCAGCTACAATCACGTAACAACCCATTCTGAGCTTACAAATCATCGAATCGGTCAACAGTTTGATGAGAATCAGCTACAATCACATAACAAGCCACTCTGAGCTTACAAATCACCGAATCAATCAAGCGTTTGATGAGAATCAGCTACAATCACGTAACAAGCCATTTTGAGCATACAAATCACTGAATCAATCAATTGTTTGATGAGAATCAGCTACAATCATGTAACAAGCCATTCTGATCTTACAAATCACCGAATCGGTCAACTGTTTGATGAGAATCAACTACAATCATTTACCAAGCCATTCTGAGCTTACAAATTACTGAATCGGTCAACTGTTTGATGAGAATTAATTACAATCATGTAACAAGCCTTTCTGAGCTTACAAATCACCGAATCGGTCAACCATTCTATGAGAATTAATTACAATAACATAACAAGCCATTGTAAGCTTAGAAATCACCGAATCGGTCAACTGTTCGATGAGAATTAGCTACAGTCACGTAAAAAGCAATTTTGAGTCTATAAATCACTGAATCGGTCAACCGTTCAATGAAAATTTGCTACAATCACATAACAAGCCATTCTCACTTTACAAGCCATTATGAGCTTAAAAATCACCAAATCGATCAATCGTTATATAAGAATAAATTACAATGACATAACAAATGATTTTGAGCTTACAAATCACCGAATCTGACACCCATTCGATGAGAATCAATTACAATCACATCACAAGACTTTCTGAGCTTACAAATCACAGAATCGGTCAACCGTTCGATGAGAATCAGCTCCAATCACTTAACAAGTGATTTTGAGCTTACAAATCACCTATTTGGTAAACAGTTCGATGAGAATCAGCTATAATTTCACGTAAGAAGTCATTCCAAAATTACAAATCATCGAATCGGTCAACCATAAGATGAGAATCAGCTACAATCACGTCACAAGCCATTCTGAGCTACAAATCACTGAATCGGTCAACCATTCGATGAGAAGTAATTACAATCACCTAACAAACCATTCTGAGCTTACAAATACAATGATGTAACAAGCCAATCTGAGCTTACAAATCACCAAATTGGTCAACCGTTCGATAAGAATCAGCTATAATCACGTAAAAAGCCATTCTAAGCCTACAAATCACCGAATCGGTCTAGCATTAGATGAGAATCAATTACAATCACATAACAAGCCATTCTGAGCTTAGAAATTGCCGAATCTGTCAACCGTTCATTGAGAATCAGCTACAATCACGTAACAAGCCATCTAAGCTTACAAATCATCGAATCGGTCAACCGTTCAATGAGAATCTGCTACAATCATGTAACAAGCAATTTTGAGCTTACCAATTACCAAATAGGTCAACCGTTCAATGAGAATCAATTACAATCATGTAAGAAGCCATTATGAGCTTACAAATCATTGACTTAGTCAACGATTTAATGAGAATCAGCTAAAATCATGTAACAAGCTATTATGAGCTTACAAATAACCAAATCATTCAGCTGTTCAATTGGAATCAGCTACAATCATGTAACAAGCCATTTCAAGCTTACAAATCATCGAATTGGTGAACCGTTCGATGAGAATTAGCTACAATAAGGTAAGAAGCCATTCTGATCTTACAAATCATCGAATCAATTTACTGTTTGATGAGAATCTACTACAATCATGTAACAAGCCATTTCGATCTTACAAATCACCGAATAGCTGAACCGTTCGATAAGAATCAATTACAATCATCTAACAAGTTATTATGAGCTTACAAATCATCGAATTGGTCAATCGTTCGATGAGAATCAGCTACAATTACGTAACAAGCCATTCCAAGTTTACAAATCACCGAATCGGTGAACCGTTCAATGCGAATCAGATACATTCATGTAACAAGCCATTTTGGGCTGACAAATCACCGAATGGGTCAACCGTTCGATGAAAATCAACTACATTCACGTAACAAGCCATTCTGAGCTCACAAATCATCGAATCGGTCAATCGCTCGATGAGAATTAGCTAGAATCACGTAACAAGCCATTATGAGCTCATAAATCACTGAATCCATCTTCCGTTTGAGTAGAATTAGCTACAATCATGTAACAAGCCATTCTGAGCTTAAAAATCACCGAATCGGTCAATCATTCAATGAGAATCAATTAGAATCATGTAACAAGCCAGTCTAAGCTTACAAATCAATGAATCGGTCAACCATTGAATGAGAATCAATTAGAATCATGTAACATGTCATTTTAAGCTGACAAATCACTGAATCGGTCAACCGTTCGATGAGCATCAATTAAAAATCATGAAAGAAGCCATTTTGAGTTTACAAATCATTGAATCGGTTAACTGTTCGAAGAGAATCATCTACAATCAAGTAACAAGCTATAGTCATGGCATCGGTGAACCATTCGATAAGAATCAGGTACAACCACGTAACAAGTGATTTTGAGCTCACAAATCATTGAATCAGTCAACCATTTGATGAGAATCAATTACAATCACGTAACAAAAAATTTTGAGCTTAAAAATCACTGAATCGGTCAACCATTCGATGAGAATCAACTATAATCACATAACAAGCTATTCTGAACTTACAAATCATAGAATCGGTCAACCATTCGATGGGAATCAATTACAATCATATAGCAAGCCATTCTGAGCTACCAAATCACTGAAGTGGTCAACCGTCGATGAGAATAAGCCACAATCATGTAACAAGCCATTCTGAGATTATAAATCAACTAATCGGTCAATTGATCGATGAGAATCAACTATAATGACGTAACAAGCCATTTTGAGCTCAAAAGTCACCAAATTGTTGAACCATTCGATGAGAATCAATTTCAATCATGTAAAAAAGCCATTTTAAGCTTACAAATCACTGAATTGGTCAACAGTTTGATGAGAATCAGCTACAATCATGTAACCAGCCATTCTGAGCTTACAAATCACCGAATCAGTCAACCGTTCAATGAGAATCAGCTACAATCATGTAAGAAGCCATTCTAAACTTAAAAATCACTGAATCATTTAACCATTCGATGAGAATCAGCTACAATCACGTAACAAGCCATTCTGAGCTTACAAATGACCCAATCGATTGACCATTCACTGAGAATCAACTACAATCATGGACAGGCCATTCTGACCTTACAAATCACTGAATCAGTCAACCTTTTGATGAGAAATAATTAAAATCACGTAACAAGCCATTATGAGCTTACAAATCATTGAATCGGTCAACTGTTCCATGTGAATCAATTAAAACACATAATAAGCCATTATGAGCTTACAAATCACTGAATCTATCCACCGTTCGATGAGAATCAGCTGCAATCATGAAAAAAGCCATTCTTATCTTACAAATCACCAAATTGGTCAATCGTTTGATGAGAATGAATTATAATCATGTAACAAGCCATTCTTAGCTTACAAATCATCGAATCGGTCAACCATTTGATGTCAATCAATTACAATCACGTAACAAGCCATTATGAGCTTCCAAATCATTGAATTAGTCAACCATTTGATTAGAATCAATTACAATCATGTAACAAGCCTTTCTAAGCTTAAAAATTACTGAATCAGTCAACTGTTCGATAAGAATCAGCTATAATCATGTAACAAGCAATTCTAAGCTTACAAATCACTGAATCTCTCCACCATTTGATGAGAATCAGCTACAATCAGGTAACAAGCAATTCTAAGCATATAAATTACCGAATCTACCAATTGTTCAATGAGATTTAGCTACAATCACATAACAAGCCATTTTGAGCTTACAAATTATTGAATCGGTCAACCGTTTGATGAGAATCAATTATAATCATGTAACAAGCCATCCTGAGCTGACAAATCACGGAATCGGTCAACCATTCAATGAAAATCAATTACAATCACGTAGCATGCCATTCTAAGCTTACAAATCACCAAATGGGTCAACCATTCGATGAGAATCAGCTACAATCTTGTAACAAGCTATACTAATCTTACAAATCACTAGATTGGTCAGCCATTCAATGAGAATCAAATATAATCACGTAACAAGCCATTCTTAGCTTACCAATCACCGAAGTGATCAACCGTTTGATGAAAATCATCTACAATCACATAATAAGCCATTCTGAGCTTACAAATCACTAAATCGGTCAACCGTTCAGTGAGAATTGGCTACAATCACGTAACAAGTCATTTTGAGCTTACAAATCACTGAATCGATCAACCGTTTGATGACAATTAGCTACAATCACCTAACAAGTCATTTTGAGCATACAAATCACCGAATCAATCAACCATTTTATGAGAGAATCAGCTACAATAATGTAACAAACCATTCTGAGCTTACAAATCATCGAATCGGTCAACTGTTCGATGAGAATCATCTACAATCACCTAACAGGCAATTCTGACTTTACAACTTACCGAATCAATCAACCGTTCAATAAGGATAAATTACAATCGCGTAACAAGCCATTCTGAGCTTAGAAATCACTAAACCAATCAACCGTTCAATTAGAATCAATTACAATCACTGAATCGGTCTACCATTCGATGAGAATCAATTACAATCAAGGAATGAGCCATTATGTGCTTACAAATCACCAAATCGATCATCCGTTCGATAAGAATCAACTACAATCATGTAACAAGCTATTCTGAGCTTAAAAATCACTGAATCGGTCAACCGTACAATGAGAATCAATTACAATCATGTAACAAGCCATTCTGAGTTTAAAAATCACTGAATCGATCAATCGTTTGATGAGAATCATCTACAATCACGTAACAACCCATTCTAAGCTTACAAATCACTGAATTGGTCAACCATTCGATGAGACTCAATTACAATCACGTAACAACCCATTTTGAGCTTACAAATCACCAAATCGGTAAATCGTTCAATGAGAATCAGGTACAATTACGTAACAAGCCATTCTGAGCTTACAAATCACTAAATCGATTAACTGTTGGATGAGAATCAATTATAATTACGTAACAATCCATTCTTAGCTTACAAATCACTGAATCGGTCAACCATTCAATGAGAATCAATTACAATCATGTAACAAGCCATTCTGAGCTTAAAAATCTCCGAATCGGTCAATCGTTCGATGAGAGTCAATTACAATCATGTAACAAGCCATTCTGAGCTTAAAAATCACTGAATCGGTCAACCATTCGATTACAATCAGCTACAATTAGATAAAAAGCCATTCTGAGCTTACAAATCACCTAATCGGTCTAGTGTTTGATGAGAACCAGCTACAATCATGTAACAAGCCATTCTGAGCTTACAAATCAGTGATGCAGTCAACCATTCGATTAGAATCAGCGACAATCATGTAACAAGCCATTCTAAGTGTACAAATCACTGAATCGGTCAACCGTTTGATGACAATCAACTAAAATCACGTAACAAGCCATTCTGAGGTTACAAATCACTGAATCGGTCAACCGCTCGTTGAGAATCAATTACAATCACATGACAAGCCATTCTGAACTTACAAATCACCGAATCGGTCAACTCTTCGATAAGAATCAATTACAATCATGTAACAAGCTATTCTAAGCTTACAAATCATGAATCAGTTAACCATTAATTGAGAATCAATTGCAATCACATCACAAGTCATTATGAGCTTACAAATCACCAAATTGATCAACTGTTTGATGAGAATCAACTATAGTCATGTAACAAGCCATTCTCTGCTTACAAATCATCGAATCGATGAGAATCGGCTACAATCACATAACAAAACATACTAACCTTACAAATCACCGAATCGATCAACTGTTTAATGAGAAATAAGTAAAATCACGTAACAAGCCATTATGAGTTTACAAATCACTAAATCAGTCAACCGTTCGATGAGAATTAATTACAACACATAACAAGCCATTATGAGCTTACAAATCATGAATCGGTCAACTGTTCAGTGAGAATAAATTACAATCACATAACAAGCCATTATGAGCTCACAAATCACTGAATCTATCAACTGTTCGATGAGAATTAGCTACAATCACATAACAAGCCATTTTGAGCTCACAAATCTCTGAATCAGTCAACCGTTAGATGAGAAACAATTATAATCACGTAACACAAGCCATTCTAAGCTTACAAATCACTGAATCGATCAACCATTTGATGAGAATCAATTACAATCATGTAACAAGTCATTTTGAGCTTACAAATATTCGAATCGGTCAACCGTTTGATTAGAATGAATTACAATCACGTAACAAGCCACTCTAAGCTTACAAATCACCGAATCGGTAAACCACTCGATGAAAATCAGCTACAATCATGTTACAAGCCATTCTGAGCATACAAATCATCAAATAGGTCAACTGTTTGATGAGAATCAGCTACAATCAGATAACAAGCTATTTTGAGCTTACAAATCACTGAATTGGTCAACCATTCAATGAGAATCAATTAAAATGACCTAACAAGCCATTCTGAGCCAAATTAGTCAACCGTTCGATGAGAATATATTATAATCACGTAACTATACATTTTGAGCTTACAAATCACCAAATTGGTCAATGGATTGATTAGAATCAATTACAATTATGTAACAAGCCATTATAATCGGTCAATTATTTCATGAGAATCAGCTACAATCATGTTATAAGTCATTCTAAGCTTACAAATCACCGAATCGGTCAACAGTTCGATGAGAATTAGCTATAATCACTTAACAAGACATTCTGAGCTTACAAATCACTGAATCAGTGAACCGTTCAATGAGAATCAATTACAATCATGTAACAAGCCATTCTAAGCTTACAAATCACCAAATCAGTCAACTGTTTGATGAGAATCAATTCCAATAACATAACAGGAGATTCTAAGCTTACAAATCATCGAATCAGTCAACCATTTGATGAGAATCAGCTACAATAATGTAATACTCCATTCTGAGCTTCCAAATCATCGAATCAATCAACTGTTCGATGAGAATTAGCTACAGTCACATAACAAGCCATTCTAAGCTTACAAATCACTAAATTGGTCAACCGTTTGATTAGAATCAATTACAATCACATAACAAGCCATTCTGAGCTTACAAATAACCGAATCGAGCAATTGTTTCATCAAAATTAATTACAATCACATAACAAGCCATTTTGAGGTTACAAATCACCAAATCAATCAACCATTCAATGAGAATCGAGTACAAATACGTAACAAGCTATTCTGAGCTTACAAATCATCGAATCAGTCAACCGTTCAATGAGAATCAGCTACAATCATGTAATAATCCATTCTGAGCTTACAAATAATAGAATCGGTCAACTGTTCAATAAAAATCAACTACAATGTTGTAAAAAGCCATTTTGAGCTTACAAATCACCGAATCGGTCAACCGTTTGATGAAAATCAATTACAATCACATAACAAGCCATTTTAAGCTTACAAATCACCTAATTGATCTATCGTTTGATGAGAATCAGCTACAATCATGTAATAGGCCATTCTGAGCTTACTAATCACCGATCCAATCAACTGTTCGATTAGAATTAGCTACAATCACATAACAAGCAATTCTGAGTTTACAAATAATTGAATCGGACAACCGTTTGATGTGAATAAGCTACAGTCATGTAACAAGCCATTCTGAGCTTACAAATCATTGAATCGGTCTACCGTTTGATGTGACTAAGCTACAATGATGTAACAAGCCATTCTAAGCTTACAAATCACTAAATTGGTCAAGTGTTCGATTAGAATCAATTACAATCACATAACAAGCTATTCTGAGCTTACAAATCATTGAATCATGTAATTGTTCGATTAGAATCAATTACAATCACATAACAAGCCATTCTAAACTTTCAAATCACCAAATCAGTCAACCATTCAATGAGAATCAGCTACAATCACATAACAACCTATTCTGAGCTTACAAATCACCGAATCAGTCAACTGTTCGATGAAAAACAATTACAATGATGTTAAAAGTCATTCTAAGTTTCCAAATCAACCTATCAGTCTACCATTTGATGAGAATCAACTACAATCACATAACAAGCCATAATGACCTTACAAATCACCGATCCAGTCAACCGTTTAGTGAAAATCAGCTACAATGACGTGACAAGGCATTCTAAGTTTACAAATCACTGAATCGGTCAATCGTTCACTGAGAATTAGCTACAATCACGTAACAAGTTATTCTAAGCTTAAAAATCATTGAATCGGTCAATCATTCGATGAAAATGAATTAAAATAATGTAAAAAGCCATTTTGAGCTTACAAATCATGAATCAGTTAACCATTCGATGAGAATAAATTACAATCATGTAACAAGGCATTCTGAGCTTACAAATAACTGAATCGATCAACCGTTTGATGAGAATCAGCTACAATCACGTAATAAGCCATTCTAAGCTTACAAATCACCAAATCGATCAACCGTTCAACGAGAATTAGCTACAATCACTTAACAAACTTAGATTCGATGATTTGTAAGCTTAGAATGGTTTGTCGCATAACAAGTCATTCTGAGTTTACAATTCACCAAATCGATCAACCGTTCGATGAGAATCAAGTACAATCACATAACAAGTCATTCTAAAGTTACAAAACACCAAATCTGTCAACGGTTTGATGAGAATCAGCTCAATCATGTATCAAGCAACTCTGAGCTTACAAATCACCGAATTGGTCAACCGTTCGATGAGAATCAGCTACAATCTCGTAACAAGCCATTCTGAGCTTACAAATCACCGAATCGGCCAACCGTTTGATGAGAATCAATGACAATCACGTAACAAGCCATTCTCAACATATAAATCACCAAATCGATCAATTGTTCGGCAAGAATTAGCTACAATCACGTAACAAGCCATTTTGAGCTTACAAATCAATGAATCGGTCAATTGTTCGATGAAAATCATCTACAATCATGTAACAAGCTATTCTGAGCTTACAAATCACCGAATAGGTCAACCGTTCGATGAGAATCAGCTACAATCACGTAACAATCTATTTTGAACTTGAAAATACAAAATCGTTCAACCGGTTGATGAGAATCACTTACAATCATGTAACAAGCCATTCTGACCTTACAAATCACCAAATCTATCAATAGTTAGATGAGAATCAGCTACAATCATGTAACAAGCCATTCTAAGCTTACAAATCACTGAATCGGTCAACCGTTTAATGAGAATCAGCTACAATCATGTAACAATCTATTCTGAGCTTACAAATCACTAAATCTGTCAACTGTTCGATGAGAATCAGCTACAATCATTTAATAAGCCATTCTAAGCTTACAAATCATGGTATCGGTCAACCGTTCGATGAGAATCAATGACAATCACGTAACAAGCCATTATGAGCTTACAAATCATCAAATCGGTCAACCATTCAATTAGGATCAGCTACAATCACGTAACAAGACATTCTAAGCTTACAAATCACCGTTCCAGTCAACCATTCAATCAAAATTAGCTACAATCATGTAACAAGCCATTTTGAGTTTACACAACTGAATCAGTCAATCGTTCGATGCAAATTAGCTACAATCATGTAACAAGGCATTCTGAGCTTACAATTCACTAAATCAGTTAACTGTTCAATGAGAATCAATTACAATCATGTAACAAGCCATTCTGAGCTTACAAATCATGAATCAGTTAACCGTTCGATGAAAATCAATTACAATCACGTAACAAGCCATTCTAAGCTTCCAAATCACCTTATCAGTCTATCATTTGATAAGAATCAACTAAAATCACGTAACAAGCCATTCTGAGCTTATAAATCATTGAATTGGTCAACCGTTCGATGAGAATCATTTATAATCATGTGACAAGCCATTTTGAGCTTACAAATCACCGAATCACTCAACCATTCGATGAAAATTAGGTACAATAATGTGACAAGTCATTCTAAGCTTACAAATCACCGAATCGGTCAACTATTTGATGAGAATCAGCTACAATAATGTAACAAGCTATTATGAACTTACAAATCACCAAATCGGTCAACTGTTCGATCAGAATCAATTATAATCATGTAACAAGCCATTCTGAGTTTACAAATCTCCAAATCAGGGAGCCCTTCGATGAGAATCAATTATAATCATGTAACAAGACATTCTGATCTTACAAATCATCAAATCTATGAACCGTTCGATGAGAATCAGCTACAATCATGTAACAAGCTATTCTGAGCTTACAAATTATCGAATCTATCAACCATTCGATGTGAATTAGCTATGAACGCACAACAAGCCATTCATAGCTTACAAATCACATAATAGGTCAACCATTTGATTGGAATCAATTACAATCATGTAACAAGCCATTCTGAGCTTACAAATCATTGAATCAGTCAACCGCTCGATGAGAATCAGCTACAATCATGTAACAGGGCATTCTGAGCTTACAAATCACCAAATCGGTGAACCGTTTGATGAGAATCAACTACAATCATGTAACAAGCCATTATGAGTTTACAAATCACCGAATGAGACAACCGTTCGATGAGAATCAGCTACAATCATGTAGCAAGCCATTCTGAGCTTACAAATCACCAAATCAGTGAACTGTTCAATGAGAATTAGCTACAATTATGTAACAAGGCATTTTGAGCTTACAAATCACTGAATCGATCAACCGTTCGATTAGAATGAGCTACATTCATGTAACGAGCTATTTTAAGCTTACAAATCACCAAATCGGTCAACAGTTCGATGAGAATTCGTTACAATCACGTAACAAACCATTTTGAGCTTACAAATAACCAATCGATCAACCATTCGATGAGAATCAATTACAATTACATAAAAAGCCATTCTGAGCTTACAAATCACCGAATCGGTCAACCATTTGATGAGAATCAATTACAATCACGTAACAAGCTATTCTAAACTTACAAATCACTGAATTGGTCAACTGTTCAATGAGAATTAGGTACAATCACGTAAGAAGTCATTCTGAAGTTACAAATCACTGAATCTATCAATCATTCGATGAGAATCAGCAACAATCACGCAACAAGGCATTCTAAACTTACAAATCATCGAATTGGTCAACCGTTCTCTAAAAATTAGCGACAATAATGTAACAAGCCATTTTGAGATTACAAATCACCGAATCAAGTAACAAGTCATTCTGAGCTCACAAATCACTGAATCATTCAACCGTTCAATGACAATTAGTTACAATCACTTAACAAGTCATTCTAAGCTTACAAATCATCGAATCAATCAATTGTTTGATGAGAATTAGCTACAATCACGTAACAAGCCATTCTGAGCTTGCAAATAATTGAATCGGTCAATAGTTTGATGAGAATAAGCTACAATCTCGTAACAAGCCATTCTGAGCTTACAAATAACTGAATCTGTGAACCGTTCAATGAGAATTAGTATCAATCACATAACAAGGCATTCTGAGCTTACAAATCACTCAATCGGTTAACCATTTGATGAAAATTTTCTACAATCACATAATATGCCATTCTGAGCTTAGAAATCACTGAATTGCTCAATCGTTATATAACAATAATTTACAATCACATGACAAGTGATTCTGAGCTTACAAATCATCGAATCGGTCAACCATTCGATGAGAATCAATTACAATCACATAAAAAGACTTTTTGAGTTTAAAAATCACTAAATCAGTCAACCGTACGATGAGAATGAATTAAAATCACGTAACAAGCCATTCTGAGCTTACAAATCACTGAATTGGTCTACCGTTTGATAACAATCAGCTACAATGACGTAACAAGCTATTCTGAGCTTAGAAATCACTGAATTGGTCAATTGTTCGATGAGAATCAGCTACAATTATGTAAAAAGCCATTCTAAGCTTACAAATCATCAAATCGGTCAACCATTCGATGAGAATCAGCTACAATCATGTAACAAGCTATTCTAAGCTTACAAATCACTGAATCGGTCAACTTTTGGATGAGAATCAACTACAATCATCTCACAAGCCATTCTAAGCTTACAAATCACAGAATCAGTAAATCGTTCGATGACAATCAATTACAATCACGTAATAAGCCATTCTGAGCATACAAATCAATGAATCAGTAACCCGTTCGATGAGAATTAACTACAATCATGTGACAAGCCACTTTGAGCTTACAAATCACTGAATCAGTCAACCGTTCGATGAGAAATAATTGAAATCACATAACAAGCCATTATGAGTTTAGAAATTACTAAATTGGTCAACCGTTCAATGAGAATAAATTACAATAAAGGAACAAGCCATTATGTGCTTACAAATCACTGAATCAGTCAACCATTTGATGAAAATCAATTACAATCATGTAACAAGCCATTTTGAGCTTACAAATCATTGAATCGGTCAACTGTTCAATGACAATCAGCTACAATGTGGTAAAAAGCCATTCTGAGCTTACAAATCATCAAATCGGTCAACCGTTTGATGAAAATCAATTAGAATCATGTAACAAGCCATTCTGAGCTTACAAATCAACTAATTGATCTACCGTTTAATGACAATCAGCTACAATCATGTGACAACCCATTCTGAGCTTACTAATCACCGATCCAATCAACCGTTCGATCAGAATTAGCTACAATCATGTAACAAGCCATTCTAAGCTTACAAATCACCGAATCGGTCAACCATTCGATGAGAATCAACTACAATCATGTAACAAGCCATTCTGAGCTTAAAAATACAACGAATCATTCAACCGTTTGATGAAAATGAGCTACAATCATGTAACAAGCCATTCTGAGCTTAAAAATCACTGAATCGGTCAACCGTTCGATGAGAATCAATTACAATCACATAACAAGCCATTCAACGCCTACAAATCACCAAATAGGTCAACCGTTTGATGAGAATCATCTACAATCACGTAACAAGCCATTCTGAGCTTACAAATCATCGAATCGGTCAACCGCTCGATGAGAATCAATTACAATCATGTAACAAGCTATTCTAAGCTTACAAATCACTGAATCAGTAAACCATTCGATGAGAATCAATTACAATGACGTAACAAGCCATTCTAAGCTTACAAATCATCGAATCAGTCAAACATTCAATTAGAATCATCTAAAATCTTGAAATAAACCATTCTGAGCTAATAAATCACTGAATCAGTCAACCGTTCGATGAGAATCAGCTAGAATCATGTAACAAGGCATTATGAGCTTACAAATCACTAAATCGGTCAACTGCTCATTGAGAATCAATTACAATCACATAACAAGCCATTCTGAGCTTACAAATCATGAATCGGTCAACTGTTCGATGAGAATTAACTACAATCACGTGACAAGCCATTTTGAGCTTACAAATCATTGAATCGGTTAACCTTTCGATGAGAAATAATTGAAATCACATAAATGGCCATTATGAGCTTACAAATCACTGAATTGGTCAACCGTTTGATGAGAATCAGCTACAATCATGTAACAAGTCATTCTACACTTACAAATCACTAGATTGGTCAACTGTTCGATGAGAATCAGCTACAATGACGTAAGAAGGTATTCTAAGCTTACAAATCACCGAATTGGTCAAGCATTCAATTAGAATCAGCTACAATAACATAACAAGTGATTCTGAGCTTACAAATCACCGATTTGGTAAACCATTCGATGAGAATCAGCTACAATCATGTAACAAGCCATTCTCACTTTACAAATCACTGAATCAGTCAACCGTTCGATGATAATCAATTATAATCACATACCAGGCTATTTTGAGCTTACAAATCACTAATTCGGTCAACCAATCGATGAGAATAAGCTATTATTTCACGTAACAAGCCATTCTAAAATTACAAATCATTGAATAGGTCAATCGTTCGAAGAGAATCAACTACAATCTCGTAACAAGTGATTCTGAGCTTACCAATCACCAATTTAGTAAACCGTTTGATTAGAATTAATTACAATCACGTAACAAGCCATTCTCACTTGACAAATCACCGAATTGGTCAACCATTCGATGAGAATCAATTACAATCACATAACAAGCCATTCAGAGCTTCCAAATCACCGAATCGGCCAACCGTTGGATGAGAATCAACTACAATCATGTAACAAACCATTCTGAGCTTACAAATCACTGAATTAGTCAATAGTTCGATGAGAAACAGCTACAATCACATAAAAAGTAATTCTTAGCTTACAAATCACTGAATCGTTCAACCGTTTGATTAGAATCAATTATAATCATGTAACAAGCTATTATGAGCTGACGAATCACCAAATCTATCAACCATTCGATGAGAATCAATTACAATCACGTAATAAGATAGTTTGATCTTACAAATCATCGAATCGGTCAACCGTTTGATTAGAATCAATAACAATCACGTACCAAGCCATTCTGAGCTTACAAATCACCGAATCGGTCAACTATTCAATGAGAATCAACTACAATCATGTAACAAGTCATTCTGAGCTTACAAATCTTTGACTCGGTCAACTATTCGATGAGAATCAGTTACAATCAAGTAACAAGCCATTCTGAGCTTACAAACCACCGAATCGGTCAACCATTCGGTGAGAATACATTACAATCACGTGACAAGCCATTCTGAGTTTACAAATCATCGAATCGGTCAACCATTTGATGAGAATCAATTTCAATCACGTAACAAGCCATTCTCAACATACAAATCACTGAATAGGTCAATCGTTCGATGAGAATCAACTACAATCTTGCAACAAGCCATTTTGAGCTTACAAATCATTGAATTGGTCAACCGTTCGATGAGAATCAGCTACAATCACGTAACAAGCCATTCTGAGCTTACAAATCACTAAATTGGTCAATTGTTTGATGAGAATCAGCTACAATCACCTAACAAGCCATTCTCAGCTTACAAATCACCGAATCGGTCAACCATTTTATGAGAGAATCAACTAAAATCATGTAACAAGCCATGCTGAGCTTACAAATCACCGACTCGGTCAACTATTCGATGAGTATCAGCTACAACCACATATCAAGCCATTCTGAGCTTACAAATCACCGAATCTATCAACTGTTGGATGAGAATCAACTGCAATCACGTAACTAGCCATTCTAAGCTTACAAATCACCTAATTGGTTAACCGTTGGATGAGAATCAGCTACAATCACGTAACAAGCCATTCTGAGCTTACAAATCACCTAATCGGTCAACTGTTCAATGAGAATCAATTACAATCATGTAACAAGCCATTCTGAGCTTACAAATCACTGAATCTATCAACCGTTGGATGAGAATTAGCTACGATCACGTAACAAGTCATTCTAAGCTTACAAATCATAAAATCGGTCAACCTTTGGATAAGAATCAGCTTCAATCATCTAACAAGCCATTCTAAGCTTACAAATCACTGAATCGGTCAACCATTCGATGAGAATCAACTACAATCACATAACAAGTTATTCTAAACTTGGAAATCACCAAATTAGTCAACCATTCAATGAAAAATTATTACAATCACGTAACAAGACATTTGGATCTTACAAATCACTAAATCGGTCACCTGTTCGATGATAATCAGCTACAATCACGTAACAAGCCATTTTGAGCTTACAAATCACCTAATCGGTCAATTTTTCGATGAGAATCAGCTACAATAACGTAACAAGCAATTCTCAGCTTACAAATCCTTGAATCGGTCAACCGTTTGATGAGAATCAGCTATAATCACGTAACAAGCCATTCTGAGCTTACAAATCACTGAACACTAAATCGGTCAACTTTTCGATGAGAATTGGCTACAATCACGTAACAAATCATTCTGAGTTAACAAATCATTGAATTGATTAACCGTTTGATGAGAATCAACTACAATCACCTAACAAGCAATTCTGAGCCTACAAATCATGTAACAAGCAATTTTGAGCTTACAAATCATGTAAAAAGCCATTTTGAGCTTACAAATCACCGATTCAGTCAACTGTTTTATGAGAATCAATTAAAATCACGTAACAAGCCATAAATCACTGAATCGGTCAATTGTTCGATGAGAATCAACTACAATCACGTCACAAGCCATTCTGAGCCTACAAATCACTGAACACTAAATTGGTCAACTGTTCGATGAGAATCATTTACAATCGCATAATAAGCCATTCTAAGCTAATAAATTTCTGAATCAGTCAACCGTTCGATTAGAATCAGCTACAATCACGTAACAAGCCATTCTAAACTTACAAATCACCAAATCAGTCAACGGTTCGATGAGAAACAACTACAATCACGTATCAAGCAATTCTAAACTTTCAAATCACCGAATCGGTAAACCGTTCGATAAGAATCAGCTACAATCTTGTAACAAGCCATTCTGAGCTTACAAATCATCGAGTTGGTCGACCGTTCAATGAGAATCAATTACAATCACATACCAAGCCATTCTAAGCATACAAATCACCGAACCGGTCAATCATTTGATGACAATCAGCTATAATGAAGCAACATGTCATTTTGAGCTTACAAATCACCAAATCGGTCAACCATTCGTTGAGAATCAAGTACGATCATGTAACAAGCCATTCTAAGCTAACAAATCACTGAACCAGTCAACTGTTCGATAAGAATCAACTACAATCATGTAATAGGCCATTCTGAGCTTAGAAATCATTGAATCAATCAACCGTTCAATGAGAATCAATTACAATCATGTAACAAGTCATTTTGATCTTACAAATAACCAAATTAATCAACTGTTCGATGAGAATCAATTACAATCATGTAACAAGTCATTCTAAGCTTTCAAATCATTGAATCGGTCAGCTATAATCATGTAAGAAGCCATTCTAACCTTAAAAATCATCGAATCATTCAACTGTTCCATGAGAATCAGCTACAATCACATAAAAAGCAATTTTGAGCTTACAAATCATTGAATTGGTCAACCGTTCGATGAGAAATATTTAAAATCATGTAGCAAGTCATTATGAGCTTACAAATCACTGAATCGGTCAACCGTTCGATGAGAATTAATTACAACACATAACAAGCCATTATGAGCTTACAAATCATCAAATTTGTCAACCGTTCAATGAGAATCAGCTAGAATCACGTAAAAACTCATTCTAAGCTTGCAAATCACCAAATCGGTTAACAGTTTGATGAGAATAAGCTACAATCACGTAAAAAGCCATTCTAATCTTACAAATCATCGAATCGGTCAATCGTTCAATGAGAATCAACTAAAATCATGTAACAAGGCATTCTTAGCTAACAAATCACCGAATCGGTCAATCATTTGATGAGAATCAATTATAATCATGTAACAACCCATTCTAAGTTTACAAATCACCGAATCGGTCAACTATTCGATGAGAATTAATTACAATCATGTAACAAGCCATTTTGAGCTTACAAATCACCGAATCATTCAACCATTCGATTAGAATCAATTACAATCACGTAACAAGCCATTCTGAGCTTACAAATCACCAAATCAGTCAACCGTTTGATAAGAATCAACTACAATCACGTAATAAGGCATAAGCTTACAAATCATCGAATCTATCAACCGTTTGATGAGAATCAGCTACAATCACATAACAAGCCATTCTAAGCGTACAAATCATAGAATCTATCAACCGTTCAATGAGATTCAGCTACAATCATGTAACAAGCCATTCTGAGCTTACAAATCACAGAATCGGTCAACTGTTTGATTAGAATTAACTACAATCATGTAACAAGTTATTTTGAGCTTACAAATCATTGAATCGGTCAACCGTTCGATGAGAATCAATTATAATCATGTAGCAAGCCATTATGAGCTTAAAAATAACCAAATCGGTCAACCATTCAATGAGACTCAATTACAATCACGTAATAAGACATTTCGATCTTACAAATCACCGAATCAGTCAACCATTCGGTGAGAATCAGCTACAATAATGTAACAAGCCATTCTGAGCTTACAAATCACCGAATCAGTCAACCGCTCAATGAGAATTAGCTACAATCACGTAATAAGCCATTCTGAGCTTAAAAATCTCAGAAGAAGGCTGATTCTCATCGAACGGTTGACCGATTCGGTGATTTGTATGCTCAGAATGACTTGTTACGTGATTTTAATTGATTCTCATCCAATGGTGAAGATAAATTAAAATTAGCTACAATCACGTAACAAGCCATTCTTAGCTTACAAATCACTAAATCGGTCAACTGTTTGATGAAAATCAGCTAAAATCATCTAACAAGCCATTCTGAGCTTACAAATCACTGAATCGGTCAACTGTTTGATGAGAAATAATTAAAATCACGTAACAAGCCATTATGAGCTTACAAATCACTGAATCGGTTAACCATTCAATGAGAATGATTTGTATCAATTATAAATCACCGATTCGATGATTTGTAAGCTCAAAATGGCTTGTTATGTGATTGTAATCGATTCTCATCAAATAGTTAACCGATTCGGTGATTTGTAAGATCAGAATGTCTTGTGACATGATTGTAATTGATTTTCATTGAATGGTTGACCAATTTGGTTATTTGGTGAATGGTTTGTTATGTGACAAGCCAGTCTAAGCTTAAAATTACTGAATGTAAATTTGTTAAGTGATTCTAATTGATTTTCATGCAACGGTTGACCAATTCGGTGATTGGTAAGCTTAGAATTGCTTTTTACGTTATTATAATTCATTCTCATCAAACAGTTGATTGATTCCATGATTTGTAAGGTCAGTATGGCTTTTTATGTGATTGTTGTTGATTCTCATCGAATGGTTGACCAATTCGGTGATTTGTAAGCTCAGAATGGCTTGTTACATGCTTCTAGCTGATTCTCATCCAACGATTGACCAATTTGGTGATTTGTCAACTCAGAATGGCTTGTTACATGACAAGCCATTGAAATCGGTCAACAGTTCAATGAGAATCAATTACAATCATGTAAGAAGCCATTCTGAGCATACAAATCACCGAACAGTTGACCGTTCGATGAGAATCAGCTTACAAATTGCTGACACGGTAAGCTCAGAATGGCTTGTTACATGATTGTAATTGATTCTCACTAAATCGTTGATCGATTCAGTGATTTGTAATCTCATAATGGCTTGTTACATGATTGTAATTGATTCTCATCAAACGGTTGATCGATTCAGTGATTTGTAAGCTCAGAATGGTTTGTTACTTGATTGTAGCTGATTCTCAATGAACGATTGACAGATTCGGTGATTTGTAATCTCAAAATGACTTGTTATGTGATTGTAGGAGATTGCCATCGAACGGTTGACCGATTTTGTAAATTTTAAACTCAGAATGGTTTTTTATGTGATTATAATTGATTGTCATCCAATGATTGACTGATTTGATGACTTGTAAGCTCAGAATGGCTTCTTGCCTAATTGTAGCTGATTCTCATCAAACGGTTCTCTGAGTCGGTGAGTTGTAAGCTCAGAATGTATTGTTACTTGATTGTAGCTAATTCTCATCGAACGGTTGAATGATTCTGTGATTTGTAAGCTTAGAATGGCTTGTTACGTGATTGTAGCTGATTCTGACCAAATGGTTGACCGAGTCGGTGATTTGTAAGCTTAGAATGGCTTGTTACATGATTGTAATTGATTCTCATTGAACCGTTTATCATTTCAGTAATTTCTAAGCTCAGAATGGCTTGTTTTGTGAATGTAATTTATTTTCATCAAACGGTTGACTGATTTGGTGATTTGTATGCTCAGAATGGCTTGTTATAGGATTGTAGCTGACTCTCATCAAACGGTTCATCGATTCGATGATTTGTAAGCTCAGAATAACTTTTTACATGATTGTAGTTGATTCTCATCAAATGGTTGATAGATTCAGTGATTTATAAGCTCAAAATGGCTTGTTACATGATTTCAATTGATTCTCATTCAACCGTTGACAGATTCAATGATTTATAAGCTCATAATGGCTTGTTACATGATTATAGCTAATTCTCATTGAACAGTCTACCGATTAAGTGATTTGTAAGCTCAGAATCACTTGTTACATGATTGTAGCTGATTCTCATCAAACAGTTGACCGATTCAGTGATTTGTAAGCTCAGAATGACTTGTTATAGGATTGTAACTGATTCTCATTGAATGTTTGACCGATTCAGTGATTTGTAAGCTCAGAATAGCTTGTTATATGATTGTAGCTAATTCTCATCGAACGGTTGATTGATTCGGTGATTTGTAATTCAGAATGGCTTGTTACGTTATTGAAGCTGATTCTCATCAAACGGTTGATTGGTTCTATGATTTGTAAGCTTAGAATCTTATAATTGATTTTTATTGAACAGTTGACCAATTCGGTGATTTGTAAGCTCAAAATGGCTTGTTAGGTGATTGTAGCTGATTCTCATCAAATGGTTGACCGATTTGGTGATTTGTAAGCTCTGAATGGATTGTTACATGAATGTAGTTGATTCTCAGCGAATAGTTGACCGATTTCATGATATGTAATCTCAGAATGACTTGTTATGTGATTGTAGGAGATTGTCATCGAACGGTTGACTGATTCGATGATTTGTAAGCTCAGAATGGTTTGTTACGTGATTGTAATTGATTCTCATCCAACGGTTGACCAATTCAATGATTTGTAAGCTCATAATAGCTTGTTACATGATTGTAGTTGATTCTCATCGAACGGTTGAGCGATTCGGTGATTTGTAAGCTTAAAATATCTTGTTATGTTATTGTAGCTAATTGTCATTGAACTGTTGACCGATTCGGTGATTTGTAAGCTTAGAATGGCTTGTTACGTGATTGTAGTTGATTCTCATCAAACAATTGACCGATTCGGTGATTTGTAAGCTCATAATTTCTTGTTACATGATTATAATTGATTCTCATCAAACCGTTGATTGATTCGGTGATTTGTAAGCTTAGAATGGCTTGTTACGTGATTGTAATTTATTCTCTTTGAACGGTTGACTGATCTGGCTCAGAATGGTTTGTTATGTGATTTTAAATGATTCTTATTGAACAATTAACCGATTCAGTGATTTGTAAGCTCAGAATGGCTTGTTATATGATTGTAGCTGATTCTCATTGAATAGTTGATTGATTCGATGATTTGTAAGCTCAGAATCGCTTTTAACATAATTATAGCTGATTCTCATTGAATGGTTTACCGATTCGGTGATTTGTAAGCTCAGAGTGGCTTGTTATGTGATTGTAGCTGATTCTCATTGAACGGTTGACTGATTCAATGATTTGTAAGCTCATAATGGCTTGTTATAGGATTGTAGCTGATTCTCATCGAACAGTTGACCCATTCAGTGATTTTTAAGCTCAGAATAGCTTGTTAAATGATTGTAGTTGATTCGCATCGAATGCTTGACCGATTTAGTGATTTGTAAGCTTAGAATGGCAATTGTAGTTGTTCTTGTTGAATGGTTGACCGATTCGGTGATTTGTAAGCTCAAAATGGCTTGTTTCATCATTGTAGATGTTTCTTATCGAACGGTTGACTGACTCGGTAATTTGTAAGCTCAGAATGGCTTGTTTCGTCATTGTAGCTTATTGTCTTCAAACGATTGACTGATTCGATGATTTGTAAGCTCAAAATGGCTTGTTAAGTGATTGTAGCTTATTCTCATCGAACTATTGACCGATTTGGTGATTTGTAAGGTCAGATTGGCTTGTTACGTCATTGTAGCTGATTGTCATCAAATAGTTGACTGATTCGATGATTTGTAAGCTCAGAATGGCTTGTTACATTACTATAGCTGATTCCCATCGAACGGCTAACCAATTTGGTGATTTATAAGCTCATATTGGCTTGTTACGTGATTGTAGTTGATTCTCATCGAACGGTTGATAAATTTGATGATTTGTAAGCTGATAATGACTTGTTACATGATTGTAGTTGATTCTCATCGAACTGTTGATTGATTGAGTGATTTGTAAGCTCAGAATGGCTTGTTACATGATTGTAATTGATTCTCATCCAATGGTTGACCGATTCAGCGATTTGTAATCTGAGAATGACTTTTTACATGATTGTAGAGTATTCTAATCGAACGGTTCACCGATTCAGTGATTTGTAAGCTCAGAATGTCTTGTTACATTATTTTAGCTAATTCTCATCAAACAGTTGACCGATTGGGTGATTTCTAAGCATAGAATGGCTTGTTACGTGATTGCAGCTGATTCTCTTCAAATTGTTGACCGATTCGGCAATTTTTAAGCTCAAAATGGTTTGTTAGGTGATTGTAACCGATTCTCATCAAACGGTTAACAAATTCGGTGATATGTAAGCGTAGAATGGCTTGTTACAGGATTGTAGCTGATTCTCATCGAAGGGTTGACCAATTTGGTGATTTTTAATCTTAGAATGACTTGTTACGTGATTGTAGGAGATTGTCATCGAACGATTGACCGATTCAATGATTTGTAAGCTTAAAATAGCTTGTTATGTGATTGTAATTGATTCTCATCTAACGGTTGACCAATTTGATGATTTGTAAGCTCAGAATGGCTTGTTAGGTGATTGTAGCTGATTCTAATCGAACGGTTGACCGATTCAATGATTTGTAAGCTCAAAATGGCTTGTTAGGTAATTGTAATTGATTCTCATCAAACGGTTGACTAATTCAGTGATTTGTAAGCTCAGACTGGCTTGTTACGTGATTGTTGCTAATTCTCATCGAACAGTTGACCTATTCAGTGATTTGTAAGATCGAAATGTGTTGTTATGTGATTGTTATTGATTCTCATTGAATGGTTTGACCGATTCGACAATTTGTAAGCTCAGAATGGCTTGTTACGTGATTATAATTCATTCTCATCAAACGGTTGACCGATTTAGTGATTTTTAAGCTCGAAATAACTTGTTACGTGATTGTAGCTGATCCCCATCGAATGGTTGATCGATTAGGTGATCTATAAGCTCAGAATGTCTTGTTACATAATTGTAACTGATTCTCATTAAACGGTTGAGCGATTTGGTGATTTGTAAGGTTAGAATGGCTTGTTAAGTTATTGTTGCTAATTCTAATCCAAAGGTTGACATATTGAGTGATTTGTAATCTTAGAATGGCTTGTTACGTGATTGTAATTGATTCTCAATGAACGGTTGAGCGATTCAGTGATTTGTATGCTCAGAATGGCTTGTTACATGATTGTAGCTGATTCTCATCCAACGGTTGACCAATTCAGTGATTTGTAAGCTCAGAATGGCTTGTTACATCATTATAGTTGATTCTCATCAAACGGTTGACCGATTCGGTGATTTATAAGCTCAGAATGGCTTGTTACATGATTGTAGCTGATTATCATTGAACAGTTGACCAATTCAGTGATTTGTTAGCTAAGAATAGCTTGTTAGCTCATAATAGCTTGTTGCGTGATTGTACCTGATTCTCATTGCATGATTGATCGATTCGGTGATTTGTATGCTGAGAATGGCTTGTTATCTAATTGTAATTGATTCTCATCAAACGGTTGACCGAATTGATGATTTGTAAGCTAAGAATGGCTTCTTACGTGATTGTTGCTGATTCTCATCAAACAATTGACCGATTCAGTGATTTGTAAGCTTAGAATGTCTTGTTACATGATTGTAGTAGATTATAATCAAACGGTTGACCAATTCAGTGATTTGATAGGTGATTGTAGCTGATTCTATTCAAACGGTTGACCAATTCGGTCATTTATCAGCTTGAAATGACTTATTAAAGTATTGTAAATGATTCTCATTGAACAGTTGACCGATTCGGTGATTGGTAAGCTCAGAATGGCTTGTTACGTGATTGTAATTGAGTCTCATCAAATGATTGACTGATTTAGTGATTTGTAAGCTCAGAATAGTTTGTTAGGTGATTGTAATTGATTCTCATCGAATGGTTGACTGATTTGGTGATTTGCAATCTCAGAATGGCTTCCTGCATGATTCTAGCTGATTCTCATTGAACAGTTGACAGATTCGATGATTTGTAAGTTTAGAATGGCTTGTTACGTGATTCTAGCTGATTCTCATTGAACGGTTGAACAATTTGGTGATTTGTAAGCTCAGAATGGCTTGTTATATGATTGTAATTGATTCTAATCGAACGCTAGACAGATTCGATAATTTGTAAGCTTAGAATGGCTTGTTACGTGATTGTAATTGATTCTCATCGAATGGTTGACCGACTCAATGATTTGTAAGCTTAGAATGGCTTGTTACGTGATTATAATTGATTTTGATCGAACAGTTGACCGATTTGGTGATTTGTAAGCTCATAATGGCTTGTTACGTGTTGTAATTGATTCTCATTAAACGATTGACCGATTCAGTGATTCGTCAGAGCATAATGGTTTGTTAGGTGATTTTAATTATTTCTCATTGAATGATTGACCGATTCAGTGAATTGTAAGTTCAGAATGGGTTGTGAGGTGATTGTAGTTGATTCTCATCAAATGGTCAACCGATTCAATGATTTGTAAGCTTAAAATGGCTTGTTACTTGATTGTAGCTGATTCTCAACCAACAGTTAACTCATTTGGTGATTTGTAAGCAGAGAATTTCTTGTAAAGTGATTGTAGCTGATTCTCATCGAACGGTTAAATGATTCGATGATTTTTAAGCTTAGAATGGCTTGTTACATGATTGTAGCTTATTCTCAACAAGTGGTTGATCGATTTAGTTATTTATCAGCTCAGAATGACTTATTTCATGACTGTAGATGATTCTCATCGAATGGTTGATCAATTCGGTGATTGGTAAGCTAAGAATGGCTTGTTACATAATTGTAATTGATTGTCATCCAGTGGTTGACCGATTTAGTGATTTGTAAGCTCAGAATAGCTTGTTAGGTGATTGTAATTGATTCTCATCCAACGGTTGACCGATTCGGTGATTTTCAAACTCAAAATAGCTTGTTACATGATTGTAGTTGATTCTCATCAAATGGTTGACTGATTCGATGATTTGTAAGCTTAGAATGGCTTGTTACGATACTGTAGCTGATTCTCATTGAACGGTTGACCGATTCAATGATTTGTAAGCTCAGAATGACTTGTTATGTGATTGTAATTGATTATAATCGAACGGTAGATAGATTCATTGATTTGTAAGCTCAGAATGGCTTGTTATGTGATTGTAATTGAGTCTCATTGAATGGTTGACTGAATCAGTGATTTTTAAGCTCAGAATGCCCTATTACATGATTCTAGCTAATTCTCATCGAATGGTTGACCGATTCAATAATTTATAATCTCAGAATGGCTTGTTACGTGACTGTAATTGATTCTCATCAAACAGTTGACCGATTCAGTGATTTGTAAGCTCAGAATGGCTTTTTACATGATTGTAATTGATTCTCATTGAACGGTTCAATGATTCAGTGATTTGTAAGCTCATAATGGCTTGTTACATGATTGTAGCTGATTCTCAATGAACAGTTGACCGATTCGATGATTTGTAAGCTCAAAATGGTTTGTTATGTGATCTTAACTAATTCTCATCGAATGGTTGATCGATTCGATGATTTGTAAGCTCATAATAGCTTGTTGCTTAATCATAGTTGATTCTCATCAAACGGTGATTTGTTGATTTGTTTTCTTAGAATGACTTTTTACGTGATTGTAATTGATTCTGATTGAACAGTTGACCAATTTAGTGATTTGTGAGCTCATAATGGCTTGTAACAAGATTGTAGCTGATTCTTATCAAACGGCTGACCGATTTGGTGATTTGTAAGCTTAGAATTGCTTGATACGTGATTGTAGCTATTTCTCATCGAATGGTTAACCGATACGGTGATTTGTAAGCTTAAAATGGCTTGTTACGTGATTATATCTGATTCTAATCAAATGGTTGACCGATTTGGTAATTTTAAAACTCAGAATGGCTTGTTACATGATTGTAGTTGATTCTCATCGAATGGTTTTGACCGTTTCAGTGATTTCTAAGCTCACAATGGCTTGTTACATGATTGTAATTGATTTTAATCGATCGGCTGACCAATTTGGTGATTTGTAAGCTCAGAATGGCTTGTTACGTGATTGTAATTGATTCTGATCAAATGGTTGACCGATTCAGTGATTTGTAAGCTCAAAATGGCTTGTGTTACTTGATTATAATTGATTCTCATCGAAAAGTTGATCGATTCAGAGATTTGTGAGCTAAGAATGGCTTATTAGGTGATTGTAATTGATTCTCATCGAATAGTTGATTGATTCGGTGATTTATAAGCTCAAAATGGCTTGTAACATGATTGTAATTGATTCTCATTGAACGGTTAACTGATTCATTGATTTGTGAACTCAGAATGGGTTGCTATATGATTGTAGCTGATTATCATCAAACAGTTGACTGACTTGGTGATTTGTAAGCTCAAAATGGCTTTTTACATGATTGTAGTTGATTTTCATCAAACGGTTGACCAATTCGATGATTTGTAAGCTCAGAATGACTTGTTAGGTGATTGTAGCTGATTGTCATCAAACGGTTGACCGATTTAGTGATTTGTAAGGTCAAAGTGGCTTGTTACGTGATTGTAGCTGATTCTTATTGAACGGTTGACCGATTCAGTCAATTGTAAGCTTAGAATGGCTCGTTACGTTGTTGCAGCTGATTCTCATTGAACGGTTGACCGATTCAGTGATTTGTAAGCTCAGAATGTCTTGTTACGTGATTACAGTTGATTCTCATCCAACAGTTGACTGATTCGGTGATTTGTAAGCTCAAAATGGCTTGTTGCATGATTGTAGCTAATTCTCATTGAACAATTGACCGATTCGATGATTTGTAAGTTCAGAATGGCTTGTTACATGATTGTAGCTGATTCTCAGGGAAGGGTTGACTGATTTGGTGATTTGTAAGATTAGAATGGCTTATTACATGATTGTAGATGATTCTCATTGAACGGTTGACCACTTCGATGATTGGTAAGCTCAGAATAGCTTGTTACATGATTATAATTAAATCTCATCGAATAGTTGACCAATGCAGTGATTTCTAAGATCAGAATAGGTTGTTACATGATTGTAGCTGATTCTCATCGAATGATTGACCCATTTGGTGATTTGTAAGTTTAGAATGGCATGTTACATGATTGTAATTGATTCTCATCGAACGGTTGATTGATTCAGTAATTTGTAAGCTTAGAATGGCTTGTTACGTGATTATAATTGATTATAATCAAATGGTTGACTGATTCGGTGATTTGTAAGCTTAGAATGGCTTGTTACGTGATCGTAATTGATTCACATCAAATTGTTGACCGATTCAGTGATTTGTAAGCTCACAATGGCTTGTTACGTGATTATAATTGATTCTCATCAAATGATTGATCGATTCGATGATTTGTAAGCTAAGAATAGCTTGTTACATGATTTTAGTTAATTCTCATTGAACGGTTGACCGATTCAGTGATTTGTAAGCTCAGAATGGCTTTTTACGTGATTGTAGCTTATTCTCATCAAATAATTGACTGATTCAATGATTTGCAAGCTTAGAATGGCTTTTTACGTGATTGTAGCTGAGTCTCATCGAATGGTTGTAGATTTAGTGATTTGTAAGCTCATAATGGATTGTTACGTGTTGTAATTGATTCTCATCGAACAGTTGACCGATTTAGTGATTTGTAAGCTCATAATAGCTTGTTATGTGATTTTTTTATTTTTCATCAAACGGTTGACCGATTTAGTGATTTGTAAGCTCATAATGACATGTCACATGATTGTAGCTGATTCTCATCGAATGGTCAACCGATTCGATTATTTGTAAGCTTAGAATGTCTTGTTACCAGATTGTAGTTGATTCTCAACCAATGGTTGACCGATTCAGTGATTTCTAAGTTCAGAATGGCTTGTTAGGTGATTGTAGCTGATTCTCATAAAATAGTTCACCGATTCGATGATTTGGATGATCAGAATGGCTTGTTATGTGATTGTAATTGATTCTCATCGAACGGTTAACCGATTCATGATTTGTAAACTCAGAATGGCTTGTTACGTGATTGTAATTGATTCTCATAGAATGGTTGTCTGATTTAGTGATTTGTAAGCTCAAAATGGCTTGTTATGTGATTGTAATTGATTCTCATCGAACAATTGACCGATTCAGTGATTTGTAAGCTAAAAATAGCTTGTTACATGATTGTAACTGATTCTCATTGAACAGTTGATAGATTTGGTGATTTGTAAGCTCAGAATGGCTTGTTATGTGATTGTAACTGATTCTTATCAAACGGTTGACTGATTCGGTGATTTGTAAGCTCAGAATGGCTTGTTAGGTGATTGTTATTGATTCTCATTTGACGGATGATAAATTCAGTGACTTCTAAGCTCATAATAGCTTGTTATGTGATTGTAGCTGATTCTTATCGAATGGTTGACCGATTCAATGATTTGTAAGCTCTGAATGGCTTATTTCACGATTGTAGCTGATTATGATCGAACGGTTGACCGATTCAGTTATTCGTAAGCTCAAAATGGTTTGTTTCATTATTGTAACTGATTCTCATCGAACAGTTGACTGATTCAGTGATTTTGTATGCTTAGAATAGCTTGTTACGTGATTGTAATTGATTATAGCTAATTCTCATGAAACGGTTGATATATTTAATGATTTTTAAGCTTAGAATGACTTGTTACATGATTGTAATTGATTCTCATGGAATGTTTGATCAATTCGATGATTTGTAAGCTAAGAATAGCTTGTTACGTATAATAACGGTTAATAGATTCGGTGATTTGTAAGCTCAAAATGACTTGTTAGGTGATTGTAGCTGATTCTCATCGAACGGTTGATCGATTCAGTGATTTATCAGCTGAGAATAGCTTATTACATGATTGTAGATGATTCTCATCGAACGGTTCACCGATTCATGATTTGTAAGCTCATAATGGCTTGTTACGTTATAGTAATTGATTATCATCGATCGGTTGACCGATTTGATGATTTGTAAGCTCATAATGGCTTCTTACGTGATTTTAATTATTTCTCATCAAATAGTTGACTGATTCAGTGATTTGTAAGCTCAGAATGGCTTTTTAAGTGATTGTAGTTGATTCTCATCGAATGGTTGACCGATTTGGTGATTTGTAAGTTTAGAATGGTTTGTTTCCTGATTGTAGCTTAGAATGGCTTGTTAGGTGATTGTTGTAAGGAAACTTAGGTGCGAAAACAACTTCCTACACTAATCTCTAAAGGAAAGTATTGTGCAAATTCTTTTAAATCCTTACAATTTTAGATTCGTTAACTACTTTAACAATGATATTGCAACCATATACCATGCATATAGAAAATAGAGAGAGAATATTGAAACACATAAACACAAAGATATGGCAGTGGGGAAAAACCTTTCGGTAAAACAACCCCACCCCTCCAAAATCTGCACAATGTATTATTTTCAACACAAAGGTTACAACACACTTGCAATGCAAGTTCTTTCAGGAGATGAGAGACAAGTAAAACTTATTTCTCTCCCATAGAAGCAACATCATATATATAGACTCCTCAGGGCCCAACAAATACCCACAAAGGAGTTGGGCGTTCAACATGGGCTCAACCACCAAGACCCATGCAAAAGGCCACATGTACATAGCTATTACATGCAATCCCAAGAATAGGTGTCCATCCCTAGAATAGACTATGACAGCTTGTCATAGAATCTGCGAAAAAAAATGGTCACAAGAGAAGTGTAAGAGAATCTATCATACCAACCTATTTTTAGCATATTCTCTTACACACACCAACCACTCCTTCTTGGGCACCCAAATAGGCCCAAGTCATAAGATGCTCTTACACCTGACATAGCACACTCCTTAAATAGCTCTTACGTGTCATAGGAATCTGTCATAACCATTTCAACCATGATCTCCTTACACATAATTCAAGATGTCGACACATCAAGTGGAGTGACACATCAACATGCCAACTACACATGTACACTCACACTTAATTACATTATTTGCAAGAAATATATTTTACAAAATAAATAATAAGAATAGGAATTATCCAAGGTTGAGACACCTTATTCCTAACAATTGTAGTTGATTCTCATTGAACGGTTGACCGATTTAGTGATTTGTAAGCTCAAAATGGCTTGTTACGTGATTGTAGTTTATTCTTATCGATCGGTTGACCGATTCAATGATTTGTAAGCTCATAATAGCTTGTTACGTGATTGTAGCCGATTCTCATTGAATAGTTGACCGATTTAGTGTTCGGTGGTTTGTAAGCTCGGAATGGCTTATTATGTGATTGTAGCTGATTCTCATCGAATGATTGACTGATTTGATGATTTGTAAGCTCATAATAGGTTGTTACATGATTGTAGCTGATTCTCATCGAACGATTGACCGATTTCATGATTTCTAAGCTAAAAATGGCTTGCTACATGATTGTAGCTGATTCTCATCAAACAGTTGACCAATTTAGTGATTTTTAAGCTCAGAATGGCTTGTTACGTGATTTAGCTGATTCTCATCGAACGATTGACCGATTTAGTGATTTGTAAGCTTAAAATGGCTTGTTATGTGATTGTAGTTGATTCTTATCAAACGGTTGATAGATTCAGTGATTTGTAAGCTCAGAATGGCTTGTTACGTGTTGTAATTGATTCTCATTGAACGGTTGATTGATTCAGTGATTGGTATGCTCAGTATGACTTCTTACGTGATTGTAATTGATTCTCATTGAACAATTGAGTGATTTAGTGATTTGTCACCTTAGAATAGCTTGTTACATGATTGTAATTGATTCTCATCGAACAGTTGACCCATTCAGTGATTTGTAAGTTAAGAATGACTTGTTACGTGATTGTAATTGATTCTCATCGAACAGTTGACCGATTTAGAGATTTGTAAGTTCAGAATATCTTGTTACATGATTGTAATTGATTCTCATCAAACGGTTGACGGATTAGGTGATTTGTAAGCTCAGAATGGCTTATTACCTGATTGTAGCTGATTCTCATTGAATGGTTGACCGATTCAGTGATTTCTAAGCTTAGAATAGCTTTTTACATGATTGTAGTTGATTCTCATTAATCGATTGACCAATTCGGTGATTTGTAAGCTTAAAATGGCTTGTTATGTGATTGTAGCTGATTTTTATCAAACGGTTGATAGATTCGATGATTTCTAAGCTCATAATGGCTCGTTACGTGATGTTACGTGTTTAGAATTTATTGTTATATAATGATTAACTGATTTGGTGATTTCTAAGCTCAGAATGACTTATTATGTGATTGTAATAGATTCTCATCGAACGGTTAATCGATTCGGTGATTTGTAAGGTCGAATGGCTTGTTACGTAATTGTAGATGATTTTCATCGAATGGTTGACCGATTCAGTGATTTGTAAGCTTAGAATGGCTTGTTACGTGATTGTAGTTGATTCTCATCGAATGGTTGCCTGAGTCGGTGATATGTAAGCTCAGAATGGCTGATTAGGTGATTGTAATTGATTCTAATCGAACAATTGATAGATTCAGTGATTTGTAAGCTTAGAATGGCTTATTAAATGATTGTAGCTGATTCTCATCGAACTGTTGACCAATTCGATGATTTGTAAGCTCAGAATGGCTTGTTACATGATTGTAGCTGATTATCATCGAACGGTTGACCGATTCGATGATTTGTAAGCTAAAAATTGCTTGTTACATGATTGTAGCTGATTCTCATCGAATGGTTGATCGATTCGATAATTTGTAAGCTCAGAACAACTTGTCACATGATTATAGTTTATTGTCATCCAACGGTTGATAGATTTAGTGATTTGTAAGCTTAGAATGGCTTTTTACGTGATTGTAATTGATTCTCATCGAATGGCTTGTTACGTGATTGTAATTGATTCTCATCGAACGGTTGAATGATTCAGTGATTTGTAAGCTCAGAATGCCTTGTTACATGATTGTAGCTTATTCTCATCAAACGGTTGACCGATTCGATAATTTGTAAACTTAGAATGGCTTGTTACGTGATTTGAGTGGATTCTCATCGAACGGTTGACCGATTCGATGGTTTGTAAGCTCAAAATAGCTTGTTACGTGATTGTAGCTGATTATCATCAAACGGTTGATCAATTCAATGATTTCTTGTTACATGATTGTAGCTGATTCTGGTTGAATGGTTGACCAATTCAGTGATTTGTCAGTTTAGAATGGCTTGTCACGTGATTATAGTTGATTATGATCCAATGGTTGATAGATTCGGTGATTTGTAAGCTCAAAATGGCTTGTTACGTGATTGTAATTAATTCTCATCGAATGGCTTGTTACGTGATTGTAATTGATTCTCATCAAATGGTTAAACAATTCAGTGATTTGTAAGCTCAGAATGCCTTGTTACGTGATTGTAGCTTATTCTCATCGAACGGTTGATTGATTCGATGATTTGTAAGCTCAAAATAGCTTGTTACATGATTGTAATTGATTCTCATCGAATGGTTGACTGATTTGGTGATTTGTAAGTTCATAATGGCTTGTTACGTGATTGTAATTGATTCTCATAGAATGGTTGACCGATTCGGTGATTTGTAATCACGTAATGGCTTGTTCCTTGATTGTAATTGATTCTCATCGAACAGTAGACCGATTCAGTGATTTATAAGCTAATAATGGTTTGTTACATGATTTTAATTATTTCTCATTGAACAGTTGACCAATTCAATGATTTCTATGCTCAAAATGGCTTGTCACATGATTATAGCTGATTCTAATTGAACGGTTGACTGATTCAATGATTTGTAAGCTCAGAATGGCTTGTTACTTAATTGTAGCTGATTCTCATCCAATAATTAACCGATTCAATGATTTGGAAGTTCAGAATAGCTTGTTACATGATTGTAGCTGATTCTCATCGAATGGTTGACCGATTTGGTGGTTTATAAGCTTAGAATGGCTTGTTACGTTAATGTAGCCGATTCTCATTGAATAGTTGACCGATTAGGTGATTTGTAAGCTCAGAATTACTTGTTACATGAGTGTAATTTATTTTAATCAAACGGTTGACCGATTCAGTGATTTGTAAGCTCAAAATTGCTTGTTACATCATTGTAATTATTTCTCTTCGAATGGTTGACTGTATCAGTGATTTCTAAGCTCAAAATGGCTTGATACGTGATTGTAATTCATCCTCATCGAACGGTTGATCGATTCAGTAATTTGTAAGCTCAAAATGGCTTATTAGGTGATTGTAGCTGATTCTCAACAAATAGTTGACCGATTCGATGATTTTTAAACTCAGAATGGCTTGTTACCTGAATGTAGCTCATTCTAATCAAATGGTTGACCGATTCGGTGATTTGTAAGCTTAGAATGACTTGTTACGTGATTGTAGCTAATTTTCATCAAATGGTTCATGTAATTGATTCTAATCTAACGGTAAACCGATTCGATGATTTGTAAGCTCTGAATGGCTTGTTCCGTGATTATACTCAATTCTAATCAAATGGTTGACTGATTCGGTGATTTGTAAGCTCAAAATGGCTTGTTATGTGATTGTAATTGATTCTCGTTGAACGGTTGACCGAATCTTTGATTTGTAAACTTAGAATGGCTTGTTTCGTGATTTCAACTGATTGTCATTGAACGGTTGACCAATTTGGTAATTTATAAGCTCAAAATGGCTTCTTACATGAATGTAGCTGACTCTCATTGAACAGTTGAATGATTCAGTGATTTGTAAGCTCAGAATGCCTTGTTACGTGATTGTCATTGATTCTAATAAAATGGTTGACCGATTCAGTAATTTCTAAGCTCAAAATTACTTGTTACATGATTATAATTGATTCTCATCGAACAGTTGACTGTATTGGTGATTTCTAAGCTGAGAATGCCTTTTTACATGATTGTAGCTCATTCTCAATCAATAGTTGACTGATTCGGTGATTTGTAAGCTCAGAATGCTTTGGTGATTTGTAAGTTCATAATGCTTTGTTACATGATTGTAGTTGATTCTCATCGAGCGATTGACTGATTCGATGATTTGTAACCTCAAAATTACTTATTAGATGATTTTAATTGATTCTAATATAACGGTTAATCGATTCGATGATTTGTAAGCTCTGAATGGCTTGTTCCTTGATTGTAATCAATTCTAATCAAACGGTTGGCTGATTTGGTGATTTGTAAGCTTAGAATGGCTTGTTACGTGATTGTAATTGATTCTCATCAAATGGTTGATCGATTCTATGATTTGTAAGCTCAAAATGGCTTGTTACGTGATTGTAGCTGATTGTCAATGAACAGTTGACCAATTTGGTGATTTTTAAGGTTAGAATGACTTGTTACGTGAATGTAGCTCATTCTAATTGAACGGTTGACCGATTCGGTGATTTGTAAGCTCAAAATAGCCTATTACATCATTGTAGGTAATTCTCATCGAACGGTTGACCGATTCTGTGATTTGTAAGTTTAGACTGGCTTGTTACATGATTGTAGTTGTTTCTCATCAAACGGTTGACAGATTCAGAGAATTGTAAGCTCAGAATGGTTCGGTATGTGATTGTAGCTAAATCTCACCAATTGGTTGCTAGATTTGGTGGTTTGTAAGCTCAGAATGGCTTGTTACATTATTGTAGCTGATTTTCAGTGAATGGTTGACCGATTCGGTGATTTGTAAGCTCAAAATAGGTTGTTATGTGATTGTAGCTGATTCTAATCAAACGGTTGATAGATTTAGTTATTTGTAAGCTTAGAATGGCTTGTTACATAATTGTAGCTGATTCTCATCAAACTGTTGACCAATTTGGTGATTTGTAAGCTCATAATGGCTTGTTACGTGATTGTAATTGATTCTCATCGAACGATTAAGCAATTCATAATTTGTAAGCTCAGAATGGCTTGTTACGTGATTGTAATTGATTCTCATCGAATGGTTGACCGATTCAGTGATTTGTAAGGTTAGAAAGGCTTGTTACGTGATTGTGATTATCATCAAATGATTGACCAATTCAGAGATTTGTAAGCTCAGAATAGCTTGTTACATGATTGTAATTGATTCTCATCGAACGGTTGACCGATTCGGTGATTTGTAATCTTAGGATGGCTTGTTAAATGATTGTAGCTGATTGTCATCAAACGGTTGACCGATTTTGTCATTTGTAAGCTCAGAATGTCTTATTACATGATTGTAATTGATTGTCATCGAACAGTTGATCGATTTGGTGAATTGTAAGCTCAGTATGGCTTGTTACCTGATTGTAGCTGATTATCATCGAACGGTTGACCGATTCAGTGATTTGTAAGCTCACAATGGCTTGTTACATTATTGTAGAGTATTCTCATCAAATGTTTGATCGATTCCATGATTTTGTAAGCTTAGAATGGCTTGTTACATGATAGCCTCTCAAGCATAAATTCCTTTCCGACCGTAAGAATAGTAGGGGCAAGACCTGGAAGCTGTGTTTGAGGTTCACCGATTGAAACTTTGTCAAGGAATGGCCTTCAGTTGATCCAGTTGCCCAGAACCGGGAACCAGATTGCCGGGTAAGATGGAACAACCTTAGAGGGAAAGAAGGCAGGTGAGTGATCTGTCTTCTGAAATACTCTTCTTTCTTCTGATGCCAGATACTTCTATAGTGGTTCAGGAGTTCTAGCTGATTCTCATGGAACGGTTGACAGATTTGGTGATTTCTAAGCTCAGAATGGCCTTTTACGTGATTGTAATTGATTCTCATCGAACGGTTGACCGATTCGGTTATTTGTAAGCTTAGAATAACTTGTTACATTATTCTAGCTGATTCTCATAGAATGGTTGACTGATTAGGTGATTTGTAAGCTCATCATGGCTTGTTACATCATTGTAGCTGATTGTCATCGAACAGTTGACCGATTCAGTGATTTGTAAGCTCAAAATGACTTGTTACGTGATTGTAATTGATTCTCATTGAACTGTTGATCGATTCAATGATTTGTAAGCTCATAAAGTGTTGTTACGTGATTGTAATTGATTATAATTGATTCTCATCGAACGGTTGACCGATTCAGTGATTTGTAATTTCAAAATTGCTTGTTACATGATTGTAGCTGATTCTCATTGAACGATTGACCGATTTGGTGATTTGTAAGCTCATAATGGCATGTTACGTGATTGTAGTTGATTCTCATCGAACGGTTGACCAATTTAGTGATTTGTAAGCTCAGAATGCCTTGCTTTGTGATTGTAGCTATTTTCATTGAACGATTGACTAATTCAGCAATTTGTAAGCTTAGAATGGCTTGTTACATGATTGTAGCTGATTTTTATTAAACGGTTGACCGATTCGGTGATTTGTAAGCTCAAAATGGCTTGTTACATGAATATAGCTCATTCTAATCAAATGGTTGACCGATTCGGTGATTTGTAAGCTTAGAATGGCTTGTTACGTGATTGTAGCTAACTCTCATCAAACGGTTGATCAATTCGATGATTTGTAAGCTTTGAATGGCTTGTTGCATGATTGTAATCCATTGTCATCGAACAGTTAACAAATTCGGTGATTTCTAAGTTTAGAATTGCTTTTTACGTGATTATAATTCATTCTCATTGAAGGGTTGATTGATTCAATGATTTGTAAGCTCAAAATGGCTTGTTATATGATTGTAGCTGATTTTCATCAAACAATTGACCTATTTGGTGATTTGTAAGCTTAGAATGGCTTGTTACGTGATTCTAATTGATTCTCATCGAACAGTTAACCAATTCATGATTTGTAAGCCTAGAATGGCTTGCTATGTGATTGTAATTGATTCTCATCGATCGGTCGACCGATTCAGTGATTTGTAAGCTCAAAATGGCTTGCTACTTGATTGTAGCTCATTTTCATCAAAGGATTGACCGATTCAGTGTATGTAATGTCAAAATGGCTTCATACGGGATTGTAATTGATTTTCATCCAACGATTGACCGATTTGGTGATTTGTAAGCTCAGAATGGCTTGTTACTTCATTATAGCTAATTTTTGTCAAACGGTTGACTGATTCAATGATTTGTAAGCTCAGAATGGCTTGTTATGTGATTTTAATTGATTCTAATCGAACGGTTGACTAATTCCCTGATTTCTAAGGTTAGAAAGGCTTGTTACATGATTTTAATTGATTCTAATCAAACGGTTGACTTATTTACTAATTTCTAAGCTTTGAATGGCTTGTTGCGTGATTGTAATTGATTCTCATCAAATGAATGATGGATTTGGTGATTTGTTAGCTCAAAATTTCTTATTACGTGATTATAATTCATGATTTCTAAGCTCATAATGGCTTGTTATGTGATTGTAATTGAATCTCATCGAACGGTTGACTGATTCAGTGATTTGACAGCTCAGAATGGCTTGTTACGTGATTGTAATTGATTCTCATCAAATGATTGATCGATTCAGTGATTTGTAAGCTCAGAATAGCTTGTTACATGATTGTAATTGATTATCTTCAAACGGTTGACCGATTCGGTGATTTGTAAGCTCAGAATTGCTTGTTACATGATTATAATTAATTCTCATCAAACGATTGACCGATTCGATGATTTGTAAGCTAAGAATGGCTTCTTAAGAGATTTTAGCTGATTCTCATTGAATGGTTGACTGATTCGGTGATTTGTAAGCTTAGAATGACTTTTTACATGATTGTAGCTTATTTTCATCAAACTGTTAACCGATTCGGTGATTTGCAAGCTTAGAATGGCTTTTTACGTTATTCTAGCTGATTCTCATCGAACGGTTGATAAATTTGGTGATTTGTAAGCACATAATGGCTTGTTATGTGTTGTAATTGATTCTCATTGAATGGTTGACTGATTCAGTAATCTGTAAGCTCATAATGATTTGTTACGGGATTTTAATTATTTCTCATAGAACAGTTGACCGATTCAGTGATTTGTAAGCTTAGAATGGCTTGTCAAGTGATTGTAGCTGATTCTCATCGAACAGTCAACCGATTCAGTGATTTGTAAGCTTAGAATGTCTTGTTACCAAATTGTAGTGGATTCTCAACCAACGGTTGACCGATTCGGTGATTTGTAAGTTTAGAATAGCTTTTTAGGTGATTGTAGTTGATTCTCATCAAATGGTTGACCGATTCAGTGATTTGTAAGCTCAGAATATCTTGTTAGGTGATTATAGCTGATTCTCATCAAACAGTTGACCGATTCAATGATTTGAAGGCTTAGAATGGCTTGTTACATGATTGTAGCTGATTCTCATCAAATGGTTGACCGATTAAGTGATTTGTAAGGTCAGAATGGCTTGTTACATGATTGTGATTGATTCTCATTGAACGGTTAACCAATTCATGATTTGCAAGCTCAGAATGGCATCTTATGTGATTATAATTGATTCTCATTGAATGGCTGACCGATTTAGTGATTTGTAAGCTCATAATGGCTTGTTACATGATTGTACTTGATTCTCATCGAACGGTTGACCGATTTGATGATTTATTAGCTGAGAATAGTTTATTTCATGATTGTGTCAGTTTCATGTACAGGTACCAATTTGTTGAATATTAGCCTGTTGTTCATTAACTATGCCTTTCAGCCTAATCTTAGGTAGATGATTCTGATTGAACGGTTGACCAATTCAATGATTTGTAAGCTCAGAATAGCTTGTTACGTGATTGTATTTTATTCTCATTGATTGTTTGACTGAGTCGGTGATTTGTAAGCTTAGAATTACTTGTTTTGTGATTGTTGCTGATTCTCATCGAACAGTTCACCAATTTGATGATTTGTAAGCTCAGAATGGCTTCTTACGTGATTGTAGCTCATTAAACAATTAATCGATTCTATAGTTTGTAAGCTCAGAAAGGCTTGTTAGGTGATTGTAGCTGATTCTCATCAAACGGTTGACTAATTAGGTGATTTGTAAGTTCATAATGGCTTTTTACATTGTTGTAGCTGATTCTCTCATAAAACGGTTGACTGATTCGATGATTTGTAAGCTCAAAATGGCTTGTTATGTGATTGTAATTGATTCTCATTGAACGGTTGACCGATTCTATGATTTGTAAGCTCAGAATGACTTTTTACATGATTGTAGTTGATTCTCAATGAACGGTTGATAGATTCTGTGATTTGTAAGCTAAGAATGGCTTGTTACGTGCATGTAGCTCATTCTAATCGAACAGTTGACTAATTTGTTGATCTGTAAGCTCAGAATGGCTTGTTACATGATTGTAGCAAATTCTCATCAAACAGTTCACTAATTTAGTGATTTTTAAACTCATAATGCCTTGTTACATGATCGTAGCTTATTCTAATCAAGCGGTTGACTAATTTGGTGATTTGTAAGCTCAAAATTGCTTGTTAAATTATTGTAATTGATTCTAATCGAATGGTTGACCAATTCAGTGATTTGTAAGCTCTGAATGGCCTTTAGTGTGATTTTAATCGATTCCCATCGAACAGTTGACTGATTCTTTGATTTGTAAGCTCAGAATTGCTTGTTACGTGATTATAATTCATTTTCATTCAATGGTTGATTGATTCGGTGATTTGAAAACTCAGAATGGCTTGTTACGTGATTGTAGTTGATTCTCATCGAACGGTTGACCCATTTGGTGTTTTGTAAGCTTAGAATGGCTTGTTACGTAATTGTGGTTGATTTTCATCAAAAGGTTGACTGATTCGATGATTTGTAAGCTTATAATGGCTTGTTACGTGATTGTAGCTATTTCTCAAGGAATGGTTGACAGATTTAGTGATTTGTAAGCTCATAATGGCTTCGTATGTGATTGTAGTTGAATCTCATCGATCGGTTGCCAGATTCGGTGGATTGTAAGCTCAGAATGGCTTGCTATGTTATTGTAGCTGATCCTCATTGAACGGTTGACTGATTCGGTATTCGTAAGCTCAGAATGGCTTGTTCCATCATTGTAATTTATTCTAATCAAACAGTTGACCGATTCGGTGATTAGTAATATCAAAATGTTTTGGTACGTGATTGTAATTGATTCTCATCGAATGGTTGACTAATTTCATGATTTGTTAACTTAGAATGGCTTGTTATGTGATTATAATTGATTCTCATTGAACGGTTGACCGATTCGGTGATTCGTAAGCTCAGAATGGCTTGTTACATCATTGTATCTGATTCTCATCAAATAGTTGACCGATTTGGTGATTGGTAAGCTCAAAATGATTTTTTACATGATTGTAGTTGATTCTCATCAAATGGTTGACCAATTCGGTGATTTGTAAGCTTAGAATGGCCTGTTACATGATTGTAGCTGATTCTCATAAAACGGTTCACCGATTCGGTGATTTGTATGATCAGAATGACTTGTTATGTGATTGTAATTGATTCTCATCGAACAGTTAACCGATTTATGATTTGTAAGCTCAGAATAGCTTGTTACGTGATTGTAATTGATTCTCATCGAACGGTTGACCGATTCCATGATTTGTAAGCTCAGAATGGCTTGTTACGTGATTGTAATTGATTCTAATCGAAAGGTTGACAAATTCAGTGATTTGTAAGCTTAGAATAGCTTGTTATGTGATTGTAATTGATTCACATTGAACGATTGACCGATTCAATGATTTGTAAGCTCATAATGGCTTGTTACGTGATTTTAATTATTTCTCATCGAACGGTTGACTGATTCAATGATTCGTAAGCTCAGAATGGCTTGACACGTGATTGTAGCTGATTCTCATCAAATAGTTGACTGATTCAGTGATTCGGTGATTTATCAGCTGAAAATGGTTTATTTCATGATTCTATGTGATTCTCATCGAACGGTTGACTGATTCAATGATTGGTAAGCTCAAAATAGCTTGTTACATGATTGTGAATGATTCTCATCGAACAGTTGACTGATTCAGTGATTTGTAAGCTCAGAATGGCTTGTTGCATGATTCTAGCTGATTCTCATCGAATGGTTGACCGATTCATTCATTTGTAAGGTCAGAATGGCTTGTTACGTGATTGTAGCTGATTCTAATCGAACGATTGACCGATTCAGTGATTTGTAAGCTCAAAATAGCTTATTGTGTAATCGTAGCTGATTCTCATCAAACGGTTGACTGATTCAATCATTTGTATGCACAGAATAGCTTGTTAGGTGATTGTAATTGATTCTCATCAAACGGTTGACCGATTCAATGATTTGTAAGCTCAAAATAGCTTGGTACATGATTGTAGCTCATTCTCATCAAACGGTTGAATTATTCAATGATTTTTTAGCTCAGAATGACTTGTTACATGATTGTAATTGATTCTCATCAAACGGTTGACTAATTCGATGTTTTATTAGCTCAAAATGAATTGTTACATGATTATAGCTGATTCTCATCGAACGGTTGACCGATTCGGTGATTTGAAAGCTTAGAATGGCTTGTTTTGTCATTGTAGCTGATTCTCATTGAACGGTTGACCGATTCGGTGATTTGTAAGCTCAAAAAGGCTTGTTACATGATTGTAGCTAATTCTAATTGAACAGCTGACCGATTCGGTGAGTTGTAAGCTTAGAATCACTTGTTAAATGATTGTAACTGATTCTTGTCAAACGGTTGATCGATTCAATCATTCGTAAGCTCAAAATATCTTGTTAGATGATTGAAATTGATTCTCATTGAACAATTGAACGATTCGGTGATTTCTAAGCTCAGAATGGCTTGCTACCTGATTGTAGCTTATTCTCATCAAACAGTTGATCGATTCGGTGATTTGTAAGCTCAAAATGGCTTGTTAAGTGATTGTAGCTGATTCTCATCAAATGGTTGACTGATTCCATTATTTCTAAGCTTAGAATGGCTTATTACGAGATTCTAGCTGATTCTTATCGGACGGTTGATAGATTCGATGATTTCTAAGCTCAAAATGGCTTGTTACATGATTGTAATTGATTCTCATCGAATGGTTGACCAATTCAGTGTTTTGTAAGCTCAAAAAGGGCTTTGTTACGTGATTGTAATTAATTCTCATTGAACTGTTGACTGATTTAGTGATTTGTAATCTCAAAAATTCTTGTTATGTGATTGTAATTGATTCTCATTGAACGGTTGAGCAATTCAGTGATTTGTAAGCTCAAAATCACTTGTTACATGATTGTAGCTAATTTTGATTGAACGGTTGACCGATTTGGTGATTTGTAAGCTCAAAATGGCTTATTACGTGATTGTAGCTGATTCTCATCAAATAATTCAATGATTTAGTGATTTGGAAGCTTAGAATGCCTTGTTATGTGATTATAGCTCATTCTCATCTAGCTTGTTACGTGATTGTAGTTGATTCTCATTGAACGGTTGATCGATTCGGTGATTTATAGGCTCATAATGGCTTGTGACATGATTGTAGCTGATGCTCATCAAATGGTTGACAGATCCACTGATTTGTAAGCTCAGAATGGCTTTTAACATCATTGTAGCTAATTCTCATTGAACGGATGTCTGATTCGATGATTTGTAAGCTTAGAATGTCTTATTGTGTGATTGTTGCTAATTCTCATCGAACGATTGACTGATTCAGTGATTTATAACCTTAGTATGGCTTCTTACATGATTGTAGATGATTCTCATTGAAGGGTTGACCGATTCAGTGAGTTGTAAGCTTAGAATGGCTTGTTGCATTATTTTAGCTTATTCTTACCGAAAGATTAACCGATTCCATGATTTGTATACTCAAAATAGCTTGTTACGTGATTGTAATTAATTCTCATCAAACGGTTGACCGACTCAGTGATTTTTAACCTCACAATGCCTTGTTATGTGATTGTAGCTAATTCTCATTGAGTAGTTGACCAATCCAATGATTTGTAAACTCAAATTGGCTTCATAAATGATTGTAATTGGTTCTAATCAAATAGTTGATCGATTTAGTGATTTGTAAGCTTTGAATGACTTGTTACATGATTGTTATCGATTTTCAACAAATGGTTGACCAATTCTATGATTTGTAAGCTCAAAATTATAATTCATTCTCATTGAACGGTTGATCAATTTGGTGATTTGTAAGCTCAGAATGGCTTGTTACATGATTGTAGCTAATTCTCATCAAACGGTTGGCTAATTCAGTGATTTGTAAGCTGAGAATAGCTTGTTATGTGATTGTAGCTAATTCTCATCAAACGGTTGGCTGATTCGGTGATTTGTAAGGTTAGAATGGCTTGTTACATTATTGTAGCTGATTCTCATCAAACAGTTGACTGATTCGGTGATTTGTAAGCTAAGAATGGCTTGTTACGTAATTATAGCTAATTCTCATCAAACGTTTCACAAATTTGGTGATTTGTAAGCTCTGCATGGCTTGTTACATGATTGTAATTGATTCTCATCAAACAGTTAACCGATTCATGATTTGTAAGCTTAGAATGGCTTGTCACGTGATTGTAATTGATTCTCATTCAATGGTTGACCGATTCAGTGATTTGTAAGCTCAGAATGGCTTGTTACGTGATTGTAGCTTATTCTCATCGAACGGTTAATCGATTCAATGATTTATCAACTGAGAATAGTTTATTTTATGATTGTGTCAGTTTCAGGTACAGGTACCCATTTGCTGAAGGTCATTCGATCTTTTCCTGGGAGTATGACATGGGTTGCCCAGCGTGTTGTCTGTCTTTTTACTTTTTTGACTTGACGCTGGAATTTGGACATTGGCTCGAAGTATTTTTTTTACCCCATTTTGACCTGCTTTTTCAAGGTCACCTTCTAACCTTGAACCGCAAAACCATAATTAAGAGGGCTAACATAGCCTAGTCCGTCCCTTGGGACTTACAAAGGGTAGTACAGGAATATTAACTTGTTGTCCATCAACTACACCTTTCGCCCTGATCTTAGGTAGATGATTCTCATCGAATGGTTGACCTATTCGGTGATTGGTAAGCTCAAAATGGCTTGTTATGTGATTGTAATTGATTCTCGTCAAACCGTTGACCGATTCAGTGATTTATAAGCTCAGAATAGCTTGTTACATGATTTTAATTGATTCTCATTGATCGATTGACCGATTCAATGATTTGTAAGCTCAGAATGACTTGTTATGTGATTGTAGCTGATTCTCATCGAACGGTTGACTGATTCAGTGATTTGTAAGCTCAGAATGGCTTCTAACATGATTGTAGCTGATTCTCATCAAACGGTTGACTGATATAATGATTTGTAAGCTTAGAATGGCTTGTTGCATGATTGTAGCTTATTCTCATTGAGCGGTTGACTGATTCAGTAATTTGTAAGCTCAGAATGACTTGTTACATGATTGCAATTGATTCTAATCGAACAGTTGACCAATTCCATGATTTGTAAGCTCTGAATGATTTGTTACATGATTGTAATTGATTTTCATTGAACAGTTGACTGATTCGGTGATTTGTAGGCTCAAAATGGCTTGTTACGTGATTGTAGCTGCTTCTCTTCGAACGATTGATCGATTCGGTGATTTGTAAGCTCAGAATGACTTGTTAAATTATTGTAGCTAATTCTCATCAAACGGTTGACTGATTCGGTGATTTGTAAGCTCAAAATGGCTTGTTAGGTGATTGTAGCAGATTCTCATCAATCGATTCAGTGATTTGTAAGCTCATACTAGCTTCTTACATGATTGTAGCTAATTCTCATCGAACGGTTGACCAATTCGATGATTTGTAAGCTCATAATGGATTCTTACATGATTGTAATTGACTCTCATCAAACAGTTGACCGATTCAGTGATTTGTAAGCACATAATGACTTGTTCCTTGATTGTAATTGATTCTCATCGAATGGTAGACTGATTCAGTGATTTTAAAGCTTGTAATGGCTTGTTACGTGATTGTAATTATTTTTCATCAAATGGTTACTGATTCAGTGATTTGTAAGCACAAAATGGCTTGTCACATGATTGTAGTTGATTATAATCGAACGGTTGACCGATTCAGTGATTTGTAAGCTCATAATGGTTTGTTACTTGTTTACGTTATTCTAATCAAACGGTTGACTGATTCAGTGATTTGTAAGTTCAAAATGGCTTATTACATGATTGTAGCTGATTCTCATCGAACGGTTGACCGATTTGGTGATTCGTAAGCTCAGAATGGCTTGTTACGTGAATGTAGCTGATTCTAATTGATCAGTTGACTGATTAGGTGATTTGTAAGCTCAGAATGGCTTGTTAGGTGCTTGTGGCTGGTTTTCATCGAATGATTGACTGATTAGGTGATTTGTAAGCTCAGAATGGCTAGTTACATTATTGTAGTAGATTCTCTCTTAAAATGGTTGACCAATTCGGTGATTTGTAAGCTCAGAATGGCTTGTTAGGTGATTGTCATCAAATGGTTGACCGATTCAGTGAACAGTTGACCAATTTGGTGATTTTTAAGCTCAGAATGGCATGTTGCTTCATTGTAGCTGATTGTCATCGAACGATTAACCGGTTCAGTGATTTGTATGCTCAGAATGGCTTGGTATGTGATTGTAATTGATTTTCATCGAACAATTGACCAATTCGGTGATTTGTAAGCTCAGAATGGCTTGTTACAAGATTGTAGCTGATTCTCATCAAACGGTTTATCGATTCGGTGATTTGCAAGTTTAGAATTGCTTGATACATGATGGTAGCTATTTCTCATCGAACCATTGACCGATTTTGTGATTTGTAATCTTAGAATGGCTTGTTACATGATTGTAGCTGATTCTAATCGAACGGTTGATTGATTCAGAGATTTATTACTTCAGAATGGCTTATTATGTGATTGTAAATGATTCTCATCGAACAGTTGACCGATTTAGTGTTCAGTGATTTGTAGCCTTAAAATAGCTTGTTACATGATTGTAGCTGATTCTCATCAAACAATTGACCGATTCGGTGATTTGTAAGCTCAGAATGGCTTGTTACGTGAATGTAGCTGATTCTAATTGATTAGTTGACTAATTCGGTAGTTTGTAAGCTCAGAATGGCTTGTTAGGTGCTTGTGGCTGATTTTCATCGAACGATTGATTGATTAGGTGATTTGTAAGCTCAGAATGGCTAGTTACATTATTGTAGCTAATTCTCTCTTAAAATGGTAGACCGATTTGATGATTTGTAAGCTCAACATGGCTTGTTACGTGATTGTCATCAAACGGTTGATTGATTCAGTGATTTGTAAGCTCAGAATGGCTTGCGATGTCATTATAGCTAATTCTCATTGAATAGTTGACCGATTTGGTGATTTTTAAGGTCAGAATGGCTTGTTACATGATTGTAGCTGATGCTCATCAAATGGTTGACCGATTTGGTGATTTCTAAGCTCAGAATGGCTTGTTACGTGATTGCAGCTAATTCTCATCGAATGGTTTATCGATTCGGTGATTTGTAAGCTCTGAATGGCTTTCTATGTGATTGTAGCTGATTCTCATCGAACCATTCACCGATTCAATAATTTGTAAGGTCAAAATGGCTTGTCATGTGATTTTAATTGATTCTCATTGAACGATTAACCGATTCATTAATTTGTAAGCTTAGAATAGCTTGTTACGTGATTGTAATTGATTATCTTCGAACGATTGACCGATTCGGTGATTTTTAAGCTCAAAATGACTTGTTAAATGATTGTAGCTGATTTTCATCAAACAGTTGACTGATTTGGTGATTTGTAAGCTCAAAATGGCTTTTTACATGATTGTAGCTGATTCTCATCAGACGGTTGACCGATTCGGTGATTTGTAAACTCAGAACGGCTTGTTACGTGATTGTACCTGACTCTCATCGAACAATTGATCGATTCGATGAGTTGTTAGCTTAGAATGGCTTGTTACATGATTGTAGCTTATTCTCATCGAACGGTTGACCGATTTCATGATTTGTAAGCTCAAAATGTCTTGTTACGGGATTGTAGCTGATTCTCATCAAACAATTGACTGATTCAGTTATTTGTAAACTTAGAATGCCTTGTTACGTGATTGTAATTGACTCTAATCGAACGGTTGACCGATTCGATGATTTTTAAGCTCAAAATGGTTTGTTAAATGATTGTAGCTGATTTTTATCAAACAGTTGACTGATTTGGTGATTTGTAAGCTCAAAATGGCTTTTTACATGATTGTAGCCAATTTTCATCAGACGGTTGACTGATTTGGTGATTTGTAAGCTCAAAATGGCTTGTTAAATGATTGTAGCTGATTTTCATCAAATAGTTGACTGATTTGGTGATTTGTAAGCTCATAATGGCTTCTTATGTTATTGTAGTTGATTCTCATAGAACAGTTTACCGATTCGGTAATTTGCAAGCTCGGGATGGCTTGTTACGTGATTGTAGCTGATTCTCATGGAACAGTTGATGGATTTCATGATTTGTAAGCTCAGAGTGGCTTGTTACATGATTGTAGCTAATTCTCATCAAACGATTGACCGATTCAGTGATTTGTAAGCTCTGAATGGCTTGTTATGTGATTGTAGCTGATTCTCATCGAACAATTAACCGATTCGGTGATTTGTAAGCTCATATTGGGTTGTTACGTGATTGTAGCTGATTCTCATGGAATGGTTGACCGATTCAGTGATTTGTAAGCTCAAAATGGCTTGTTACATGATTATAGCTTATTCTCATCAAACGGTTGACCGATTTGGTGATTTGCAAGCTCTGAATGGCCTGTTACACTATTATAATTGATTTTCATTGAACGGTTGACCGATTCTGTGATTTGTAAGCCCAGAATGGCTTGTTAGGTGATTGTAATTGATTCTCATCAAATAGTTGACCGATTCATGATTTGTAAGCTCATAATGGCTAGTTACGTTATTGTAATTGATTCTCAACGAATAGTTGGCCGATTTAGTGCTTTGTAAACTCATAATGGCTTGTTACATGATTTTAATTATTTCTCATCGAACGGTTAACCGATTCGGTGATTTGTGAGAATGGTTTGTTACGTGATTTTAAATAAATTCTCATTGAACGATTGACTGATTCGGTGATTTGTAAGCTCAGAATGGCTTGTTATGTGCTTGTAGCTAATTCTCATCAAACGATTGACCAATTCGGTGATTTGTAAGCTCATAATGGCTTGTTATGTGATTCTAGCTGATTCTCATCGAACGATTGACCAATTCAATGTTCGGTGATTTGTAAGCTCATAATGGCTTGTTACTTTATTGTAGCTAATTCTCATGGAATTGTTGACCGATTCGATGATTTGGAAGCTCATAATCGCTTGTTACGTGATTGTAGTTGATTATCATCGAACGGTTGACGAATTTGGTGATTTGTAAGCTCAAAATAGCTTGTTACATTATTGTAATTGATTCTCATCGAATGGTTGACCGATTCAATGATTTGTAAGCTCAGAATAGCTTGTTACATGATTGTAGTTGATTCTCATTGAACGGTTGACCCATTCAGTTATTTGTAAACTCAGAATGACTTGTTACATGATTGTAGCTGATTCTCATTGAACGGTTGATCAATTCGATGATTTGTAAGCTTAGAAGGGCTTGTTACTTGATTTTAGCAAATTCTCATCAAACGGTTGATCGATTTAGTGATTTGTAAGTTCAGAATGTCTTGTTACGTGGTTATAATTGATCCTCATCGAACATTTGACTGATTCATTGATTTGTAAGCTGAGAATGGCTTGCTACATTATTCTAGCTGATGCTCCTCGAATGGTTGACTGATTCAGTGATTTGTAAGCTTAGAATGGCTTGTTACATGATTGTAGTTGATTCTCATCAAATAGTTGACCGATTCAGTGATTTGTAAGGTCAGAATGGCTCGTTAGGTGATTTAATTATTTCTTAGCGAACGGTTAAGTGATTCAGTGATTTGTAAGCTCAAAATGGTTTGTCACATGATTGTAGCTAATTCTCATTGAACAGTTGACTAATTCGATGATTTGTAAGCTCAAAATGGGTTGTTACTTGATTGTAGCTGATTCTCATCAAACGGTTGACTGATTCCATTATTTGTAAGCTCAGAATGGCTTGTTAGGTGATTGTAGCTGATTCTCATCAAACGGTTGACAAATTTAGTGATTTGTAAACTCAGAATGGCTTGTTACATGATTGTAATTGATCATCATCGAACAGTTGATCGATTCAGTGATTTGTAAGCTTAGAATGGCTTGTTACATGATTGTAGTTGATTCTCCTAGAACAGTTGATTGATTCAATGACTTTTAAGGTTACAATGGCTTGTTATATGATTGTAGCTGATTATCATCAAATGGTTCGACAATTTGGTGATTTGTAAGCTCAGAATGGCTTTTTATGTAATTGTAGCTGATTTTGATCAAACGGTCGACCAATTTGGTGATTCACCTCAGAATGTCTTGTTACGTGATTGTAGCTGATTCTCATTGAACAATTGAACGATTCGGTGAGTTGTAAGGTTAGAATGGTTTGCTACAAGATTGTAATTGATTATAATCGAACGGTTGACCGATTCGGTGATTTGTAAGCTCAAAATCACTTGTTATGTAATTTTAATTGATTCTCATTAAACGGGTGACCAATTTGGTTATTTGTCAGCTCAGAATGGCTTGTTACATGATTGTAATTGATTCTAATTGAACGGTTGACCGATTCAGTGATTTGTAAGCTCCGAATGGCTTGTTAGTTGATTGTAGATGATCCTCATTGAACGGTTGACTGATTCGATGATTTGTAAGCTCAGAATGGCTTGTTACATGATTGTAATTGATTCTAATCAAACGGTTGACCGATTCGATGATTTGTAAGATCAGACTATCTTGTTATGTGATTGTAATTGATTTTTATTGAATGGTTGACTGATTTGGTGATTTGTAAGCTCAGAATGGCTTTTTATGTGATTGTAGCTGATTCTCATCGAACGATTGACCGATTTGGTGATTTGTAAGCTCAAAATAGCTTGTTACATCATTGTAGCTAATTCTCATCCAACGGTTGATCGATTTGGTGATTTGTAAGATCAGAATGTTTTGTTACGTGATTGTAATTGGTTCTCATCGAATGGTTGACCGATTTGGTGATTTGTAAATGCAGAATGGCTAGTTACATGATTGTAATTGATTTTCATCGAACGGTTAATTGATTCATGATTTTTAAGGTCAGAATGGCTTGTTATGTGATTGTAATTGATTCTGCTCGAACGGTTGACCAATTCAGTGATTTGTAAGCTCGTAATGGCTTGTTACATGATTGAGCTCATTCTCCTCGAACAATTGACTGATTCGGTGATTTATCAACTCACAATAGTTTATTTAATGATTGTAGAGGATTCTCATCAAACGGTTGACCAATTCAGTGATTCATAAGCTTAGAATGGCTTGTTACATGATTGTAATTGATTCTCATTGAACACTTGACCAATTCGATGATTTCTAAGCTCACAATGGCTTGTTACATGATAGTAGTTGATTCTCATCGAACGGTTGACTGATTCGGTTATTTGTAAGCTCAGAATGATTTGTTACGTGATTGTAGTGGATTCTCATAAAAAAGTTAACCGATTCGATGATTTGTAAGCTTAGAATGCCTTGTTGTCTGAATGTAGCTGATTCTCATCAAATGGTTGACTGATTTAGTGATTTGTAACTTCATAATAGCTTGTTACATCATTGTAGTTGATTATCATCGAACGGTAGACTGATTCGATGATTTGTAAGCCCAGAATGGCTTGTTACGTGATTGTAATTGATTGTCATTGGATGGTTGACCGAATTGCTAAATTGTAAGCTCAAAATGGCTTGTTACATGATTATAATTGATTCTCAGAAAATGGTTTACAAATGTAGTGATTTGTAAGCTCAGAATGCCTTGTTACGAGATTGTAGCTAATTCTGATCGAACGGTTGACCGATTCAATGATTTGCAAGCTCAGAATGGCTTGTTACATGATTTTATCTGATTCTCATGGAACAGTTGACGAATTCGGTGATTTGTAAGCTTAGAATGGCTTGTTATGTGATAGTAGTTGATTCTCATTGAACAGTTGATTGATTCGGTGATTTGTGAGCTCAGAATGGCTTGTTACTTATTTGTATCCCATTCTCATCAAATAGTTGATCGATTCGGTGATTTGTAAGCTCAGAATGTCTTTTTAAATTATTGTAGCTGATTCGATGATTTGTAGGCTCATAATGGCTTGTTATGTGATTGTAGTTGATTCTCATCAAACCCCTGACCAATTCAATGATTTGTAAGCTCAGAATGGCTTTTTACGTGATTGTAGCTGATTCTCATCGAACAGTTGACCGATTCAGTGATTTCTAAACCCAGAATGGCTTGTTACATGATTGTAGCTGATGCTCATCAAATGGTTGACCGATTCGATTATTTGTAAGCTCAGAATGGCTTGTTACATGATTCTAGGTAATTCTCATTGAACGGTTGACCGATTCGGTGATTTGTAAGCTTAGAATGGCTTGTTACGTGATTGTAGCTGATTCTCATCGAAAGATTAACCAATTCGATAATTTGTATGCTCACAATAGCTTGTTACATGATTGTAATTGATTCTCATCAAACGGTCGACCGATTCAGTGATTTATAAGCTCACAATATCTTTTTACGTAATTGTAATTGAGTCTTATCAAACGGTTGATCGATTGGTAAGCTTAGAATGACTTGTTACATGATTGTAGCTAATTCTCATCAAACGGTTCACTGATTTGGTGATTTGTAAGCTCAAAATGTCTTGTTACATGATTGTAGCTGATTCTCATCAAGCGGTTGACTGATTCCATAATTTGTAAGCTCAAAATGGCTTGTTACATGATTATAATTGATTCTAATCGAACAGTTGACTGATTACATGATTTGTATGCTCTATATGGCTTGTTACATCATTGTAGCTGATTCTCATCAAGCGGTTGATCGATTCGGTGATTTGTAAGCTCATAATGGCTTGTTACGTCATTGTAGCTAATTCTCATCAAACTGTTCACTGATTTGTTGATTTGTAAGCTCAAAATGCCTTGTTATGTGATTGTAGCTAATTCTCATCGAGCGGTTGACTGATTTGATGATTTGTAAGCTCATAATGACTTGTTACATGATTGTAATTGATTTCAATCCAACGGTTGACCGATTTGGTGATTTGCAAGCTCTAAATGGCTTGTTACATGATTTTAGCTAATTCTCATTGAACAGTTGATAGATTCGGTGATTTGTAAGATCATAATGTCTTGTTACGTGATTATAATTGATTCTCATCGAATGGTTGACCGATTTGGAGATTTTTAAGCTCAAATTGGCTTGTTACATGATTATAATTGATTCTCATCGAATGGTTGACCGATTCGGTTATTTGTAAGTTTAGATTGGCTTGTCCCATGATTGTAGCTGATTCTCATTGAATTCTTGACCGATTCAGTCATTTCTAAGCTAATAATGGCTTGTTACGTGATTGTAATTGATTCTCATCTAACAGTTAATCGATTCATGATTTGTAAGCTCAGAATGGCTAGTTACGTGATCGTAATTGATTCTCATTGAATGGTTGACCGATTCAGTGATTTGAAAGCTCATAATGGCTTGTTACATGATTGTAGCTAATTCTCATTGAACGGTTGACTGATTCATTATTTTGTGAGTTCAGAATGGCTTGTTACATGATTGTAGCTGATTCTTATCGAACGGTTGACTGATTCGATAATTTGTAAGCTCAAAATAGGTTTTTACATGATTGTAGCTTATTCTCATTGAACGGTTCACCAATTCGGTGATTTGTAAGCTCAGAATGGCTTGTTACATGATTGTAGTTGATTCTCACCAAACAGTTGACCAATTCAATGATTTGTAAGCTTAGAATGTCTTGTTAGATGATTGTAGCTGATTTCCATCGAACAGTTGATTGATTCAATGATTTGTAAGCTTAGAATGGCTTGTTACGTGATTGTAGTTGATTCTCATTGAACAGTTGACCAATTCGAGGATTTGTAAACATAGAATGGCTTGTGACGTGATTGTAGCTGATTTTCATTGAATGGTTGACCTATTCTATGATTTGTAAGCTCAAAATGGCTTGTTACATGATAGTAGCTGATTCTCATCGAATGATTGACCGATTCAGTGATTTGTAAGCTCAAAATTTTTTGTTATGTAATTGTAGCTTATTCTCATTTTATGGTTAACCGATTCGGTGATTTGTAAGCTCAGAATGGCTTGGTATGTAATTGTAGCTGATTCTGATCGAACTGTTGACTTAATCGGTGATTTGTAAATTCAAAATAGCTTGTTACATGATTGTAGCTAATTCTCATCGAACGGTTGACCGATTCGGTGATTTGTAAGCTCTGAATGGCTTATTAGGTGATTCGAGCTGATTCTCATCGAACGGTTGACCGAGTTGATGATTTGTAAGCTCAGAATGGCTTGTTACATGATTGTAGCAGATTCTCATCGAACAGTTGATTGATTCGGTGATTTGTAAGCTAAGAATGACTTGTTACATGATTGTAGCTGATTGTCATCGAACGGTTGACCGATTCAATGATTTATACGCTCAGAATGGCTTGTTACATGATTATAATTCATTCTCATAGAACGATTGACCGATTCAATGATTTGTAAGCTCAGAATAGCTTGTTACATGATTCTGTCTGATTCTCAATGAATGGTTAACAAATTTAGTGATTTGTAAGCTCATAATAACTTTTTACGTGATTGTAATTGATTCTCATCGAACGGTAGACCGATTTGGTGATTTGTAAGCTCAGAATGGGTTGTTACATGAAATTGTAGCTGATTTCCATCGAATGGTTGATCGACTCGGCAATTTGTAAACTCAAAATATCTTGTGACATGATTGTAGCTTATTCTCATTGAACGGTTAAAAGATTCGATGATTTGTAAGCTCAGAATGGGTTGTCACGTGATTGTAGCTGATTCTAATCGAACAGTTGATCGATTCGGTAATTTTTAAGCTCAGAATCTCTTGTTACATGATTGTAATTGATTCTTATTGAACAGTTGACCGATTTAGTGATTTGTAAGCTCAAAAATAGCTTTTTACGTGATTGTAGCTGATTCTGAACAAATAGTTGAGCGATTCCCAGATTTGTAATCTCAAAATGGCTTGTTATGTGATTGTAGTTGATTCTTATTAAACGGTTCACTGATTCAGTGATTTGTAAGCTCATAATGGATTGTTACGTGATTGTAGCTCATTCTCATCGAATGGTAGATCGACTTAGTGATTTGTAAGCTCATAATGGTTTGTTAAGTGATTCTAGCTGATTCTCATTTGACGGTTGACCGATTCGATGATTTACAACCTCAAAATAGCTTTATTACGTGATTGTAACTAATTCTCATCGAACAGTTAACCGATTCAATGAGTCCTAATCTCATAATGGCTTGTTACATGATTGTAGCTAATTCTCATTGAACGGTTGACCGATTCAGTCATTTGAAAGCTCAGAATGGCTTGTTACATGATTGTAGCTGATTCTCATCAAACGGTTGACCAATTCAGTTATTTGTAAGATCAGAATCAGTTGTTACATGATTGTAATTTATTCTCATCGAATGGTGGATCGATTCGGTAATTTGTAAGCTCAGACTGACTTCTTACGTGATTGCAATTGATTCCCATTGAACGGTTGATTGATTTGGTGATTTGTAAGCTCTAACAAATGTGTTACATGATTGTAATTGATTCTCATCGAACGGTTGACCAATTGAATGATTTGTAACCTCACAATGGCTTGTTACAAGATCATAGCTTATTCTCATTGAACGGTTCACTGATTTAGTGATTTGTAAGTACAAAATTGCTTATTATGTGATTGTAGATTATTCCCATCGAATGGTTAATTGAATCAGGGATTTGTAAGCTCAGAATGACTTGTTACGTGATTATAGCTGATTCTCATCGAACGATTAACCCATTCGGTGATTTGTAAATTCAAAATGGCTTGTTACGTGATTGTAATAAATTCTCATCAATTGGCTGATCGATTCGGTGATTTGTAAGCTCAAAATGGCTTTCAAAATGGCTTGTTACGTGATTGTAGCTGATTCACATCAAGCAGTTGATCGATTCAGTTATTTGTAAGCTTAGAATGGCTTGTTACGTGAAATTCTAGCTAATTCTCATTGAACCATTGATCGCTTTGGTGATTTGTAAGCTCATAATGGCTTGTTACGTGATTGTAGCTGCTTCTCATCGAACGGTTGAATGATTCAATGATTTGTAATGTTAGAATGGCTTGTTACATGATTGTAGGTGAATCTCAATGAACGGTTGACCGATTTGGTGATTTGTAAGCTCATAATGGCTTGTTGCGTGATTGTAGCTGATTCTCATCGAAAGATTGACCGATTCGATGATCTGTAAACTCAGAATGGCTTGTTATGTGATTGTAGCTGATTCTAATCGAATGATTGACTGATTTGATGATTTGTAAGCTCAGAATGGCCTGTTACATGATTGTAGTTGATTCTTTTTGAATGGTTGACCGATTTCGTGATTTGTAAGCTTAGAATGGCTTGTTACATAATTGTAGTTGATTCTCATCCAACGATTGACTGATTTAGTGATTTGTAAGCTCAGAATGCATTGTTACATGATTATAGCTGATTCTCATCGAACATTTGACTGATTTAGTGATTTGTAAGCTTGTTACATGATTGTAGCTGATTCTAATTGAACAATTGACCGATTAGATGATTTGTAAGCTCATAATAGCTTATTACGTGATTGTAGCTAGTTATCATCGAACGATTCACTGATTTAGTGATTCGTAAGCTCAGAATGGCTTGTTACATGATTTTAGTTGATTCTCATCTAATGGTTGACTAATTCAGTGATTTTTAAGCTCATAATGGCTTGTTACGTGATTGTAGCTGATTCTCATATAATGGTTGATCGATTCAATGATTTGTAAGCTCAGAATGGCTTGTTACATGATTGTAGCTTATTCTCATCAAACGGTTGACTGATTCAGTGATTTGTAAGCTCAGAATGGCTTGTTACCTGATTGTAATTGATTCTCATCAAACGGTTGTCCTATTCAGTGATATTAAAGCTCAGAATGGCTTGTTATGTGATTGTAATTGATTTTGATCGAATGGGTGGCTGACTCGGTGATTTGTAAGTTCAGAATGGCTTGTTACGTGATTCTAGCTGATTCTTATCGAACGGTTGACCGATTCAGTGATTTGTAAACTCAAAATGACTTGTTAATTGATTGTAATTGATTCTCATCAAACAGTTGACCGATTCGGTGATTTTTAAGCTCAGAATGGCCTGTTACATGATTGTAATTGATTCTCATCAAACGATTGACCGATTTGGAGATTTGTAAGCTCAGAATGGCTTTTTCTGTGATTATAATTGATTCTCATTAAACGGTTGACTGATTCATCTATTTGTAAGCTCAGAATGACTTGTTAGGTGATTGCAAATGATTCTAATCGAACTGTTGACCGATTTAGTGATTTGTAAGCTTCAAAATAGCTTATTACGTGATCGTAGTTGATTCACATTTAATGGTTGACCAATTCAGTGATTTGTGAGCACATAATGACTTGTTATGTGAAATTTTAGGTGATTCTCATCAAACGGTTGACCAATTCAATGATTTGTAAGCTCAGAATGGGTTGTACATGATTGTAGCTGATTGTCATTGAATGATTGACTGAGTCGATAATTTTTAAGCTTAGAATGGCCTGTTATATGATTGTAGCTTATTATCATCGTATGGTTGAACGATTCGATGATTTGTAAGTCCATAATTCCTTGTTATGTCATTGTAGCTGAGTCACATCAAACAATTGATTTATTTGGTGATTTGGAAGCTAAGAATGGTTTGTTACTTGATTGTAGCTGATTCTCATCAAACGATTGATCGATTCCAAAATTTGTAAGCTCAAAATGGCTTGTTACATGGTTGTAGCTGATTCTTATGGAAGGGTTCACCGATTAAGGGATTTTTAAGTTCATAATGGCTTGTTACATGTTTGTAGTAGATTATCATCGAACGGTTGACACATTTGGTAATTTTTAATCTCAAAATGGCTTGTTACATGATTCTAGCTAATTTTCATTGAATGGTTGATCGATTTGGTGATTTGTAAGGTCACAATGGCCTGTTACATGATTGTAATTGATTCTCATCAAACGGTTGACTGATTCATTGATTTGTAAACTCAGAATACCTTGTTACATGATTGTAGCTGATTCTCATCAAACGGTTGACCAATTTAGTAATTTGTAAGCTCATAATGGATTGTTATATAATTGTATCTGATTCTCGTCGAACGGTTGATTGATTCGGTGATTTGTAAGCTCAGAATGGCTTGTTACGTGATTGTAGCTGATCTCATCTAACCGTTGACCGATTCAATGATTTGTAAACTTAGAATAGCTTGTTACATGAAAGTAATTGATTCTCATCGAATGGTTGAGTGATTCGATAACTCGTAATCCCATAATGGCTTGTTACATGATTGTAGCTGATTCTCATCAAATGGTTGACTGATTCGATGATTTGTAAGCTCAAAATGGCTTGTTAACTTATTGTAATTGATTTTAATCAAACAATTGAGCGATTTAGTCATTTGTAAGCTCATAATGGCTTCTTACAGGATTTTAGCTGATTCTCAATGGATGCTTGACCGTTTCAATGATTTGTAAGCTCATAATGGCCTGTTACAGGATTGTAGCCGATTCTCATCAAACGGTTGACCGATTCGGTGATTTATAAGCTTAGAATGGCTTGTTACGTCATTGTAGCTAATTCTCATCGAACGGTTGACCGATTCGATGATTTGTAAGCTCAGAATGGCTTGTTATCTGATTGTAGCAAATTCTCATTGAACGGTTGACCAGTTCAGGTATATGTAAGCGCAGAATGGCTTGATATGGGATTGTAACTGATTCTCAATGAATGGTTGATCGATTCAGTGATTTGTAAGCGTAGAAAGGCTTGTTACTTGACTGTAGCTGATTCTCATCAAACGGTTGACCGATTCAGTGATTTGTAACCTAAGAATGGCTTGTTACATGATTGTAGCTGATTCTCATCGAATGGTTGACCGATTCAGTGATTTGTAAGCTCAGAATAGCTTGTTACATGATTATAACTGATTCTCATCCAACAGTTGACCGATCCGGTGACTTTTCAGCTTAGAATGGATTGTTACATGATTTTAGCAGATTCTCATCCAATAGTTGACCGATTTTGTGATTTGTAAGGTCATAATGGCATGTTACGTAATTGTAGCTAATTCTCATCGAACGGTTGACCGATTCAGTGATTTGTAAGCTCAAAATGGCTTGTTACATGATTGTAGCTATTTCTCATCAAACGGTTGACCGACTCAGTGATTTGTAAGCTTAGAATGGCTTGTGACATAATTGTAGCTGATTCTCAACAAACGGTTGACCGATTTTGTGATTTGTAAGCTCAGAATGGCTTGTTACGTGGTTGTAGCTGATTCTCTTCAAACGGTTGATCGATTCAGTGATCTATAACCTCATAATAGCTTTCTACTTGATTGTAGCAAACGGTTGACCGATTTGGTGATTTGTTATCTCAGAATGGCTTGTTACGTGATTGTATTTGATTCTCATCGAATGGTTGACCGATTTGGTGATTTGTAACCTCAGAATGGCTTGTTACATGATTGTAATTGATTCCCATCAAACGGTTGACCAAATTAGTGATTTGTAAGCTCAGAATGGCTTAAGTATTGTAGCTAATTCTCATCGAACGATTGACCGAGTCTGTGATTTGTAAGCTCAGAATGGGTTGTTATGTGATTGTAATTGATTCTAAGTGAATGGTTCACCGATTCGGTGATTTTTAATCTCAGAATGACTTTTTTTGTGATTGTAGCTGATTCTAATCGAACAGTTGACCGATTCAATGTTTTGTTAGCTTAGAATGTCTTGTTACATGATTATAGCTGATTCTCATCGAATGACTGATTGATTCGATGATTTGTAACCTCAAAATGGGTTGTTACATGATTGTAGCTGATTCTCATCGAATGATTGACTGATTTGGTGATTTGTAATCTCAGAATGGCTTGGTACATAATTGTAGCTGATTCTCATCGAACGATTGACCGATTCAGTGATTTGTAAATTCAAAATAGCTTGTTACGTGATTGTAGCTGATTCTCATCGAATGGTTGACTGAGTTAGTGATTTGTAAGCTCAGAATGGCTTGTTATGTGATTGTAGGTGATTCTCAGCAAACGGTTGACGGATTTGGTGTTTTGTAAGCTCAGAATGGCTTGTTACGTGATTGTAGTAGATTCTCATCGAACGGTTCATTGATTTGGTGATTTGTAAGCTGAGAATGGCTTGTTACAAGATTGTAGCTGATTGTCATCGAATAGTTGACCGATTCGGTGATTCGTAAGCTCAGAATGGCTTGTTACGTAATTCTAGCTGATTCTCCTTCAACGGTTGATTGATTCGATGATTTGTAAGCTTAGAATGGCTTGTTACGTGATTGTGTCTGATTCTCAAAGAACGGTTAACAAATTCGATGATTTGTAATCTTAGAATGACTTGTCACGTGATTGTAATTGATTCTCATCAAACGGTAGACCGATTCGGTGATTTGTAAGCTCAGAATGCCTTGTAACATGAAATTGTAGCTGATTCTCATCGAACAGTTGATCTATTCAGCAATTTGTATGCTCATAATGGCTTGTGACATTATTGTAGCTGATTCTCTTCAAATGGTTAACCGATTCGATGATTTGTAAGCTCAGAATGGGATGTCCCATGATTGTAGCTGATTCTCATCGAATGGTTGACTGATTCGGAGATTTGTAAGCTTAGAATGACTTGTTACCTGATTGTAATTGATTATCATCAAACAGTTGACCAATTAGGTGATTTGTAAGCTCTAAATGGCTAGTTACATGATAATAATTGATTCTGATCAAACAGTTGATCGATTTGGTGATTTCTAAGCTCAGAATGGCCTGTTATGTGATTATCATTGATTCTCATTGAACTATTGACCGTTTCGATGATTTGTAAGCTCAGAATGGCTTGTTACATGATTGTAGCTTATTCTCATCAAATGGTTAACCGACTCAGTGATTTGTAAGCTCAGAATGGGTTGTTACGTGATTATAGATGATTCTCATCGAATGATTAACCCATTCAGTGATTTGTAAACTCCGAATGGCTTGTTACATGATTGTTATAAATTCTCATCAAAGGATTGACCATTTCGGTGATTTGAAAGATCAAAATGGCTTGTTACATGAGTGTAATTGATTCTCATAGAACAATTGACCAATTCACTGATTTGGAAGCTGAAAATAGCTTGTTACGTGATTGTAGCTCATTCTCAACAAATTGTTGATCGATTTTGTGATTTGTAAACTCAGAATGGCTTGTTAAATGATTGTAGCTTATTCTCATCAAATAGTTGACCGATTCGGGGGTTTGTAAACTCAGAATGGCTTGTTACATGATTGTAGCTGATTCTCATCAAACAGTTGACTCATTCATAGATTTGTAAGCTCAAAATGGCTTGTTATGTGATTGTAGCTGATTCTCTTCGAACAGTTGACCCATTCGATGATTTGTAAACTTAGAATGGCTTGTTACATAATTGTAATTGATTCTCATCAAACTATTGAACGATTCAGTGATTTGTAAGCATAGAATGGCTTGTTACATGATCGTACTTGATTCTCATTGAACAGTTCACTGATTCGGTGATTTGTAAGCTTAGAATGGCTGGTTACGTGATTGTAGCTTATTGTAAACAAATGATTGATTGATTCTATGATTTGTAAGCTCAGAATGGCTTGTTACATGATTGTAGCTTATTCTCATCACAAAAAGTTGACCGATTCGGTGATTTGTAAGCTCAGAATGGCTTGTTATGTTATTGTAGTTGATTATCATCAAACGACTGACCGATTCGATGATTTGTAAGCTTAGAATGACTTGCTACATGATTGTAACTAATTTTCATCGAAAGATTCACCGGTTCAGTGATTTTTAAGCTCACTGATTTGGTGATTTGTAAGCTCAGGCTGACTTGTTACGTGATTGTAGCTGATTGTCATCGAACGGTTGACCCATTCGGTGATTTGTAAGCTCAAAATTACCTGTTACATGATTATAGCTAATTCTAATCAAATGATTGACCCATTTGGTGATTTGTAAGGTCAGAATGGCTTGTTATGTAATTGTAATATATTCTAGTCAAATGGTTGACCGATTAGGTGATTTGTAAGCTCAGAATGCCTTGTTACATGATTGTAGCTGATTCTCATTGAACGGTTGACCAATTCAGTGATTTGTAACCTCAGAATGGCTTGTTACATGATTGTAGTTGATTCTCATTGAACGGTTGACCAATTCGGTGATTTGTAAGCTTAGAATGGCTTGTTACATGATTGTAATATATTCTCATCGAACGGTTGACCATTTCAGTTATTTGTAAGCTTAGAATGGCTTGTTAAATGAAATTGTAGCTGATTCTCATCGAAGGGTTGACTTTTTCTATGATTTGTAAGCTTAGAATAGCTTGTTACGTGATTGTAGCTAATTCTCATTGAACGGATGACCGATACGATGATTTGTAAGCTCAGAATGGCTTGTTATGTGATTGTAGCTGATTCTCATCGAACTGTTGACCGATTCAGTGATTTGTAAGCTTAGAATGACTTTCTATGTGATTGTAATTGATTCTCATCGAATGGTTGTCTGGTTGCATGATTTGGAAGCTCAGAATGGCCTGTTACATGATTGTAGCTGATTGTCATCAAATGATTGACTGATTCAATGATTTGTAAGCTCAAAATGGCTTGTTACATGATTGTAGTTGATTCTCATCGAACGGTTCACTGACTTAGTGATTTGTAATCTCAGAATGGCTTGTTACATGATTGTAGCATATTCTCATCGAACAGATGACCCATTCAGTGATTTGTAAGCTCAAAATAGGTTGTTACATTGTGGTAGATAATTGTCATCAAACAGTTGACCGATTCGATGATTTGTAAGCTTAGAATGACCTCTTACATGATTGTAAATGATTCTCATCGAACGATTGAATAATTTAGTGATTTGTAAACTCAGAATGGCTTATTACATTATCGTAGCTGATTCTCATTGAACGGTCAACCGATTCGGTCAATTGTAAGCTTAGAATGGCTTGTTTTGTGATTGTAGCTGATTGTCATTGAACGGTTGACCCATTTAGTGATTTGTAATCTTAGAATGGCTTATTACGTGATTGTAACTGATTCTCATCAAACAGTTGACTGATTCAATTATTTGTAAGCTCATAATCTCTTATTACATTATTGTAATTGATTCTCATCGAACAATTGACCGATTCATTGATTTGTAAGCTCAGAATAGCTTGTTACATTATTGTAGCTGATTCTCATTGAATGGTTGACCGATTCAGTGATTTGTAAGCTCAAAATGACTTGTTTCGTTATTGTAGCTGATTCTCATCGAAGGGTTCACTGATTTGGTGATTTGTAAGCTTAGAATTGCTTGTTACATGATTTTAGCTAGTTCTTATTGAACGGTTGACCAATTCGGAGATTTGTAAACTTAGAATGGCTTGTTGGGTGATTGTAGCTGATTCTGATCGAATGGTTGACTGATTTAGTGATTTGTAAGCCTAGAATGGATGGTTACATGATATTAGCTAGTGAACGGTTGACCGATTTGGTGATATGTAATCTTAGAATGACTTGTTACTTGATTATAGGAGATTTTCATCAAACGGTTGACAAAGTCAATGATTTGTAAGCTCAGAATAGTTTGTTTCATGATTGTAATTAATTCTCATCTAATAATTGACTGATTCGGTGAGTTGTAAGCTCAGAATAGCTTGTTACATGATTGTAGTTGATTCTCATTGAACAGTTCATCGAATTAGTGATTTGTTAGCTCAAAATGTCTTGTTACGTGATTGTAGCTATTTGATGATTTGTAACCTATTCGGCTTGTTACATGATTGTAGTCAATTCTCATCAAACAGTTAACCGATTTGATGAGTTGTAAGCTCATAATGGCTTGTTACATGATTGTAATTGATTCTCGTCAAACTGTTGACCGAGTTGGTGATTTGTAAACTCAGAATGGCTTGTTACTGGATTGTAATTTATTCGCATCGAACGATTGACTAATTTGGCTTAGAATGGATTGTTATGTGATTTTAAATGATTCTCATTGAACGGTTGACCCATTCAATGATTTGTAAGCTCAGAATGGCATTACATGATTGTAGCTATTTCTCATCGAACAGTTGACTGATTCGATGATTTGTAAGCTCAGAATGGCTTGTAACATGATTGTATTTGATTCTCATCGAATGGTTTACTGATTCAGTGATTTGTAAAATCAGAGTGGCTTGTTAGGTGATTGTAGCTGATTCTCATTAAACAGTTGACTGATTCAGTGATTTGTAAGCTCAGAATAGCTTGTTACAGGATTGTAGCTGATTCTCATCAAACAGTTGACCGATTCGGTGATTTGTAAGCTCAGAATAGCTTGTTAAATGATTGTAGCTGATTCGCATCGAATAGTTGACCGATTCGGTAATTTGTAAGCTCAGAGTGGCTTGTTACGAGATTGTAGTTGTTCTCATCGAATGATTGACCGATTCGGTGATTTATAAGCTCAGAATGGCTTGTTAGGTGATTGTAGCTGATTCTCATAGAATGGTTGACCGACTCGGTGATTTGTAACCTCAGAATGGCTTATTGCATTATTGTAGCTAATTATCATGAAATGATTTACCGATTCAATGATTTGTAAACTCAGAATGGCTTGTTATGTGATTGTAGCTCATTCTCATCGAACTATTGATCGATTCAGTGATTTGTAAGGTCAGAATAGGTTGTTACATCACTGTGTCTGATTGTCATCAAATGGTTGACCGATTCGGTGATTTGTAAGCTCAAAATGGCTTGTTACGTGATTGTACTTGATTCTCATCGAATGGCTAACTGATTCGGTGATTTCTAAGCTCATATTGGCTTCTTACATGATTGTAGTTGATTGTCATCGAACGGTTGATAGATTCAGTGATTTATAAGCTCAAAATGACTTGTTACATGATTGTAGCTAATTCTCATCGAACTGTTACTGATTCAGTGATTTGTAAACTCAGAATAGCTTGTTACATGATTGTAATTAATTCTCATCCAACGATTGACCGATTCAGTGATTTGTAAGCTTAGAATGGCTTTTTACGTGATTGTAACTGATTCTCATTGAACAGTTCACCGATTCAGTGATTTCTAAGCTTAGAATGTCTTGTTGCCTGATTGTAGCTAATTCTCATCAAATGGTTGACTGATTCGGTGATTTGTAAGCATAGACTGGCTTGTTACGTGATTGTACTTGATTCTCATCAAACAGTTCATTGAGTTAGTGATTTTTCAGCTTAGAATGGTTTGTTAGGTGATTGTAGATGATTCTCATCGAATAGTTGACCGAGTCGGTGATATGTAAGCTTAGAATGGATTGTTACAGGATTGTAGCTGATTCTCACCGAACAGTTAACCGACTTAATGATTTGTAAGATCAAAATGTCTTGTTAGGTGATTATAATTGATTCTCATTGATTGGTTGACCGATTTGGTGATTTGTAAGCTCAGAATGGCTTGTTAATTGATTATAATTGATTCTCATCGAACGGTTGACCAATTCAGTGATTTGTAAGCTCAGAATAACTTGTTACATGATTGTAGCTGATTCTCATCAAACGATTGACCAATTAGGTTATTTGTAAGCTCAAAAACTCTTGTTACATGATTGTAACTGATTCTCATTAAATGGTTGACTGATTTGGTGATTTGTAAGCTTAGAATGGCTTGTTAAGTGATTGTAGCTGATTCTCATCCAACTGTCAATATATTCAGTGATTTGTAATATTAGAATGGCTTATTACATGATTATAATTGATTTTCATCGAATGGTTGAGCGATTCGGTGATTTGTATGCTCAAAATGGCTTGTTACGTGATTGTAGCTAATTCTCATCCCACGGTTGACCGATTTGGTGATTTGTAAGCTTAGAATAGCTTGTTACATTATTGTAGTTGAGTATCATCAAACGGTTGACGGATTCGATGATTTGTAAGCTCAAAATGGCTTGTGTCATGATTATAGCTGATTCTCATCGAATGATTGATCGATTCGGTGATTTGTATGCTGAGAATGACTTGTTATCTGATGGTAATTGATTCTCATCAAATAGTTGACCGAATCGATGATTTTTTAGCTCAGAATGGCTTGTTACGTGATTGTAGTTGATTCTCATTGAATGGTTGACTGATTTGGTGATTTGTAAACTCAGAATGGATTGTTACGTGAAAAGCCATTCTAAGATTTCAAATCACTGAATCTAAGTTTGTTACGTGATCGGACAGCTGGGGTGTAAGCGCATAGAATCTTTTGAGCCTTCTAGATGTTGCGCCAGCCGTCTAATCTTCCAGGCTGTATAATGTTCTTGGTGGGTCCTAATTACCATGTAAGCATAGTTGGCAGTCTCTGATTGGTCCATGTATTAACACAATGACAGTGGTCAGTGGGACCTAGTTTTTAGATGCGTCAGAGGGTCCTGATGTTGTCAGTAAATCAAGGGTTGACATAAGTTCTTGTGAGATGTGTCAAAGGTTTAAGATCTTGTGTCGATCGTTGATTTCATATCGTGTCAGAGGGTTGTCAGGGCAGGGTGAGATTCTTCATCCGACGATTGTCTCATGATCTGGAAGAATCTTGGAGGGCTATGCGAAGATGAGACAACCGTTGATCTTCTTGATGCGAGCCCGGTGCATTTCCTTAGTCTTTTAGCAGGTTGGAAAAGGTTTTGGCAGTCCAAAAAATTTCAAAGGCTTCGCTCATTCGCTGAGTAAGGTGGTAATGTTCCAAAAGGTTTAGCAACTTAGCGAACAAGCATTTGCGTAATAGCTAAATAATTTGGCGAAGGCATAAATTATTCTACGACTTAGAGGTGTCCTTCAGTCGCCAATTCGCTAAGTTTGACTAGGGTCCTATTAAGTGATAAATCATAAAGACCGCGAAAAAGAAAGATCTGATGGTCAGGACTTAAAGTTGATCGAGATTCAAATATAGACCACCGATTCGCTGCTAGCGCTATGAAACTAGCTGTTTAATTTTAAATTCAAATTTTTGAGGGTTTCCTACGACCAGAAGGACTAAAATTCAATGCAGAAGCGACTGGAGCTGGTAAGAGATGATTTGTTTGCCGTTGCAGTGTGGTCTAGGCTGTGCCATGATCATTTGCAGGGGTTTGTACTATGTTCTTTATGCTCGAGGCATGTTGCAGGTGGCCAAAAGGGTTGACAAATTTGGAGTTCCATGATTTGCAGTACTTTTCTAGAGATCTATCATAAGTGCAAATCTTTCTCAGGCATGGCCGACTGGTTTTCATCCCCTACATTTAATTTTTGACTGTTTCTAGTTGATCTAGTGGGTGAAACCCTAACCCTAGTCATCCGTAGTTTGTTGCATCCTCTTTGAGGATTCCAAGGTGACTAGGGGTATTTATTGTAGCATTTTTGACTTAGTGAGGGTTCCAAAACTTTCTTTTTGGTCCTTGATTGTTGATGTTAATTTACTGAGCAAGGGGAGCCTGGATTTTGGGTATGTTCCTTTGGCATTTTGTTGCTTTGATTGTATATTGATCTCGAATATGTTAATGAGAATGCTATTGAGTTCCAATCTTGCATTTGTGTATGTCTTCTTATTTTGGTTCTGAGCTCATATATGTTAGTGTCACAAAGTGTATTAGCATATGGTAAACAAAGAGTATTGTGAAGTCATCTCTGAGTTCCTAACAAAGTTAGGATTAAAGTCTTTTAGGTGAGTTCAGTGAGTTTACAACCAAATAAGAATCTGATGTCCTTGTGTTTGAGGGAGAGGGGTAATAGGCAAAGCACTTATCGTGAGCCCAGGAGTGTTTGATTTAAGATCTTCAGCTGATGTATGCAATTGGGTGACTCTTTGCCCTTGGTTAAGGCAGTGGTCCATTCTCTGGAGGTTGTTCATCATCAATCACACACACACACATTTAAATGATAAAATTTTTCAATCAGTTAGTAAAGGGTATAATGGTATATTATTTTGAGACTCCTTTGGAGAAGTGAGTCAAGGTACACCTGCCTGAGCATTAAGGCTCAAAGTGTAGGAGGATCTCATTGTTGATCCTTGTTAATTGGCCCTCTTCATTGTAGACTTTGGAGTGGCGATAGAGTCAAAGTATCATTAAAAGTTATGCAGCAAAGTATAAATCTATAAGTTGAAGATCAAAGGGAACAACCAACAAAATGGTGACTTTACTGGGGAGAACAACAATGAAAAAAGATATTTGTTAGAATCTCTGGTTGTGGTTACATTGTAAAGTCAAAATTTTAAGGACCAAATTGATTTACCCATCCGAGTCAGGAACAAAATGGTGACTCTACTGGGGAGAGTCTAGAGATAAAAGTTTTCAAAGTGCACTCTAATTTTCCTATTGTATTCAAGTAAAGATTTTCCACTTTGGTGGGTGGCGACTCAAAAAGGTTAAAACCAGTGCTATAAACTGTAAAAGATGGACAAAAGGAGGAATACTAGGTCTTTTGTCAAAAAAATCTGGAGGTCACTCTGGAGCAATTACCTAGATAGGAGAAGAAGAGTTGGATCAGGAGGAATGGTGAGTTTACTAGTGCTCCCATCAGAGAACAAAGAAATACCAGAGGTAGAGCACCACATGTTTCCTCAAGTGAGGAAGGTTCACAAGACAAAGTTTCTAGATCAGATGGTGGTTGCTCTGAAGATAAATTTTATGATACCCTAGAGGCTGTATTTCAAGACAAGGGTTCATTGCCTGCAAGTCAGGATGAACAGGCCAGAGAGATGGGTTTTGAGATTGATTTAGATCTTGATGAGGATAATTTCATAAGGGAGCCCATGAGACCAAGGCAAGTCCATTTCCCATATCAAAATCTCACTAATATGGATGTGTCATCAGGTTCTGATGACATTATGATAGACCCAGATGATTTAAATGCACTAAGGTTGTAGTTGGCAGAGCAAGATACCATACATAAGAGGTTACAAAAGGAGAGAGAAGTTGAAAAGGTGAATGCTCTAATAAAAAGATAGTCTCTCCTTAGAAAGATTAATGAAATGAAGGAGAGAAACAAGATGCTTTTTTCTGCTCCTAGGGTGTTGCAACATGATGTTTTTGGTGATCTTGAAGCTCTAAGAAGTGAGCAGGAATACTTACTGCAAGATCATGAGTTTGATGAAGAGGGCCCTGTGATCAGACAAGTACAAAGTTATGCTCCATTGCCTAAGGGTGGGAATGGACATGAGATCACTAGGCCTACTGTAGTTATTAATGAAAAAGGAAAGCAGAAGATGGTGGGTGTCCAAGCAAGCAAACCAGTGATAATACCAGGGATCCCACCACCTAAATCAAATAGGGAGATAGAGATAGAAAGAAAAAGAAAAGAGGATGAGGCTCTTGCTCAAGAGTTGGAAAGAGTTGAAGTTGATGCTGCTATTGCAAAGAAAAGAAGAAAGATCCAGTTCTTGAAGGCTTCATCAGCTAATGTTCATGGCCCTTCTGCTACTGAACTAGGTATGCCATCTATGAACACTACTGTTCCACTTAGCAATGCTACTACTAGTAATCTAATTCCTAAAGTATCTACCAAATCATTTTTTGATCCTAATAGACAATCAAATGTGCAAGTGGGTGGGAATGTAGATAAAAATAATATTTCTAGTGGGAACACTAGTTTAGGATTTCAAAGAAGACCTATGCAACTAGAAGGCTATAGGAAAATTAGTTTTGATGGGATACCAAGCTACCCGAATGCTTTTCCAAATGATATAAGAGATAAGGTACCTAAGTTTGCTGGTAATAATGCTATTAGTTGTGAGGAGCATCTTAAGTTATTTGTTGATATGCTTAATGATTATGAGGTAGAGCATGAGGATGTAGTCATGAAATTGTTTGTTCAATCTCTAATGGAGGATGCTAGAGATTGGTTTAAGAGACTTCCTGATAAATGTATTGATACTTGGGATTCCTTTGAGAGATGTTTTAAAGAGTAGTATGGTAATAGGCCTAATGCAAGTTTCATGTTGAATGAATTCAATACCATAAGGAAAAATCAGAATGAATCTGCAGTTGAATTCAACATGAGATTTTAGAAAGGTATGCATAAGTTGTTCCAAGTTATGTAGTTAGATGACAATGTCTATTTGACCACATACTTCAATGCATTTGATGGAAAGATGGGATACTTGTTGAGGGACAAAGAACTAAGAACCCTTAGAGATGCTTTTAGGATTGTTGTCAATATTGAGAACAATATGAAGATATTAGGGAAGTTGGGTGGGAAGAGAGATGACCCTAAGTTGTTTGGGGACAAGAAATACAAAAAAGAAAATGATAGGAATGTTGGAACTAGGAGGCAAGAGGAAGATAAATTGGATAAGGTGCTCAATGCATTGAAGGATTTGAAGGCACTTGCAAATAGGAACATCAATGCTCCTACCAATGAAAGGTCTTAGTTCAACAACAATTTCAATAAGTAGAATAGATTGCAGAACTACCCCTACAACACCCAATGGAAGGATGGCAAGCCTATTGTCCTTGTTGCAAGAGGAAACAATGACAAAGGTGTCCCTGACCCTCTACAAAAAGCTTCAATAAATGTCATGGAGGACATACCTTGGTGTGTTGCATGCCAATCCCCTCATTTTGCAGAGCATTATGTGGTTGCACATTCTATGGCTACAAATCAAGATTGTGGTAATGAGGAGATAGATCAAGAAGAAAATCAAGATGATGTTGGATGCAACATGGCTACTTCATATCTAGGATATGAAGATGATTTTGATTTTGATGAAGCAGATGTAAATGTGAAGAGACACAATTAGGCTCTTTTTATCAAGTGGTTTTTTCTGATGGTGAAGACATTGATAAGAAGACATGTAACATGAACTCTTCTTCTGAGCCAGTAAATTTAAGAAGCCTTCTAGAGAAGAGATGGATAGGATTACTATAGAAATGATTGCCCAAGTGCAAACTAGAGGCATGGTGGCAAGGAATACAAATGAGAAAGCTGCAGGAATGTTTATAAAGAGTACCAACTCCGAAGAGCCTAATGAGAACAAATCAAAAGGTGATCACATGGTGAAATTCAAGAATGTAAAAGGTAAGAATTGTGAGCCTAAGGGAGTTGGAGTTGAAAAATTTTCAAGTGAGATTGAGAAGCTAGTTAACACAATGGCTAAGAATGAAAAAAAGAGGTTGGCCAATACACCTAATGTATCCAACAAACAAAGAGATACTAAAGCAGTGTAGATTGAGATTCCTTCCTCTGCTCTTGTTGATATGTTAGTTGTATTGTCTCAAATTATAGTTAAGGTTCCATTGTCAGAATTGTTGAGGATCCTTGAACACAAAGATAGAGCTATTGCATGGGTAGATAATGTTCATAACAATGATGTTGCATGTAATGGATCTCAAGATAAAGTTTTGTAAGGTGTTGCTGCTCAGGGAATTGTATCTCAAATTCCTCTTATATATTTGGACAGTTCTGTCAATGCTAGCCTTGAAAACATTGATCCATTCTTTTTAAGTGTCCTTGTGAATGGAATGAAATTAAGAAATTTGTATGATTGACAGTGGTGCCTCTAATACTGTCATGCCTTTTAAGATTATGGAAAAATTGGGCCTTAAAGTTGATATAGCTCAAGGCAGATGTTGTGCAATGGATCAGAGGGAGGTACCAGTCATTGGGACTATCAATGCAATGCCATATAGGCTAGCAACATATCCAGAGAAAGAATTAACAATGAGTGTTTTGGTGGTGGACATCCCTCCTCAATATGGGATGCTACTATCTAGAAGGTGGAGTGTTGCCATGGGTGGAAGTTTATAGTGTGATCTGTCCTATGCCACTTTCAAGATTGATGATCAGTTTGTCAAGATTGAGCGAGAACCAAGAGTATGCCACATGATTGAGAAAAGTATTGATAATGAAACTACATGTTTTGTGGATACTGATATTAATGCTTTTAGGGCAGAGATCCCTGTACTTGAGAAGGAACCTATTTTGTCACCTATCTCTGTTGAGGTAAGTGTTAATTCTGTGAAGGGTGATTTGTGGGTAATGTACTTTGATGGTGCAAATTGCAAGGATGGAGCAAGAGCAGGTATTTTACTTATTTATCCTAATGGGAACACCTACAAATTTTCTTTCACATTGAATTTCTTTTGTACCAACAATATAGCAGAATATGAGGCATTGTTGTTAGGACTGAGGTTGGGACAAAAACATGGTATTAAGTGCTTAAGTGTTGTTGGTGATTCTGAGTTGGTGGTGTCCCAAGTTAGGTCAGTATATGCTTCCAAAAACAAAAGGTTAAAACAATATAGGAATGCAGTTTGGGATTTGATTGAACATTTTGATGCCTTCAATATTGAGTGGAAGGATAGGAGTAATAATAAGATGGCTGAATTGTTAGCCAATATTGCAATCAATCTCAGTGATATTACATATACTGGTATTTCTAAAGTTGAAATTTAGGCTAGGCCTAGTGTACTAGACAATATTGAAAATTGGCAAGTTTTTGATGATGATAATGATATCTTGAAGTTTATGAGTTGTGAAGATCAGTATCATGGTTAGGAATTTGATTGCCCCGATTGGTTGTGACTAGTTACCTGAACCCGTAGGGGCCCCACGAGAATTCTAGTTGAGGCATCCCACCCCACCGACCATATATGCCTTAGGATGGAACTCCAACTATAGTGCCGGTGAATGCATGCATGCCCTTTTTTATATAGTTGGCGCCATAGAATAGTAGGGCAAAAAAGATTGAGACTGCAGAAGGAAAAGAGGTTGTCTTTGGTAATGAAGTTATTCAGCTTAGAACTAACAAGGTGCCCAAGGGGCTTGTTGTTTTGGAAACTATCTTTGATAACCAGGATAGAGTTCAAAAGAATATCAAAAGAGAAGATCATGCTGATCTAGAGGAGATAAATCTTGGAACACATGAGGCACCTAAGAAGGTATACATTGGTAGGGACATGTCTCACAATGTGAGAAAATCTTTGATTGAATTATTGAGAAAATTCAGGCATGTTTTTGCATGGTCATATCACCTAAAGGTTTATAGAGAATATTTGTTTCAACATATCATTCCTTTGAAAGAAGATGCTAAACCTTTCCGGCAAAAACAAAGGCCTATAAATCCCACTTTGGCAACTAAGATGTAAGAAGAATTGATGAAGTTAAGAGATGCTGGAATTATCAAGCCCATTAGGCATTCTTCTTGGGTGTCAAATCTTGTCCCTATCAGAAAGAAGAATGGTGACATCAGGCTTTGTGTGGACTTCAAGAATTTGAACATTAGCTCATTAAAGGATAACTATTATCTACCCAATATGGAAGCTATGTTGCAGAGAGTAACCGGATCAAAATTAATGTCTATGATGGATGGTTTCTTTGGTTACAATCAGGTAATTGTCAAAGAATCAGAACAGTTCAAGATAGCTTTTACAACACCTTGGGGGACATATGTTTATGTGAGAATGCCTTTTGGTCTCTCAAATGCTGGTGCTACTTTTCAGAGAGCAATGGATGTTGCTTTTGTAGATTTTATTGATGATTTCCTTGTTGTTTATCAAGATGATTTAACTGCCTATTCCAAGAAGGAAGAAGACCACTATACTCATTTAGAAAAAATATTTGTAAGGGCTTTGGAATATGGTATTTCATTAAATCCAAGGAAATGTGCATTTGGTGTCACTGAAGGTAAGTTGTTGGGCCACTTAGTGGGGAAGCAAGAAGTTAGGATTGATCCTGAGAGGGTGGCAACTATTGATAAGATTTAGAGACCAAAGAATGTTAAAGGGATTCAGTCTTTCTTTGGTCAGGTAAATTTCTTAAGAAGATTTGTAACAAATTTTGCAGAGGTCACTTGACCTAATTCTAAGATGTTGAAGAAAGGATCTGCTATTACATGGGAAGGTGAGCTTGATGAGGCTTTCAAAATTATCAAGTAGGCTATCAAAGATGCACCAGTGCTTAAGGCACCTGATTATAATGTCTCAATGCACATCTTTTCCTTTGCATCTTTTCACACTATTGGTGCAGTTTTGTTACAAAAAAATAAGGAAGGTTATGAGTAGCCTATTGCATTCTTCAGTAAATCTTTGCAGGCTGTTGAATTGAAGTATGACATAAGTGAGAAACAAGCATATGCATTGGTCAAGGCAGTCAAGGATTTTAGATGTTATTTGATGGGACTAGTTGTGATTGCTTTTGTGCCAAGTGCAACTGTGAAGGATATTTTCTTATAGCAAGAGGTATCTGGGAGAAGATGCAGATGGATCAATAGGATCCAAGAATTCAACATTGATATCCAAATTACTAAATTGGTTAGAGGACAAGGATTGGCAAAACTGATGGCTCAATCCAATCTTGATGCAAATCAGATAAATCATTTTAAAATTGATTATACATGTGATATGGATGATTGTGTTTGGTATCAAGATATTATCTATTACTTGAGAAACATGAGATGTCCAGCAGACATGAATGATAATTAGAAGAGGTCACTGAAATTATAGGCCATCAAGTATGTAATTGTGAAATGTAAATTGTATAGAAAGAATTTAGATTGCATACTTTTGAAATGTGTGGATGAGAATCAAGCTAACAAGTTGTTAAAGGAAATGCATGAGGGAGTTTGTGGTGAACATTATATGGGTAAAATGACTGTTCATAAAATCTTGAGAGCAGGATTCTGGTGGCCCACAATCTTCAAGGATGCAGAACAGTTGGTAAGGAGGTGTGATGCTTGTCAAAGGTTCTCTGGTAAGCTTAAATTTTTAGGTAACATGCCATTAAAACCAGTAGAAGTACAGGCTCCTTTCCAAAAATGGGGAATTGATTTCATATGGGAGATACCAAACAAGTCAAGTGGAGGACACTCTTGGATCTTAGTTGCCACTGATTACTTTACAAAGTGGGTAGAGGCTATACCTACAAGAAATTCAACTAGTAAGGTGGTAACTGATTTTCTATTGAATAATATTGTTACAAGGTTTGGTTGCCTTGAGAGAATAGTAAGTGACAATGCCATGTGCTTCAGGTCTGCTAAATATAAGGACTTTTGCAAAGGTTTAGGAATTCAAATTTTTTATTCCTCACCTTATCATGCGTAAGGAAATGGTCAAGCAAAATCTACTAATAAGAGTTTGATTAAAATCCTCAAGAGGATTCTTGAAAAGAATAAGAGGGCATGGAATTCAAAGATGCCATTAGCTCTATGGGCGGATAGGGTAACTGTGAAGAGGGCAATTGGTTGTGCACCATTTGACCTAGTATATGGAATATATGCAAGGATGCCTCAAAATAATCTGCTGGAAATGTATAAATTTGTGCAATTATATGATGATGATATAGATGATGAGATGCAGTTGAAGATTGAGGACCTCATTAGGTTGGATGAGAGTAGAAGAGAATCAGTTGCAAGAAATGCCAAATTGTAGTTACAGGTTAAGAATTTGTATGAAAAGAAGACTGTTGAAAGAAGGTTTGAGCCTAGTGATTTGGTGTTAATTTGGAATGCCATATTGGAGGATCAAGGAAAACATGGTAAGTTGGATCCCATTTGGCTGGGGCCATATCTAATTCATGAGAAATGGGGCCAAGATTCATATATTGTGAAAGTGTTAAATGGTGATATTCAGGAATTGCCAGTTCATGGACAATTCTTGAAGAAATACTTCAATTGAAGGTATTTTGTTTTCCATGAACAGTAGTTAGGTTTGTATATGTTGTAAATTATGTAAATAAGCTGCTTGCCCTTGTCCTATTTTGTCCTGGTCTGTAAGGTTTTGGTCTTGTTGCTCTTTGTTGTCAATTTTTCCAGTGGGATGGTCTGCTTTAACCAGTGATTCTAGATCCTTGCTATGCTTGCAGGAGGCATACATCCCCAGATAGAGCCACGTTAGCACCATGAAAAAATTTCATGGCTCTAGCCCTTTTCTTCTGATCTCTGCAATTATTTCTAGGTCTGTGGCATAAACCCTTAGTTCAAAGTTTTGAAAAATTAGCCGTTGGTGTAAAAACCCCTTTGTTTTGCCCTGGCCCTGTTCTAATTTCAAGTTACCTTTTTGGGCCACTTAAAAGTCCTAAAATGCATGTGCTTTATATTTTTGGTCGGCCCCCATTTAAATTCTTCCTAAGTTTTTACCCCTGACGGCTTTTAATTTTTCCTATAGTCCCTAGCGCCTAATTTTTCCCTAAAGCCTAAGTCATGCGCTTTAATTTTTCCTAAGTTCTGGATTAATATTTCTTGGGCCCGGTCTCCTGACACATCTTGATCCTACGGTTGTCATAAGTTCGCAAGGGTTTTGTCAAAGAGGCTTACGATCTTACGACGATTGTTGATTCTTTTTCATGATGTAGCCTCTCTAAGCGGGCGGGTCCACTGTCAGAGGGTGTTGAAATGGCAGCTTTTTATTGGTCGGTATGTTAGTGAGCTAGACATGTTGTCAAGCGGGCCCGATATCTCGATAAGAACATTCATGATCAGACGGCTGGCGTATAAGTGCATAGAATCTTTTGAGCCTTTCAAATCTTGCGACAACTGTCCGATCTTCCAGGCGGTATAATGTTCTTGGTGGGTCCTAATTGCCATGTAAGCACAATTGGTGGTCTCTGATTGGTCCATGTATTAACACAGTGGCAGTAGTCGGTGGGACCTAGTTTTCGGATGCGTCAGAGGGTCCTAATGTTGTTAGTAAATCAAGGGTTGGCGTAAGTTCTTGTGAGATGTGTCAGAGGTTTAAGATCTTGCGCCGATCGTTGATTTCATATCTTGTCAGAGGGTTGTCAGGGTAGGGTGAGATTCTTCATCCGACAGTTGTCTCATGATCTGGAAGAATCTTGAAGGGCTATGCGAAGATGAGACAACCGTCGATCTTCTTGATGCGGGCCCGGTGCATTTCCTCAGTCTTTTGACGGGTTGGATAAGGTTTTAGCAGTCCGACAAATTTCAAAGGCTTCGCTCATTCACTGAGTAAGGTGGTAATGTTCCAAAAGGTTTAGCGACTTAGCGAACAAGTGTTCGGATAATAGCTAAATAATTTGGCGAAGGCATAAAGTATTCTATGACTTGGAGGTGTCCTTCAGTCGCCAATTCGCTAAGTTTGACTAGGGTCCTATTAAGTGATAAATCATATAGACCGCGAAAAAGAGGGATCTGACGGTCAGGACTTAAAGTTGATTGAGATTCAAATATAGACCGCTGATTCACTACTGGCGCTATGAAACTAGCCGTTTAATTTCAAATTCAAATTTTTTAGGGTTTCCTGCGACTAGAAGGACTAAAATTCAATGCAAAAGTGACTGGAGCTGGTAAGAGATGATTTATTTGCCGTTGCAGTGTGGTCTAGGCTGTGCCATGATCATTTGCAGGGGTTTGTACTATGTTCTTTATGCTCGAGGCATGTTGCAGGTGGCCAAAAGGGTTGACAAATTTGGAGTTCCATGATTTGCAGTACTTTTCTAGAGATCTATCATAAGTGCAAATCTTTCTCAGGCATGGCCGACTGGTTTTCATCCCCTACATTTAATTTTTGATTGTTTCTAGTTGATTTGGTGGGTGAAACCCTAACCCTAGTCATCCGTAGTTTGTTGCATCCTCTTTGAGGATTCCAAGGTGACTAGGGGTATTTATTGTAGCATTTTTGACTTAGTGAGGGTTCTAAAACTTTCTTTTTGGTCCTTGATTGTTGATGTTAATTTACTGAGCAAGGAGAGCCTAGATTTTGGGTATGTTACTTTGGCATTTTGCTGCTTTGATTGTATATTGATCCTAAATATGTTAATGAGAATGCTATTGAGTTCCAATCTTGCATTTGTGTATGTCTTCTTGTTTTGGTTCTGAGCTTATATATGTTAGTGTCACAAAGTGTATTAGCATATGGTAAACAAAGAATATTGTGAAGTCATCTCTAAGTTCCTAACAAAGTTAGGATTAAAGTCTTTTAGGTGAGTTTAGTGAGTTTACAACCAGATAATAATCTCATGTCCTTGTGTTTGAGGGAGAGGGGTAGTAGGCAAAGCACTTATCCTAAGCCCAGGAGTGTTTGATTTAAGATCTTCAGCTGATGTATGCAATTGGGTGACTCTTTGCCCTTGGTTAAGGAACTGGCCATTCTCTGGAGGTTGTTCATCATCAATCACACACACACACACATTTAAATGATAAAATCTTTCAATCAGTTAGTAAAGGGTATAATGGTGTATATTGTTTTGAGACTCCTTTGGAGAAGTGAGTCAAGGGTACACCCGCCTGAGCATTAAGGCTCAAAGTGTAGGAGGATCTCATTGTTGATCCTTGTTAATTGACCCTCTTCCTTGTAGACTTTGGAGTGGTGATAGAGTCAAAGTATCATTAAAAGTTATCTAGCAAAGTATAAATCTACAAGTTGAAGATCAAAGGGAACTCCCAACAAGAATGACTTTTTATGTAATTGTAATTGATTCTCATTGAACAGTTGACTGATTCGGTGATTTGTGAGCTCATAATACCTTGTAATGAGATTGTAGCTGATTCTCAACGAACAATTGACCGATTCAGTGATTTGTAATCTTAAAATTGCTTGATACGTGATTGTAGCTATTTATCATCAAACGGTTGAGCGATATGGTGATTTGTAAGCTTAGAATGGCTTGTTCCATGATTGTAGTTGATTCTAATCGAACAGTTGACCGATTTGGTCATTTTAAACTTAGAATAGCTTGTTACGTGATTGTAGCTGATTCTCATCAAACGGTTGACCGTTTTAGTGATTTGTAATCTCACAATGGCTTGTTACATGACTGTAATTTATTCTAATCAAACGGTTGACCGATTCGGTGATTTGTAAGCATCGCTTGTTACATGATTGTAATTGATTCTCATCAAATGGTTGATCTATTCAGTGATTTGTAAGCTCAGAATGGCTTGTGTTACATGATTATAATTGATTCTCATTGAACAGTTAACCGATTCAGAGATTTGTGAGCTCAGAATGGCTTGTTACGTGATTGTAATTGATTCTCATCAAACAGTTGACCGATTTGGTGATTTGTAAGCTCAAAATGGCTTGTTACATGATATCATGTCATTGATTCTCATTGAATGGTTGACGATTCGATGATTTATGAGCTCAGAATGGGTTGTTACATGCTTATAGTTGATTCTCATCGAACTGTTGACCGATTTGGTGATTTGTAAGCTCAGAATGGCTTGTTTCATGATTTGTAAGCCCAGAATGAATTGTTACATGATTGTAGCTGATTCTCATTCAACGGTTGACCGATCCGGTGATTTGTTAGCTCAGAATGGCTTGTTACGTGATTATAGCTGATTCTCATGAAACGTTTGATCGATTCGATGATTTGTATTCTGAGAATGGCTTGTTACATGATTGTAGCTGATTCTCATCGAACGGTTGACCGATTCAATGATTTGTAAGGTCAGAATGGCTTGTTACATGATTGAAATTGATTCTCATCGAATCGTTGACCGATTCAGTGATTTGTAAGCTCAAAATGGCTTGTTACATGATTGTAGATGATTCTCATCAAACGGTGGACCAATTCGGTGATTTGTAAGTTTAGAATGGCTTGTTGCATGATTGTAGCTGGTTCTCAATGGATGGGTAACTGATTCATGATTTGTAAGCTCAAAATGGCTTGTTACATGATTGTAATTGATTCTCATCGAACTGTTAACCAATTCAGTGATTTGTAAGCTCAAAATGGCTTTCTACGTGATTGTAGCTAATTCTCATTGAGTAGTTGACCAATTCGATTATTTGTAAACTTAGAATGGCTTGTTACATGATTGTAGTTAATTCTAATCAAGCGGTTGACTGGATCGGTGATTTGTAAGCTTAGAATGGCTTGTTACATGATTGTAGCTGATTCTCATCAAACACTAGAATGATTAGGTGATTTGTAAGCTTAGAATGGCTTGTTACGTGATTGTAATTGATTTTCATCAAAGGGTTGACTGTTTCGATTATTTGTAGGCTCAAAATGGCTTGTTACATGATTGTAGCAGATTCTCATCAAATAGTTGATTGATTCAATGATTTGTAAGCTCAGAATTACTTGTTAGGTGATTGTAATTGATTCTAGTAAAACGGTTGACTGATGCCATGATTTGTAAGCTTAAAATGGCTTGTTACGTGTTTGTAATTGATTCTCATCGAATGGTTGACAAATTTGGTGATTTGTAATCACAGAATGGCTTGTTACGTGATTATAATTGATTCTCATTAAACAGTTAACCAATTCGGTGATTTGTAAGCTCAGAATGGCTTGTTACGTCATTCTAGTTGATTCTCATTGAACAGTTGACTAATTTGGTGTTTTGTAAGCTTAGAATGGCTTGTTACATGATTGAACGGTTGACTGGATCAGTGATTTGTAAGCTCAGAATGGCTTGTTACGTGATTGTAGCTTATTCTCATCAAAGGGTAGATCGATTAGGTGATTTGTAAGCACATAATGGCTTGTTACATGATTGTAGCTGATTTTTATCAAATGGTTGACCGACTTGGTGATTTGTAAGGTTAGAATGGCTTTTTACCTCATTGTAGCTGATTGTCATTAAACAGTTGACCGATTCAGAGATTTGTAAACTTAGAATGACTTGTTACATGATTGTAATTTATTTTCATCGAACGGTTGAGCAATTCAATAATTTGTAAGCTCAAAATGGCTTGTTACGTCATTGTAATTGATTCTCATCAAACGGTTGACTAATTCGGTGATTTGTAAGCACATAATGGCTTGTCCCTTGATTGTAATTGATTCTCATCAAACGGTTGACCGATTCAATGATTTGTAAGCTCATAATGGCTTGCTACATGATTTTAATTATTTCTCATCGAATGGTTGACCGATTCAGTGATTTGTAAGCACAAAATGACTTGTCACGTGATTGTAGTTGATTCTCATCGAATGGTTGACCAATTTCATGATTTGTAAACTCAAAATGGCTTGTTACCTGATTGTAATTATTCTCATCAAACGGTTGATTGGTTCAATGATTTGTAAACTCAGAATGGCTGGTTACATGATTGTAGCCGATTCTCATCGAACGATTGAATGATTCGGTGATTTGTTAGCTCAGAATGGCTTGTTATGTGATTTTAATTGATTCTCATTGAACGGTTGACCGATTTGGTGATTTTGAAACTGAGAATGGCTTGTTACGTGATTGTAGCTAATTCTCATTGAACGGCTGACTAGATCGGTGATTTGTAAGCTCAAAATGGCTTGTTATGTGATTGTAGCTGATTCTCATCAAATGGTAGATCGATTAGGTGACTTGTAAGCTCAGATTGGCCTGTTACGTGATTGTAATTGATTTTCATCGAACGGTTGATCGATTCTATGATCTGTAAGCTTGGAATGGCTTTTTACCTCATTGTAGCTGATTGTCATTGAATGGTCGATCGATTCAGTGATTTGTAAGCTCAAAATGGCTTGTTACATGAATTTAATTGATTCTCATCAAACGGTTGACTGATTCGATGATTTGTAAGCTCAAAATGGCTTGATAGGTGATTGTAGCTGATTTTCATCAAATGCTCGATCGATTTAGTGATTTGTAAGCTCATAATAGCTTGTTACGTGATTGTAGTTGATTCTCATTGAACAGTTGACTAATTCAGTGATTTGTAAGCTCAAAAAGGCTTGTTATGTTATTGTAGCTGATTCTGATTGAACGGTTGATCGATTCGGTGATTTGTAAACTCAGAATGGCTTATTCCATGATTGTACTTGATTCTCATCGAACGGTTGACTGATTTGGTGATTTGTAAACTTAGAATGGCTTGTTACATGATTGTAGCTGATTCTCATCGAACGGTTGACTGATTTGGTGATTTGTAAGCTTAGAATGGCCTGTTACATGATTATAATTGATTCTCATCAAATTGTTGACTAATTCGGTGATTTTTAAGCTCAGAATGGCTTGTTACATGATTGTAATTGATTCTCATCGAACGGTTGACCGATTCAGTGATTTGTAAGCTCATAATAACTTGTTACGTGATTATAATTGATTCTCATCAAACAGTTGATCGAGTCAATGATTTGTAAGCTCAGAATGGCTTGTTATAGATTCAGTGATTTGTAAGCTCAAAATCACTTGTTACGTGATTGTAGCTGATTCTTATCGAATGGTTCACTGATTCAGTGATTTGTAAGCTCATAATGGCTTGTTGCATGATTGTAATTGATTCTAATCAAATGGCTGATTGATTCGGTGATTTGTAAGCTCAAAATGGCTTGTTCTATGATTTTAATTGATTCGCATCAAATGGTTGACCGATTCAGTGATTTGTAAGCTCAGAATGGTTTGTTACGTGATTATAATTGATTCTCATCAAATGATTGACTGATTCAGTGATTTGTAAGCTAAGAATGGCTTGTTACATGGTTTTAGTTGATTCTCATTGAACGGTTGATCGATTCGGTGATTTGTAAGCTCAGAATAGCTTTTTACGTGATTGTAGCTTATTCTCATCAAACGGTTGACCGATTCAGTGATTTGCAAGCTTAGAATGGCTTTTTACATGATTGTAGTTGATTCTCATCGAAAGGTTGATAGATTCGGTGATTTGTAAGCTCGTAGTGGCTTGTTGCATTTTGTAATTGATTCTCATTGAACAATTGACCGATTCAGTGATTTGTAATCTCATAATGGCTTGTTACATTATTTTAATTATTTGTCATCAAACGATTGACCGATTCAGTGATTTGTAAGCTCAGAATGACTTGTTAGGTGATTGTAATTTATTCTAATCAAACGGTTGACAGATTCAGTGCTTCGTAAGCTGGGAATGGCTTGTTATGTGATTGTAGCTGATTCTCATCAAACGGTTGACCAATTCAGTGATTTGTAAGCTCATAATCACTCCTTACATGATTGTAGCTGATTCTCATCAAACGGTTGACTGATTTGATGATTTTTAAGCTTAGAATGGCTTGTTACATGGTTGTAGCTGATTCTCATCGAACAGTTGACCGATTCGATGATTTGTTAGCTCAAAATGGCTTGTTATGTGTTTGTAGCTAGTTCTCATGGAACAGTTGACCGTTTCGGTGATTTGTAAGCTCAGAATGGCTTGTTACGTGATTGTAGCTGATTCTCATCCAATGATTGACCGATTCAGTGATTTGTAAGCTTAGAATGCTTGTGACATGATTGTAACTGATTCTCATCAAACAGTTCACAGATTCGATGATTTGTAAGTTCAGAATGGCTTGTTACATGATTGTAATTGATTCTCATCTGACTTGTTGGTTGTCTTTTCTTTCTACTTGCAGGTTTACATTATGATTGACAAACTAATGTCACTGACTCTATCACCACTCCAAATTCTGCAAGGAAAAGGGCCAATTAACATGGATCAACAAGGATCCTCCTACACTTTGAGCTTGGATGATCAGGCAAGTGTACCTTTGATTCACTTCTTGAAAGGAATCACTAAATACTAAGCATTTATATTATTTACAAGCTGATTTAAAAGATTTTATCATATATGTGTGTGATTGATGATGATGAATTGCTTCCAGAGAATGGATCAGTGCCTTAGCCTAGAGCATAGAGTCACCCAATAGCATATATCAATTGAAAATCTTAAATCAAATACTCTTGAACTCAGAATAAGTGTTTTGCCTATTATCCCTCTCATTCGCAAACTTGATCATCAAATTCTTATCCAACCCTGAACTCACTGAAACTACCTTAAAGACTTTAATCCTGACTTTGTTAGGAAGTCAAAGATAATTCCACAATGTTCTTTGTCCACCATATGCTAACTCACTTTGTGACATTAACATATATGAGCCCAAGATCAAAACAAGAAGACAAACATAAATTTGAGATTGGAATTCAAGTGTATTCTCATTAAAATTTGCAGAATCTATACATTACCAAAACAACATAATGCTAGGAAAAAGACCCAAAATCTAGGCTCTCCTTGTTTAGTCTTTTACATTGATTTTCAACATAACATCAACAACCACAAAAATAATTTTTTTTGCAATATATACCACTAGTCACCTTGGAATCCCAAAAATTAGGATGCAATAAGCTACAAATGACTAGGGCAAGGGTTTTACCTACCAAACCAACTGTATTTAATTAAAATTTAATTCATTAGAGGAAAACCAAGCAACCTGGTCTGATTAGATCCAAGAATGATCTTCATTTATGATAAGTCCTTTGACGGTGTACCGAAGATCATGAATCTACCATGTTTATTAGTCTAATCAACCACCTGCAACATGCCTCGAGCAACTCCTTCACGGTACAAACCCTCTGCAAACAACTATCAAACTTTCTAGACCACACTGCATCAGTTGGCGAAATCATTTCTACCAAATCCAGCCGCTAAAGCATTAAAAACCAGTCCTTCTGTCGCTAAGAAACCCTTAAAATATTCAAATTTGGGAGAATTGGCTATTGTGGCACCAAACAACATATCGACGACCAGCATTCAAATCTAGGCTATCTTTATATCATGACCATCAAATCCTCACCTTTCTTGGGTTTCAATTTGCCTCTAGTCGTGAGATCACACAGATATCTCTTTAACCACTATACTTTCCTGCGATCACGCGATTGAAGAAACTCTAACTGCCTGCCAGGTTGCGAGATAAAAACACAAACTGCGTTCATATCTGGAGATTCAGCGACCAAAGGAAATCACATAATCGTAGCAACCTTCACAAGCCATTGAAAAGTCTTTGCCACATTAGCACCCTACAACCAATGAGAAATGAGCATCTCGGCACTATCTGACAGTGGACCCACCCTTAGTAGCCTTTAAATCAGACGGTGGTCACATGATTGCATGGCCTGGAAAGATTCCATGTGATCAAGCGACGACCATAGATCTTTTTTCCTCTTGAAAAATTCAGGCCCACTAACACATCCTTGTCACTATCCACGTCGACCAATCAGAACATCACAAATATGCAACACTTGGCAAATGGTCCCACTGCCTTCCCTTATGGTCTGATACCAAATCAGTGGCTGTCGTATGATCTCATAGCTTGGAAAGATTCTATGCGATCATACGCCAGCCGTTAGATCTTGAATCTACTGAATGCAGGGCTCCGCTGACAAAATCCAACTCACCATCTAGCTCGACCAATGAAAAGCTGCCAATTGTGCACACCTGGCAGTGGACCCACTAAGAAACATCATATTGCCTGGAAGATCAGACAACTGTCGTATGATCGCATAGCTTGGAAAGATTCCATGCGAACATGAGACAACTGTTGATCTTGAATCTCCTACGGATGTCATTAAAATAGCTTATTACGTGATTGTAGATGATTCTCATTGAATAGTTGATCGATTCATGATTTGTAAACTCATAATGGCTTGTTACGTGATTGTAATTGATTCTCATCAAGCGGTTGACCGATTTAGTGATTTGTAAGCTCATAATGTCTTTTTACATGATTTTAATTATTTCTCATCAAATAGTTGACCGATTCAGTGATTTGTAAGCTTAGAATGGCTTGTCACGTGATTATCGCTGATTGTCATCGAACGGTTGACCAATTTGGTGATTTGTAAGTTCAGAATGGCTTGTTACCTGATTGTAGCTCAGAATGGCTTGTTAGGTGATTGTAGCTGATTTTAATTGAACGGTTGATCGATTTGATGATTTGTAAGCTTAGAATAGCTTGTTACCTGATTTTAGCTAATTCTCTCATAAAATGGTTGACCGATTCAAAGATTTGTAAGCTCAGAATGGCTTGTTAGGTGATTGTAGTTGATTCTCATCAAACGATTAACCGATTGAATGATTTGTAAGCTCAGAATGGCTTGTTACATGATTCTAGCTAATTCTCATCGAACGGTTGACCAATTCAGTGATTTGTAAGCTCAAAATGCCTTGTTACGTGATTGTAGTTGATTCTCATTAAACAATTGACCAATTTAGTGTTCGGTGGTTTGTAAGCTCAGAATGGCTTGTTACATGATTGTAGCTGATTCTCATCAAATGGTTGACCTATTCGATGATTTGTAAGCTGAGAATGGCTTGTTACGTGATTGTAGTTGATTTTCATTGAAAGGTTGACCGATTCAGTGATTTGAAAGCTCAGAATGGCTTGTTAGGTGATTGTAGCTGATTCTCATTGAATGGTTGACTGATTCAGTGATTATTAAGTTTAGAATGGCTTGTTACATGATTCTAGCTGATTCTATCATAAAACAGTTGACTGACTCAGTGATTTGTAAGCTCAGAATAGCTTGTTAGGTGATTGTAGCTAATTCTCATTGAACGGTTGACCGATTCGGTGATTTTTAAGCTCAGAATGGCTTGTTACATATTTTAGCTGATTCTCTCATAAAATAATTGACCGATTCAGTGATTTCTAAGCTCAGAATAGCTTGGTAAGTTATTATAACAGATTCTTATCAAACGATTGACCGATTCAGTGATTTGTAAGCTGAGAATGGCTTTTTACATGATTATAGTTAATTCTCATCGAATGGGTGACTGATTCAGTGATTTGTAAGCTGAGAATGGCTTGTTACGTGATTGTAGCTGATTCTCATTGAATAGTTGTCTGATTTAATTTTTGGTGGTTTGTAAGCTTAGAATGGCTTCTTACCTGATTGTAGTTGATTCTCATCAAATGGTTGACCGATTCTGTCATTTGTAAGCTCAATATGTCTTGTTACATGATTGTAATTGATTCTCACCAAACAGTTGACTGATTCGGTGATTTGTAAGCTCAGAATGGCTTGTTACCTGATTGTAGGCTGATTCTCATCAAACGGTTGACCGATTCGATGATTTGTAAGCTCAGAATGAGTTGTTGCATGATTGTAGCTAATTCACATCAAACGGTTGACCGATTTGATGATTTGTAAGCTCAGAATGGCTTGTTACGTGATTATAGCTTATTCCCATCAAATGGTTGACCAATTCGGTGATTTGTAAGCTTAGAATATCTTGTTACGTGATTGTAGCTAGTTCTCATTAATCGATTGACAAATTTGATGATTTGTAAGATTAGAATGGCTTGTTACGTGATTGTACCTGATTCTCATTGAATGGTTGATTGATTTGGTGATTTGTAAGCTCAAAATTGCTTGTTACATGATTGTACCTAATTCTCATTGAACGATTGACTGATTTAGTGATTTGTAAGCTCATAATGGCTTCTTATGTGATTGTAATTGATTCTAATGGAACGGTTGATTGATTATGTGATTTGTAAGCTTAGAAGGGCTTGTTACGTGATTGTAAGCTCAGAATGGCTTGTTACGTGATTATAATTGATTCTCATCGAACGGTGATTTGTAAGCTCAAAATGGCTTGTTACATGATTGTAGCTGATTCTCATCAAATGGTTGACCGATTCGATTATTTGTAAACTTAGAATGGCTTGTTACATGATTGTAGTTGATTCTCATCGAACGGTTGAAAGATTCGGTGACTTGTAAGCTTAGAATGACTTGTTACATGATTGTAATTGATTCTCATCGAACGGTTGACCGATTCATGATTTGTAAGGTCATAATGACTTGTTACATGTTATAATTGATTCTCATAGAACGGTTGACCGATTCAGTGATTTGTAAGCTCATAATATCTTGTTACGTGATTTTAATTATTTCTCATTGAAAGGTTGACCGATTTAATGATTTGTAAGCACGAAATGGCTTGTCACATGATTGTACCTGACTGTCATCAAATGGTCAAATGATTCAGTGATTTGTAAGCTTACAATGGCTTGTTACCTAATTGTAGTTGATTCTCAAGCAACGGTTGACTGATTTGGTGATTTGTAAGTGCAAAATGGCTTGTCGATGATTGTAGCTGATTCTCATCAAATGGTTAACCGATTGAGTGATCTATAAGCTCAAAATCGCTTGTTAGATGATTGTAGCTAATTCTCATCAAATGGTTGACCGATTCAGTGATTTGTAAGCTTAGAATGGCTTGTTACCTGATTGTAGCTGATTCTCATCAAACAGTTGACCGATTCAGTGATTTGTAAGCTCAGAATCGCTTGTTACGTGATTGTAGCTGACTCTCATTGAACGGTTGACTGATTTAGTGTTCGGTGGTTTGTAAGCTCAAAATGGCTTGTTACGTGATTATAGCTGATTCTCATCGAACGGTTGATCGATTTAGTGATTTGTAAGCTCATATTGGCTTGTTACATGATTGTAGCTGATTCTCATCGAATGATTGACCGATTCATGATTTGCATGCTGAGAATGACTTGTTATGTGATTGTAATTGATTCTCAACGAATGGTTGACTCATTCGGTGATTTGTAAGCTTAGAATGGCTTGTTTCGAGATTCTAGTTGATTCTCATCGAACGGTTGACCGATTCAGTAATTTGTCAGATGAAAATTGCTTGATACGTGATTGTAGCTGATTCTCATCAAACAGTTGACCGATTCGGTGATTTGCAAGCTCAGAATAGCTTGTTACGTGATTGTAACTGATTCTTATCGAACGGTTGACCAATTTGGTGATTTGTAAACTAAGAATGGCTTGTTACATGACAAGCCATTCTAAGCTTACAAATCATCGAATCTAAGTTTGTTACATGATTATAGCTGATTCTCATCAAATGGTTGACAAATTTGGTGATTTTTATGTTGAGAATGGCTTGTCACTTGATTGTAATTGATTCTCATCGAACGGTTCACCGATTCGACAATTTGTAAGCTCATAATGGCTTGTTATGTGATTGTAGCGAATTCTCATTGAACGGTTGACTAATTCAGTGATTTGTAAGCTCATAATGGCTTGTTATGTGATTGTAATTGATTCTAATCGAATGGTAGCTAGATTTGTTGATTTCTAAGCTCAGAATGGATTGTTACATGATTGGAATTGATTCTCATTGAATGGTTGACTGATTCGATGATTTTTAAGCTCAAAATGGCTTGTTACTTGATTATAATTGATTCTCATCGAACGATTAACCAATTTGGTGATTTGTAACCTCAGAATGGCTTCTCACATGATTATAGCTAATTCTCATCGAACGGTTGACCGATTTCATGATTTCTAAGCTCAAAATGGCTTGTTACGAGATTGTAATTTATTCTCATTGAACGGTTGACCGATTCGATGATTTGTAAGCTCATAATGGCTTGTATCATTGTATCTAATTTTAATCGAATGATTCACTGATTTCATGATTTGTAAGTTCAGAATGACTTGTTACTTGATTGTAATTGATTCTCATCGAATGTTTGATCGATTTCATGATTTGTAAGCTCAGAATGGCCTATTACGTGATTGTAAGCTCATTCTCATCGAATGGTTGATTGATTCGGTGATTTGTAAGCTCAGTATGGCTTGTTACGTGATCAAAGCTGATTCTCATCGAACGGTTGATAGATTCAGTGATTTGTAAGCTCAGAACGGTTTGTTGCTTGATTGTAGCTGATTCTCATCGAACGATTAACCAATTCGGTGAAATGTATAGTCAGAATGGCTTGGTACATGATTGTAATTGATTCTCATCGAATGGTTGACTAATTCGGTGATTTGTAAGCTCAAAATGGCTTGTTACAAGATTGTAGCTGATTCTCATTGAACGATTGACCAATTCGGTGATTTGTAAGCTTAGAATTGCTTGATACGTGATTGTAGTTGTTTCTCATTGAACGGTTGACCGATTCAGTTATTTGTAAACTCAAAATAGCTTGTTACGTGATTGTAGCTAATTCTCATCGAACAGTTGATCGATTTGCTGATTTTTAAACTTAAAATGGCTTGTTAGGTGATTTTCTAGCTAGTTCTCATCGAACGGTTCATCGATTCAGTGATTTGTAAGCTCAGAATGGCTTGTTACGTGATTGTAATTGATTCTAATCGAACGGTTGATGGATTCAATGATTTGTAAGCTCAGAATGGCTTGTTACATGATTGTAATTGATTCTCATCAAATGGTTGACCGATTCAGTGATTTGTAAGCTCAGAATGGCTTGTGTTACGTGATTATAATTGATTCTCCTCGAATGGTTGACCGATTCAATGATTTGTAAGCACAGAATGCCTTGTTGCATGATTGTATTGATTCTCATTGAACAGTTGACTGATTCGATAATTTGTAAGCTCAGAATGGGTTGTTACGTGATTGTAATGTATTCTCATCTAACGGTTGACCGAATCGGTGATTAGTAAGCTCATAATGTCTTGTTACGTGATTGTAATTGATTCTCATCGAACGGTTGATCGATTCAATGATTTGTAAGCTCAGAATGGCTTGTATCGTGATTCTAGTTGATTCTCATCGAATAGTTGACCGATTTGGTAATTTGTAAGCTCAGAATGGCTTGTTACATGATTTTAGCAGATTCTCTCATAAAACGGTTGACCAATTTGCTAGTTTGTAAGCTTAGAATGGCTTGTTACATGATTGTAGCTGATTCTCATCAAACGGTTGATCGATTCAGTATTTTGTAAACTCAAAATGGCTTGTTACATGATTGTAGCTGATTCTCATTGAACAGTTGATCGATTCGATGATTTGCAAGCTCAGAATAGCTTGTTACATGATTGTAGCTAATTCTCATCGAACGGTTGACCATTCGGTGATTTGTAATCTCAGAATGGCTTGTTACATGATTGTAGCTGATTCTCATCGAACGGTTGATTGGATCCATGATTTGTAGATGTGATTGTAGCTAATTCTCATCAAACGGTAGACCAATTAGGTGATTTGTAAGCTTAAAATGGCTTGTTACGTCATTGTAATTAATTTTGATCGAATGATTGACCAATTCAATGATTTTTAAGCTCATAATGCCTTGTTACGTGATTGTAGCTAATTCTCATCAAATGGTTGACTGATTCGGTGATTTGTAAGCTTAGAATAAAAATGGCTTATTATGTGAATTTAATATAATCTAATCAAACGGTTGACCGATTTCTTGATTTGTAAGCTAAGAAAGGCTTATTATGTGATTGTAATTGATTCTAATTGAATGGTTGACCGATTCGGTGATTTGTAAGCTCAGAATGGCTTGTTACATGATTATAATTGATTCTCATTAAACGGTTTACCGATTCGGTGATTTGTAAGCACATAATAGCTTCTTCATTGATTGTAATTGATTCTCATCGAACGATTGATCAGTTCAGTGATTTGTAAGCTCAGAATAGCTTGTTACATAATTTTAGCTGATTCTCCTCAAACGATTGATCGATTCGGTAATTTTTTAGCTCAAAACGGTTGATCAGTTCGGTGATTTGTTACATGATTGTAATTGGTTCTCATCAAACTGTTAACTGATTCATGATTTGTAAGCTCTGAATGGCTTGTTATGTGATCGTAATTGATTCTCATCAAACTGTTAATTGATTCATGATTTGTAAGCTCTGAATGACTTGTTATGTGATTGTAATTGGTTCTCATCAAATGGTTGACCGATTCAGTAATTTGTACGCTCAGAATGGTTTCTTACGTGATTGTAGCTTATTCTCATTGAACGATTGACTGATTCAGTGATTTGTAAGCACATAATGGCCTGTTCCTTGACTGTAATTGATTCTCATCAAACGATAGACCGATTCAGTGATTCCTAAGTTCATAATGGCTTGTTAGATGATTTTAATTATTTCTCATCGAATGGTTGACCGATTCAGTGATTTGTAAGCTCAAAATGGCTTGTCACATGATTGTAGCTGATTCTAATCTAATGGTTGACCGATTCAGTGATTTGTAAGCAAAGAAAGGCTTGTTACTTGATTACCTAATTCTCATAAAAAAGTTAACTGATTCTGTGATTTGTAAGTTTAGAATGACTTGCTACGTGATTGTAGCTAATTCTCATCGAATAGTTGACTGATTTGGTGATTTGTAAGCTTAGAATAGCTTATTACGTGAATGTACCTTATTCTAATTGAACAATTGACTGATTCAGTGATTTGTAAGCTCAGAATGCCTTGTTACGTGATTGTAATGGATTCTAATCAAACGGTTGACCAATTCGGTGATTTGTAAGCTCATAATTGTTTGTTACATGATTGTAATTGATTCTCATTAAATGGTTGACTGTATCAGTGATTTCTAAGCTCAAAATGGCTTGTTACATGATTGTAATTGATCCTCATCGAATGGTTGATCGATTCGATAATTTGTAAGCTCAGAATGGCTTGTTAGGTGATTGTAGCTGATTCTCATCGAATGGTTCACTGATTAGGTCATTTGTGAGCTGAGAATGGCTTCTTACATTATTGTAGTTGATTCTCTCACAAAATGGTTTATCGATTCAATAATTTGTAAGCTCAGAATGGCTTGTTAGGTGATTGTAGCTGATTGTCATCAAACAGTTAACCGATTCATGATTTGTAAGCTTAGAATGGTTTGTTATAAGATTGTAGCTGATTCTCATTGATCGGTTGATCAATTCGATGATTTGTAAGCTCAGAATGGCTTGTTATGTGATTGTAGCTAATGCTCATCAAACGGTTGACTGATTTAGTGATTTGTAAGCTCAGAATGGCTTGTTCTATGATTATAGCCAATTCTCATCGAACGATTAATTTATTATGTGATTTGTAAGCTCAGAATGCCTTTGTTACATGATTAGAGCTGATTCTCATCGAACAATTGACCGATTCAGTGATTTGTAAGCTTAGAATTGCTTATTACGTGAATTTAACTCATTCTATTCGAACGGTTCACTTATTCAGTGATTTGTAAGCTCAAAATGGCTTGTTACGTGATTGTAATTCATTCTCATTGAACAGTTGACCGATTTAGTGATTTGTTAGCTCAAAATGGCTTGTTACGTGATTGTAATTGATTCTAATCAAACTATTAACTGATTCGATGATTTCTAAGCTGTGAATGGCTTGTTCCATGATAGTAATTGATTCTAATCAAACAGTTGACCAATTCAGTGATTTGTAAGCTCAAAATGGCTTCTTACGTGATTGTAATTGATTCTCATCGAACGGTTGACCGATTCGGTGATTTGTAAGCTCAAAATGGCTTGTTACTTGATTGTAGCTAATTCTCAATGAATAGTTAATTGATTCAGTGATTTGTAAGCTTAGAATGGCTTGTTACGTGAATGTAGCTCATTCTAATCAAATAGTTGAGCAATTTGGTGATTTCATGGCTCAGAATGGCTTGTTATGTGATTTTAGCTGATTCTCATTAAATGGTTGACCGATTGAAAGATTTGTAAGCTCAGAATAGCTTGTTATGTGATTGTACCTTATTCTCATTGAACGGTTGACCGATTCGATGATTTGTAATGTCAGAATGGCTTGTTCCAAGATTGTAGCTGATTCTCATCAAACGATTGACCGATTCAGTGATTTGTATGCTGAGAATGGCTTCTTACGTGATTGTAATTGATTCTCATCGAATGGTTGACCGATTCAGTGATTTGCAAGCTTAGAATGGCTTGTTACGAGATTGTAGCTAATTCTCATCGAACAGTTAACCGATTTGGTGATTTGTAAGATCAGAAAGGCTTATTAGATGATTGTAGCTGATTCTCTTTGAACGATTGACCAATTCAATGATTTATAACCTCAGAATGGCTTGTTATGTGATTATAATTGATTCTCATAGAACGGTTGACTGAGTCAGTGATTTATAAGCTCAGAATGGCTTGTTAGGTGATTTTAATTGATTCTCATCGAATGGTTGATTGATTTGCTAATTTGTAAGCCTAGAATGGCTTGTTAGGTGATTGTAGTTGATTCTAATTGGATGGTTGACCGATTCGGTGATTTGTAAGATCAAAAAATCTTGTTACATGATTGTAATTGATTCGCATTGAATGGTTGACCGATTTGGTAATTTGTAAGCTCAAAATAGCTTGTTACATGATTATAATTGATGCACATTAAACGGTTGATTGATTCAATGATTTGTAAGCTCAGAATGACTTGTTACATGATTGTAATTGATTCTCATAGAACGGTTGACTAAGTCGGTGTTTAGTAAGCTCAAAATGGTTTGTTACGTGATTGTAATTGATTCTCATCGAATGGTTGATTAATTCAGTGATTTGTAAACTCAGAATGGCTTGTTAGGAGATTGTAGCTGATTCTCATCGAACAGTTGACTGATTCGGTGATTTGTAAGCTCATAATGGCTTGTTACATGATTTTAGCTAATTCTCTCATAAAATAGTTGACCGATTTGGTGCTTTGTAAGCTCAGAATGGCTTGTTAGGTGATTGTAGCTGATTCTCATCAAACGGTTAATATATTCGATGATTTTTAAGCTCAGAATGGCTTGTTACATGACTGCAACTGATTTTTATTGAACGGTTGACTGATTCAGTGTTTTGTAAGCTCAGAATGCCTTGTAACATGATTGTAATTGATTCTATTTGAATGGTTGAACGATTCAATGATTTGTAAGCTCATTATGGCTTGTTACATGATTGTAATTGATTCGCATCGAATGGTTAACCGATTCGATGATTTGTAAGCTCAGAATGGCTTGTTGCCTGATTATAACTGATTATCCTCTAACGATTGACCGATTCGGTCATTTGTAAGCTAGAAATGACTTGTTATGTGGTTTTAGCTGATTGTCATTGAACGGTTGACTGATTCAATGATTTGTAAGCTCAGAATGGCTCTCTATGTGATTGCAATTGAGTCTCATCGAATGGTTGATTGATTTGGTGACTTGTAAGCTCAAAATGGCTTGTTACATGATTGTAATTGATTCTCAATGAATGACTGACCGATTCGGTAATTTGTAAGCTCAGAATGGCTTGTTACAAGATTATAGTTGATTGTCATCGAATGGTTGATTGATTCGATGATTTTTAAGCTCATAATTGCTCGATTGTAGCTGATTCTCATCGAACGGTTGAACGATTCGATGATTTGCAAGCTCATAATGGCTTGTTACGTGATTGTAGCTGATTCTCATCGAATGGTTGAATGATTTAGTTATTTATCAGCTCAGAATGACTTATTTCATGATTGTAGATAATTCTCATCGAATGGTTGATCGATTCAGTAATTTGTAAGCTCATAATAACTTGTTACGTGATTGTAGCTGATTCTCATCGAACAATTGACTCATTAGGTGATTTATAATCTCAGAATCACTTGTTACATGGTTATAGTTGATTCTCATTAAACGGTTAACCGATTCGATGATTTGTAAGCCTAGAATGGCTTGTTACATGATTGTAGCTAATTCTCATCCAACGGTTGACAGATTCAGTGATTTTTTAAGCTCAGAATGGCTTGTTACGTGATTGTAATTGATTCTCAGTGAATGGTTGACCGATTAGGTGATTTGTAAGCTCATAATGGCTTGTTACGTGATTGTAGCTGATTCTCAACAAATGGTTGACCGATTCAGTAATTTGTAAGCTCAAAATGGTTTGTTACATGATTGTAGCTGATTCTCATGGAACGGTTGACTGATTCGATGATTTGTAAGCTCAGAATGTCTTGTTGTGAGATTGTAGTTGATTCTCATCGAATGATTGACCGATTCAGTGATTTGTATGGTGAGAATGGCATGTTACATGATTATAATTGATTCTCATCAAATGATTGACTGATTCAGTGATTTGTAAGCTCAAAATTGCTTGTTACGAGATTGTAGCTGATTCTCATCGAACGGTAGACCAATTTGGTGATTTATAAACTGAGAATGACTTGTTACGTGATTTTGTATCTGGTTCTCATCGAACAGTTGATCGATACGGTGATTTATAAGCTCAGAATGGCTTGTTACGTGATTGTAATTGATTATAATCAAAAGGTTGACCGATTCAGTGATTTGTAAGCTCAGAATGGCTTGTTACATGATTGTAATTGATTGATTCAGTAATTTATAAGCTCAAAATAGATTGTTATATGATTGTAGTTGATTCTCATCGAATGGTTAACCTATGTCATGATTTGTCAGATCAAAATTGCTTCTTACATGATTGTAGCTGATTCGCATCTATCAGTTGACCAATTCGGTGATTTGTAAGCTCAGAAGAGCTTATTACATGATTTTAGCTGATTCTCATTGAATGGTTGACCGATTAAGTGATTTGTAAGCTCATAATGGCTTGTTACATGATTGTAATTGATTCCCATCGAAAGGTTGACCAATTTAGTGATTTGTAAGCTTAGAATAGCTTGATATGTGATTGTAGCTGATTCTCATCGAACACTTGACAGAGTCGATGATTTGTAAGCTCATAATGGCTTGCTACGTGATTTTAATTAATTCTCATCAAACGGTTGACCAATTCATGATTTGTAAGCTCATAATGGCTTGTTAACGTGTTGTAATTGATTCTCATCAAACGGTTGACCGATTCAGTAATTTTTAAGCTCATAATAGCTTGTTACATGATTTTAAATATTTCTCATCGAACAGTTGACCAAGTCAATGATTTGTATGCTCCGAATGGCTTGTTAGGTGATTGTAGATGATTTTCATCGAACGAATGACCGATTTGATGATTTGTAAGCTCAGAATTGCTTGTTACATGATTGTAGTTCATTCTCATTGAATGGTTGACTGATTCGATGATATGTAAGCTTAAAATGGCTTGTTATGTGATTGTAATTGATTCTAATCTAACGGTTGACCGATTCTATGATTTGTAAGCTTAGAATGGCTTGTTACGTCATTGTAGTTGATTATCGTCGAACGGTAGATCGATTTAGTCATTTGTAAACTCAGAAAGTCTTGTTACATGATTGTAATTTATTCTCATCAAACGGTTGACCGATTTGGTGATTTGTAAGCCCAAAATAACTTGTTATGGGATTGTAATTTATTCTTATATAACGATTGACTGATTCGATGATTTCTAAGCTAAGAATGACTTATTTTATAATTGTAGTAGATTCTCATCGAATGGTTAACCAATTCAGTAATTTGTAAGCTCAGAATGCCTTGTTATGTGATTGTTGCTGATTCTCATCAAACTATTGACTGATTTAGTGATTTGTAAGCTTAGAATTGCTTGTTACATGATTGTAATTGATTCTCATCAAATGGTTGACGGATTTAGTAAATTGTCAGCATAGAATGACTTGTTACGTGACTGTAATTGATTCTCATCGAACGGTTGACCGATTCAGTGATTTGTAAGCTCAAAAAGGCTTGTTACGTGATTGTAATTGATTCTCATCGAGCGATTGACCAATTCATTGATTTATAAGCTCATTGAATAGTTGACTAATTCAGTGATTCGTAAGCTCAGAATGGCTTGACTGATTCAGTGATTTGTAAGCTCAGAAGGGCTTGTTACAAGATTTTAGGTCATTCTCATCGAACGGTTGACCAATTTTATAATTTATAAGCTCATAATAGCTTGTTACCTGATTGTTGTTGATTCTCATCGAATGGTTGTCCGATTCAGTGATTTGTAAGCTCAGAATAGCTTGTTACATGGTTGTAATTGATTCTCATTGAACGGTTGACCGATTCGGTGATTTGTAAGCTCATAATGGCTTGTTACGTGATTGTAGTTGATTCTCATTGAACGATTGACCGATTCGATGATTTGTAAGCTCATAATGGCTTGTTACGTGATTGTAGCTTATTCTTATCAAACGGTTGACCGATTTGGTGATTTGTAAGCTTAGAATGTCTTGTTACGTGATTGTAGCTGATTCTCATCAAATGGTTAACCGATTCAGTTATTTGTCAACTCAGAATGGCTTGTTACGTGATTGTAATTGATTCTAATCAAATGATTGACTAATTCAGTAATTTGTGAGCTCATAATGGCTTGTTACATTATTGTAGCTGATTCTCATCGAACAGGTTACCAATTCGGTAGTTTGTAAGCTTAGTATGGCTTGTTACATGATTGTAGATGATTCTCATGGAACGGTTGACCGATTTCATCATTTGTAAGCTCAAAATGGCTTGTTATGTGATTGTAGCTGATTCTCATCGAACGATTGACTGATTTTGTGATTTGTAAGCTTAGAATGGCTTTTCACATGATTATAGCTAACTCTCATCGAACTGTCAACCGATTTGGTGATTTGTAAGCTTAGAATGTCTTGTTACCTGATTGTAGTTGATTCTCAACCAATGGTTGACCGATTCAGGGATTTGTAAGTTCAGAGTGGCTTATTAGGTGATTGTAGCTTATTCTCATTGAATGGTTGACTGATTCAGTGATATGTATGCTCAAAATGGCTTGTTACATGATTGTATTTGATTCTCATCAAACGGTTGACAAATTCAATGCTTTCTAACCTAAGAATGGCTTGTTAGGTGATTGTAGTTGATTCTCATCAAATGGTTGATAGATTCGATGATTTGTAAGCTTAGAATCAGTTTTTACATGATTGTAGCTGATCCTCATCGAATGATTGACTGATTCAGTGATTTGTAAGCACATAATGGCTTGTTACATGATTGCAATTGATTCTAATCAAACAGTTGATTGATTCGGTGATTTGTAAGATCAGAATGTCTTGTTACATGATTTTAATTGATTCTCATTGAATGGTTGACTGATTTGCTAATTTGTAAGCTGTAATGCACTATAGGGACCGCAAAAGAATTTAACCTAAACATGCGACTAAGTTTGCAGAATAATTTTTTTTTTAAAAGTTAACAATCAACAACATCAAGTTTACAATGCAGAAGCAAAGCATAACAATAAACAACTAACATAGGTTACAACTCTCAAGGGTTCCTTGACGTAGATTATGAAAGAGTTAATTAATAATATAAGATATAATAATGAATCCCAAGATTACAATTGAATGATAAATACATCATATGCATGAATACATAAATATAATAGGTACCTTATAGTAACCATAATAATAAGCATCCACTGCACATGTCGCAGGGTATGTGATTACAATAACTGAAAAGAAATACAATATGATAACTCTAAATATCTGATACAAGATCACAAGAATAAGAAGAACAAGAAAGAACAACTGCAAGATGGATCATCCAACCTCGGTGCACAAACATCAGAATCTCAAAAGGTAAAAGAACCACTACCACCCGACCTCGTGAACCTGAATAGTCCACTCCCACCGTGCTGAGGAGATAACATCAGAACCCACTCGGATAACAAACAACAACAACAACCAAGGAAGAGGTCTTGAAAGCTTCTAACTCAAAGGTACCAAAAAGTACAAGTTATAACATACTCTACCAAAGGAAAATAGAACACGTAGGAAACCTAAGATGCATACAAGAAGTGTCATTGCATAAGTCAACTCTAGGGTTAACCTGGTAGTCCCTTCAAACCCCGGTGCCCTAGTGATTCTATGTGGATATAGTAACCCCTCGTGTAGACAAGGTACTACCTATGCCATCTCTAGTCCATAAAGGCAGCAAGCATAATCTCAACTCCCATCCTAGTTAAACTCAAACGGGAACTCAGGCATGGGCGAGGCACAAATATCTTATTAGGTTCATTTTAGATTCCCATTATTTATTAATTATCACTTATTAAACTACTTGTAATGGGATCTCCTGGTAGCCACTTCCAGGCTCCGGCACCAATTCACAAGCCACTTCCTGATATACACTTAGATGACCTACTCTAGGGTTTCACATGAACAATATGATCTCTAAGTTAACACAACTCTTGAATCTCTACAACTAGATTCAACATGCAAATTCAGAAACATGCAAAACCAGATACATCATAAAACAAGATCACTGAAACAACGTAATATGCATGGCAACCAAACATGACAGAAAGTTAACCCAATCCTACCTCGGGATTTTATCTCAAAAGATGACTAAAACCCCTAAAAATCAATTCAAAACTAATTGACCAAGGCATCAAAAGTCTTCATATAAAATCATGAACGTTTAAGATACCATCACCTAATTCTCATGGGAATAAACACTCCATAAAAAAAAAACATCTCTAATTGCATAACAATCCAATTAGATTTCTAATTAAATAGGAAAGTAAATTACTAACCAAATTAACATAAACATCATAGATCCCTAAACCCATATCAACAAACAATCTTAATAATAATCATCTAAATAAGAAAGACAATTAAATTGAAATTAGTTTATACTAATTTCCTTCCATAAAAATTAAACACCTAAAACTAATATAACAAAACTAATTCTTATAAAAGGAATTAATATTGAATATTAAATAAAGTTATCCATAAACCAAAAAAAATTAATTATATAATAAATAAATTTAAATAAAAAATAAATTTTAAATAACAAATCTTATTATTAAAATTACACATCTTAATTTATTATAAAATAAAACTAATTAATAAATTAAATTGCAAAAGTTTTTTGTTGTAAAAGTTTTATATAAAACTCCTTACGGCAGTTTGGGCGTGCGCAGTACCTAAGGTACTGCCGCATTGCGGTTATGTCAGGACGGGCAGCTTTTAAGGTACCATCACCGACCTCTGTGCCATGCGGACAGTGGGGAACAAGGGCAAGGGACCCGCGGGTACCTCCCCATTAATGTGTTTTTCTTTTAACAACTTTTCTTTGTTTATTGTTATGCTTTGCTTCCGCATTGTAAACTTGATGTTGTTGATTGTTAACTTTTTAAAAAAAATTATTCTGCAAACTTAGTTGCATGTTTAGGTTAAATTCTTCTGGGTTCCCTGGCGGGGCATTACATAAGCTCAGAATAGCTTGTTACGTGATTATAATTGATTCTCATCGAACAATAGATTGATGCAATGATTTGTAAGATCCGAATGGCTTGTTACATGATTGTAGCTGATTCTCATCGAACGGTTGATTGATTCGGTGATTTGTAGGCTCAGAATAGCTTGTTATGTGATTGTAGTTGATTCTCATCCAATGATTGACCGATTCAGTGATTTGAAAGCTTATAATGGCTTGTTACGTGATTGTAGTTGATTCTCATCGAACAGTTCACATATTTGGTGATTTGTATGCTCAGAATGGCTTGTTACGTGATTATAATTGATTCTCATCGAACAATTAACTGATTCATGATTTGTAAGCTCGGAATGGTTAGTTACATGATTGTAATTGATTCTCATTGAATGGTTGACCGATTTGGTGATTTGAAAGCTCATAATGGCTTGTTACGTGATTGTAGTTGATTCTCATCGAACGGTTGACCGATTCGATGTTTTGTAAGCTCAGAATGGTTTGTTATGTGATTCTCATCGAACAGTTGACTGATTCGATGATTTGTAAGCTCGGAATGGGTTTTTACATGATTGTAGCTTATTCTCATTGAACGATTGATCAATTTGGTGATTTGTAAGCTCAGAATGGCTTGTTACGTGATTGTAGTTGATTCTCACCGAACGGTTGACCAATTCGATGATTTGTAAGCTCAGAATGGCTTATTACATGACTGTAGCTGATTCTCATCGAACGGTTGACCGATTCAGTGATTTGTAAGTTCAGAATAGCTTGTTACATGATTGTGTTGATTCTCATCGAACAATTGACCGATTCAAGGATTTGTAAACTCAAAATGGCTTGTTACGTGATTATAGCTGACTCTCATCTAATGGTTGACCGATTTGGTGATTTGTAAGCTCAGAATAGCTTGTTACGTGATTGAAGCTGATTCTCATCAAATGATTCACCAATTCGATGATTTGTAAGCTCATAATTTCTTGTTATGTAATTGTTGCTTATTCTCATCTTATGGTTAACTAATTCAGTGATTTATAAGCTCAGAATGGCTTGGTACGTAATTGTAGTTGATTTTCATCGAATGGTTGACCGATTTAGTGATTTGTAAATTCAAAATGGCTTGTTAGGTGATTATAGCTAATTCTCAGTGAACGGTTGACTGATTAGATGATTTGTAAGCTCAGAATGGCTTGTTAGGTGATTGTAGCTGATTCTCATCGAATGGTTGATCGAGTTGATGATTTGTAAGCTTAGAATGGCTTGTTACATGATTGTAGCTGATTTTTATCAAATGGTTGATCAATTCGGTGATTTGTAAGCTAAGAATGGCTTGTTACCTGATTGTAGCTGATTCTTATCAAACGGTTGACTGAATCGATGATTTGTAAGCTGAGAATGGCTTGTTAGATTGTAGCTGATTGTCATTGAACAGTTGATTGATTTAGTGATTTGTAAGCTCCGAATTGCTTGTTACATGATTATAGTTGATTGTCATCAAACGGTTGACCGATTCGATGATTTTTAAGCTCAGAATGGCTTTTTACGTTGTTCGTGTTCTTTCTCCCAGAGGTCAGATTGACATTAGGATTGATAGGGTCAGTGTCACATTCACTCAACACTCCAAATTTGACAAGGAAAAAGGCCAACTGACAAGGATCAAAGAGAGATCCTTCTACACTTTGAGCTCCACATCACTCAAGTGGGTCTACCTCTTCTGCACACACATACATCTTGTGTCAAACTACAGGCCTGTAGGTAACTGACTATGAAATGGTTCTCAAACCCTTGTAGATATCCTACACCTCAATGAAACCAAGATTTAATGCAATAGCCCTACTTGCATAGAATGGGTATGAAAACTAGAGACCTATCCTAACAACATAAGAGGGAAATGGTGAACTTAATGTAAATAATTTAAAAGATGGGTTTGGAAGGTTCCCTGAGATACCTTAAGTCTCTCATAGACCAGTGCCTTATCCATTGGGCCATAGAGTCAAATACCCTATTGCAATAGACAACTATGAAACAAGAAAGCAATAAATTCAATGTGTTGATGCCTAACATCAATCACACACCATGACTAAACCTCACTTCAACAACCCACCTATGTATCCAAGTATGTTATTACCCATCCAAAGGCTTTTAACCCTCCCCTTAGAAGAGACCTATAAACAGATAATACATTAACCAGCATCCACTGGAAGACAAGCATGACATATCTTTGACGCCTCAACTCATACATACATGAAAACTAATCCTAAACTAGTTATCTCTGCGAAGACAACTCCACTTGCAAACACATAGGAAATGCAAACAGAAAAATTAAACACCCTTGATGTATGATTAATGAATTCATAATTCAAATGGAGATAGCTTCGTAACAGTAAGAATAAATTGAGTCCTCATACATAAGACAAATTAATTACAATATGTATTATATTCTCTAAACCAACAAAGGAAGAAAGAACACCCTATATGCAAAGAGAAAGAGAAAATCTGCAGGATAGAACCTTTCTTGGAACCAATTCTCCTGAAAAGGCAGAACTGAAACCCCTCAAACAACTAACACAACTCTATTTATAATCCCTGGTCATCTTGGAATCCTAAAAGGATGCATCAAGCTTTGGATGACTAGGGTTAGGGTTCCAACAACTACACCAACCCTAATTACAACAGAAAATCAAAATTCTTGGAGGGAAAACCAAGTACAGGTCTGTTAAATCCAAGGATGATCTTCATGAATGAGAAAAAACTCTGAGAAGTATCAGAAAATCATAAATTTCACCATACAAACCAATCTGATCAGACCTGCAAAACATCTTGAATCACCAAAATTATCCATCCCCACACGGTACAAACCCCCCTGCAATTTGATCATGGCAACCTGGACCACACTAAAACCACCGGTGCCACCAAACAAATCAAATCCAGCCTCAAAAGCAATTAAAACTAGTCCTTTTGTCACTGGAAATGCCTCAGGAAATTTGAAAATTTGAATTTGAAATAAAACGGTCATGACAGAAGACTTTTAAAACATGACCGTCGATACTGTATTTTTATCGGTAAATTGGGCGACTCTTAATAACTTTTAAAAATGTCTGCAGGAACCCCCGACAAGTCAACCGACACCTTACCACACCAACGACCAATCAAAAGTGAGCAACTCAGTGCCACAAAGTACCCAGGACCCACTGCAAAGCCTCCCCCTTTAGTGAATATCAACGGTGGGCACTGATCGCAAGGGGAAAGAATATTCCTTGTGATCACACGCCAGCCGTAGATCTGTCAGCATGTCAACCTCCTTGAAAATATGCAGACCCACTGACACAGTCCACCTCATCCCACCTAGACCAATGAAAACATGCCCAAGTCAGCACCACCTACTAGAGGACCCACCCCCGTCAGCTATCTAAGAAAAGTAGAATCGACAGCTGGCGTAAGATCTCATGGCTTTGACAACTTCCATGAGAACTTACACTAGCCATAGATCTTCTGCAAATGTCAGAACCCTTTGAGACCAGCGGACCCACTGACAAGTCCGAATCAGCAAGCTTCCAACCAATAAGAAGATGCCAAATAACTCAAGTCTAACACAGGTCCCACTTGATAACCATCCGCGCAGTCATCTGGCAACATCCACATGTACACTGACACAACCAATGAGCAAGGTCCATGGTGGCCTGACTTGGCATTGGACCCATTGAAGACTCACTACCTGGAAGATCAGATGACGGGCGCATGATCGCAAGGGGAAAGAATATTCCTTGCGATCACGTGCTAGCCATAGATGAGAAAGGGTAACAAGAGGTCGGGCCTGCTGGGACAGATGTCAAGCAGTCACCAGTTCGCATGTCAAAACCTTCTGACAACCTGCAGTCTTGCGAACAAGTGACAGCCACACAAGACTTAGGAAATATTTCAGAGGGGGAACTATAGGATTTAGGAAAATATTAAAAGGGGATCCCGCCAGACATGGAAAAACCTAACCGCGAACATATGTAAAGTGGTATTTTAATTAACACATGCGTATTAGGATTTTAAGTGGCCCAAAAAGGTAACATGGAAATAGAACAGGGCACGGGCAATTTGAATTTTCAACTAGGGTTTTAGCCAGAGACCAGAAAAGACATTGCAGAGGCCAAGGGAAGAACAGTGAGGGCATAAAAATTTTAACAGGTGCTAACATATGTGATTGTGTCTGATTCTCAATGAACAGTTAACAAATTCGGTGATTTGTAAGCTCAGAATGGCTTGTTACAGGATTGTAATTTATTCTCATCGAATGATAGATCGATTCGGTGATTTGTAAGCTCAAAATGGTTTGTTACATGAAATTGTAGCTGATTCTCATTGAACGGTTGATCGATTCGACAATTTGTAAGCTCAAAATGGCTTGTGACGTGATTGTAGCTGATTCTCATCGAACGGTTAACCGATTCGATGATTTGTAAGCTCGAAATAGGTTTTCACATGATTATAGCTGATTCTCATCGAACGATTGACTGATTCGGTGATTTGTAAGTGCAGAATGGCTTGTTACGTGATTGGAGCTGATTCTCACTGAACGGTTGACCGATTCGATGCATTGTAAGCTCAGAATGGCTTGTTACATGATTGTAGCCGATTTTCATCAAACAGTTGACTGATTCAGAGATTTGTAAGCTGAGAATGGCTTGTTACCTGATTGTAATTGATTCTCATCAAATGATTGACCAATTCAATGATTTGTAAGCTCAAAATGGCTTGTTACGTGATTGTAATTGATTCTGATCGAATGGTTGACTGGCTCGGTGATTTGTAAGTTCAGAATAGCTTGTTATATTATTGTAGTTGATTCTCATCAAACGATTGACCAATTCAGTAATTTGTCAGCTTAGAATGGCCTGTTACGTGATTGTAGCTGATTCCCATCAAACCGTTGATTGATTCGGTGATTTGTAAGCTCAAAATAGCTTATTACGTGATTATAGTTGATTCTTATCGAACGGTTGACTGATTCGATGATTTGTAAACTCAAAATGACTTGTTAACTGATTGTAAGTGATTCTCATCAAACGGTTGACTGATTCGGTGATTTGTAAGCTCAGAATGGCTCGTTCCGTGATTATAATTGATTCTCATCAAGTGGTTGATTGATTCACTGATTTGTAAGCTTAGAATGGCTTGTTAGATTATTGTAATTGATTCTCATCGAATAGTTGACCGATTTAGTAATTTGTAAGCTTCAGAATGGCTTGTTATATGTAGCTAATTTTCATCGAACGGTTAACCGATTCAATGATTTGTAACCTCAGAATATCTTGTTACATTATTGTAGCTGATTCTCATCGAACAATTGATCGACTCGGTGATTTTTAAGCTCAAAATCTCTTGTTACGTGATTGTAATTGATTCTTATTGAACAGTTGACCGATTCGATGATTTGTAAGGTCAAAAATGGCTTTTTACGTGATTGTAGCTGATTCTCAACAAACGGTTCAGCGATTCCCAGAATTGTAAGCTCAAAATGGCTTGTTATCTAATTGTAGCTAATTCTTATCAAACAGTTGACCAATTCAGTGATTTGTAAGCTCAGAATGGATTGTTACGTGATTGTAGCTGATTCTCATCGAATGGTACATCGACTTGGCAATTTGTAAGCTTAGAATTGTTTGTTAAGTGATTGTAGCTGATTCTCATCTGATGGTTGACCAATTTGGTGACTTTTAAGCTCATAATAGCTTGTTACATCATTGTAGCTTATGCTAATCGAACTATTTACCGATTTGGTGATTTGTAAGGTCAGAATGGCTTGTTATGTCACTGTAGCTGATTGTCATCAAACAGTTGACCGATTCACTAATTTGTAAGCTCAAAATTGCTTGTTACATGATCATAGTTGATTCTCATCGAAAGGCTAAATGATTCGGTGATTTGTAACCTCATATTGGCTTGTTAGGTGATTGTAGCTAATTCTCATCGAACAGTTGATAGATTCAATGATTTGTAAGCTCAGAATGACTTGTTATGTGATTGCAGCTGATTTTCATCAAATTGTTGACTGATTCAGTGATTTGTAACCTCAAAATGGCTTGTTACTTGATTATAGTTGATTCTCATCGAACGGTTGAATGATTTGGTGATTTGTAATCTTAGAATGACTTGTTACGTGATTGTAGGAGATTTTCATCGAATGGTTGACCGATTCAGTGATTTGTAAGCTCAGAATGACTTGTTATGTGATTATAATTGATTCTCATCGAATGGTTGACCGATTCGGTGATTTGTAAGCTTAGAATAACTTGTTACGTGATTCTAGCTGATTCTGATCGAATGGTTGACCAATTAGGTGATTTGTAAGCTCAGAATGGCTTGTTACATGATTGCAACTGAATCTCACTAAACAGTTGACGGATTTGGTGATTTGTAAGCTTAGAATGGCTTGCTACGTGGTTGTAGCTTACTCTCATCCAACGGTTGACAAATTCAATGATTTGTAAGCTGAGAATGGCTTGTTACGTGATTGCAATTGATTATCATCAAACGGTTGACCGATTCGGTAATTTGTAAGCTCATAATGGCTTGTTACATGATTGTAGTTGATTCTCATCAAACGGTTGATCGATTTGGTGATTTGTAAGCCTAGAATGGCTTGTTGCATGATTGTTGTTGATTCTCATAGAATGATTGATCGATTCGATGATTTGTATGCTACGAATGGCTTGTTATCTAATTGTAATTGATTTTGATTGAACGGTTGACCAATTCGATGATTTGTAAGGTTAGAATAGCTTGTTACGTGATTGTAGCTAATTCTCATCGAACGGTTGACCGATTTAGTGATTTGTAAGCTTAGAATAACTTGTTACATGATTTTAGTTGATTCTCATCAAACGGTTGATCGATTAGCTGATTTGTAAGCTCAGAATGGCTTGTTGCATGATTGTAGTTGATTCTCATCGAATGATTGATTGATTCATTGATTTGTCTGCTGAGAATGGCTTGTTATTTGATTCTAATTTATTCTCATCGAACAGATGAATAAATCGATGATTTGTAAGCTCACAATGCCTTGTTATGAGATTGTAGCTGATTCTCATCAAACGGTTGACCGATTCTATGATTTGTAAGCTCAGAATTGCTTGATACGTGTTTGTAGCTAATTTTCATTGAACAGTTGACTGATTCAGTGATTTGTGAGCTTAGAATAGCTTGTTACATGATTGTAGCTAATTCTCTCATTCGAACGGTTGACTTATTTGGTGATTTGTAAGCTTGGAATTGATTGTTACATGATTGTAGCTAATTCTCATCCAAGAAGTTGACTGATTCCGTGATTTGCAAGCTCATAATGGCTTGTTGTGTGATTCTAGCTGATTCTAATCGAACAGTTGACTGATTCGATGATTTGTAAGCTCAGAATGGCTTGTTACGTGATTGTAGCTGATTCTCATTGAACGGTTGACTGATTTGGTGATTTGTAAGCCCAGAATGGCTTGTTATGTGATTTCAATTGATCCTCATCGAACGGTTGACCAATTCATGATTTGTAAACTCTTAATGGCTTCTTACATGTTGTAATTGATACTCATTGAACAGTTGATCGATTTAGTGATTTGTAAGCTCATAATGACTTGTTACGTGATTTTAATTATTTCTCATCGAACGGTTGATTGATTTAGTGATTTGTAAGCTCAAAATGACGTGTTACATGATTGTAGTTGATTCTCATCAAACGGTTAATCAATTCAGTGATTTGTAAGCTCAAAATGGCTTGTTACATGATTGTAGCTGATTTTCATCAAACGGTTGACTGATTCAATGATTTGTAAGCTTAGAATGGCTTGTTATGAGATTGTAGCTGATTCTCATCGAACGGTTGATCAATTCCATAATTTGTAAGCTCAAAATGGTCTGTTACGTGATTGTAGCTGATTCTCATCGAACAATTGACCGATTGGGTGATTTGTAACATTAAAATGGCTTGTTACGTGGTTGTAATTGATTCTCATCGTACAGTTGAAAGATTGGATGATTTGTAACCTCAAAATAGCTTGTTACGTAATTGTAGCTAATTCTCATTGAACGGTTGACCGATTCAGTGATTTGTAAGCTCAAAATCGCTTGTTACATGATTGTAGCTGATTCTAATTGAACGGTTAAACAATTAGGTGATTTGAAAGCTCAGAATGGCTTTACATGATTGTAGCTAATTTTTATTGAACGGTTGACCGATTCGGTGATTTGGAAACTGATAATGGCTTGTTACATGATTATAGCTGATTCTCATCAAACAGTTGACCGATTCAGTTATTTGTAAGCTTAGAATGGCTTGCTAAATGATTGTAGTTGATTCTCATCGAACAGTTAACTGATTCAGTGATTTGTAAGCTCAGAATAGCTTCTTAAATGATTGTAGTTGATTATTATCAAACGGTTGACCGATTCAGTGATTTGTAAGCTTAGAATCGCTTGTTACGTTATTGTAGTTGATTGTCATCGAACGGTTGACCGATTTGGTGATTTGTAATCTCAAAATGGCTTGTTACATGATTGTAGCTGATTCTCATCGACAAATCATAGATGAGGTAAAAAGCTCATCAAACAGTTGACCGATTCGGTAACTTCTAAGCACAGAATGGCTTGCTCTAATTGTAGCTAATTCTCATCGAACGATTGACTGATTCGGTGATTTGTAAGCTCAGAATGGCTTGTTACATGATTGTAGCTAATTCTCCTCAAACGGTTGACCGATTTCATGATTTGTAAGCTTAGAATGGCTTGTTATGTGATTGTAGCTGATTCTCATCGAACAGTTGATAGAATCGGTGATTTCTAAACTCAGAATGACTTGTTACGTGATTGTAATTGATTCTCATCAAATGGTTGACTGATTCAATGATTTGTAAGCTAAAAATGCATTGTTACATAATTGTAGCTGATTCTCATCGAATGATTGACCAATTTGATGATTTGTAAACTCAGAATGGCTCATTACCTCATTGTAGCTGATTGTCATCGAACGGTTGACCGATTTGATGATTTGTAAGCTCAAAATGGCTTGTTATATGATTGTAATTGATTCTTATCAAACTATTGATCGATTCAATGATTTGTAACCTAAAAAATTCTTGTTATGTGATTGTAATTGATTCTCATCTAACGGTTGACCGATTTGGTGATTTGTAAGCTTAGAATGGCTTGTTACGTGATTGTAATTGATTCTCATTGAATGGTTGACCGATTCAATGATTTGTAAGCTCAGAACAGCTTGTTACATCATTGTAATTGATTCTCATTGAATGGTTAACTAATTTATGATTTGTAATCTCAGAATGGCTTGTTACGTGATTGTAGCTAATTCTCATTGAACAGATGACTGATTCGATGATTTGTAAGCACTTAATGGCTTGTTCCTTGATTATAATTGATTCTCATCAAAAAATTGACTGATTTAGTGATTTGTAAGCTCATAATGGGTTGTTACCTGATTTTAATTATTTCTCATCGAACGGTTGACCGATTCAGTGACTTGTAAGCTCAAAATGGCTTGTCACGTGATTGGAGTTGATTCTCATCGAACGGTTTACCAATTAGGTGATTTGTAAGCTTAGAATGGCTTGTTACCTTATTATAATTATTTCTCATCGAACGGTTGATTAGTTCGATGATTTGTAAGCTCAGAATGGCTTGTTACATGATTTGAGCTGATTCTCATCAAACGGTTGACCAATTCAATGATTTGTCAGCTCAAAATGGCTTGTTACATGATTGTAATTGATTCTCATTGAACAGTAAACTGACTCATGATTTTTAACCTCTGAATGACTTGTTATGTGATTGTAATTGATTCTCATCGAATGGTTGATCGATTCAGTGATTTGTACACTCAAAATGGCTTGTTACATGATTGTAGTTGATTCTCATCGAATAGTTGACCAATTCAGTGATTTGTAAGCACATAATAGCTTGTTCCTTGATTGTAATTGATTCTCATCAAACGGTATTAAGTGATTTGTAAGCTTAGTCTAGCTTGTTACGTGATTGTAGCTGTTTCTCATCGAATAATTGACAGATTCAGTGATTTGTAAGCTCAGAATGGCTTGGTACGTGATTGTAGCTGAATCTCATCGAACGGTTGCCAGATTTGGTGATTTGTAGGCTCAGAATGGCTTGTTTCTCATCGAATGGTTGATCGATTTTGTGATTTGTCAGCTCAGAATGGCTTGTTATGTGATTATAATTGATTCTGATCAAACGGTTAACCAATTCGGTGATTTGTAAACTTAGAATAGATTGTTCCATTACTGTAGCTGATTATCATCAAACGGTTGACCGATTCAGTGATTTGTAAGCTCAAAAATGGCTTGTTACGTGATTGTAATTGATTCTCATCGAACGGTTAACGGATTCATGATTTGTAAGCTCAGAATGACTTGTTACATGATTGTAATTGATTCTCATCGAACGGTTGACCGATTCAGTAATTTGTAACCTCATAATGGCTTGTTACGTGATTGTAATTGATTCTCATCGAATGACTAATCTATTCAGTGATTTGTAAGCTCATAATAGCTTGTTACGTGATTCTAATTGATTCTCTTCGAACAGTTGAGAGATTCAGTGATTTGTAAGCTCAAAATGGATTCTTACATGATTGTAGCTGATTTTCATCGAACCGTTGACCGATTCGATGATTTGTAAGCTCAAAATGGCTTGTTACATGATTGTTGCTGATTCTGATCGAATGGTTGATAGATTCAATGCTCAGAATGGCTTGTTGCGTGATTGTAGCTGAATCTCATCCAATGGTTCACCAATTCAATGATTTGTATGCTTAGAATGGCTTGTTACGTCATTGTAATTAATTCTCATCGAACAGTTGATCGATTCTATGATTTGTGAGCTCAAAATTGCTTATTACATGATTGTAGCTGATTCTCATTGAACGGTTGACCGATTCGATGATTTTCAAGCTCAGAATGGCTTGTTACATTATTGTAGCTGATTCTTATCGAATGGTTGACCGATTCAGTAATTTGTAAGATCAAAATATCTAGTTACGTGATTGTAATTGAGTCTAATTGAATGGTTGACCAATTTGGTGATTTGTAAGCTTAAAATGGCTTGTTACGTGATTATAATTGATTCTCATCGAATGGTTGACCTATTCAGTGATTTGTAAGCTTTGAATAACTTGTTATGTGATTGTAGCTAATTCTCATCGAATGGTTGACCGATTCAATGATTTGTAAGCTCAGAATGGCTTGTTACATGATTGTAGCTAATTCTCATTGAATGGTTGACCGATTCAGCGATTCGTAAGCTGAGAATGACTTGTTACATGAATGTAAGCTTAGAATGGCTTATTGCATGATTGTAGCTAGTTCTCATCAAACGGTTCACCAATTTGGTGATTTGTAAGTTTAGAATACCTTGTTATGTAATTATACCTGATTCTCATCGAGTGGTTGACTGATTCGGTGATTTGTAAGTTGAGAATGGCTTGTTACATGATTTTAATTGATTCTAATTGAATGGTTGACTGATTCGATGATTTGTAAGTTCTGAATGGCTTGTTTTATGTGATATCAATCGATTCTCATTGAATGGTTGATCGATTCAGTTATTTGTAAGTTGAGAATTGCTTGCTATGTGATTATAATTCATTTTCATTGCACGGTTGACAGATTTGGTGATTTGTAAGCTCAGAATGGCTTGTTACGTGATTGTAATTGATTCTCAATGAACGGTTAACCAATTCATGGTTTGTAAGCTCAAAATGGCTTGCTACGTGATTGTAATTGATTCTCATCGAACAGTTGACCGATTCAGTGATTTGTAAGCTCAGAATAGCTTGTTACGTGATTGTAATTGATTCTCATTGAATGATTGACCGATTCTATGAATTATAAGCTCAGAATATCTTGTTACATGATTGTAATTGATTCTCATTGAACAGTTGATCGATTCGGTCATTTGTAAGCTCAAAATGGCTTGTTACATGCTTGTTGCTGATTTTCATCGAACGGTTGATCGAGTCGGTGATTTGTAAAGTCAAACTGGCTTCTTACATGATTGTAGCTGATTCTCATCAAATGGTTGACCGATTCGATGATTTGTAAGCTCAAAATGGCTTGTTGCATGATTGTAGCTGACTCTCATTGAACGGTTGACCGATTAGATGATTTGCAAGCTCAGAATGTCTTGTTACCTGATTGTAGCTGATTATCATCGAATGATTGATTAGATCGGTGATTTGAATGCTCAGAATGGCTTGTTACATGATTGTAGCTGATTCTCATCAAACGGTAGACCGATTAGGGGATTTGTAAGCTTAGAATGGATTTTTACGTGAATATAATTAATTCTCATCAAATGGTTGACCGATTTGGTTATTTGTAAGCTTAAAATAGCTTTTTACATGATTATAATTGATTCTCATCGAACGATTTAATGATTCAATGATTTGTAAGCACATAATGGCTTGTTCCTTGATTGTAATTGATTCTCATCGAACGATTGACTGATTCATTGATTTGTAAGCTCATAATGACATGTTACATGATTTTAATTATTTCTCATCGAACGGTTGACCGATTCGGTGATTTGTAAGGTCAAAATGGCTTGTTACGTGATTGTAGCTAATTCTCATCAAACAGTAGATTGATTCAGTGATTTGTAAGCTTAAAATGGCTTTTTACATGATTGTAGCTGATTCTCATCAAACTCTTGACCGATTCAGTGATTTGTAAGGTTAGAATGGCCTGTTACGTTAATTTAATTGATTCTCATCGAACGGTTAATCGATTCATGATTTGTAAGATCAGAATGGCTTGTTACGTGATTGTAATTGATTCTCATCAAACAGTTGACCGATTCAGTGATTTGTCAGCTCCCAATGGCGTGTTACGTGATTGTAATTGATTCTCATCGAATGATTGACTAACTCAGTGATTTGTAAGCTCAGAATAGCTTGTTACCTAATTGTCATTGATTCTCTTCAAACAGTTGACTGATTCAGTGATTTGTAAGCTCGAATGGCTTGTTACGTGATTATAATAAACTCTCATCAAACGATTAATGGATTTGGTGATTTGTATGCTCAAAATGGCTTGTTACATGATTGTAATTGATTCTCATTCAACGGTTAACCGATTCAGTGATTTGTAAGCTGAGAATGGTTTATTTCATGATTGTAGATGATTCTCATCAAACAGTTGACCGATGCAATGATTCGTAAGCTCAGAATGGCTTGTTACATGATTGTAATTGGTTCTCATCGAACGGTTAATTGATTCAGTGATTTGTAAGCTCAGAATAGCTTGTTACATGATTGTAATTGATTGTCATTGATTGGTTGACCGATTCAATAATTTCTAAGCTCAGAATGGCCTATTACGTGATTGTAGCCGATTCTCATTGAACGCTTGACCGAGTCGGTGATTTGTAACATCAAAATGGCTTGTTATAGGATAGTAGCTGATTCTAATCAAATGAATGATCGATTCGGTGATTTGTAAGCTTAGAATGGCTTGTTGCATGATTGTATCTGATTCTCATCGAACGGTTGACTGAGTTGGTGATTTGTATGCTCAGAATGGCTTGTTAGGAGATTGTAATTGATTCTCATCGAAGTTGACCGATTCGGTGATTTGTAAGCTCAAAATGGATTGTTACATGATTGTAACTGATTCTCATCGAACGGTTGATAGATTTGGTGATTTGAAAGCTCGAAATGGCTTGTTACGTGATTGTAGCTGATTTTCATCGAACGGTTGACCGATTCAGTGATTTGTAAGCTCAAAATGGCTTTTATGTGATTGTAGCTTATTCTGATCAAACAGTTCATCGATTCAGTTATTTGTAAGCTTAGAATGGCTTGTTACATGATTGTAGTTGATTCTAATTGAACGGTTGACCAATTCAGTGATTTGTATGCTCAGAATGGCTTGTTAAATGATTGTAGTTGATTCTCATCGAACGATTGACCAATTTAGTGATTTGTAATCTCAGAATCACTTGTTACATGATTGAAGCTAATTATCATTGAACAGTTGATCGATTTGGTGATTTGTAACCTCAGAATGGCTTGTTATGTGATTCTAGCTGATTCTCATTTAACGGTTGAACGATTGGGTGATTTGTAAGCTCATAATGCCTTGTTATGTGATTGTAGCTCATTCTCATCGAACTGTTGACTGATTCAGTGACTTGTAAGCTTAGAATGGCTTGTTACGTGATTGTAGTTGATTCTCATTGAACGGTTGACTGAATCGATGATTTGTAGACTCAGAATGGCTTGTTACATGATTGTAGTTGATCCTCATCAAATGGTTGTTTGATTCAGTGATTTGTAAGCTTAGAATGGCTTGTTACATGATTGTAACTAATTCTCATTTAACAGTTGACCGATTCGGTGTTTTGTAAGCTCAGAATGCCTTGTTGCATGATTGTAGCTGATTCTCATCAAATGATTGACTGATTCAGTTATTTATAACCTCATAATGGCTTCTTACGTGCTTGTAGATGATTCTCATCAAACGGTTAACCGATTCGGTGATTTGTAAGCTTAGAATGGCTTGTTGCATTATTTTAGCTCATTCTCATCAAAAGATTAACCGATTCTATGATTTGTATGCTCAAAATAGCTTATTACATGATTGTAATTGATTCTCATCAAATCGTTGACCGGTTTGGTCATTTGTAACTTCAGAATGGCTTACATGATTGTAATTGATTGTCATCGAACGATTGACCGATTCAATGATTTGTAAGCTCAGAATGGCTTGTTATGTGATTATATCTGATTCTCAATGAATGGTTAACCGATTCAATGATTTGTAAGCTCAGAATGGCTTGTTACGTGAATGTAGCTCATTCTAATTGAACAGTTGACCGATTCGGTGATTAGTAATCTTAGAATGGCTTGTTACATGATTGTAGCTGATTCTCATCGAATGGTTGACTGAATTGGTGATTTGTAACGTTAGAATGCCTTGTTACGTGATTGCAGTTGATTCTCATCGAGCATTTGACCGATTAGGTGATTTGAAAGCTCAGAATGGCTTGTTATATGATTGTAGCTTATTTTCATCGAATGGTTGACCGATTCGATGAATTGTAAGGTCAGAATGGCTTGTTAAGTGATGTAGCTGATTCTCATTGAATAGTTGACCAATTCGATTATTTGTAACTTCGGAATTGCTTGTTACGTGATTGTAGTTGATTCTCATCGAACGCTTGACTGATTTAGTGATTGGTAAGCTTAGAATGGCTTGTTAAATGATTATAGCTGATTCTCATCGAACTGTTGACTAATTGAGTCATTTGTAAGCTCAAAATGTCTTGTTACATGATTGTAACTGATTCCCATTAAACGGTTGACCAATTCGATGATTTATAGGCTCAGATTGGCTTCTTACATGATTGTAACTAATTCTCATTGAATGGTTGACCGATGTGGTGATTTGTAAGCTCAGAATTGCTTGTTACATGACTATAGCTTATTCTCATCAAATGGTTGTCCAATTCAGTGATTTACAAGCTTAGAATGGCTTGTTACATGATTATAGCTAATTCTCATCGAATGGTTGACAGATTCGGTGATTTGTAAGCTCAGCAGGCTTGTTACGAGATTGTAATTGATTTTCATCGAACGGTTGACTGATTTAGTGATTTGTAAGCTCAAAATGGCTTGTTTCATGATTATAATTAATTCTCATCGAATGGTTGACCGATTCGGTGATTTGTAAGCTCATAATGTCTTGTTACATGATTGTAGTTCATTCTCATCAAACAATTGATCAATTCGGTGATTTGTAAGCTTAGAAGCTTGTTACATGTTTGTAGCTGATTCTCATCGAATGGTTGACCGATTCGGTGATTTGTAAGCCCAGAATGGCTTCCTAGGTAATTGTAATTGATTCACATCGAACAGTTGATTGAATCATGATTTGTTACGTGATTGTAAATTAATTCTCATTGAACGGTTGACTAATTCAATGATTTGTAAGCTCAAAATAGCTTGTTATGTGATTGTAGCTAATTCTCATCGAACGGTTGATCGATTCAGTGATTTGTACGCTCAAAATAGCTTGTTACATGATTGTAACTAATTTTTCTCAAACAGTTGACTGATTCGGTGATTTGTAAGTTTAGAATGGCTTGTTACATGATTGTAATTATTCCTATCGAATGGTTGACCGATTCGATGATTTGTAAGCTCAGAAAGGCTTGTTACCTGATTGTAATTGATTTGCATCAAATGGTTGACCGATTCAGTGATTTGTAAGCTCATAATGGGTTGTTACTTGATTATAGTTGATTCTCATCAAATGATTGACCAATTCAGTGATTTGTAAGCTATGAATGGCTTGTTATGTGATTTTAGCTGATTCTCATTGAATGGTTGACTGAATCAGTGATTTCTAAGCTCAGAATGGTTTTTTCCATGATTGTAGCTTATTCTGATCAAATGATTAATGGATTCGGTGATTTGCAAGCTTAGAATGGCTTTTTACGTGATTCTAGCTGATTCTCATTGAACGATTGACAAATTTGGTGATTTGTAAGCTCATAATGGCTTGTTATGTGTTGAAATTGATTCTCATCGAATAGTTGCTGATTCAGTGATTTGTTAACTCATCATGGCTTGTTACGTGATTTAAATTATTTTTCATTGAATGGTTGATCGATTCAGTGATTTGTAAGCTTAGAATGGCTTGTTACGTTATTGTAATTGATCCTCATCCAACGGTTGACCGATTCAATTATTTGTAAGCTTAGAATGGCTTGTTACGTGATTGTAGCTGATTCTCATGAAACGGTTGAATGATTGAATGATTATTAAAATTAGAATGGCTTGTTACGTGATTGTAGCTGATTCTCATCAAACAGTTAACCGTTTCAATGATTTGTAATCTTAGAATGGCTTTTTACATGATTGTAGCTGATTGTCATTGAATGGTTGACCAATTCAATGATTTGTAACGTCAAAATAGCTTATTACATGATTGTAATTCATTCTCATCAAACACTTGACCGATTCAATGATTTGTAAGTTCAAAATAGCTTGTTACATAATTGTAGTTGATTCTCATCGAACGGTTGACCGATTCAATGATTTGTAAGCTCAAAATAGCTTTTTACATGATTGTAGTTGATTCTCATCGAACAGTTGACTGATTTGGTGATTTGTAAGCTCAGAATGGCTTGTTAAATGATTGTAGCTGATTCTCATTGAATGGTTTACCGATTCTGTGATTTGTAAGCTTAGAATAGTTTGCTATGTGATTGTACTTGATTCTCATCAAACAGTTGACCAATTCAGTTATTTGTAACCTCAGAATTGCTTGTTACATGATTGTAGCTGAATCTCATCAAACGGTTGACTGATTCGATGATTTGTAAGCTTAAAATCAATTTTTAAATGATTGTAGCTGATTCTCATCGAACGGTTGATCGATTCAGTCATTTGTAAGCTCAAAATTTCTTGTTACATGATTGTAGCTAATTCTAATCAAATGATTGACTGATTCAGTTATTTGTAAGCTCAAAATGGCTTGTAACAAGCCATTCTGAGCTTACAAATCACTGACTCAATAAACCGTTTAATGAGAATTAGTTACAATAAACTAACAAGTCATTCTAGCCTTACAAATCACCGAATCAGTCAACTATTTTATGAGAAAATCAGCTAAAATCATGTAACAAGCCATTTTGAACTTACAAATCATTGAATCTATCAACCGTTCAATGAGAATCAGCTACAATCACCTAACAAGCCATCCTAAGCTTACAAATAACCAAATAGGTCAACTGTTTGGTGAGAATTAGCTAAAATCCTGTAACAAGCCATTCTGAGCTTACAAATCACCGAATCAATCAATCGTTTGATGAGAATCAGCTACAATTATGTAATAAGCCATTTTGACCTTACAAATCATCGAATCAGTCAACCATTTGATGAGAATCAATTACAATCACGTAAGAAGCCATTCTAAGCTTACCATTCACTGAATCGCTCAACTGTTTGATGAAAATCAATTACAATCACATAATAAGCCATTTTGAGCTTACAAATCACTGAATCGGTCAACAGTTTGATGAGAATTAGCTACAATCACCTAACAAGCCATTCTCAACTTACAAAGCACCGAATCTATCAACTGTTTGATTAGAATCAATTACAATCACGTAATAAGCCATTGTGAGCACACAAATCACCGAATCAGTCAACCGCTTGATGAGAATCAGCTACAATCACGTAACAAGCTATTTTGAGCTTACAAATCACTCATCGGTCAACTCTTTAATAAGAATCAGCTACAATCACCTAACAAACTATTCTGAGCTTATAATTCACTGAATCGGTTAACCGTTTGATGAGAATTAGCTACAATCACCTAACAAGCCATTCTAAACTTAGAAATCATCGAATCGGTCAACCGTTGGTTGAGAATCAGCTATAATCAGGTAACAAGACATTCTAAGTTTACAAATCATTGAATCGGTTGACGATTCGATGAGGATCAGCTACAATCATGTGACAAGCCATTCTGAGCTTACAAATCACTGAATCGGTCAACCATCTGATAGAAAATAATTAAAATCACATAACAAGTCATTATAAGCTTAAAAATTATAGAACCGGTCAATTGTTCAATGAGAATCAATTACAACACGTAACAAGGCATTATGAACTTACAAACCACTGAATCTATCAACCATTCGATGAGAATCAGCTACAATTACATAAAAAGCCATTCTAAGCTTGCAAATCACCGAATAAGTCAACCATTTAATAAGAATTAGCTACAATCATGTAATAATTGATTCTGAGCTTACAAATCACTGAATTTGTCAACCGTTCGATGAGAATCATCTACAATCACGTAATAAGCCATTTTGAGTTTACAAATCACCAAATCAGTCAACCATTTGATGAAAATCAGCTATAATCATGTAACAAGTTGTTCCAAGCTTACAAATCACCTAATCAGTTGACCGTTCACTGAGAATCAGCTACAATCAGGGACAAGCCATTCTGACCTTACAAATCATTGAATCGGTCAACCTTTTGATGAGAAATAATTAAAATCATGTAACGAGCCATTATGAGCTTACAAATCACTGAATCGGTCAACTATTCCATGTGAATCAATTAAAACACGTAACAAGCCATTATGAGCTTACAAATCACTGAATCTATCAACTGTTCGATCAGAATCAGCTACAATCATGAAAAAAGCCATTCTTATCTTACAAATCACTGAATTGGTTAATCATTTGATGAGAATGAATTATAATCATGTAACAAGCCATTCCTAGCTTACAAATCACCGAATCGGTCAACCATTTGATGCCAATCAATTACAATCACGTAACAAGCCATTCTCAGCTTACAAATCACCGAATCAGTCAACCGTTTGATGAGAATCAATTACAGTCATGTAAGAAGCCATTCTAAGATTATAAATCACTGAATCGGTCAACTGTTCCATGAGAATCAATTACAATCATGTAACAAGCTATTCTAAGCTTACAAATCACCAAATCGGTCAACCATTCACTGAGAATCATCTACAATCACATAATAAGCCATTATGAGCTTACAAATCACCAAATCAGCTACAATCACGTAACAACCCATTTTGAGCACGCAAATCACCAAATTGATCAAATGTTTGATGAGAATCAATTACAATCACGTAACAAGCCATTTTGAGCTTACAAATCACTGAATTGGTCAACTGTTTGATGAGAATCAATTACAATCACATAACAAACCATTCTGAGCTCACAAATCTCTAAATCGGTCAACCATTCGATGAGAATCAATTATAATCATGTAACACAAGCCATTCTAAGCTTACAAATCACTGAATTGGTCAACCATTTGATGAGAATCAATACAATCATGTAAGAAGCCATTTTGAGCTTACAAATCACTAAATCGGTCAACCGTTTGATTTGAATCAATTACAATCATGTAACAAGCTATTGTGAGCTTACAAATCAGTGATACGGTCAACTGTTCAATCAGAACCAGCTACAATCTCGTTACAAGCCATTATGAGCTTACAAATCACTTAATCGGTCAACCGTTCAATGAGAATAATTTAAAATCATGTAAAAAGTCATTTTGAGAAAACAAATAACCGAATCAGTAAATTGATCAATGAGAATCAGCTACAATCAAGCAACACACCATTCTAAGCTGACAAATCATAGAATCAGTCAACCGTTCAATGAGAATCAACTACAATCATGTAATAAGCCATTTTGAGCTTATAAATCACCGAATTGGTGAATCGTTCGATGAGAATCAATTACAATCATGTAACAAGCCATTCTGAGCTTACAAATCACCGAATCGGTCAACCGTTTGATGAGAATCCATTATAGTCATGTAAGAAGCTATTCTAAGATTATAAATCACTGAATCGGTCAACCATTCGATGAGAATCAATTACAATCATGTAACAAGCTATTCTAAGCTTACAAATCACCAAATCGGTCAACCGTTCACTGAGAATCAACTATAATTATGTAACAAGCCATTTTGAGCTTACAAATGACCAAATCGGTCGACAATTCGATGAGAATCAATTATAATCATGTAACAAGCCATTTTTAGCTTACAAATTACCGAATCAGTCAAACATTCGATGATAATCAATTACAATCATGTAACAAGTCATTTCGAGCTTACAAATCACTAAATTTTTTTACCATTTGATTAGAATCAATTACAATCACATAACAAGTCATTCTAAGCTTACAAATCATCGAATCAGTCAACCATTCAAAGAGAATTAGATACAATCACGTAACAAGCTATTTTGAGCATACAAATCATTGAATCAGTCAACCGTTTGATAAGAATCAGCTACAATTATGCAGCAAGCCATTATGAGCTTTGAAATCATAGAATCAGTTAACTGTTGCATGAGAATCAGCTACAATCATGTAACAAGCCATTCTGAGCTTACAAATCACCAAATAAGTCAACCTTTCGATGAGAATCAGCTACAATAATGTAACAAGCTATTCTAAGCTCACAAATCACTCAAACGATCAACCGTTCAATGAAAATCAGCTACAATCACGTACGAGCAATTTTGAGCTTACAAATCATCGAATCGGTCAACCATTCAATGAGAATCAGCTACAATCTCGTAACAAGCCATAATGAGCTTACAAATCAATGAATCGATCAATCGTTCAATGAGATTTAGCTACAGTCATGCAACAAGCCATTATGAGCTTACAAATAACCTAATCGGTGAATCATTCGATGAGAATTGGCTACAATCATGTAACAAGCTATTCTAAGCTTACAAATCACCAAATTGGTCAACCGTTCGATGAGAATTAACTACAATCAACTAACAAGCCATTTTGAGATTACAAATCATCGAATCAATCAACCGTTTGATCAAAATCAATTACAATTAGATAACAAGTCATTCTCAGCATAGAAATCACTTAATTGATCAATCGTTCTATGAGAATCAACTACAATCATGCAACAAGATATTCTGGGCTTACAAATCAACAAATCAGTCAACCGTTTGATAAGAATAAACTAAAATAATGTAACAAGCCATTCCAAGCTTACAAATCACTGAATCCGTCAACCGTTTGATGAGAATCAGCTAACATTGCGTAAAAAGCTATTCTGACAATACAAATCACTGAAACGGTCAACCGTTCGATAAGAATCAATTACAATCACATAACAAGCCATTCTTACAAATCACCGAATATATCAACCATTAGACGAGAAACAACTACAATCATGTAACAAGTCATTCTAAGCTTACAAATCACCGAATCAGTCAACCGTTTAATGAGAATCATTTACAATCACATAACAAGCCATTCTGAGCTTACAAATCACCCAATCGGTCAACCATTCGATGAGAATCAACTATAATCACGTAACAACTTATTCTGAGCTTACAAATCACCGAATTGGTCAACCATTCGATGAGAATCAATTATAATCACTTAACAAGCCATTCTGAGTTTACAAATCACCGAATCGGTCAACCGTTCAATGACAATCTCCTATAATCATGTAACAAGTCATTCTGAGATTACAAATCACTAAATTCGGTGAGAATTGGCTACAATCAAGTAACAAGCCATTCTAAGGTTACAAATTACTGAATCAGTCAACAGTTTGATGAGAATCAACTACATTCACGTAACAAATCATTCTGAGCTTACAAATCACCGAATCTATCAATCGTTTGATGAGAATCAGCTACAATCACATAACAAGCCATCGTGAGGTTACAAATCACTAAAGCGGTCAATCGTTTGATAACAATAAGCTACAATGATGCAACAAGCCATTATGAGCTTATAAATCACCGAGTCGGTCAACCGTTCAATGAGAATCACCTAACAAGCCATTCTGAGTTTAGAAATCATCGAATCGGTCAACCGTTCAATCAAAACAGCTACAATCACATAACAAGTCATTCTGAGCTTACAAATCATCGAATCAGTCAACCGTTTAAAGCAAATCAGCTACAATCATTTAACAAACTATTCTGAGCTTACAAATCACCGAATTGGTCAACCATTCGATGAGAAACAGCTACAATCCCTTAACAAGCGATTCTAAGCTTACAAATCACCGAATTGATCAACCGTTCAATGAGAATAAGCTACAATCACCTAACAAGTCACTCTGAGCTTACAAATCACCGAATCGGTAAACCATTCGATGAGAATTAGCTATAATCATGTTACAAGCCATTCTAAGCTTACAAAACATCGAATCAATCAACTGTTGGATGAGAATCAGCTACAAATACGTAACAAGCCATTATGAGCTTACAAATCATCGAATCAGTCAACGGATTAACGAGTATCAATTACAATCATGTAACATGCCATTATGAGCTTACAAATCGCTGAATCAGTCAACTGTTTCATGAGAATCAGCTACAATCACGTAACAAGCCATTTTAAGCTTAGAAATCATCGAATTGGTCAACAGTTTGGTGAGAATTAGCTACAATCACGTAACAAGACATTCTGAGCTTACAAATCACCGAATTGGTGAACCATTCGATGAGAATCAACTACAATCATGTAACAAGCCATTTTGAGCTTCCAAATCACCAAATCGGTCAACCGTTGGATGAGAATCAATTACAATCACATAAAAAATTATTTTGAGCTTACAAATCATTGAATCAGCTACAATTTTCTAACAAGCCATTCTAAGTTTACAAATCATCGAATTGGTCAACTGTTCGATAAGAATCAATTATAATCACGTAACAGGAGATTATGAGCTTACAAATCACCGAATCGGTCAACTGTTTGATGAGAAATAGCTACAATAACATAACAAACCATTCTGAGATTACAAATCATGGAATCGACCAACCATTCGATGAGAATCAGCTACAATCATGTAACAAGCTATTCTGAGCTTACAAATCACTAAATTGGTCAAACATTCAATGAGAATTAGCTACAACCCTGTAACAAGCCATTTTGAGCTTACAAATCATTGAATCAATAGACTGTTCGATGAGAATCAACTATAATCACGTAACAAGCCATTTAGAGCTTACAAATCAGTGAATCGATCAACCATTCAATGAGAATCAATTAAAATCACGTAACAAGTCATTTCAAGCTTAAAAATCACCGAATCTATCAACGGTTTGATGAGAATTAGCTACAATCAAGTAACAAGCCATTATGTGCTTATAAATCACCAAATTTGTCAACCGTTTGATGAGAATTAGCTACAATCAAGTAACATGCCATTTTGTGCTTACAAATCACCGAATCGGTCAACCATTTGATGAGAATACACTACAATCATGTAACAAGCCATTCTAAGGTAAATCATCGAATCGGTCAACCATTCGATGAGAATCAGCTACAATCACGTAACAAGAGATTCTGAGCTGACAAATCATCGAATCTGTTAACCATTACCTGAGAATTAGCTACAATCACATAACACGCCATTTTGGTAACAAGCCATTCTAAGCTTACAAATCATGAAATCGGTCAACCGTTTGATGAGAATCAATTACAATCACGTAACAAACCATTATGAGCATACAAATCACTGAATCGGTCAATGATTCAATGAGAATAAATTACAATCAGGTAACCAGCCATTGTGAGCATACAAATCACCGAATTGGTTAGTCGTTTGATGATAATAAGCTATAATCATGTAACAAGTCATTCTAAGCTTACAAATCACCCGATTGGTCAACCATTCAATGAGAATTAGGTACAATCACGTAACAAACCATTCTGAGCTTACAAATCATTGGATCAGTCAACGGTTTGATGACAATCAGCTAAAGTGACGTAACCAACCATTATCCTATAATCACCAAATTGGTCAACCATTCGATGACAATCTCCTACAATCACGTAACAAGTCATTCTAAGATTAGAAATCACCAAATCTGTCAACCGTTTGATGCGAATAAGCTACAATCACATAACAAGCCATTCTGAGCTTACCAATCACCAAATCAGTCAACCGTTCGATGAGAATCAGCTATAATCACATAACAAGCCAGAGCTTACAAGTCACCGAGTCAGTCAACTATTCGATAAGAAATAAATACAATCACATAAGAAGCCATACTAAGCTTAGAAATCACCGAATCAGTTAGTCATTCGATGAGAATCAATTACAATCACGTAACAAGCCATTCTAAGCTTACAAATCACTGAATGGGTCAACCGTTTGATGAGAATCATCTACAATCATGTAACAATTTATTCTGAGCTTACAAATCAATGAATGGTTCAACCGTTCGATGAGAATCAGCTACAATCATGTAACAAGCCATCCTGAGTTTACAAATCCCTGAATTGGTCAACTGTTTGATGAGAATCAGCTACATTCATGTAACAAACCATCCTGAGCTTACAAATCACCAAATCGGTGAACCCTTCGATGAGAATCAGCTACAATCATAAAACAAGTCATTTTGAGCTTACAAATCACCGAAACGGTCAACCATTCGATGAGAATCAGCTACAATAACGTAACAAGCCATTCTAAGCTTACAAATCAATGAATCGGTCAACTGTTCGATGAGAACCAATTACAACAATTTAACAAGAGATTCAAAGCTTACAAATTATCGAATCAATCAACCGTTTGATGAGAATCAACTACAATCATGTAATAAGCTATTGTGACCTTACAAATCACTTAATGGGTCAATCGTTCGATGACAATCAGCTACAATCTCGTAACTAGCCATTCTAAGCTTAGAAATTACTGAATCGGTCAACTGTTCAATGAGAAGCAGCTATAATCACGTAACAAGCCATTATGAGCTTACAATTCGCTGAATCGGTCAACCGTTCGATGAGAATCAACTACAACAATGTAATAAGCCATTTTGAGTTTACAAATCACCAAATTGGCCAATCGTTCGATGAGAATCAATTACAATCATGTAAGAGGTAATTCTAAGCTTACAAATCATCGAATTGGTCAACCGTTTGATGATAATTAACTACAATGATGTAACAAGTCATTCTAAGCTTACAAATCATTGAATGGGTCAACCGTTCGATGAGAATCACCTACAATCATGTAACAAGCCCTTACAAATAACTGAATCAATTAACCATTCGATGAGAATCAGCTACAATCATGTAACAAGCCATTATAAGCTTATAAATCATCAAATCAGTCAACCGTTTCATGACAATCAGCTACAATCATGTAACAGGTCATTCCGAGCTTCCAAATCACCGAATCGGTCAACTGTTTGATGAGAATCAATTACAATCACTTAAAAATTTATTCTGAGCTTACAAATCATCGAATCAGTCAACCGTTCCATGAGAATCAACTACAATCACATAACAAGTCATTCTGAACTTAAAAATCATCGTATCAGTCATCCGTTCGATGAGAATTAGCTACAATCACGTAACAAGCTATTCTAAGCTTACAAATCACTGAATCAATCAACCGTTCGATGAGAATAAGCTAGAATCACGTAACAAGTCATTTTGAGCTTACAAATCATCTAATCGGTCAACCGTTCGATGAGACTCAACTACAATTTCATATAAGAAGCTATTATGAGCTTACAAATCACCGAAACGGTCAACCGTTCGATAAGAATCAATTACAATCACGTAACAAGCCATTCTGAGCTTACAAATAATTGAATTGGTCAACTATTCAATGAGAATTAGCTACAATTACATAACAAGCCATTCTGAGCTTACAAATCATCAAATCATTCAACTGTTCGATGAGAATCAGCTACAATCCCGTAACTAGCCATTATAAGCTTAAAAATTATCGAATCAGTCAACCGTTCAATGAGAAGCAGCTACAATCATGTAACAGCCATTCTGAGCTTACAATTCATGGAATCAATCAACCGTTCAATGAGAATCAACTATAATCATGTAAAAAGCCATTTCAAGCTTACAAATCACCGAATGAGTCAACCGTTTGATGAGAATCAACTACAATCACATAACAAGTCATTATGAGTTTACAAATCCTCGAATTGGTAAACCATTCAATGTGAATCAGCTATAATCACGTAACAATCCATTCTAAGCTTACAAATCACTGAACCGGTGAACCCTTCGATGAGAATCAGCTACAATCACGTAACAAGTCATTCTAATCTTACAAATCACCGAATCAGTCAATCGTTCGATGAGAATCGGCTACAATAACATAACAAGCCATTCTAACCTTACAAATCACTGAATCGGTCAATCGTTTGATGAGAATAAGCTAAAATCATGTAACAAGTCATTCTGAGCTTACAAATCACCGAATCGGTCAACAGTTCGATGAGAATCAATTACAATTACATAACAAGCCATTCTAAATTTACAAATCACCGAATGGGTCAATCGTTCGATGAGTCAACTGTTCGATGAGAATTAGCTAAAATCACATAACAAGCCATTCTGAGTTTACAACCCCCGAATCAGTCAACCGTTCGATTAGAATCAGCTACAATAACGTAACAAGCCATTTTGATTTTACAAATCATGGAATCGGTCAACAATTTGTTGAGAATGAGCTACAATCACGTAACAATCTATTTTCAGCTTACAAATCAGTGAATTGGTCAACTGTTCAATGAGAATCAACTAGAATTTTACGTAATAAGCCATTCTAAGCTTACAAATGACCGAATTGATCAACCGTTCCATTAGAATCAGCTACGATCACGTAACAAGCCATTTTGAGCTTAAAAATCACTGAATCAGTCAACTGTTCGATAAGAATCTATTACAATCACGTAACAAGCCATTCTGAGCTTACAAATCATCGAATCGGTCAACCGCTCAATGAAAATCAGCTACAATTTCATGTAAAAAGCCATTTCGAGCTTACAAATCACCAAAATGATGAACTGTTCAATGAGAATCAATTACAATAATGTAAAAAGCCATTCTGAGCTTACAAATCATCGAATCGGTCAACTGCTCAATGAGAATCAGCTACAATCACGTAACAAGGCATTCTTAGTTTGCAAATCACTGAATCGGTCAACCATTTGATGAGAATCAATTACAATCACATAACAAGCCATTCTGAGCTTACAAATCACTGAATCAGTCAACCATTTGATCAGAATCAATTACAATCACGTAACAAGCTATTCTGAGCATACAAATCATCGAATCAATTAAGCTTTCGATGAGAATCAGCTAAAATGATGCAACAAGCCATTATAAGCTTACAAATCATCGAATCAGTCAACCGTTCGATGAGAATAATCTACAATCATGTAATAAGCCATTCTAAGGTTATAAATATCTGAATGGGTCAATCGTTTGATGAGACTCAGCTATAATCATGCAACAAGGTATTCTGAGCTTACAAATCATCGAATCGGTCAACCGTTCGATGAAAATCAGCTACAATCATATAACAAGCAATTCTTAGCTTACAAATCATCAAATCGGTCAACCGTTCGATGAGAATCAATAACAATCATAGAACAAGAATTTTTGAGCTTACAAATCACTGAATCGGTCAACAGTTCGATGAGAATCAATTACAATCATGTAGCAAGCCATTTTGAGCTGACAAAATCATTGAATTGGTCTATTGTTCGATGACAATCAGCTAGAATGATGTAACAAGCCATTCTGAGCTTACAAATCACCAAATCAATCAACCGTTTGATGAGAATCAGCTACAATGATGTAACAAGACATTCTGAGCTTACAAATGACTGAATCTATCAACCGTTCGATGAGAATCAGCTACAATCATTTAACAAGCCATTCTGAGCTTACAAATCACTGAATCGGTCAACTGTTCAATGAGAATCAATTACAATGATGTAACAAGCCATTATGAAGTTACAAATCACCGAATCGGTCAACCATTCAATGAGAATCAGCTACAATCATGTAAAAGGCAACTTAAAGATTACAAATCACCAAAACAGTTAACCGTTTGATGAGAATCAGCTACAATCATGTAAAAAGCTATTCTAAGCTTAGAAATCACCAAATCATTCAACCATTTGATGAGAATAAGCTACACTCACGTAACAAGTCATTCTGATCTTACAAATCACTGAATCGATCAACCGTTCGATGAGACTCAATTACAATCATGTAACAAGCCATTCTGAGCATACAAATCACCAAATCTATCAACCGTTCAATGAGAATCAGCTACAATCACGTAACAAGCCATTTTGAAATTACAAATCTCTGAATCGGTCAACCATTTGATTAGAATCAGCTACAATCACATAGCAAGCCATTCTGACCTTACAAATCACCAAATCAGTCAACTGTTTGATGAGAATCAGCTACAATCATGTAACAAGCCATTCTGAGCTTACAAAACATCGAATCGATCAACCGGTGAATGAGAATCAATTACAATCATGTAACAAGCTATTATGAGCTTATAGGTCACTGAATTGGTCAACCGTTCAATGGGAATCAATTATAATCACGTAACAAGCCATTTTAAGCTTACCAATCACCAAATCGGTCAAACGTTCGATGAGAATCATCTAGAACCAAGAAATAAACCATTGTCAACTAATAAATCACCGAATCGGTCAACCGTTTGATGAGAATCAACTACAATCACTTAAAAAGCCATTCTGAGCTTACAAATCATTGAATCGGTCAACCGTTTGATGAGAATCAACTACAATCACCTAACAAGCTATTCTAAACTTACAAATCACTAAATCGGTCAACCGTTGGTTGAGAATCAGGTAAAATCAGGTAACAAGACATTATAAGCTTACAAATCACCGAATCGGTTAATCGTTCGATGAGAATCAGCTACAATCACGTGACAAGCCATTTTGAGCTGACAAATCACTAAATTAGTCAACAGTTTTAAACTTGCAAATCACCGAATCAGTTAATTATTTGATGAGAATAAGCTACAATCACGTAAAAAGCCATTTTGAGCTTACAAATCACCGAATCAGTCAACCGTTCAATGAGAATCAGCTAAAATCATGTAACAAGCCATTCTTAGCTTACGAATCACCGAATCAGTCAATCGTTTGATGAGAATCAATTATAATCACGTAACAACCCATTCTAAACTTACAAATCACTGAATCGGTCAACCATTTGATACGAATAATTTATAATCACGTAACAAGCCATTCTGAGCTTACAAATCACTGAATCGGTCAACCATTCGATTAGAATCAATTGTTGGCAATTTGGCTAATGTGGATGCATAGATGTTGTCATTATGGCAACATATGATCTTTATTGAGAGCGTAAAATCTGGAATGCAAGTATGGCAAGTTGAAGGAAGAAATTGGCTAAGTATGGAGACAGTGATCCTGACAGAGCACCCGATGAAGATTTAGTTGGCGACATCCACTGGAGCAATATTTTTGTTTGCGCAGTTAATTAAAGCTTCTAAAGAGTATGAGGATACCCCATCTCAGTGCGCATAAAGTTTGGAGTAGTACGGACGAAGTTATTCAAAGTTTACCAAAGACAATTTTTGCAGACAAAACAGTTTTGGAGACAGTATTAGCGAAAGAGTTAAGGGATTATTTTTTATTGTCAAAATAATGACTTAACATTATGAAGGGATGACATCCTAGATGTTTACTCTTGGATAAAGATTTTGGAAGCTGACCATATAAAGTTATTAGCTCTAATAACTCATATATTAGGCATACTTGAAATGTAATGAATAGTGTGTGATGTGTAAAAAGAAAGAAAAGGATAACTTGTGATAGTTGTATATTGTGATAGCAGCAAAGGCTATTGATGCAAAGTTGTAAGTAGTACCATACTATAGTCAGAAACATTTTGTATTACCTGTTTGGGCAGTGAGCTCAGCTGGTGATCAAGTTTTGTAATCTAACTCCTAACAAGGTTAAGGCTTCTAACAAGGCCTAAAGTCCTTTAACCAGGACATATCTACTATATATTGTAAATTGACTCTTAACAAGGTCCAATATCCCTAACAGGATACTTTTGATTAGTGATCTTTGTGGGTACCATCCCCACTGGGGTTTTCCCTTGGCCAGGGTTTCCTCGAGAACATATCATGTGTTATGAGTTCTTTCTATCTACTACTATATTTGTTAATTAGCTTGATAATCTTTGTATGCACTAAAGTAATTTGTTATATCCATAAGTGGGCAAAAGAAAAAGTTTGTGAAATACTGATTCACCCCCCCCTCTCAGTATTTCCTATTTCTAACAATTGGTATCAGAGCACAGTTACTCGGAGAAGGAACATTCAAGGAAAGCTTAGCAGCTTGAGTAAGATCTCTATGGATATGGATCAACTTCAGAAGAATCTTGAAGAAGCTCTTGAACAGATTGATATGCTTACTGATGAAAGAAACTCCTTAAGAAGAAAATATGAAGATGCAAAGAATGTTATTGACAAATTAAAAGGTAAGATTGAAGATCTAAAATCTGAAAATAAATTTGATATGCTTGTTGAAGATTGTGATGAATTAGAAAAAGAAAATGAGATCCTAAGCATGAGCTGAAGATAGTAAATCTGAAGCTTAGTATGAAAGATGGAAATTTGAGATCTGATAATGAAAAAATTGAAAATTGAGAATGAAGATCTGAGATCAAGACTTGAAAAGGAAACATCCGAATCTGAAAAAGTAAAACTGTAGTATGTGGAACTTGAGAAGTATAATAAAATTGTGAAAGGAGAATTAACTCAATCTAAACAACAACTTGAAAGGCTATATTCAAATAGTGATAAGACTGAAAAACAAATTTCTTTTGAAGAACCATTCTTTGATAGGATTGGATTTGGATTTAGTATGTTTAGAACAAACCATGAAAGTAAGAAGCCAGATCTAAAGACATCTGAAAGTGTGGAGGAAATGAAGCTTGATGAGAACACATTGGTAGATCCACCTAAAGAAGAACCACCTAAAGAGAAAGAAGAATCAAAATAGGAAGAATCATCTAAAGGTATGCAAAGAGAATTCAAAGGTAGATGTTTTACTTGTAATACTATCGGGCACATGAAGAGAGATTGCACAGGTAAGCAATTTAAACCTCTTAATAGATATTGTTATAATTGTCATAGTTTTGGACATAGAGCTAACGAATGTAGAAGACCTAAAGTAATTTTGAATAATTATGATAGAATGATTGGGAATACTAACAATGCAGATAAGAAATCTATTGAAAAAATGAATCAAAGAAAAGTGATAGTATGTTTTAGATGTAACAAAGTAGGACATATTGCTAGAAATTGTAGGTCATAGATTAACCAGCAAGGACAGAGATTTGGAAACAATGGAATCATTTGTTAGATATGCAACAAGTTTGGACACTCAGCAAGAGTTTGCAAAATGAACAATGGAGTTTATCATCATAACCCTAACCCTAGGAACAATGCAAGAAGGAATGAAAATGCAGGAAACAAAGAGAAAGGTTGCTGTAGCAATAAAGATGAAGTAAAATTTGATAAAGGCACAGATCAAGGAGGTATATTCAGCACTGAAAGTAGTCAGGAAGGTAATGTAACTAATGGTAAGGATGAATCTTTACCTGACCCTTCTTTAAGTACTTAAATTATGTAAGTTTCTTTAGTTTAGGACTTAGGATTAGTGTAGATTAGGAATTTGAATGAGTTAAGTTTTGCACAGTTAGGTATAAGTTTTTTATGTTGTATTAATGCTATGGTTAAGTGCGCAAAAGAAAATATCATGTTTTGCGAGGTCGCAAAAAGTTTTATGGTTGCAGGTTTGCAGAATCAGCTTTTTGAGGTTTTAGCGGCAAAATGAATGAATGTGATGTTAGATCAAGTTAATGTGAAGTGTTATAAGGTCAAAATCAAAGTTATCATGATTACAAAGTGATTGAAAAGAGATTTGAAAGAAGAAAAAGTGAGTTGAGGATGATTTGAAGAAGTTTGGAAGCAGTTTGCAGCGACGATCACACTGAAACCCTAGATTTGCAAAGTTGAGGTATTTTTTTTAATCTTTAATCAGTTGATAAGATGGATATTTCTATGGTTCATAATGTTAAGGATAATAATAGACCTAAGATTAAGAAAGAACCAGTAGAACTAGCTGAAATTGATGACAGACTAGCACTATCATCCATACCAGATGAAGTATTACACATTGAGAATGTTAAAGGATATTTAGGTTGCAAGTTTGAAACTTTGGGAGATGCAGATTTTAGTGATGATTACAGGAAATTGTATAATCAAGACATGTCAATTAAACTAGCTTATGGGCACCTAGAGAACAATGAAATTATCAATTATTCCATGAAGTATGAATTTAATGATGAGGAATGTACCAAGATCATTTTAAGTAGAATCTACAGTGGGAAATTCTGGATGGAGGATAGAGTTATTGATATAACTGCCGACCTAATTCATAATGTTACTGGATTATCAAAAGTTGGAGAGATTCCATTGAATGAAAATAACATGAGAAAGATTGTTTTAGACAACACTGGATCTAGTTATAATGGTAGAGGAATTGCGATAAGTAAGATTAAGCAAGATGATGTTAGGTACCTTTGCAAGATCCTAACAACTAAATTCTATGGTAGTTCAAGGGAAGATGACATGGCTGCAGGAATGGTTCATGTAGCTTATCCTATGTGTATTGAGAAGAAACAAGTAGACCTATGTGAAATTTTGAAAATTTAGTTATTTGAGAACTTAGAAAAGATTAAGAAGGCTAAGTACACACAGTTTAGGTTTTCATCTCTGATAACCTATATGTTTTTCCATATTTTGAGAAGATTTCCTTACACAGTTGATTGGAGTGACAATGTGAACACAATGGAAAGAATAAACTCAGTCTACATGAAGCACCTAATTGGTAAAGTCAATGACAGTGTGAAGCTTGTATTGAAGACTTTTCAGAATATTGTTAAGAACAAATCAAGGATTCCTCAATCCTTAGTTGAAAAGCATAAAGATGACATTTGTTTTATGGTAGACACTGATTTCACCTACATTGAAGCAGTTGCACCTAGAATGGAATTCATAGACCCTCTTGGCTATGAAGTATCTAAAGCAGAAATAGTAGGATATGTGAATAGACTGTTAAAGTGTGAGTTGGATGGTCAGGCAAATAGGTTTGGAACCTATGAAGAGAATTTCAACTCTGTAATAAGTTTGAGAGAAAAGAAGCAATCTAGTAGGAGAGTTGAATCTACTATGAAGAAAATATTGAAAGAATCAGGTATGTCAAGTCATGAGTTTGACATAGCTAAGAAGACTGCAGAAGCCTTGAAGCAAAGTGAAAATCTTGTAATTCCACCTAAGGCATCTAGTGCAGACCCTGTTGATCCTATTGCAGTAAAGGTAAAAGTTGAAGTACCTGAAAAAGATGAAGGAGATAAATCTTTTTCTCCTATTCCTAGCAAAAGAGTAAAAGTGAGTGCAACAGGACCCGGCAAGAGATAGAAAGTGATTATACCACCTGTACCTAGAAAAGTAGTAGAAATTAAAGATGATGATGAAGTTTCAATCAAGAAAAAAACTTGGAAACCAAGAATTGAAAGAGTTAATGAAGATATATTGAAGCACGGAGACTTCACTAAGATAAATAAATTCTATGATCTATATGGATCATTTGACAGATTGAATTTTGAAAATGCAATGATTACACATATGATTGTGACAGATAAGAAACTTAGCACTATTCATGGTAAGATCCCAGAAGATTTGTATAACAGACTTGTGAATAGAAAACAGAGAGCACAAGAAGAGGACATAAAGAAGAGAGAACATGTAATTAGACAGTTCTGTAAAGTTAAGGATGAAGATCATTTGAAGAGATTCTTGAAGTCTCTTGGAACTTTATTGAGAACTAAGAGAAGAACAATCCTTATAATGGGAGGCAAAAAGGAGGAAGTATAGAAAGAGACTGAGAAAGCAATAATGCAAGTTCTTGCAGATATAGTTGCAGAAAAGCATGTTGAATCAGATCCTTAGTAGAAGCAATCAGAGGAACTGCATGCAGAGGAAGTTGGTATTGAAGAAGTCCCATCTTCTTCACATATTAATATTGGCAAAGAATCAATGGACATTGAAGGAACCAAAGTGACACTAGAGTCAGATGATGTAGTATTTCATGATCTAGGAAACATTATTGACAATTTGGCTTTAGAAGAGCAAGAGAAGATTACAGAATCAGAAAAGGATACAGAGGCAGTGGAAGCACCAGTTGTATCAGAATCAGTTCCAGCAAAGTAGACAGTTAAAGGTAAACAAATTTTGATAGAGGTCACTATCCCTAGTGCACCTGACAGTAAGAAGAGACAAATTGGTTCAATTTTTGAACAACTAGTACATTCTAAAGTAATTGTTACTCTTACATTTCCACTCTTAGCCATATAACTTACTTTGGGTATTGTATCTACTTCTTTTCTTTTTAATTTTGAAAAAAAAAAAAAAAGAAAGAGAAAGGGATAGAAGTTGTCTAAAAATAATTAAAGATTTTATTACGAGAATTAATTAAGTAATAAAATCTTTAATTAAGATTTTAAAGTAGTTTATGAAGAACTTTTGGATCTAGATTTTTACTTTTAGGTTATCCTAACTTCACCCTCCCCTTGAAATCTAAAGAGATTGAATCTAATTTATTTTCTTTATCCAAGAAGAAAAGGAAATGAATCTAACATCATTTTTTTCTTTCGGGTTCGCAGGAGAGGAAAATGAAATTCAAAAAAAGGGAAGACCTTGGAAAAGAGGTTGAAGATGATGATCAGCTTGAGTTCATCACATCTCTTAATAAAATTATTGGAAAGAATAAGAAGGTGAAGGACCTTGAAGGCAAAGTTAGAGTTTTGACAGAGAAACTTGAGAGTGTGATCAACACTAAGAATAGTAATAAACTCTTTTGACTCTAAATTTTCTAACTTAAAGGATATTGCTAGAATAAAAGTTTAGGAAGCCTTTGAAGTAGAAATGCAACAAAATTTAAGTGTAAATATTCAAAATGATATTGGTAATTTGGATGTATGCATAAAGAATTTGAGGAAATATTTTGAGACTGGAAAGAGTTTGTATATGCACAAAATCAGAAATCCTAACAGCTGAAGAAGATAAGAAGATCAGAGAGAAGATAGATGCAATTACAGCTAAAACAATCACCTTGACAAGCCCAAATGTAAAGATAAGTTCTGTAGAGAAGAACATAAGGAAGTTAAATGATGAAATCAGAATGTTAGCAGAGGAGAAGAATAGAAAGATGATCAGGATTAACATCTTGAGAGAGCCTATCTCAATCAAGACCTCAATTGTTGAAGACCAAATTGAGCAGTGTCTTTCAGCAAAGATATATTTTCAAAAGTTTAGCTTTAATTCCCTGCAAGCTTTTTAGACAGCAACATACAGATTGAGTACTCTACTCAATGTTGCTGAATCCATCAGGAAGATATGGGAGAAAGATTTTGAATCATGGAAGTCAGAGTTTGGCGACTGTGTTGCAAGCCTACCAGCTTTGCAATAGCTGATAACAAGGTATCAAGTTTTTTTTTTTTGAAATTTTTGTACACCCTATCTTTGTCATTGTTGTCAAAGGGGGAGATATAGTAGAAAATTGAAAATATGTTGAGGAAGGATACTCATAGGGGGAGCTATTCTATGGAGTATAATATTGTATATATTTTGTATAACATTTGGCCACAATTTTGTGTATATACTTTGAAGTTTTGTTTGCACACTTAGCCAATTTTCCCATATGTTGCCACCAATGACAAAGGGGGAGATTTTTGGCAATTTGGCTAATGTGGATGCATAGATGTTGTCATTATGGCAACATATGATCTTTATTGAGAGTGCAAAATCTGGAATGCAAGTATGGTAAGTTGAAGGAAGAAATTGTCTAAGAATGGATACAGTGATCTTGACAGAGCACCCGATGAAGATTTAGTTGGCGACGTCCACTGGAGCAATATTTTTGTTTGCGCAGTTAACTGAAGCTTCTACAGAGTATGAGGATACCCCATCTCAGTGCGCATAAAGTTTGGAGTAGTACAGATGAAGTTATTCGAAGTTTACCAAAGATAGTTTTTGTAGACAGAACAGTTTTGGAGACAGTATTAGCGAAAGAGTTAAGGATTATTTTTGCTTGTCAAAATAATGACTTAACATTATGAAGGGATGACATCCTAGATGTTTACTCTTGGATAAAGATTTTGGAAGCCGACCATATAAAGTTATTAGCTCTAATAACTCATATATTAGGCATACTTGAAATGTAATGAATAGTGTGTGATGTGTAAAAAGAAAGAAAAGGATAACTTGTGATAGTTGTATATTGTGATAGCAGCAAAGGCTATTGATGCAAAGTTGTAAGCAGTACCATACTATAGTCAGAAACATTTTGTATTACCTCTTTGGGCAGTGAGCTCAGCTGGTGATCAGGTTTTGTAATCTAACTCCTAATAGGGTTAAGGCTTCTAACAAGGCCTAAAGTCCTTTAACCAAGATAGATCTACTATATATTGTAAATTGACTCTTAACAGGGTCCAATATCCCTAACAGGATACTTTTGATTAGTGATCTTTGTGGGTACCATCCCCACCAGGGTTTTCCCTTGGCTAGGGTTTCCTCGAGAACATATCATGTGTTATAAGTTCTTTCTATTTACTGCTATGTTTGTTAATCAGCTTGATAATCTTTGTATGCACTGAAGTAATTTGTTATATTCGTAAGTGGGCAAAAGAAAAAGTTTGTGAAATACTGATTCACCCCCCCCCCCCCCCCCTCAGTATTTCCTATTTCTAACATCAATTATAATCACGTAACAAGCTATTTTGAGCTTATAAAATCACTGAATCAGTCAACCATTTGAGAAGAATATGCTACAATCACGTAACAAGCCATTATGAGCTTACAAATCATCGAATCTATGAATCGTTTGATGAGAATCAGCTATAATCATGTAACAAGCCATTCTAAGCTTACAAATCACCAAATCGGTCAACCTTTGGATGAGAATCAATTATAATCATGTAATAAGCCATTCTAAGCATACAAATTATTGAATCGGTCGACCATTCGATGAGAACCAGCTACAATCACGTAACAAGCAATTATGAGCTTACAAATCACAGAATCGGTCAACCGTTCGATGAGAAATAATTAAAATTATGTAACAACCCATTACATAAGCTTACAAATCAATAAATCGGTCAATCGTTCGATGAGAATCAATTAGAATCAATGAACAAGCCATTATGTGCTTACAAATCACCAAATCGGTCCACCGTTTGATGAGAATCAACTACAATCAGGTAACAAGGCAATCACGTAATCGAGTCGATGATTTGTAAGCTGATTCTCATCAAATGGTCAACTGTTCAGTGATTTGTAATTGATTCTCATTGAACAATTGACTGATTTCATGATTTGTAAGCTCAGAATGGCTTATTACAAGATTGTAGCTGATTCTCATCGAACGGTAGACCGATTCAGTTATTTCTAAGCTCAGAATGGCTTGTTATGTAATTGTAATTGATTCTAATCGAATGGTTGACCGACTCGGTGGTTTATAAGCTCAGAATGGCTTGTTACATTATTGTAATTGATTCACATCGAATGGTTGACCAATTCAATGATTTGTAAGCTCATAATGGCTTGTTACACGATTATAATTGATTCTCATCGAACGGTTGACCGATTCATTGATTTGTAAGCTTATAATGGGTTGTTACATAATCTTAATTATTTTTCATTGAACGATTGACCGATTATGTGATTTGTAAGCTCAGAATTGCTTGTTACATGATTGCAGTTGGTTCTCATCGAATGGTCGACTGATTCAGTGATTTGTACGTGACTCAATCAACTGCTCAATGAGAATTAGCTATAATCACGTAAAAAGGCATTCTAAGCTTATAAATCACCAAATTGGTCAACCATTTGATGAGAATTAGCTACAATCATGTAACAAGCCATTCTAAGCTTACAAATCTCCAAATCGGTCAACCGCTCAATTAGAATGAGCTGCATTCATGTAACAAGCTATTTTGAGCTTACAAATCACCGAATCAGTCAACCGTTCATTGAGAATCAGCTACAATCACATAACAAGCCATTCTGAGCTTACAAATCACCGAATCAGTCAACCGTTCAATGAGAATCAATTAAAAACATGTAACAAGCCATTCTGAGCTTACAAATCATTGAATCAGTCAACCGTTCGATGAGAATCATCTACAATCATGTAAGAAGCCATTCTGAAGTTATAAATCACCAAATCAGTCAATCATTCAATGAGAATCAACTACAATCACGCAACAAGGCATTCTGAGCTTACAAATCATTGAATTGGTCAATCATTCAATGAGAATTAGCTACAATCACGTAACAAGCTATTTTGAGCTTACAAATCAATGAATCGGTCAACCATTTGATGAGCATCAACTACAATCATGTAACAAGCCATTCTAAGCCTATAAATCATCGAATTGGTCAACCATTCAATGAGAATCAGCTACAATCCCGTAACAAGCCATTTTGATTTTACAATAATTATTTCTCATCGAACGGTTGACCGAGTCAGTGATTTGTAAGCTCAGAATGACTTGTTAGGTGATTGTAGCTGATTCTCATCAAATGGTTGACTGATTCAGTGATTTGTAAGTTAAGAATGGCTTGTTACATGATTGTAGCTGGTTCTCATCGAATGCTTGACCGATTCAGGTATTTGTATGCTCAGAATGGCTCTTTACGTGATTTTAATTGCTTCTCATCCAACGGTGAAAATAAATTAGAATCAGTCAACCATTCGGTGAAAATAAATTACAATCACGTAACAATCCATTTTGAGCTTACAAATCACCTAATCGGTCTACCGTTTGATGAGTATCAACTACAATAACGTAACATGCCATTTTGAGCTTAAAAATCACTGATCCAATCAATCATTCGATCAGAATCAGCTACAATCACGTAACAAGCCATTCTGATTTTACAAATCACCGAATCGGTCAACGATTTGATGAGAATCAGCTACAATCATGTAACAAGCCCTACCGAGCTTACAAATCACTGAATCGGTCAACCATTCGATGAGAATCAGCTATAGTCACGTACCAAGCCATTCTGAGTTTACAAATCACCGAATCGATCAACCATTCGATGAAGATTAGCTACAATCATTTAACAAGCCATTGTGACCTTACAAATCACTAAATCGGTCAACCATTTGATGAAAATTAGCTACAATCACTTAACAAGCCATTCAAAGCTTACAGATCACCGAATCAGACAACCGTTTGATGAGAATCAGCTACAATCAGGTAACAAGCCATTTTGAGTTTACAAATCCCTGAATTGGTCAACCATTCGATGAGAATCAACTACAATCATGTAACAAGCCATTTTGAGCTTACAAATCATTGAACCGGTCAACCGCTCGATGAGAAATAATTAAAATTATCTAACAACCCATTATAAGCTTACAAATCAATGAATCGGTCAACTGTTTGATGAGAATCAATTACAATCCAACAAGCCATTATGTGCTTACAAATTACCAAATCAGTCAACTGTTTGATGAGAATCAACTAAATTCAGGTAACAAGCCAATCACCTAACCGAGTCGGCGATTTGTAAGCTGATTCTCATCGAAGGGTCAACTGTTCAGTGATTTGTATGCTCAGAATGGCTTCTTACATGATTGTAATTGATTCTCATCGAACAGTTGACTGATTTCATGATTGTAGTTGATTCTCATCGAACGGTTGACCGATTCTATTATATCTAAGCTCAGAATGGCTTGTTACATGATTGTAATTGATTCTAATCGAATGGTTGACCAACTCAGTGATTTATAAGCTCAGAATGGCTTGTTATGTTATTGTAATTGATTCACATCTAATGGTTGACCAATTCGATGATTTGCAAGCTCATAATGGCTTGTTACGTGATTATAATTGATTCTCATGAAACGATTGACCGAATCGGTGATTTGTAAGCTAAGAATGGCTTGTTATGTGATTTTAACTGATTCTCATTGAACAGTTGACAGATTTGATGATTTGTAAGCTCAGAATGGTTTTTTAAATGATTGTAGCAGATTCTCATCGAACGGTTAACCGATTGGGTGATTTGTAAGCTTAGAATACCTTGTTATGTGATTGTAGCTGATTCTCATCAAACAGTTGACTGATTCAGTGATTTGTAAGCTCAGAATGGCTTGTTACGTGATTGTAGGTGGTTCTCATTGAATGGTTGACTGATTTGGTGATTTGTATGCCCAAAATGGCATGTTATGTGATTATAATTGATTCTCATCCAACGATTGACCGATTCGGTGATTTGTAAGCTTAGAATGGCTTGTTACGTGATTGTAGCTGATTCTCATTGAATGGTTGACCAATTCAATGATTTGTAAGCTGATAATGGCTTGTTATGTGATTGTAGCTGATTCTCATTGAATGGTTGACCGATTCGGTGATTTATCAACTTAAAATGGTTTATTTTGTTGTTATGTCAGTTTCAGGTATAGTTACTCATTTGTTGAAGGTCGTTCGAGCTTTTCCTGGGAGTATGACGTGGGTTGCCCAGCGTGTTGTCTGTCTTTTTACTTTTTTGCCGCCAGGCTAGATTTTGGACATTGGCTTGAGGTATTTTCTCTACCCCATTTTGACCCCGCTTTTTTGGTGTCACCTTCTAACCTTGAACTGCAAAACCATAATTAAGATGGCTAACTTAACCTACTCCTTCCCTCGGGACCAACAAAGGGTAGTATAGGAATATTAACCTGTTGTCCATCAACTACACCTTTCAGCCTGATCTTAGGTAGATGATTCTCATCGAATGGTTGACCGATTCGATGATTGGTAAGCTCAGAATGGCTTGTTACGTGATTGTAATTGATTCTCATTGATCGGTTAACCGATTTAGTGATTTGTAAGCTCAAAATGGCTTGTTAAGTGATAGTAGCTGATTCTCATCGAACGGTTGATCGGTTAAGTGATTTGTAAGCTTAGAATGGCTTGTTATGTGATTGTAATAGATCAATTCAGTTGATCCATTTGGTGATTGTAATAGAATGGATTGTTATGTGATTCTCATCGAACAGTTGATCCATTTGGTGATTTGTAAGCTCAAAATGGCTTCTTACATGATTGTAGCTGATTCTCATCGATCGGTTGACCAATTCGATGATTTTCATGCTTAGAAGAGCTTGTTACATGATTTTAGCTGATTCTCATTGAATGGTTGACTGATTCACTGATCGGTAAGCACAAAATGGCTTGTTATGTGATTATAATTGATTCCCATCGAACGATTGATCGATTTGGTGATTTGTAAGCTCAGAATGGATTGTTACATGAATGTAGCTGATTCTCATCGAATGGTTGACCGATTTGGTGATTTTTAAGCTCAAAATGGCTTATTACTTGATTGTAATTGATTCTCATCGAATGGTTGACCGATTCATTGATTTGTAAGCTCAAAATGACTTGTTACGTGATTATAATTGATTCACATCAAAGGGTTGACCGATTCGGTGATTTGTAAGCTAAGAATGGCTTGTTACGTGATTGTAGCTGATTCTTAGTGAACAGTTAACCAATTTAGTGATTTGTAAGTTCATAATGACTTTTTACATGATTGTAATTGATTCTCATCGAATGGTTGACCGAGTCGATGATTTGTAGGCTCAGAATGGCTTGTTACGTGATTATAATTGATTCCCACTGAACGGTTGATCGATTTTGTGATTTGAAAGCTCAGAATGACTTGTTACATAATTGTAGCTGATTCTCATCGAACAGTTGACTAATTCGGTGTTTGTAAGCTCAGAATGGCTTTTTACGTGATTGGAGCTGATTTTCATCAAACGGTTGACCGATTCATTGATTTGTAAGCTTAGAATGGCTTCTTACATGATTCTAGCTAATTCTCATCGAACGGTTCACATATTCGGTGATTTGTAAGCTCAGAATAGCTTGTTACGTGATTGTAATTGATTCTCATCGAATGGTTGATTGAGTCAGTGATTTGTAAGCTCATCATGGCTTGTTATATGATTTTAATTATTTCTCATCAAATGGTTGACTGATTCAGTGATTTGTAAGCTGAAAATAGCTCGTTAAGTGATTCTAATTGATTCTAATCGAACGGTTGACCGATTTGGAGATTTGTAAGTGAGAATAGCTTGTTATGTGATTATAGCTGATTCTCATCAAATAGTTGACTCATTTGGTGATTTGTAAGCTCAGAATGGCTTGTTACGAGATTGCAGCAAATTTTCATCGAACAGTTGACCGATTCGGTGATTTTTAAGCTCAAAAGGGCTTGTTACATGATTTTAGCTGATTCTCACCGAATAGTTGATCGAATCGGTGATTTGTAAGCTCAGAATGGCTTGTTATGTTATTATAATTGATTCTCATTAAACGGTTGATTGATTCAATCATTTGTAAGCTCATAATAGCTTGTTACATGATTGTAACTGATTCTCAACGAACAGTTGATAGATTCAATGATTTATAAGCATAGAATGGCTTGTTAGGTTATTGTAATTGAATCTCATCGAACGGTTGAGTGATTCATGATTTGTAAGAAAATAATGGCTTGTTACGAGATTGTAGTAGATTTTCATTGAACAATTGACCAATTCAGTGATTTGTAAGCTCATAAGGGCTTGTTACGTAATTTTACCTGATTCTCATTGAACAGTTGATCGACTCAGTGATTTGTAAGCTCATAATGACTTGTTATGTGATTATAATTGATTCTCAATGAACGGTTGACCGATACAATGATTTGTAAGCTCAAAATAGCTTGTTATGTGATTGTAGCTGATTCTCATCAAACGGTTGACCAATTCAATGATTTGTAAGCTCAAAATAGCTTGTTACATGATTTTAGCTGATTCTCATCGAACGGTTGACCAATTCGGTGATTTGTAAGCTCAGAATGACTTTTTACACAATTGTAGCTGATTCTCATCGAACAGTTGATCGATTCAGTGATTTTTAAGCTCAAAATAGCTTGTTACATGATTGTAACTGATTCTCATCAAATGGTTGACAGATTCAATGATCTGCAAGGTTAGAATGACTTGACTGATTCAGTGATTTGTAAACTCATAATGGCTTGTTACATGATTTTAATTATTTCTCATCGAACGGTTAACTGATTCAATGATTTGTAATCTCAAAATGGCTTGTTACATGATTGTAATTGATTCTCGTTGAACGATTGACCAATTCAATGATTTATAAGCTCACAATAGCTTGTTATGTGATTGTAGCTAATTCTCATCGAACGATTGATCCATTCCATGATTTGTAAGCTCAAAATGGCTCGTTACGTGATTATTGCTAATTCTCATTGAACGGTTGACAGATTCAATGATTTGTAAGCTCAGAAGGGCTTGTTACATGATTTTAGCTGATTGTCATCAAACGGTTGACCGATTCTATAATTTTTAAGCTCAGAATAGCTTATTACATGATTGTTGTTGATTCTCATCGAACAGTTGACTGATTCGGTGATTTGTAAAGTCAGAATAGCTTGTTACATGGTTGTAATTGATTCTCATCGAACGGTTGACCGATTCAATGATTTGTAAGCTTAGAATGGCTTGTTACGTAATTGTACCTGATTCTCATTAAACGGTTGACCAATTCAATGATTTTTGTAAGCTCAAAATAGCTTGTTACATGATTGTAGCTTATTCTCATCGAACGGTTGACTGATTTGGTGATTTGTAAGCTCAAAATTTCTTCTTACGTCATTGTAGCTGATTCTCATCAAACGGTTGACCGATTCAGTGATTTGTAAGCTCAGAATGGCTTGTTACGTGATTGTAGCTGATTATCATCGAATGATTGATCAATTCGATGATTTGTAAACTTAGAATTGCTTGTTACATGATTGCAGCTGATTCTCATCGAATGGTTGACTGATTCGGTGATCTGTAAGCTCAGATTGGCCTTTTACGTGATTGTAGATGATTCTCATTGAACGATTGACCGATTCGGTGATTTGTAAGCTTAGAATGACTTGTTACATGATTATAGCTTAGTCTCATCAAATGGTTGTCCAATTTGGTGATTTGCAAGCTTAGAATGGCTTGTTATATGATTATAGCTGAATTCGATGACTTGTAAGCTCAAAATGGCTTGTTACATGATTTTAACTGATTCTCATTGAACGGTTGACCGATTCTATGATTTGTAAGCTCAGAATGACTTTTTACATGATTGTAGTTGATTCTCATTGAACAGTTGACTGATTCGATGATATGTAAGCTCAGAATGGCTTGTTAAATTATTGTAGCTGATTCTCATCCAATGGTTGACCGATTCACTCATTTGTAAGATTAGAATGTCTTGTTACATGATTGTAATTGATTCTCATCGAACAGTTGACCGATTTGATGATAAGTAAGCTCAGAATGGCTTGTTACGTGATTGTAGCTGATTCTCATCGAACAATTGACTAATTCGATGATTTGTAAGCTTAGAATGCCTTGTATCATGATTTTAGCTGATTCTCATCGAACGGTTGATAGATTCAATGATTTGTAAGCCCAAAATGGCTTGTTAGGGTGATTGTAATTGAATCTCATCGAACGGTTGACTTATTCATGATTTGTAAGCAAATAATGGCTTGTTACGTTATTGTAATTGATTCTCATCAAACGGTTGATTGATTTAGTGATTTGTAACTCATAATGGCTTGTTACATGATGTTAATTATTTCTCATCAAACAGTTGATCAATTTGGTGATTTTTAAGCTGAGAATGGCTTGTTACGTGATTGTAAATTAATTCTCATTGAATAGTTGACTAATTCGGTGATTTGTAAGCTCAAGATGACTTGTTACGTGATTGTAGTTGATTCTTATCGAATGGTTGACTGATTCAGGGATTTGTAAACTCAAAATGGCTTGTTAGGTGATTATAGTTGATTCTCATCAAAAGGTTGACCCATTCGGTGATTTGTACGATCAGAATGGCTTGTTACATGATTGTAGTTGATTCTCATTGAACGGTCGACCCATTTGGTGATTTGTAATGTCAGAATAGCTTATTAAGTGATTATAATTGATTCTCATCGAAGGGTTGATCAATTTGGTGATTTGTAAGCTAAGAATGGTCTGTTACATGATTATAATTGATTCTCATCGAACGGTAAACTGATTCAGTGATTTCTAAACTTAGAATGGTTTGTTATGTGATCATACCTAATTCTCATCAAATGGTTGACTGATTCATTGATTTGTAAGCTTTGAATGACTTGTTTCATGATTGTAGCTGATTCTCATCGAAGGGTTGACTGAGTTGAAGATTTGTAAGCTCATAATGGCTTGTTATGTGATTGTAGCTGATTCTCATCGAATGGTTGACCGATTCAGTGTTCGGTCATTTTTAAGCTTAGAATGGCTTGTTAGGTGATTTTAATGATTTCTCATCGAATGGTTGACTGGTTGAATGATTTGTAAGCTTAGAATGGCTTGTTATGTAATTGTAGCTGATTCTCATCGAACGGTTCAGTTGACCAATTCGGTGATTTGTAAGCTCAAAATGCCTTGTTGCCTGATTGTAGCTTATTCTAATAGAATGGTTGACCAAATCACTGATTTGTAAGCTCAAAATGGTTTGTTACATAATTGTAGCTGATTCGGTGATTTGTAAGCTCAAATTGACTTGTTACATGATTGTAGCTGATTCTCATCGAATGGTTAACCAATTCAAAGATTTGTAAGCTCAGAATGGCTTGTTACGTGATTGTAGCTAATTACCATCGAACAGTTGACCCATTCAGTGATTTGTAAGCTCAAAATAGCTTTTTACATGACTGTAGTTGATTCTCATCGAACTGTTGACCCATTCAGTGATTTGTAAGTTCAAAATGACTTGTTACGTGATTGTAGCTGATTCTCATCAAACAGTTGACCAATTCAGTGATTTCTAAGCTTAGAATGGCTTGTTAAGTGATTGTAGTTGATTCTCATCTGACAGTTGATTGATTCGATGATTTGTAAGCTTGGAATAGCTTTTTACATGATTGTAATTGATTCTCATCGAACGGTTAACCGATTCGATGATTCGTAAACTCATAATGGCTTGTTACATGATTGTAGCTAATTCTCATCGAACAGTTGACCGATTTGATGATTTGTAAACTCAGAATGGCTTGTTACATGAAATTATAGTTGATACCAATCGAATTGTAGACTGATTCGATAATTTGTAAACTCAAAATGACTTGTTACGTGATTGTAGTTGATTCTCATCGAATGGTTGACCGATTTAATGATTTGTAAGCTTAGAATGGCTTGTTATGTGATTGTAATTGATTCACATCAAATGGTTGACCGATTCAGTGATTCTAAGCTCATAATGGCTTGTTACGTGATTGTAGCTGATTCTAATCGAACGATTAATAGATTCGGTCATTTGTAAGCTCATAATGGCTTGATACGTGATTGTAATTGATTCTCATCGAACAGTTGACAGATTCGATAATTTGTAAGCTTAGAATTGCTTGTTACATCATTGTAGCTGATTCTAATCAAACGGTTGACCGATTCGGTGTTGTAAGCTAAGAATGGCTTATTACATGACTGTAGCTGATTCTCATCAAATGGTTGATAGATTTGGTGATTTGTAAGCTCAGAATGACTTGTTACCTCATTGTAGCTGATTCTCATCAAACGGCCAATTCAGTGATTTGTAAGTTCAGAATGGCTTGTTACATGACTATAGCTGATTCTCATCAAATGGTTGACAGATTTGGTGATTTGTAAGCTCAGAATGGCTTGTTATGTGATTGTAACTAATTCTCATTGAACGGTTGACTGATTCGATGATTTGTAAGCTTAGAATGGCTTGGTACGTGATTGATTCTAATCGAACGGTTGACCAATTGGGTGATTTGTAAGCTTAGACTAGCTTGTTACATGATTGTAATTGATTCTCATCGAATGGTTGATTCATTCGGTGATTTGTAAGCTCATAATGGCTTGTTAGGTGATTGTAGCTAATTCTCATCGGAGGGTTGACCGATTCAGTGATTTGTAAGCTCAGAATGGCTTGTTACATGATTGTAGCTGATTCTCATCGAACAGTTGCCCGTTTTGATGATTTGTAAGCATAGAATAGCTTGTTACATAATTGGAGTTGATTCTTATTGAACGGTTGACCAATTCAGTGATTCGTAAGCTCAAAATGGCTTATTACCTTATTGTAGCTTATTCTCATCAAATGGTTCACCGATTCAGTGATTTGTAAGTTCAGAATGGCTGGTTACGTGATTGTAGTTGATTCTCATTGAACGGTTGATCGATTCGATGATTTTTAAGCACAAAATGTCTTGTTACGTGATTGTTGCTAATTCTCATCGAACGGTTGAGTGATTCAGTGATTTGTAAGCTTAAAATAGCTTGTTACGTGATTGTAGTTCATTCTCATCAGATAGTTGACCGATTTGGTGATTTGTAAGCTTAGAATGGCTTGTTACTTAATTATAGCTAATTCTCATCGAACGGTTCACTGATTCAGGGATTTGTAAGCTCAGAATGGCTTGTTACATGATTGTAGTTGATTCTCATCGAATGGTTGATAGATTCAGTGATTTTTATGCTCAGAATGTGTTGTTAGGTGATTTTAATTGATTCTCATTGAATGGTTGACTGATTCGACGATTTATAAGGTCAAAATGGCTTGTTACATGATTGTAATTTATTTTGATCAAACGGTTGACCGATTCGATGATTTGTAACCTCAGACTAGCTTGTTACGTGATTGTAATTTATTCTCATCTAATGGTTGACTGATTCAGTGATTTGTAAGCTCAGAATGACTTGTTACGTGATTGTAATTGATTCTCATCGAACTATTGATCCATTTGGTGACTTGTAAGCTCAGAATGGCTTGTTAGGTGATTGTAGCTGATTGTCATCGAATGGCTGATTGATTCAGACATTTTCAAGCTCAGAATGGCTTGTTACCTGATTGTAGGTGATTCTCTCATAAAATAGTTGATCGATTCATTTATTTGTAAGCTCAGAATGGCTTGTTATGTGATTGTAGTTGATTCTTATTGAACAATTGACCGATTCAGTGATTTGTAAGCTCAGAATGACTTGTTACATCATTGTAGCTGATTCTCATCGAACGGTTGACCAATTGGGTGATTTGTAAGCTCAGAATGGTTTGTTACATGATTGTAGCTGATTCTCATCAAATGTTTGACTGATTCAGTAATTTCTAAGCTTAGAATGGTTTGTTAAGTGAAATTGTAGCTGATTCTCATCGAACGATTAACCGATTCAATGATTTCTAAGCTACATGATTGTGCCTGATTCTCATCGAACGGTTGCCCTATTCGATGATTTGTAAGCTCAGAATGGCTTGTCATGTGATTGTAGCTGATTCTAATCAAATAATTGACCAATTTGGTGATTTGTAAACTTAGAATGACTTGTTTCATGAATATAGCTGATTCTAATCAAAGGATTCACCGATTCGATGATTTGTAAGCTCAGAATGGCTTCCTACATCATTGTAGCTGATTCTCCTCGAATAATTGACCCATTCAGTGATTTGTAAGGTCAGAATGGTTTGTTAAGTTATTGTAATTGATTCTCATCGAATGGTTGACCGATTCGATGATTTGTAAGCTCAGAATGACTTGTTACATGAATGTAATTGATTCTCATCGAACAGTTGATCGATTTAGTAATTTGTAAGCTCAAAATGACTTGTTATGTGATTGTAGCAGATTCCCATCGAACGGTTGACTAATTCAGTGATTTGTGAGTTTAGAATGGCTTGTTACGTGATTGTAGCTGATTCTCATCAAATAGATGACCAATTTGATGATTTGTAAACTTAAAATGGCTTGTTACGTGATTATAGCTGATTCTTATCAAATAGTTGACCGATTTAGTGTTCACTGATTTGTCAGCTCAGAACGGCTTGTTACATGATCGTAGCTGATTCTCATTGAACTATTGACCGATTCGGTGATTTGTAAGCTTAGAATGGCTTGTTACGTAATTGTAGCTGATTTTCATCGAACGATTGACTGATTCGGTGATTTTTAAGTTTAGAATGACTTTTTACGTGATTTTAATAGATTCTCATCGAATGGTTGACTGATTGGGTGATTTGTAAGCTCAAAATGACTTGTTATGTGATTGTAGCTGATTCTCATTAAATAGTTGTCCAGTTCAGTGATTTGTAAGCTCAGAATGATTTATTACGTGATTGTAGCTGATTCTCATTAAATTGTTGACCAATTCATTGTTTGGTGATTTGTAAGCACAAAATGACTTGTTACATTATTGTAGTTGATTCTTAGCGAACGGTTGACCAATTCAATGATTTGTAAGCTCAGAATGGCCTTGTTAAGTGATGATTGTAGCTGATTTTCATCAAATGGTTAACTGATTCGGTGATTTGTAAGTTTAGAATGGCTTGTTACATGATTGTAGCTATTCTCATCAAACGGATGATCGATTCGATGATTTGAAACTTGAGAATCACTTCTTATGTGATTGTAGCTGATTCTAATCGAACGGTCAATAGCTTCAGTGATTTGTAAGCTCAGAATGGCTTGTTATGTGATTGTAATTGATTCTCATCTAAGGGTTGACCGATTCATGATTTGTAAGCTCATAATAGCTTGTTACGTGATTGTAATTAATTCTCAACAAATAGTTGATTGATTTAGTGATTTGTAAGCTCATATAATGTCATGTTACATGATTTTAATTATTTCTCATTGAATAGTTGACCGCTTAAGTGATTTTTAACCTCAGAATGGCTTGTCACGTGATTGTAGTCAATTCTCATCGAACGGTTAAATGATTTGATAATTTCTAAGCTTAGAATGGCTTGTTACATTAAATTGTAGCTGATTCTCATTGAACGGTTCACCGATTTGGTGATTTGTAAGCTCAGAGTGGCTTGTTACATGATTGTAGCTTATTCTTATCGAACGGTTGACTTATTCGATAATAGCTTGCTACGTGATAGTAGCTGATTCTCATCAAAAGTTTGACAAATTCAGGGATTTGTAAACTCAAAATAGTTTTTTTACGTGATTGTAGCTAATTCACATCGAACGGTTGATAGATTCAATGACTTATCAGCTCAGAATGGCTTGTTACATGCTTGTAATTGATTCTAATCTAACGTTAGGTTGATTGATTTAGTGATTTGTAAGCTCAAAATGGCTTGTTACGTGATTGTAGCTGATTCTCATCGAACGGTTGACCAATTTGGTCATTTGTAAGCTCAGAATGACTTATTACATGATTGTAGCTGATTCTATGATTTGTAATCTCAAAATGACTTGTTACATGATTGTATCTGATTATCATCAAACAGTTAACCGATTTAGAGATTTTTAACTCAGAATGGCTTGTTACGTGATTGTAGCTGATTCTCATCGAATGGTTGACCAATTTGATGATTTGCCAGCTCAGAATGGCTTTTTACATGACTGTAGTTCATTCTCATTGAATGGTTGACCCATTCGTTGATTTGTAAGCTCAGAATGGGTTGTTACGTGATTGTAGCTAATTCTCATCGAATGGTTGACCAATTCAGTGATTTGTAAGCTTAGAATGACTTGTTACATGATTTTAGCTGATTCTCACCGAACGCTTGACCGATTTGATGATTTGGAAGCTTAGAATGGCTTCTTACGTACTTGTAATTGATTCCCATCGACAGTTGACCAATTTAGTGGTTTGTAAGCTCAGAATAGCTTTATACATAATTGTTGTTGATTCTCATCAAATGATGTACCAATTCGGTAATTTTTAAGAACAAAAAGGCTTGTTATGTGATTGTAGCTGATTCTCATTGAATGGTTGACCAATTCAGAGATTTGTAAGCTCATAATAGCTTGTTATATGATTGTAGTTGATTCTCATTGAACGATTGACCCATTTAGTGATTTGTAAGCTCAGATTGGCTTGTTACGTGATTGTAGCTGATTCTCATCAAACAATTAACCAATTTGGTGATTTGTAAGTTTTGAATGGCTTGTTGAATGATTGTAGTTGATTCTAATCGAACAGTTGACCGATTCAGTGATTTGTAAGCTCAGATTAGCTTGTTAGATGATTGTAGCTGATTCTCATTGAACAGTTGACCGATTCGATAATTTGTAATCTTAGAATGGCTTGTTATGTGATTGTAGCTGATTCTCATCAAATGGTTGACCGATTTGGTGATTTGTAAGCTCAGAATGGCTTGTTACATGATTTAGGTCCTTACATGACCCAAAAACATGCCTTTAAGGGAGCAAGGTCTCATTTGATGACATGAAACATCACAAGAAGAAACACCACACGTTTCACCTGAAAACTGGCAAAAAATAGGTCCCGAGGCAAAATGGGCATAACTTTTTACTCATAATGAATTAGGGCTTTCGCTCTTAAGAAATGATATCACTTTAGGTCCTCTCAAAGTCCTTAAAAGCGCAAAGGCTGATTCCTTATGGATCAAGATCACCATTATGAACAATCAACACAAAAACTATAGTAAAATGCAGTTCCGACGACAAGGAAACCAACTGTAACTTTGTGTCCATCTAAACTTTATGTGCTCATAAGAGAAGGTACAGAAATCAGGAAATATTTTTGGTTGATGCAAGATTGCTCAAAGACCCAAGATGCTCCTGCATCAAGCTACAATCACGTACCAAACCATTCCGAGCTTACCAATCACCGAATCTGTTAACTGTTTGATGAGAAACAACTACAATCACATAACAAGCCATTCTAAGCATACAAATTGCCCAATCAGTCAACCGTTTGATCAGAATGAAATACAATAATGTAACAAGCCATTCTGAGCTTATAAATCATGAATCAGTTAACCGTTCGATGAGAATAAATTACAATCATGTATCAAGCCATTTTCAGCTTACAATCACGTAACAAGCTATTTTGAGTTTACAAATCACAAATTGGTTAATTGTTCGATGACAATCAATTTGAATCACATAACATGTCATTCTGAGCTTACAAATCACTGAATCTGTCAACCATTCAATAAGAATCAACTATAATCACGTAACAAGCCATTCTAAGCTTACAAATTACCAAATCGGTGAACCAGTCAATGAGAATCAACTACAATCACGTAACAAGTCACTCTGAGCTTACAAATCATTGAATCGGTCAACTATTTGATGAGAATCAATTACAATCATTTAACAAGCCATTCTCAGCTTACAAATTACCAAATCGGTCAACTGTTAGATGAGAATCAATTACAATCACATAATAAGCTATGCTAAGCTTACAAATCACTGAATCAGTCAACCGTTCGATGAAAATCAGCTACAATGATGTAAGAAGTCATTCTGAACTTACAAATCACCAAATCCATGAACCATTTCATGAGAATTAGCTAAAATCATGAAACAAGCCATTATGACCTTACAAATCACTGAATCGATCAACCGTTCGATGAGAATCAGCTACAATCATGTAACAAGTGATTCTGAGCTTACAAATGATAGTCACGTAATAAGCGATTCTGAGCTTACAAATCACCGAATCGGTCAACCGTTCGATGAGAATCAAATATGATTAGTAAAAAGAAATTCTGAGCTTACAAATGAATGAATTGGTCAACCGTTCAATGAGAATCAGCTACAATCACGTAACAAATATTTAACAAATCATAGAAATCATTGGTGATCATACAAATCATTGAATCGGTCAACTGTTCGATTAGAATCAGCTACAATCATTTAACAAGCTATTCTGAGCTTACAAATCACTGAATCGGTCAACTGTTTGATGAGAATCAATTACAATCACGTAACAAGCCTTTCTGAGATTACAAATCACTGAATCGGTCAACCGTTAAATGAAAATTAAATACAATCATGTAACCAGCCATTCTGAGCTTACAAATCATTGAAGCGGTCAACCATTTGATGAAAATCAATTATAATCACATAACAAGCCGTTATGAGTTTACAATTCACCAAATCGGTCAACCGTTCAATGAGAATCAATTACAATCACTTAACATGCTATTTTAAGTTTACAAATCACTGAATTGGTCAACCGTTCGACAATAATCAGCTACAATGACGTAACAAGCCATTCTGAGCTTACAAATCACTGAATCAATTAGTCATTCGATGAGAATTAATTAGAATCACATAAGAAGGGATTCTAAGCTTACAAATCATCGAATTGGTCAACCGTTTGATGAGAATCTACTACAATCATGTAACAAGTCATTCTAAGCTTATAAATCACCGAACCAGTCAATCATCATATAAGAATAAATTACAATGATGTAACACATGATTTTGAGCTTGCAAATCACTGAATCTGTCAACTGTTTGATGAGAATCAATTACAATCACGTCCAAGACTTTATGAGCTTACAAATTACTAAATTGGTCTACCGATAGATGAGAATCAACTACAATCATGTAACAAGTCATTCTAAGGTTACAAACCACTAGATCAGTCAACCGTTTGATGAGAATCAGCTACAATCATGTAAGAAGCCATTCTAAGCTTACAAATCACTAAATCGGTCAAGCGTTCTATTAGAATCAGCTACAATAATGTAACAAGTGATTCTGAGCTTACAAATCACCGATTCGGTAAACCGTTTGATGAGAATTAGCTACAATAACGTAACAAGCCATTCTCAATTTACAAATCACCGACTCAGTCAACCGTTCGATGAGAATCAATTATAATCACATAACAGGCCATTTTGAGCTTACAAATCACCAATTCGGTCAACCATTCAATGATAATAAGCTATTATTTCACGTAATAAGCCATTCTAAAATTACAAATCACTAAATCAGTCAACCATTCGAAGAGAATCAACTAAAATCATGTAACAAGCCATTTTGAGCTTACAAATCACCGAATTGGTTAATCGTTTGATAAGAATCACCTACAATAACGTAACAAGTCATTCTCAACTTACAAATCACTGAATCGGTCAATTATTCGATGAGAATCACCTACAATCACGTAACAAGCCATTATGAGCTTACAAATGATGAATCAGTTAATCGTTCGATGAGAATCAATTACAATCACATAACAAGCCATTCTAAGCTTACAAATCACTAAATATGTCAATCGTTTGATGAGAATTAGTTACAATCACGTAAGAAGCCATTCTAAGCTTACAAATTAGGGAATCGATCAACTGTTCGATGAGAATTAGCAACAATCACCTAATAAGCCATTCTGTGCTTAAAAATCACCAAATCGATCAACCGTTCGATGAAAATCAGCTACAATCATGTAACAAGCCATTTTGGGCTTACAAATCACTGAATTGGTCAACCGTTCGATGAGAATCAATTATATTCACGTAATAAGCCATTCTAAGCTTACAAATCACCAAATCGGTCAATGATTCGATGAAAATTAATTACAATCACGTAACAAAACATTTTGATCTTACTAATCACGTAACAAGCCATTCTGAGCTTACAAATCACTGCATCTATCAACCATTCACTGAAATTTAGCTACAATCATGTACCAAGCCATTCTAAGCTTACAAATCACCAAATCGGTCAACCATTCAATGAGAATTAGCTACAATCACATAACAAGCCATTTTGAGCTTTAAAATCATCGAATCAGTCAACCGTTCGATGAGAATTAGCTACAATCATGTAACAAGCTATTCTGAGCTTACAAATCATGAAATCGGTCAACCGTTCGATGAGAATCAACTACAATCATGTAACAAGCTATTATAAGCTTACAAATCATTGAATTGGTCAACCGTTGGATGGAAATCAATTACAATCACGTCACAAGCCATTATGAGCATCCAAATCACCAAATTAGTCAACCGTTCAATGGGAATCAATTACAATGACGTCACAAGCCATTCGGAGCTTCCAAATCATCAAATCAGTCAACTGTTTGATGAGAATAAGCTATAATCATGTAACAAGCCATTCTGAGCTTACAAATCACTGAATCGTTCAGCCGTTCAAAGATAATCTGCTACAATCACGTAACAAGCCATTCTCAGCTTAGAAATTACAATCATGTAACAAGCCATTGTTTGCTTACAAATCACCCAATTGGTCAACCAATCGATAAGAATCAATGACAATCACATAACAAACCATTCTGAGGTTACAAATCACTAAATCAGTCAACCGTTTGATGAGAATCAATTAGAATCACGTAACAAGCTATTCTAAGCTTACAAATCATCGAATCGGTCAACCGTTTGATGAGAATCAGCTACAAGCACATTACATGCCATTGTGAGCTTACAAATCATTGAATTGGTCAACCATTCGATGAGAATCAGCTACAATCATGTGACAAGCCATTCTAAGCTTACAAATCACCAAAAGGATCAACTGTTTGATGAGAATAAATTACAATCACATAACAAGCCATTTTGAGCTTACAAATCATCGAATCAGTCAATTGTTCAATGAGAATCAGTTATAATCATGTAACAATCTATTTTGACCTTACAAATCACCAAATTGGTCAACCATTCGATGAGAGTAAGCTATAATCATGTAACAAGCCATTCTGAGCTTACAAATCACTAAATCGGTCAACCGTTCGATGAGAATCAACTACAATCACGTAATAAGCCATTCAGAGTTTCTAAATCACCGAATCGGTAAACCGTTCAATGAAAATCAACTACAATCACGTAACAAGACATTTTGAGTTTACAAATCATCGAATCGATCAACCGTTCGATGAGAATCAATTACAATCACATAACAGGCCATTTTGAGCTTACAAATCAATAATTTGGTTAATCATTCGATGAGAATCAGCTATAATTTTATGTAACAAGCAATTCTAAGATGACAAATCACTGAATTGGTTAACCATTCGATGAGAATCTATCATCCATTTGATGAGAATCAGCTACAATCATGAAACAAGCCATTCGAAGCTTACAAATTACCGAATTGGTCAGTCCTTCGATAAGAATTAGTTACAATCACATAACAAGCCACTCTAAGTTTAAAAATAATCTAATCGATCAACCGTTCAATGAGAATCAGCTACAATCACGTAACAAGCTATTCTAAGATTACAAATCATCGAATCTGTCAACCATTCGATGGGAATCAATTACAATCAAGTCACAAACCACTCTAAGATTCCAAATCACCAAATCGGTCAACCTTTCAATGAGCATCAGCTACAATCACGTAACATGCCATTATGAGCTTACAAATCTTCAAATCGGTCAACCATTCAATGAAAATCAACTACAATCATGTAAAAAGCCATTCTGAGCTTACAAATCACCGAATCGGTCAAATGTTTGATGAAAATTAGCTACAACGATGAATCGGTTAACCATTCGATGAGAATCAATTATAATCACATAACAACCCATTTTTAGCTTAAAAATAACCAAATCAGTTAACCGTTTGATGAGAATCAATTACAATCACGTAACAAGCTTTTTTGAGCTTACAAATCACCAAATGGTCAACTATTCCATGACAATCAATTACAATCATGTAACAAGCCATTCTAAGCTTACAAATCACCGAATCGGTCAATTGTTCAATGAGAATTAGCTACAATTATATAACAAGCCATTCTAAGCTTACAAATCACCAAATTGGTCAACCGTTTCATAAGAATCAGCTACAATCACGTAACAAGCAATTCTGAGCTTACAAATCATCAACTATTCAATGAGAATAAGCTACAATCACGTAACAAGCTATTCTGAGCTTACAAATTATTGAATCAATCAGTTGTTCAATGAGAATCAGCTACAATCACATAACAAGCCATTCTAAGCTTACAAATCACCAAATTGGTCAATCATTCCATGAGAATCAGCTACAATCACGTAACAAGCAATTTTAAGCTTACAAATCACCGAATCGATCAACCGTTCAATGAGAATCAATTACAATCACGTAAGAAGCCATTATGAACTTAAATAAAATGACGTAACAAGACATTTTTAGCTTAGAAATCACCAAATCGGTCAACCGTTCATTGAGAATCAGATTCAATCACGTAACAAACTATTCTAAGCCTACAAACCACTGAATCGGTCAACATTCGATGAGAATCAATTACAATCACGTAACAAGCCATTCTAAGCTTAAAAATTACTAAATCTGTCAACCGTTTGTTGACAATCAATCATAATAACATAACAAGTCATTCTAAGCTTACAAATCACCGAATCGGTCAACCGTTGGATGAGAATCAGCTACAATAAAGTAACAAGCTATTATGAGCTTACAAATCACCGAATCTGTCAACCATTCAATCAGAATCAGCTACAATCATGTAAAAAGCCATACTGAGCTTAGAAATCACTGAATCGGTCAACTATTCCATGAGAATCAATTATAATCATGTAACAAGCCATTCTGAGCTTACAAATCACCAAATCGATCAACTGTTTGATGAGAATCAGCTACAATCATGTAACAAGCTATTCTAGGCTTCCAAATCACTGAATCAATCAACCGTTCGATAGGAATCAATTACAATCACATCACAACCCATTCTAAGCTTACAAATCACTGAATCGATCAACCATTCGATGAGAATCAGCTACAATCATGTAACAAGGTATTCCAAGTTTACAAATCAATGAATCGGTCAACCGTTTGATGAGAATTTGCTACAATCAGGTAACAAGCCATTCTGAGCTTACAAATCACCGAATTGGTCAACCGTTCGATGAGAATCAGCTATAATCACGTAACAAGCCATTCTGACCTTACGAATCACTAAATCGGTCAACCGTTTGATGAGAATTAGCTACAATCACGTAACAAGCCATTCTGAGCTTATATATCATGAAATCAATCAACTGTTCGATGAGATTCAATTACAATCACGTAACAAGCCATTTTGAACATACAAATCATTGAATTAGTCAACCGTTCGATAACAATCAACTACAATCATGCAGGAAGCTATTCTGAGCTTACAAATCATCGAATCGATCAACCGTTCGATGAAAATCAGCTACAATCACGTAACAAGCTGTTCTCACCATACAAATCATCAAATCGGTCAACCGTTCGATGAAAATCAATGACAATCACGTAACAAGACATTCTGAACTTACCAATCACCGACTCAGTCAACCGTTTGATGAGAATCAGCTACAATCATGTAACAAGTATTTATAGCATACAAATCATTGAATCGGTCAACCGTTCGATGATAATTAGCTACAATCATGTAACAAGCCATTCTCAGCTTACAAATCACCGAATCGATCAACCATTTAATGAGAATCAGCTACAATCATTTAACAAGCTATTTTGAGCATTCAAATCACAAAATCGGTAAACCGTTTAATGAGAATCAGCTACAATCACGTAACAAGCCATTCTCATTTTAAAAATCACCGAATCAGTCAACCATTCAATGAGAATCAATTACAATCGCATAACAGGCCATTTTGAGCTTACAAATCACCAATTCAATCAACCATTCGATGTGAATCAGCTATCATTTCACGTAACAAGCCATTCTAAAATTACAAATCTCCAAATCGGTCAACCATTCAATGAGAATCAGCTACAATCATGTTACAAGCCATTCTGAGCTGACAAATTACCGAATCGGTCAAGCGTTCAATGAGAATCAGTTACAATCACGTAACAAGCCATTCTATACTTACAAATCACTGAAAGGATCGACTGTTTGATAAGAATCAGCTACAATCACGTAACAAACCATTCTGAGTTTACAAATCACCCAATCGGTCAATTGTTTGATGAAGATCAATTACAATCACATAAAAGGCCATTTTGAGCTTACAAATCAATAATTCGGTCAACCGTTCGATGAGAAACAGCTATATTTTCACGTAACAAGCAATTATAAAATTAAAAATCATTGAATCGGTAAACCGTTCGATGAGAATCAGCTAGAATCATGTAACAAGCCATTCTTAGCTTACAAATCATTGAATCCGTCAACCATTTGATGAGAATTAGCTACAATCACGTAACAAGCCATTCGAAGCTTGCAAATCACCAAATTGGTCAACTGTTCGATAAGAATAAGCTACAATCACGTAACCAGCCACTCTGAGCTTAAAAATCATTGAATCGATCAAGAGTTCGATGAGAATCAGCTACAATCACATAACAAGTTATTATGAGCTTACAAATCACCGAATCGGTTAACCGTTTGATGGGAATCAATTATAATCATGTCACAAGCCATTCTAAGCTTCCAAATCACCAAATCGGCCAACCATTCAATGAGAATCAGCTACAAACATGTAACAAGCTATTGTGAGCTTTCAAATTACCGAATCGGTCAACCGTTAGATGAGAATTAGGTAAAATCATGTAACAAGATATACTGAGCTTACAAATCACCGAATTGGTCAATCGATTGATGAGAATCAGCTACAATCATGCAACAAGCTATTTTGAGCATTCAAATCACAGAATCAGTCAACCGTTCAATGAGAATTAGTTACAATCACGTAACAAGCTATTATGACCTTAAAAATCATGAATCGGTTAACCATTCGATGAGAAATAATTACAATCACGTAACAAGCCATTCTGACCTTACAAATCACCAAATCTATCAACCGTTTGATGAGAAATAATTACAATCACATAACAAGCCATTCAAAGCTTAGAAATCATCGAATCAGTCAACCGTTTGAAGGGAATATATTACAATCACATCACAAGCCATTATGAGCTTCCAAATCACTGAATCGGTCAACCATTCGATGGGAATCAATTAGAATCACGTCACAAGCCATTCTAAGTTTTTAAATTATAGAATCGATCAACCATTCAATGACAATCAGCTACAATCATGTAACAGGTCATTTTGAGCTTATAAATCATCGAATCGGTCAACCGTTCGATGAGAATCAACTATAATCACTTAACAAGGGATTTTGAGCTGACAAATCACTGATTCGGTAAACTGTTCAATGAGAATTAGCTACAATCACGTAACAAGTCATTCTCACTTTACAAATCACAGAATCGGTCAACCGTACGATGAGAAGCAATTACAATCACATAACAGGCCATTTTGAGATAACAAATTACCAATTTGGTTAACTGTTCGATGAGAATCAGCTACAATTCATGATGAGAATCATTTGACGTAATAAGCCATTCCAAAATTACAATTCATAGAATCGGTGAACCGTTCGATGAGAATCAGCTACAATCACGTAACAAGCCATTATGAGCTTACAAATACAATGACGTAACAAGCCATTCTGAGCTTAAAAATCACAAAATCGGTCAACTATTTGAAGCTATTCTGACATTACAAATCACCGAATAGGTCAACCATTCGATGAGAATCAATTACCATCACGTAACAAGCCATTATAAGCTTACAAATTATTGAATCGGTCAACCGTTTAATGAGAATCAGCTAGAATCATGTAACAAGCCATTTCATGCTTATAAATCATTGAATCGATCTTCGTTTGATGAGAATTAGCTACAATCACATAAGAAGCCATTCTGAGCTTACAAATCACTGAATCGGTCAACCATTCGATGAACATCAATTACAATCATGAAAGAAGCCATTTTGATTTTACAAATCACCAAATTGATCAATCATTCGAGGAGAATCATCTACAATCATGTAACAAGCTACAATTACATAACAAGCCATTCTGAGCTTACAAATCACTGAATCGGTCAACCATTCAATGAGAATCAATTACAATCACGTAAGAAGTCATTCTCAGCTTACAAATCACTGAATCGCTGAACCATTCGATGAGAATCAATTACAATCACGTACCAAAAAATTTTGAGCTTACAAATCACCGAATCGGTCAATCATTCAATGAGAATCAGCTACAATCACGTAATTATAAGGTTACAAATAATAACAGAATCGGTCAACCGTTCGATAAGAATCAGCTACAATCACGTAACAAGCGATTCTGGGGTTATAAATCACTGAATCAGTCAACTGTTAGATGAGAATCAGCTACAATCATGTAACAAGCCATTATGATTTTACAAATGATAGAATCGGTCAACCATTCAATGGGAATCAATTACAATCATGTAACAAGCCATTCTAAGCTTCCAAATCACCGAATCGGTCAACCATTCGATGAGAATCAGCTAGAATAACGTAACAAGCTATTCTAAATTTACAAATCACAGAATCGGTCAACCGTTCAATGGGAATCAATTACAATCACGTAACAAGCCATTATGAGCTTCCATATCACTGAACTAGTCAATCGTCGATAAGAATCAGCTACAATCATGTAACAAGTCATTCTAAGCTTAAAAATCACTAAATCGGTCAACCGTTCGATTAGAATCAACTACAATCATGTAACAAGCCATTCTGAGGTTACAAATCACTAAAGCAATCAACCATTAGATGAAAATCAATTACAATCATGTAACAAGCCATTTTGAGCTTACAAATCACTGAATCGGTCAACAGTTCGATGACAATTTGCTAAAATCATGTTACAAGCCCTTTTGAGCTCACAAATCACCGAATCAGCCAACCGTTCTATGAGAATTAGCTACAATCATGTAACAAGCTATTTTAAACATACAAATCACTAAATCAGTCAACTGTTTGATGAGAATCAGCTACAATCACGTAACAAGCCATTCTGAGCTTAAAAATCACCGAATCAATCAACCATTTGATAAGAATCAATTACAATCATGTAACAAGCCTTTTTGAGCTTACAAATCACTGAATCAGTAAACCGTTTGATGAGTATCAGCTATAATAATGTAACAAGCCATTCTGAACTCATAAATCACTAAATCAGTCAACCATTTGATCAGAATCAGCTATAATCAAGTAAGAAGCCATTCTGAGCTTACAGATCACTTAATCGGTAAACCGTTTGGTGAGATTTTAGCTACAATCACGTAACAAACCATTTTGAATTTACAAATCACTGAATCAGTCAACCGTTCGATGAGAATCAGCTACAGTCATGTAACAAGCCATTTTGAGCTTACAAATCATTAAATTGGTCAACCGTTCGATGATAATCAGCTACAATCACTTAACAAGGCATTCTGAGCTTACAAATCATTCTATCGGCAAACCATTTGAAGAGAATCAATTACAATCATGTAACAAAATTTTCTAAGCTTACAAATCACCGAATCGGTCAAACGTTCGATGAAACTTAGTTACAATCATTTAACAAGCCATTTTGAGCTTACAAATCATCGAATCGGTCAATCATTTGTTCAAAATCAACTACAATCATGTAACAAGCTATTTTGAGCTTACAAATCACTGAGTCGATCATCCGTTCGCTGAGAATCAGCTACAATCACGTAACAAGCCATTCTAAGCTTACAAATCACTGAATCGGTCAACCGTTCGATGAGAATCAGCTACAATCATGTAAGAAGTCATTCTGAGCTTACAAATCACCAAATCGGTCAACCGTTCAATAACAATGAGCGACAGTGATGTAAGAAGCTATTCTAACCTTACAAACACCAAATCGGTCAACCATTCGATGAGAATCAATAATAATCATGTAACAAGCTATTCTGAGTTTACAAATCACCAAATCGGTCAACCATTCGATGAGAATCAATTACAATCACGTAACAAGCCATTCAAAGATTACAAATCACTGAATCAGTGAACTGTTTGATTAGAATCAATTACAATCACACAACAAGCCACTCTGAGCTTACAAATGATCGAATAGGTCAATTGTTCGATGAGAATTAGCTACAATCAATTAACAAGCTATTTTGAGCTTACAAATAACTGAATTGGTCAATTGTTCGATGAGAATCAGCTATAATCACGTAACAAGCCATTCTGAGCTTACAAATTATCGAATCGGTCAACTGTTCGATGAGAATCAGCTACAATCACTGAATCGGTCAACCATTCGATGTGATCAATTATTCGATTAGAATGAATTTAAAATCACTTAACAAACGATTCTAAGCCTACAAATCACCGAATCAGCTACAATCATGTAACAAGCCATTCTGAGCTTACAAATCATCGAATCAGTTAACCGTTTGATGAGAATCAATTATAATCACGTAACAAGCCGTTCTGAGTTTACAAATCACCAAATCGGTGAACTATTTGATGAGAATCAATTACAATCACGTAACAAGCCATTCTGAGCTTACAAATCACCGAATCGGTGAACCGTTCGATGAGAATCAATTACAATCATGTAACCAGGCATTCTGACATTACAAATCACTGAATTGGTCAACCGTTCGACGAGAATCAACTAAAATCATGTAACAAGCTTTTGTAAGCTTGCAAATCATCGAATGGGTCAATGGTTCGATGAGAATTAGCTATAATAACATAACAAGCTATTTTGAGCTTACAAATCACTGAATCGGTCAACTATTCCATGAGAATCAATTATAATCACGTTACAAGCCATTTTGAGTTTACCAATCAACTAATAAGCCATTCTAAGTTGACAAATCACCGAATCGGTCAACCGTTCAATTAGAAATAATTGAAATCATTTAGCAAGCCATTATGAGCTTACAAATCACTGAATCGGTCAACCGTTCGATGAGAAACAATTATAATCACGTAATAAGCCATTATGAGCTTACAAATCACCAAATTGGTCAACCGTTTGATGAGAATCAATTACAATCACGTAACAAGCCATTTTGAGCTAACAAATCACCAAATCAATCAACCATAGAATGAAAATCAGCTACAATAACGTAATAAGTAATTCTGAGCTTACAAATCACCAAATCGGTCAACCATTTGATAAGAATCAATTACAATTACATAAGAAACCATTCTGAACTTACAAATCACTGAATCGGTCAACCATTCGATGAGAATCAATTACAATCACATAACAAGCTATTCTAATATTACAAGTCACCGAATCAGTCAAGCGTTTGATGCGAATCAATAACAATCATGTAACAAGCCATTCTCAGCTTACAAATCACCGAATCGGTCAACCGTTTGATGAGAATCAATTATAATAATGTAACAAGCCATTCTCAGCTTAAAAATCACCAAATCAGTAAACCATTCGACAAGAATCAATTACAATCATGTAACAAGACATTTCGATCTGACAAATCACCGAATTAGTGAACCGTTTGATTAGAATCAATTACAATAATCTAACAAGCCATTATGAGCTTACAAATGACCGAATCAGTCAACCATTCGATGAGGATTAGCTCCAATAATGTAACAAGCCATTATGAGCTTAATCACTGAATCTGTCAATTGTTCAATGAGATTCAGCTAGAATCATGTACCAAGCCATTCTAAGCTTACAAATCACTGAATTTGTCAACCATTTCGAGCTTACAAATTACCAAATCGGTGAACCGTTTGATAAGAATTAGCTAAAATCACGTAACAAGCCATTCACAGCTTACAAATCACTGAATCGTTCAACTGTTCAATGAGAATGAGCTATATTCACGTAAAAAGCCATTATGTGCTTACAAATCATTGAATCGGTCAACCATTTGATGAGAATCAGCTACAATCACATAACAAGCCATTTTGAGCTTACAAATCACCAAATCGGTCAACCGCTTGATGAGAATCAATTACAATCACGTAACAAGCCATTCTAAGCTTACAAATTATTGAATCGATCAACTGTTAGATGAGAATCAATTACAATCACATAACAAGCTATTCTAAGCATACAAATCACTGCATTAGTTAACCTTTTGATGAGAGTTAGCTACAATAATGTAACAAGCCATTCTAAGCTTACAAATCATCGAATCGGTGAACCGTTCAATGAGAATCAGCTATAGTCATGTAAGAAGTCATTATGAGCTTACAAATCATCGAATCGGTCAACCGTTCCATGAGAATAAGCTACAATCATGCAACAAGGCAGTTTGAGCTTACAAATCACCAAATTGTTCAACCGCTCGATGTGAATCAGCTACAATCACGTAACAAGCCATTCTAAGCTTACAAATCATCAAATCGATCAACCGTTCAATGAGAATAAATTAATATCACATAACAAGCCATTCTAAACTTCCAAATTACCAAATCACTCAATTGTTCGATGAAAATTAGCTACAATCATGTAACAAGCAATTCTGAGCCTATAAATGACTGAATCGATCAACCGTTCGATGAGAATCAATTATAATCATGTAACAAGCTATTTAGAGCTTACAAATTATCAAATCGGTTAATCATTTGATGAGAATCAACTACAATCACGTAACAAGCCATTTTGAGCATACAAATCACTGAATTGGTCAACCGTTTGATGAGAATCAGCTACAATCATGTAACAAGCCATTCTGATCTTACAAATCACCAAATCGATCAACTGTTTGATAAGAATCAGCTACAATCATTTAACAAGCCATTCTGAGCTTATAAATCACTGAATCAATCAATCATTTGATGATAATCAATTACAATCATGTAACAAGCCTTTCTGAGCTTAAAAATCACTGAATCGGTCAACCGTTTGATGAGAATCAACTACAATCATGTCACAAGCCATTCTAAGCTTACAAATCATCGAATCAGTCAACTGTTTGATGAGAATTAGCTACAATAATGTAACAGGAAATTCAAAGCCTACAAATCACTGAATCGGTCAACCGTTCAATGAAAATTAGCTACAATCACATAACAAACCATTCTCACTTTACAAGCCATTCTGAGCTTAAAAATCACCGAATCGGTCAATCATTATATAAGAATAAATTATAATGATGTAACAAATGATTTTGAGCTTACAAATCACCGAATTTGTTAACTGTTCGATGAGAATCAATTACAATCACGTCACCAAACTTTCTGAGCTTACAAATCTCTGAATCGGTCAACCATTTGATGAGAATCAGCTACAATCATGTAACAAGTCATTCTCACTTTACAAATCACTGAATCGGTCAACCATTTGATGAGAATCAATTACAATCACATAATAGACCATTTTTAGCTTACAAATCACCAATTTATTCAACCGTTCGATGATAATTAGCTATTATTTCACATAACAAGCCATTCTAAAATTACAAATCACTGAATCGGTCAATCGTTCGAGGAGAATCAGCTAAAATCATGTAACAAGCCATTTTGAGCTTAGAAATCAACGGATCGATCAACCATTTGATGAGAATCAGCTACAATCATGTAACAAGTCATTCTGAGCTTATAAATCACTGAATTGATCAATCGTTCGATGAGAATCAGCTATTATTTCATGTAACAAGCCATTCTAAAATTACAAATCACCGAATCGATCAATCGTTCAATGAGAATCAACTACAATCACGTAACAAGCCATTTTGAACTTAAAAATCATTGAATTGATCAACCGTTCGATTGGAATAAATTATAATTACGTAACAAGCCATTCTGAGCTTACAAATCACCAAATCGGTCAACCGTTTGATGAGAATCAATTACAATCATGTAACAAGCCATTTTGAGTTTAAAAATCACCAAATCAATCAACCATTCGATTGGAATCAATTATAATCATGTAACAAGCCATTCTGAGCTTACAAATCATTGAATCGGTCAATCATTCGATGAGAATCAATTACAATCATGTAACAAGCCATTCTGAGCTTACAAATCACTGAATCAATTAGCCATTCGATGAGAATCAATTACAATCATGTAACAAGCCATTTTAAGCTTACAAATCATTGAATATGTCAACTTTTTTATGAGAATTAGCTACAATCATGTAACAAGCCATTCTGAACTTTCAAATCACCGAATCGGTCAACTGTTCGATGTGAATCAATTACAATCATGTAACAAGCCATTCTAAGCTTATAAATCACCGAATCAGTCAACCGTTCGATGAGAATCAATTGAAATTACGTAACAAGTCATTCTCAGCATATAAATCACCGAATCAGTCAATTATTCGATAAGAATTAGCCACAATCGCATAACAAGCCATTCTAAGCTTACAAAGCACCGAATTGGTCAACCGTTTGATGAAAATCAGCTACAATGACGTAACAAGCCATTTTGAGCTTATAAATCACTGAATTGGTCAACTTTTCAATGAGAATCAATTACAATCATGTAAGAAGCTATTCTAATCTTAGAAATCACTGAATCGGTCAAGCATTCAATTAGAATCAGCTACAATCGCGTAACAAGTGATTCTGAGCTTACAAAATTATTGATTCGGTAAACCTTTCGATGAGAATCAGCTACAATCACGTAACAAGCCATTCTCACTTTACAAATCACTAAATCAGTCAATCGTTCGATGAGAATCAATTACAATCACAGAACAGGCCATTTAGAGCTTACAAATCACCAATTCAGTCAACTGTTCGATGAGAATCAGCTATTATTTCACATAAAAAGTCATTCTAAAATTACAAATCACTGAATTCGTCAACCGTTTGATAAGAATCAGCTACAATCATGTAAAAAGCCATTCTGAGCTTACAAATCACTGCATCGGTCAACTGTTCGATGAGAATCAGCTACAATCACGTAATAAGCTATTTTGAACTTACAAATCATTGAATCGGTCGACCATTCGATGAGAATGTCCTACAATCACATAACAATTGATTTTGAGATTACAAATCATCGATTTGGTAAATCGTTCGATGAAAATAAACTACAATCACGTAACAAGCCATCCTCACTTTACAACTCACTGAATCGATCAACCATTCGATGAGAATCAATTACAATCACATAACAAGCCATGTTGAGCATACAAATCACCAATTCGATCAACTATTCGATGAGAATCAGCTATTATTTTACGTAACAACCCATTCTAAAATTATAAATCACCGAATTGGTCAACCGTTGGATGAGAATCAGCTAAAATCACGTAACAAGCCATTATGAGCTTACAAATCATGAATCGGTTAACCATTCGATGAGAATCAATTACAATCAAATAACAGGCCATTCTAAGCTTACAAATCATCGAATCTATCAACCGTTCAATGAAAATCAGCTACAATCACGTAACAAGCCATTCTAAGCTTACAAATTACTGAATCAGTCAACCGTTTGATGAGAATCAGCTACAATCACGTAACAAACCATTCTGAGCTTACAAATCATCGAATCGGTCAATAGTTTGATGAGAATTAGCTACAATAACGTAACAAGCCATTCTGACCTTACAAATCACCAAATTGGTCAATCATCTGATGTGAACCCATTATAATCACGTAACAAGCCATTCTGAGCTTGCAAATCACCAAAAATTATCTACAATCATCTACAATCATGTAACAAGCTATTCTGAGCTTACAAATCATGAAATCAGTCAACCGTTCGATGACAATTAGCTACAATCATGTAACAAGCTATTGTGAGCTTACAAATCAATGAATCGGTCAACCGTTCGATGGGAATCAATTACAATCAGGTCACAAGCCTTTCTGAGCATCCAAATTAATGAATCGATCAATCGTTCGATGGGAATCAATTACAATCACGTCACAAGCTATTCTGAGCTTCCAAATCACCAAATCGGTCAACTGTTTGATGAGAATCAGCTACAATCATGGAACAAGCCATTCTAAGCTTACAAATCACCGATCTAGTCAACCGTTTGATTAGAATCAGCTACAATCATGTAACAAGTCATTCTAAGTTTACAAATCATTGAATCGATCAACCATTCGATGAGAATTAGCTACAATCATGTAACAAGCCATTTTGAGCTTACAAATCACTTAATCGCTCAATCGTTCGATGAGAATAAATTACAATCACGTAACAAGGCATTCTGAGCTTACAAATCATGAATCAGTTAACTGTTCATTGAGAATCAATTACAATCACGTGATAAGACATTATGAGCTTAAAAATTACCGAATCGGTCAACCGTTCGATGAGAATCAGCTACAATCACGTAACAAGCCATTCTCAGAATACAAATCACCGAATCGGTCAACCATTTGATGAGAATCAATTATAATCACATAGCAAGCCATTATGAGCTAACAAATCACCAAATCGGTCAACCATTCAATGAGAATAGATTACAATCACGTAACAAGACATTCTGATCTTACAAATCACCGAATCGGTTAACCATTTGATGAGAATCAGCTACAATCACGTAACAAGCTTCTCTAAGTTGACAAATCACCGAATCGGTCAACCATTTGATGAGAATCAGCTACAATCATGCAATAAGCCATTCTGAGCTTACAAATCACCGAATCAGTCAACCGTTCGGTGAGAATCATCTACAATCACGTAACAACCCATTTTGAGCTTACAAATCATTGAATTGGTCAACAATTCGATAAGAAATAATTACAATCACGTAACAAGCCATTCTGAGCTTACAAATCTTCAAATCGGTCAACCGTTTGATAAGAATCAGCTATAATCACGTAACAAGCCATTATGAGCTTACAAATCACTAAATCGGTCAACCGTTTGATGAGAATCAATTACAGCATGTAAAAAGCCATTATGAGCTTACACAACATGAATCGGTCAACCATTCCATGAGAATCAATTACAATCACGTGATAAGCCATTTTAAGCTCAAAAATCATCGAATCTGTCAACTGTTCGATGAGAATCAACTACAATGATGTAACAAGCCATTCTAAGCTTACAAATCATGAAATCATTCAACCATTTGATGAGAATCAACTACAATCACATAACAAGCCATTTTGAGCTTACAAATCACCGAATCGGTCAACCATTCAATGAGAATCAGCTACAATCATGTAACAAGCCATTATAGGCTTAGAAATCACATAACAAGCCATTTTGAGCTTACAAATCACTGAATCGGTCAACCGTTGGATGAGAATGAACTACAATTACGTAACAAGCCATTTTGAGCTTACAAATCACCAAATCGGTCAACCGTTCAATAAGAATCAACTACAATCATGAAACAACCCATTATGAGCTCACAAATCATCTAATCAGTCAACCATTCGATGAGAATCAATTACAATCTTGTAAGAAGCCATTTTGAGCTTACAAATCACCAAATCGGTCAACCGTTCGATGAGAATCAATTACAATCACGTAACAAGCCATTCTGAGCTCACAAATTATTGAATCAGTCAACCGTTTGATGAGAATCAATTACAATCATTTAACAAGTCATTTTGAGCTTACAAATCACTGAATCAGTCAACCGTTCCATGAGAATCAATTACAATCATGTAGCAAGCCATTTTGAGCTTACAAATCACCGAATCAATGAACCGCTCGATGAGAATCAACTATAATTATGTAACAACCCATTCTGAGCTTACAAATCACAAAATCGATCAACCGTTTGATGAGAATCAATTATAATCACGTAACAAGCTATTCTGAGCTTACAAATTACCGAATCGATCAACCATTTGATGAGAATCAATTACAATCACATAACAAGTCATTCTGAGCTTACAATTCACCGAATTTGTCTACCGTTTGATTAGAATCAATTACAATCACATAACAATCCATTCTGAGCTTACAAATCACTGAATCGGTCAACTATTCAATGAGAATCAATTACAATCATGTAACAACCTATTCTAAGCTTACAAATCACTTAAACGTTCAACGGTTTGATGAGAATCAATTATAATCACGTAAGAAGCCATTTTGAGCTTACCAATCATCGAATCAGTCAATCGTTCGATGAGAATCATCTACTTAAGATCAAGCTAAAAGTTGTAGTCGATGGATAATAGGTTAATATTCCTGTACTACCCCTTTGTTGGTCCCGAGGGACAGAGTAGGCTAAGTTAACCGTCTTAATTATAGTTTTGCGGTTCAAGGTTAGAAGGCTACGCCAAAAAAATGGGGTAGAGAAAATACCTCGAGCCAATATCTGAATTCCAGCGTGGCATCAAAAAATTAAGAAGATAGACAACACGCTGGGTAACCCACGTCATACTCCCAAGAAAATCTCGAATGACCTTTTCAACAAATGGGTACTTGTACTTGAAATTGACACAGTCATGAAATAAACCATTCTCAGCTGATAAATCACTGAATTGGTCAACCGTTCGATCAGAATTAGTGACAATCACGTAACAAGCCATTATGAGCATAAAAATTAGTGATTCGGTCAACCATTCAATGAGAATTAATTACAATCACGTAACAAGCCATTCTAAGCTTATAAATCATGAATCCGTTAACCGTTTGATGAGAATCAATTAAAATCATGTAACAAGTTGTTCTAAACTTACAAATCACCGAATCTATGAACCGTTCGATGAGAATCAACTACAATCACGTAACAAGCCATTCTAAGCTTACAACTCACCGAATCAGTCAACCGTTGGATGAGAGTCAATTACAATCATGTAACAAGCTATTTTGAGCATACAAATCATCGAATCGGTCAACCATTTGATGAGAATCTGCTATAATCACCTAACAAGCTATTCTAAGCTTACAAATCACCAAATCAGTCAACTATTTGTTGAGAATCTGCTACAATCACCTAACAAGCCATTCTGAGCTTACAAATCATTGAATTGGTCAACCATTCGATGAGAATCAATTACAATCATGTAACAAGCCATTCTGAGCATACAAATCATCGAGTTCATCAACCGTTCAATGAGAATTAGCTACAATCATGCAACAAGCCATTCTGAGCTTACAAAACATGAATCGGTTTACTGTTTAATGCGAATAATTATAATCATGTAACAAGCCATTCTAAGCTTACAAATTACCAAATTTGTGAACTATTCGATGAGAATCAGCTACAATCACGTAACAAGCCATTCTAAGCTGTAAATCACTGAATCCATCAACCATTGGATGAGAATCAATTACAATCACATAACAAGCTATTCTGAGCATACAAATCATCGAATTGGTCAACTATTCGATGAGAACCAGCTACAATCAGGTAACAAGGCATTCTGAGCTTAAAAATCATTGAATTGGTCAACCGTTCGATGAGAAATAATTAAAATCTCGTCACAAGCCATTTTGAGCTTACAAATCACTGAATCGGTCAACAGTTCCATGAGAATCAATTACAACACATAACAAGCCATTATGAGCTTACAAATCACCAAATTTGTCAACCATTCAATGAGAATTAGCTAGAATCACAAAAAAAGCCCTCCTAAGCTTTCAAATCACCTAATCGGTTAACAGTTTCATGCGAATAAAATCACCTAAAAAGCCATTCTGAGCTTACAAATCACCGAATTGGTCAATTGTTTGATGAGAATCAGCTACAATCATGTAAAAAGTCATTCTAAGCTTACAAATCACTGATCTAGTCAACCGTTTCATGAGAATCAGCTACAATCACATAACAAGCCATTCTAAGCTTGCAAATCATCAAATAAGTCAATCATTCGATGAGAGTCAGCTACAATCACGCAACAAACCATTCTGATCTTACAAATCACTGAATCGGTCAACCGTTTGATGATAATCAATTATAATCATGTAACAACCTATTCTGAGCTTACAAATCATGGAATTGGTCAATCATTCAATGAGAATCAATTACAATCACGTAACAAGCTATTCAGAGCTTACAAATCACCGAATCGGTCAACCGTTCGATGAGAGTCAATTACAATCATGTAGCAAGCCATTCTGAGCTTACAAATCATGAATTGGTTAACTGTTTGATGAGAATCAATTACAATCATGTGCCATTCTGAGCTTTCAAATCACAAAATCGGTCAACCGTTCAATGAAAATGAGCTACAATCATGTAACAAGCCATTTTAAACTTACAAATCACCGAATTGATCAACCCTTCAATGAGAATAAATTATAATCATGTAACAAGCAGTTCTGAGCTTACAAATCATCGAATCGGTCAACCGTTCAATTAGAATGAGCTACAATCACGTAACAAGTTATTTTGAGTTTACAAATCAATGAATCGGTCAACCGTTCAATGAGAATCAGCTACAATCACGTAACAAGCCATTCTGAGCTTATAAATCACCGAATTGTCAACCATTTGATGAGAATAAATTACAACCATGTAAAAATCTATTATGAGCTTATAAATGACCGAATTGGTCAACCGTTTATGACAATCAACTACAATGACGTAACAAGCCATTCTGAGGTTACAAATCATTGAATCGGTCAACCGTTTAGTGAGAATCATCTACAATCACATAACAAGGCATTCTGAGCTTACAAATCACCAAATCGGTTAACCGTTCGATGAGAATCAACTACAATCATGTAACAAGTCATTCTAAACTTACAAATCACTGAATCAGACAACTGTTTGATGAGAATCAAGTACAATCACGTAACAAAAATTTATGAGCTTACAAATCATTGAATCGATCAAAAGTTCAATGAAAATTAATTACAATTACGTAACAAGCCATTCTGAGCTTAAAACTCACCGAATCGGTCAACCGTTTCATGACAATTAGCTACAATGACATAACAAGCCATTCTGAGCTAAAAAATCACTGAATCGATCAACCATTCGATGATAATCAGCTACAATCAAGTAAAAAGTGATTCTGAGCTTACAAATCACTGAGTCGATCAACTGTTTGATGAGAATCAATTACAATCATGTAACAAGACATTATGAGCTTACAAATGACAAAATCGATCAACTGTTCGATGAGAATCAGCTACAATCATTTAACAAGCCATTCTAAGCTTACAAATCATTGAATCGGTCAACCGTTCGATGAGAATCAGCTACAATCACGTACCAAGTCATTCTAAGCTTACAAATCACTGAATCGGTCAACCATTCAATGAGAATCAATTACAATCATGTACCAAGCTATTCTGAGCTTAAAAATCATCGAATCTATCAACCATTCGATGAGAATCAGCTACAATCTCATAACAAGTCATTCTAAGCTTACAAATCATAGAATTGGTCAACCGTTTAATGAGAATCAGCTAAAATTATGTAACAAGCTATTCTGAGGTTACAAATCACCGAATCGATCAACCGTTCAATGAGAATCAGCTACAATCAAGGAATAAGCCATTCTGAGCTTACAAATCATTGAATTGGTCAATTGCTCGATAAGAATCAATTACAATCATGTAACAAGATATTTTGATCTTACAAATGAGTGAATCGGTCAACCGTTCGATGAGAATCAGCTACAATAATTTAACAAGCCATTCTAAGCTTACATATCACCGACTCAATCAACCGTTCAATGAGAATCAACTACAATCATGTAAAAAGTCATTCTGAGCTTACAAATCACAGAATCAGTCAACCGTTCAATGAGAATCAGTTAAAATCACATAACAAGCCATTCTTAGTTTACAAATCATGGAATCGGTCAATCATTTGATGAGAATCAATTATAATCACGTAACAAGCCATTCTGAGCTTACAAATCACCGAATCGGTCAACCATTCGATGCAAATCAATTAAAATCTTGTAACAAGCCATTCTGAGCTTACAAATCATGGAATCGGTCAATCGTTCAATTAGAATCAATTATAATCTTGTAACAAGCCATTCTGAGCTTACAAATCACTGAATCGGTCAACCATTTGATGAGAATTAGCTAGAAGCACGTAACAAGCCATTCTGGGCTTACAAATCACCGAATTGGTCAACTGTTCAATGAGAATCAACAACAATCATGTAACAAGCTATTCTGAGCTTACAAATCACTGAATCAATCAACCATTCAATGAGAATCGATTACAATCATGTAACAAGCCATTTTGAGCTTACAAATCACCGAATTGGTGATTTGTAATTGATACAAATCATTCTCATCAAATGGTTGATCAATTCATTGATTTGTCAGCTCATAATAGCTTGTTACATGATTTTAATTGATTTGTAAGCTCATAATGGCTTGTTAGGTGATTGTAGCTTATTCTCATCAAATGGTGGACCGATTTGGTGATTTGTATACTCAGAATGGCTTGTTGTGTGATTTTAATTGATTCTCATCCAACGGTGAAAATAAATTAGAATCAGTCAATTGTTTTGGTGAAAATAAATTACAATCACCTAACAATCCATTTTGAGCTTACAAATCACCTAATCGGTGTACCGTTTGATGAGTATCATCTACAATCACGTAACAAGCCATTTTGAGTTTACAAATCACTGATCTAATCAACCGTTCGATGAGAATCAGCTACAATCACGTAACAAGTCATTCTGATTTTACAAATCACTGAATCGGTCAACCATTTGATGAGAATCAGCTACAATCACGTAACAAGCCCTACTGAGCTTACAAATCACCAAATCAATCAACCATTCGATGAGAATCAGCTACAGTCACGTAACAAGCTATTATGAGCTTACAAATCACCGAATCAGTCAACCATTCGATCAGGATCAGCTACAAGCATTTAACAAGCCATTGTGAGCTTACAAATCACTGAATCGGTCAACTGTTTGATGAGAATCAGCTACAATCACCTAACAAGCCATTCAGAGTTACAAATTATTGAATAAGACAATCGTTTGATGAGAATCAGCTACAATTAGGTAACAAGCCATTTTGACTTTACAAATCACTGAATTGGTCAACTGTTCGATGAGAATCAACTACAATCACGTACGTAACAAGCCATTTTGAGCTTACAAATCACTGAATCAGTCAACCGCTCAATGAAAAATAATTAAAATTATGTAACAACCTATTATAAGCTTACAAATCAATGAATCGATCAACCGTTCAATGAGAATCAATTACAATCAAGAAACAAGCCATTATGTGCTTACAAATCACCAAATTGGTCAACCATTTGATGAGAATCAACTGCAATCAGGTAACAAGCCAATCACGTAACCGAGTTGGTGATTTGTAAGCTGATTCTCATCGAAGGGTCAACTGTTCGGTGATTTGTATGCTTAGAATGGCTTCTTACATGATTGTAATTGATTCTCATCGAATAGTTGACCGATTTCATGATTTGTAAGCTCAGAATGACTTATTACATGATTGTAGCTGATTCTCATCGAATGGTTGACCAATTATATTATATCTAAGCTCAGAATGGCTTGTTACGTGATTGTAATTGATTCTAATCGAATGGTTGACCGACTCAGTCATTTATAAGTTCAAAATGGCTTGTTACGTTATTGTAATTGATTCACATCGAATGGTTGACCAATTCGGTGATTTGCAAGCTCATAATGGCTTGTTACTTGATTATAATTGATTCTCATCAAATGATTGACCGATTCAGTGATTTGTAAGCTAAGAATGGCTTGTTACATGATTTTAGCTGATTCTCATTGAACAGTTGACCGATTCGGTGATTTGTAAGCTCAGAATGGCTTTTTACATGATTGTAGTAAATTCTCATCGAACGATTAACCGATTCGATGATTTGTAAGCTCATAATGCCTTGTTATGTGATTGTAGCTAATTCTCATCGAACGGTTGACCGATTCAGTGATTTGTAAGCTCAAAATGGCTTATTTCATGATTGTAGCTGGTTCTCATTGAATGGTTGACCGATTCGGTGATTTGTATGCCTAGAATGGCTTGTTATGTGATTGTAATTGATTCTCATCCAACGGTTGACCGATTCAGTGATTTGTAAGCTTAGAATGGCTTGTTACGTGATTATAGCTGATTCTCATCGAATGATTGACCGATTCAGTGATTTGTAAACTTAAAATGGCTTGTTACGTTATTGTAGCTCGTTCTCATCGAATGGTTGACTGATTCGGTGATTTGTATGCTTAGAATGGCTGGAAAATCCCCCTCCCCAGCATTTTCTAGTCACTATAATGGCCTCCCTCCCCCCTTTCTAATATTTTTTGATATTTTTGGGGGGGATTTTTATCAGATTTCTGAAAGTGGGGGGTGGGTATCACGTATATAAATAGATGACCTTCAGGTCGGCGCGGTCTTTCTGCTTTTAAGGATGGGATAGTTGGGTGCGCTTTCTGTATTAAGGATGGGATGGTTAGGTTAACTAATCGGTCTTGTTACATGATTGTAATTGATTCTCATCTAATGATTAACCGATTCATAATTTGTAAGCTCAAAATGGCTTGTTACGTGATTGTAATTAATTATCATTGAATGGTTGACTGATTCAGTGATTTGTAAGCTCATAATGGCTTGTTAAATGATTGTAGCTGATTCTCATCGAACGGTTGACCGATTCGGTAATTTATCAACTAAAAATGGTTTATTTCATGGTTGTGTCAGTTTCAAGTATAGGTACCCATTCGTTGAAGGTTGTTCGAGGTTTTCTTGGGAGTATGACGTGGTTTGCCCAATGTGTTATTACTTTTTTGATGCCAGGCTTGAATTCGGACATTGGCTTGAGGTATTTTCTCTACCCTATTTTGACCCAGCATTCTCGGTGTCAACTGCAAAACCATAATTAAGACAACTAACTTAGCCTACTTCATCCCTCGGGACCAATAAAGGGTAGTACAAGAATATTAACTTGTTGTCCATCAACTACACCTTTCGGCCTGATCTTAGGTAGATGATGCCGAAATCGAAGCGTAATTACATCTAGAATAAGCAGAGACGGCGTTAGTTGAGCCCTAGTTTGAACACTTCGTGTCTTGGTAAGTTCAAACACTGCCCATAGTACTTCTATGAAGTAGGTAAATAGTCGGCCATGATTCTCATCGAACGGTTGATCGATTCGATGATTGGTAAGCTCAAAATAGCTTGTTATATGATTGTAATTGATTCTCATTGATTGATTAACCGATTTGGTGATTTGTAAGCTCAGAATGGCTTGTTATGTGATTGTAGCTGATTCTCATCGAATGGTTGATCAATTTCATGATTTGTAAGCTCATAATGGCTTTTTACGTGATTGTAGCTGATTCTCATTGAACGGTTGACCGATTCAATGATTTGTAAGCTTAGAATGGCTTGTTGCGTGATTGTAGCTGATTCTCATCAAGTAATTGACCGATTCAGTGACTTGTAAGCTCGAAATGGCTTGTTACATGATTGTAATTTATTCTAATCGAATGGTTGACCAATTTGATGATTTGTAAGCTTTGAATAGCTTGTTACATGATTGTAATTGATTCTCATCAAACGGTTGATCGATTTAGTGATTTGTAAGCTCAGAATTGCTTGTTACATGATTATAATTCATTCTCATTGAACGATTGATCGAGTCGGTGATTTGCAAGCTTAGAATGGCTTATTACGTGAGTGTAGCTGATTTTCATCGAATAGTTGACTGATTCGATGATTTATAATCTCATAATGTCTTGTCACATGATTGTAGCTGATTCTCATCAAACGGTTGACCGATTTGGTGATTTGTAAGCTTAGAATGACATGTTACATAATTGTAGCTGATTCTCATCAAATGGTTGAATGATTGAGTGATTTGTAAGCTCATAATCACTTATTACGTGATTGTAGTTGGTTTGCAATGAATGGTGGACCGATTCGGTGATTTGTATGCTCAGAATGGCTTGTTACATGATTGTAATTGATTCTCATCGAAAGGTTAACTGATTCATGATTTGTAAGCTTAGAATGACTTGTTACGTGATTGTAATTGATTCTCATTGAATGGTTGATCGATTCAATGATTTGTAAGCTCATAATGGTTTGTTACGTGATTGTAGTTGATTCTCATCAAACAGTTTAGTGATTCAGTGATTTATCAGCTGAGAATGGTTTATTTCATGATTGTGTTGGTTTCAGGTACAGGTACCCATTTGTTGAAGGTCGTTTGAGCTTTTCTTGGGAGTATGATGTGGGTTGCCCATCATGTTGTCTATCTTTTTACTTTTTGGACACCACGCTGGAATTCAGACATTGGCTCAAGGTATTTTCTCTACCCCATTTTGACCCAGCTTTTTCGGGGTCACCTTCTGACCTTGAACCACGAATACATAATTAAGACGGCTAACTTAGCCTACTCTATCCCTCGAGACCAACAAAGGGTAGTACAGGAATATTAACCTCATGACCATCAACTACACCTTTTGGCCTGATCTTAGGTAGATGATTCTCATCAAATGGTTGACCGATTCGGTGGTTGGTAAGCTCAGAATGGCTTGTTACGTGATTATAATTGATTCTCATCGAACCGTTGACCGATTAAGTGATTTGTAAGCTCAGAATAGCTTGTTACATGATTGTAATTGATTCACAATGATTGGTTAACTGATTTGGTGATTTGTAAACTCAGAATAGCTTGTTATATGATTGTAACTAATTCTCATTGACCAGTTGACCGATTTGGTGATTTGTAAGATTGAAATGGCCTATTACGTGATAGTAATTGATTCTCATCGAATGGTTAACTGGTTCGGTGATTTTTAAACTCAGAATGATTTGTTACGTGTTTGTAATTGAGTCTCATTGAATGACTGATCGATTCGATAATTTGTAAGCTCAAAATGGCTTGTTAGGTGATTGTAGCTGAGTCTCATCAAACGGTTGACCGATTCCATGATTTGTAAGCTCAGAATGGCTTGTTACATGATTGTAGTTGATTCTCATTGAACGGTTGATCGATTTGGTGGTTTGTAAGCTCAGAATGGCTTGTTACATGATTATAGTTGATTCTCATCGAACAATTGACCGACTCGGTGATTTGTAAGCTCAAAATAGCTTGTTACGTGATTGTAACTGATTCTCATCCAACGTTTAACCGATTCGGTAATTTGTAAGCTCAGAATGGCTTGTTACGTGATTGTAGTTGATTCTCATCGAACGGTTGACTGATTTGGTGATTTGTTAGCTTAGAATGGCTTATTACGTAATCATAGATGATTCGCATTGAACTGTTGACCGCTTCAGTGATTGGTAAGCTCAGAATAGCTTGTTACATGATTGTAGTGATTTGTAAGCTCAGAATAGCTTGTTACATGATTGTAGCTAATTCTCATCAAACAGTTGACCCATTTGGTTATTTGTAGGCTCAGAATGGCTTGCTATGTGATTGTAGCTGATTCTCATCGAATAGTTGACCAATTCAGTGATTTGTAATCTCAGAAGGGCTTGTTACATAATTTTAGCTGATTCTCATTAAACGGTTGACCGATTAAGTGATTGGTAACCTAGCAATGGCTTGTTACGTGATTCTAAATATTTCCATCAAACAGTTGACCGATTAGGTGATTTGTAAACTTAGAATGGCTTGTTATGTGATTGTAGCTTATTCGGTGATTTGTAAGCTCTGAATGGCTAGTTATGTGATTGTAATTGATTCTAATCAAATGGTTGACCAACTCCATGATTTGTAAGCTTAGAATGGCTTGTTATGTGATTGTAATTGATTCTCATCGAATGGTTGACCGATTCGGTGATTTGTAACTTCTGAATGGCTTGTTACGTGATTATAATTGATTCTCATCAAACAGTTGACCGATTCGATGATTTGTGAGCTCAGAATAGCTTGTTACGTAGTTGTAATTGATTCTCATTGGACGGTAGACCGATTCAATGATTTGTAAGCTCAGAATGGCTTGTTACGTGATTATAGCTGATTCTCATCGAAAGGTTGACCGATTTGGTGATTTGTAAGCTCAAAATAGCTTGTTACGTGATTGTAATTGATTCTCATCGAACAGTTGTTAAGTGATTTGTAAACTTAGAATGGCTTGTTACGTGATTGTAATAGATCAATTCAATAATTTGGAAGCTCAAAATAGCTTATTACATGATTGTAGTTGATTCTCATCGAATGGTTGATCTATTTGGTGATTTGTAAGCTTAAAATGGCTTCTTACATGATTATAGCTGATTCTCATCGATCAGTTGACCAATTCAGTGATTTGTAAGCTTAAAAGAGCTTGTTACATGATTTTAGTTGATTCTCATTGAACGGTTGATCGATTCACTGATTGGTAAGCTCAGAATGGCTTGTTACGTGATTATAATTGATTCCCACTGAATGGTTGATGGATTCATTGATTTGAAAGCTCAAAATGGCTTGTTACATGATTGTAGCTGATTCTCATCGAACGGTTGACCGATTCGGTGTTTGTAAGCTCAGAATGACTTTTTACATGATTGGAGCTGATTTTCATCAAACAGTTGACCGATTCGCTGATTTGTAAACTTAGAATGGCTTGTTACATGATTCTAGCTAATTCTCATTGAACAATTGACATATTCGATGATTTGTAAGCTAAGAATGGCTTGTTACATGATTATAATTGATTCTCATCGAACGGTTGATTGATTTAGTGATTTGTAAGCTCGGAATGGCTTGTTATGTGATTGTAATTGATTCTCATCGAATGGTTGACCGATTTAGTGATTTGTAAGCTCATCATGGATTGTTACATGATTTTAATTATTTCTCATCAAACGGTTGACTGAGTCAGTGATTTGTAAGCTCAAAATGGCTTGTTAAGTGATTGTAATTGATTCTAATTGAACGATTAACCGATTTGGTGATTTGTAAGCTCATAATGGCTTGTTACGTGATTTTAATTATTTCTCATCGAACGGTTGACTGATTCACTGATTTATAATCTCAAAATTACTTGTTACGTGATTGTAATTGATTCTCGTCGAATGGTTGACCAATTCAATGATTTATAAGGTCACAATAGCTTGTTATGTGATTGTAGCTAATTATCATCGAATGGTTGATCTATTCGATGATTTGTAAGCTCAAAATAGCTTGTTACATGATTATTACTGATTCTCATCGAATGGTTAATAGATTCGGTGATTTGTAAGCTCAAAAGGGCTTGTTACATGATTTTAGCTAATTCTCATCGAACGGTTGACCGATTCTATGATTTGTAAGCTTACAATAACTTGTTATATGATTGTTGCTGATTCTCATCGAACGGTTGACTGATTCAGTGATTTGTAAGCTCAGAATAGTTTGTTACGTGGTTGTAATTGATTCTCATCAAACGGTTGATCGATTCGGTGATTTGTAAGCTCAAAATGGCTTGTTACGTGATTGTACCTGATTCTCATTGAACGGTTCACTGATTCAATGATTTGTAAGCTCAAAATGGCTTGTTACGTGATTGTAGCTTATTCTCATCAAACGGTTGACTGATTTGGTGATTTGTAAGCTTAGAATGTCCTGTTACGTGATTGTAGTTGATTCTCATCAAACGGTTGACCAATTTAGTTATTTGTCAGCTCAGAATAGCTTATTACATGATTGTAATTCATTCTAATCGAACGGTTGATCGATTTGGTGATTTCTAAGCTCAGAATGGCTTGCTACGTTATTGTAGCTTATTCTCATTGAACAGGTTACCGATTCGGTAATTTGTAAGCTCACAATGGCTTGTCACATGATTGTAGCTAATTATCATGGAACAATTGACCGATTCAGTGATTTGTAAGCTCAGAATGGCTTGTTACGTGATTGTAGCTAATTCTCATCGAATAGTTGACCGATTCAGTGATTTGTAAGCTCAGAATGACTTGTTACGTGATTGTAGTTGATTCTCATTGAACGGTTGATAGATTCGGTGATTTGTAAGCTCATAATGGCTTGTTACGTGATTGTAATTGATTGTCATCAAAAAGTTGATTGATTCGATGATTTGTAAGCTCAAAATTGGTTGTTACATTATTCTAGCTGATTCTCATCGAACGGTTGACCGATTCGGTGATTTGTAAGCTGAGAATGGCTTGTTATGTCATTGTAGGTAATTCTCATCCAACAAATGACTGAAATGATCATTTGTAAGCTCAAAATGACTAGTTACCTCATTGTAGTTGATTCTCATCAAACAATTAACGAATTCAGTGATTTGCAAGTTCAGAATGGCTTCTTACGTGACTGTAGCTGATTCTCATCGAATGGTTGACAGATTTGGTGATTTGTAAACTCAAAATAGCTTGTTACGTGATTGTAGCTGATTCTCATTGAACGGTTGACTGATTCAGTGATTTGTAAGCTTAGAATGGCTCAGTACGTGATTGTAATTGATTCTAATCAAACGGTTGACTATTTCAGTGATTTGTAAGGTTAGACTGGCTTGTTACATGATTATAATTGATTCTCATCGAATGGTTGACTGATTCGGTGATTTTTAAGCGTAGAATGGCTTGTTACGTGATTGTAAATTATTCTCATCAAACAGTTGAGTGATTCGGTGATTTGTAAGCTCATAATGGCTTGTTAGGTGATTGAGTTGATTCTCATCTGACAGTTGACCGATTCAGTGATTTGTAAGCTCAGAATAGCTTGTTACATGATTGTAGCTGATTCTCATTGAACGGTTGACTGATTTGATGATTTGTAAGCATAGAATGGCTTGTTACATGATTGGAGTTGATTCTTATCAAACAGTTGACCAATTCAGTGATTTGTACACTCAAAATGGCTTATTACCTTATTGTAGCTTATTCTCATCAAATGGTTCACCGATTCGATGATTTGTAAGTTTAGAATGGCTGGCTACGTGATTGTAGCTGATTCTCAAAGAACGATTGCCCGATTCGGTGATTTGGAAGCTCAAAATGGCTTTTTACGTAATTGTAATTGATTCCCATCAAACAGTTTACCGATTTAGTTATTTGTAAGCTCAGAATAGCTTTACATGTTATTATAGCTGAATCTCATCAAACGGATGACCGATTCGATGATTTTTAAGCACAAAATGCCTTGTTACGTGATTGTAGCTGATTCTCATCGAATGGTTGAGTGATTCGGTGATTTGAAAGCTTAGAATAGCTTGTTACGTGATTATAGCTTAGAATAGATTGTAGTTCATTCTCATCAGACGGTTGACCGATTTGGTGATTTGTAAGCTTAGAATGGCTAGTTACGTGATTATAGCTAATTCTGATCGAAAGGTTGACCGATTCAGGGATTTGTAAGCTGAGAATGGCTTGTTACGTGATTGTTGTTGATTCTCATCGAACAGTTGATAGATTCAGTGATTTCTATGCTCAGAATATGTTGTTATGTGATTGTAATTGATTCTCATCGAACGGTTGACCGATTTGATGATTTGTAAGCTCAGAATAGCTTGTTACATGATTGTAATTGATTCTAATCGAACAGTTGAACGATTCAGTGATTTGTAAGCTCAGACTGGCTTGCTACATGATTCTAATTGATTCTCATCTAATGGTTGACTGATTCAGTGATTTGTAAGCTCAGAATGGCTTGTTACATAATTGTAATTGATTCTCATCGAACTATTGATCGATTCGGTGATTTGTAAGCTGGGAATGGCTTGTTAGGTGATTGTAGCTGATTCTAATCGAACGGCTGACCGATTCAGAGATTTTCAAGCATAGAATGGGTTATTACCTGATTGTAGCTGATTCTCTCATAAAATGGTTGATCGATTCAGTGATTTGTAAGCTCAGAATGACTTATTACATGATTGTAGTTGATTCTCATTGAACAATTGACTGATTCAGTGATTTGTAAGCTCAGAATTGCTTGTTACATCATTGTAGCTAATTCTCATCGAATGGTTGACTGATTGGGTGATTTGTAAGCTCAGAATGGTTTGTTACATGATTGTAGCTGATTCTCATCAAATGTTTAACTAATTCGGTAATTTATAAGCTTAGAATGGCTTGTTCCGTGAAATTGTAGCTGATTCTCATCGAACGATTAACCATTTCGGTGATTTCTAAGCTTAGAATGGCTTGTTACGTGATTGTGCCTGATTCTCATCGAATGGTTGCCCTATTTGATGATTTGTAAGCTCAAAATGACTTGTTACATGATTGTAGTTGATTCTTAGTGAACGGTTGACCGATTCGATGATTTGTAAGCTCAGAATGGCTTGTTAAGTGATGATTGTAGCTGATTTTCATCAAATGGTTGACCGATTTGGTGATTTGTAAGCTCATAATAGCTTGTTACATGATTGTAGCTAATTCTCATCAAACGGCTGATCGATTTGGTGATTTGTAAGCTGAGAATCACTTCTTACGTGATTGTAGCTGATTCTAATTGAACAGTCAATAGCCTCAGTGATTTGTAAGCTCAGAATGGCTTGTTACGTGATTGTAATTGATTCTCATCGAAGGGTTGACCGATTCATGATTTGTAAGCTCATAATGGCTTGTTACGTGATTGTAATTGATTCTCAACAAATAGTTGACCGATTTAGTGATTTGTAAGCTCATATAATGGCTTGTTACATGATTTTAATTATTTCTCATCGAATAGTTGACCACTTTAGTAATTTTTAAGCTCAGAATGGTTTGTCATGTGATTGTAGCTGATTCTCATCAAACGGTTGACTGATTCGATAATTTCTAATCTTAAAATGGCTTGTTACATGAAATTGTAGCTGATTCTCATCGAACGGTTCACTGATTCGGTGATTTGTAAGCTCAGAATGGCTTGTTACATGATTGTAGCTTATTCTTATTGAACGGTTGACCTATTGGATAATCTGTAAGCTCATAATCACTTGCTACGTGATTGTAGCTGATTCTCATTGAAAGGTTGACAGATTCAGGGATTTGTAAACTCAAAATGGTTTGTTACGTGATTGTAGCTCATTCGTATCGAACGGTTGATAGATTCAATGACTTATTAGCTCAGAATAGCTTGTTACATGATTGTAATTGATTCTAATCGAATGGTTGATTGATTCGGTGATTTGTAAGCTCAAAATGGCTTGTTACATGATTGTAGTTGATTCTCATCAAACGGTTGACCGATTTGGTCATTTGTAATCTCAAAATGACTTATTACATGATTGTAGCTGATTCTATGATTTGTAAGCTCAAAATGACTTGTTACATGATTATATCTGATTATCATCGTACAGTTAACCGATTTAGAGATTTGTAAGCTCAGAATGGGTTGTTACGTGATTGTAGCTGATTCTCATCGAATGGTTGACCAATTTGATGATTTGTCAACTCAGAATGGCTTTTTACGTGACTGTAGTTGATTCTCATTGAACGGTTGACCCATTCACTGATTTGTAAGCCTAGAATAGGTTGTTACGTGATTGTAGCTAATTCTCATTGAACGGTTGACCGATTCAGTGATTTGTAAGCTCAGAATGGTTTGTTACGTGATTGTAGTTGATTCTCATCTAACGGTTAATCGATTCAGTGATTTGTAAGCTCAGAATAGCTTTTTACATGATTGTAGTTGATTCTCATCAAACGGTTGACTGATTTGGTGATTTGTAAACTCATAATGGCTTGTTACATGATTTTAGCTGATTCTTATCGAACGGTTGACCGATTCTATGATTTGTAAGCTCACAATGGCTTGTTACATGATATTATAGTTGATTCTAATCGAACAGTTGTCTGATTCGGTGATTTGTAAACTCAGAATAGCTTGTTACATGATTGTAGCTGATTCTCATCGAATGGTTGACTGATTTGATGATTTGTAAGTTTAGAATGGCTTGTCACATCATTGTAGCTAATTTTCATCGAACGGTTGACCGATTCAGAGATTTGTAAACTCAGAATGGCTTGTTACATGATTGTAGTTGATTCTCATCACGGTTGACCGATTCAATTATTTGTAAGCTTACAATGGCTTGTTACATGATTGGAGTTGATTTTCCTCAAACAGTTGACCGATTCAGTGATTTGTAAGCTCAAAATGACTTGTTACCTAATTGTGGCTAATTATAATCAAACGGTTGACCGATTCAATGATTTGTAAGCCCATAATGGCTTGTTACATGATTTTAGCTGATTCTCACCGAACGCTTGACCAATTCAGCAATTTAGAAGCTCAGAATGGCTTCTTACGTAATTATAATTGATTCCCATCAAATGGTTGACCAATTCAGTGATTTTTAAGCTCAGGATAGCTTGATACATGATTGTAGCTAATTCTGATCAAATGGTTGATCGATTCAGTGATTTTGAAGCACAAAATGGCTTGTTACATGATTGTAGTTGATTCTCATTGAATGGTTGACCAATTCAGTGATTTGTAAGCTCAGAATAGCTTGTTATGTGATTGTAGTTGATTCTCATTAAACGGTTGACCCATTTGGTGATTTGTAAGCTCAGATTGGCTTGTTACATGACTGTAGCTTATTCTCATTGAACAATTAACTGATTTGATGATTTGTAAGCTCAAAAGGGCTTGTTACGTGAATTTAGCTAATTCTCATCAAACAGTTGACCGATTCAATGATTTGTAACCTTGAAATTGCTCGTTACGTGATTGTAATTGATTCTCATTGAACGGTTGACCAATTCGGTGATTTGTAAGCTTAGAATGGTTTTTTACTTGATTGTAGCTAATTCTCATCAAATGGTTGACCGTTTTAGTGATTTGTAAGCTTAGAATGGCTTGTTATGTGTTTGCAGCTGATTCTCATGGAACGGTTGACATCTTCGGTGATTTGTAAGCTCAGAATGGCTTGTTACATGATTGTAATTGATTCTCATTGAACGGTTGATTGATTCGATGATTTGTAAGCTTTAAATGGCTTGTTGCGTGATTGTAGTTGATTCTCATCGAATAGTTGACCGATTCTATGATTTATAAGCTCAGAATAGATTGTCAAATGATTGTAGTTGATTCTCATCGAACGGTTGACCGATTTAGTGATTTGTAATCTCAGAATAGCTTGTTATGTGATTGTAGCTGATTTTCATCGAACAGTTGACTGATTTGGTGATTTGTAAGCTCGGAATGGCTTGTTACGTGATTTAGGTCCTTACATGACCCAAAAAAATTCCTTTAAGGGTGGAAGGTCCCATTTGATCACACAGAACATCACAAGAAGAAACACCTCACGTTTCACTTGAAAACTGGCAAAAAATAGGTCCTGGGAAAAAATGGGCATAACTTTTTACTCATAATGAATTAGGGCTTGCGCTCTTGGGAAATAGCACTTTAGGTCCTCTAAAAGTCCTTAAGAGTGCAAAGGTTGATTCCTTAAGGATCAAGATCACCACTATGAACAATCACCACCAAAACTACATTAAAATGCAGTTCCAACGGCAAGGAAAATAGTTGTAACTTTGAAACAGTCCATCCAAACTTTATGTGCTCATAAGAGAAGGTTACCAAATAGGTCCTCAACATAATGTAAGCTTCACACACCATGAAACTAACAAATACAACAATTATAAAGAAAACAACAGTGAACAAGTATAGAAATTAGGAAATGTTTTTGGTTGATGCAAGATTGCTCAAAGACCCAAGATGCTCCTGCATCAAACACCTGGGGTAAATAAAGAACTGATGTCCACATCAAGCACTGCTCAAATTTTGACCTGAATCATAAAGATCCAACTCAGCTTGTGTAATCCATGAACTGTCTTCAACTGGCTTGTCTTTCCACTGAACTAGATATATTCCATGTAGTCTTTTCCTCTTGTACTCTTGCTCACTCTTTTATTCAAAATCTTCTCAATGCTATCTCTGTTCTTCTTAGGATAGTCCAGATCATCTTCTATTACATCATTTATTTCAAAGTACTCAAATATATCAGCAATATTGAATATAGGTGATATATCCATGTCCTCTAGTAATTCCACTTCATAAGCATTTCCACTGTCAAACTTCTTTAGAATCTTACAAGGTCCAAATTTCTTCATTTTTAGCTTGTTGTAGGTACCAACTGAAAATATGTTCTTCTTCAAATGAATCATAACCTCATCTCCAACTTCAAAAGATTTATGTCTTCTTCTCTTATCAGCCATCTGTTTATATTTCAGATTACTATCCTCTAAATTCTTTTTGACTTCATCATGTAAAGTTCTCATGTATTCTACAAAATGATCAGCTTCAACACTTCTTTTTGTCTTAGTAGGTAAATCTCTCAACTTTGTGGTTCCCTTAGGATGAAATCTAGTAACAATCTCAAATGGTGTCCTCTTAGTGTTTCTATTCACCAAATTATTGTATGCAAACTCTGCTTGTGCCAAAATCAAATCCCAATTAGCAAGTTTCTCTCCAACTAAACATCTTAACAAGTTTCCAAAACTTCTGTTCACAACTTCAATCTGTCCATCTGTCTGAGGGTGAAATGTAGAACTAAACTTCAAATCAGTATTCATCTTCATCCAAAATGTTCTCCAAAAGTAACCAGTAAACTTAGTATCTCTATCTGAAACAATAGATTTAGGCAAACCATGCAATCTTACCACTTCCTTGAAGAATAATTCAGCTACATGCAATGCATCAGATGTCTTCTTACAAGGTATGAAATGAGCCATCTTTGAAAATCTATCAACCACTACCAAAATAAAATCATTACCTCTCTGAGTTCTAGGCAATCTAAGAACAAAGTCCATACTCACATCTTCCCAAGGTCTATCAGCTACAGGCAAAGGTGTATACAATCCAACATTCTGACTAGTTTCTTTTGTTGTTTGGCAAATTTTGCAACCTCTAACCATTCTCTGTACATCTTTATAAATATGTGGCCAAAAGTATCTTTCTAAAATCAAATTCACAATCTTATCAATCCCAAAATGTCCAGCAAGTCCACCACTATGTTTCTCCTTCATTATGTTATCTCTCATAGATCCTCTAGGTATGCACAACTGAATTCCTTTAAACAACATGTCTTCTTGAATGAAATAATCAATCCACTTATCACTCACTGTGTGTTCCTTACAAGCTTTCCAAGGTTCTACAAAATCAATGTCAGTCTCTTACAAACACTTCAAATCATCAAAACCAAGTACCTCAACTCTCATTTCTGTCAGCAAATTTCTTCTTCGGCTCAAGGCATCAACAACCTTATTTGATTGTCCACTCTTATGCTTCAATGAAAAGCAAGTATTATGTTCTTTCATTTCTCTAGTAAATGTTTTATCATCAAACAAACATACTCTAACTGTGGTACAGTGACTTTCATCAAACTTTTCTATCAAAAGCAACAATACTTGTTTCTTTCCATCCATCCAAATAGTATATTGATTCAATCTACCATCATGCAAAGCTTTCCTATCATACTGCCAAGGTCTACCCAAAAGAATATGACAACAATCCATAGGCATAATATCAAACAAGACTTCATCATGATAATTCCCAATTTTGAACTTAACAAGGCATTGTTCACTTACAAGTAGTTTATGCTCCTTCTGGATCCAAGCAATATGGTAAGGCTTAGGATGTTTCAATCTCTGCAACTGCAATTTGTTAACCAACTCTTCGGATGCCAAATTATCAGAACTTCCACTATCAATGATTACCTTGCAACATTTGTCAAGGATCTTACATCTAGTTTTGAACAAACTTTTCCTCAAAATAGGTTCCTCATCAGCTTCTTCATTCCACAATATCCTTCTTAGCATCAAATTCTCACCATGTTTAGGTTCATTAGACACTTCTTCAACTTCTTCATAAGCCAAATTATTTTCACCATTACCGAGTCTTCTTTCTAGAGTTAGTACATTCAAAAGCTCTATGCCCTTCTTCACCACATTTGTAACAAGTACCTTTAAACCAAGATTTCTCTTCTCTTTTCCCATTATTGTTATTCTTAAAGTAACCAGTATAGCTACCTCTAGAGTAATTACCTCTTTTAGCAGGTTCATCTTTCCATCCTTTATCTTGCACTGCATTGTCAGATCTACTGCTTTCTCCATAAGATCTTCCTCTACTTCTCTGAAATCTGCCACCTCTTCCTCTTTGTCTTTGTTTATGTCTTTTTGTCAATCTTTCTTCAGCCTTCAAAGCAAATTGGTATGCTTCTTGCACACTATCAATCTTCACATAACTAATCTCATCTTGAGTAGATGTCCTCAGGCCATTCAAATATCTAGCCACTTTCTCAACTTCATCATCCACATGTCCAGATCTGATATCCAATTTGTAAAATTCCTTAGTATATCCTTTCACACTCATGTCCTTTTGTCTCAAATTTTGCATTTTTCTCATCAGACTAACTTGGTAGTCAGCTGGAAGAAACTTCTTCTTCATCTTTCCAAGCATCTTCATCCATGTCTTGATCTTTTTTTTTCCTCTTTTCTGTCTCTCAGTTTCTAAATGATCCCACCAAAGAGATGAATGACCTTTCAACTTTGTGACTGCTATTTTAACCTTGTTATTATTAGGAGTACCTTCATACTCAAAGTATTTATCCATCTCAAAGATCCAATCCAAAAGTGTATCGGTCTCAAGTCTTCCATCATAGCAAGCAACTTCAACTGCAGGTCTGGAGTTAGCCTTAGATGAAACTCTCAAGAGTCTTTCCTCATCCTATTCAACTTCAGGTTCAGCATTAGGTGCTGCTTCTTCTTCTTCATCACTAACATTTTCAAGATGTGCTCCTCTTCTCTGGGCTGTCTTTACAGCTTCAAGCCTAGTTGCAATCTGCCTCAACATATCCATGATAGCATTATCATTTCCTCTACCACGAACCATCTTGACAATCAGGTTCCAGCAAGATCGTAACCTTCTGCAAGTTATAGGTCAGATCTCAGATCTGCCACCATACAACCAATCCAATAAGGTTCTCCATGATCCAATCCACAAGAAAGAAAGAACTCTGATACCATTGACATAGGGGTAGGGTAGATACAAGTAGAATTGACTCCACTTGGATCCACAACCAAGCCCTGCTCAGAGTTACACAATGGAAGCAATATAAAATCACAATGGATATGAGACAATCAACTAGTAGTAACAACAGAGAATTATATTATTTCTTTCAACATGCCCAGCTGTGAGGCCTTCCGGGTTTCGACCTTATACAATGAGAATTATGAAATTAAAATCATAGCTTGCATCCTATCTTTGTCTCCAATGATATATCTTGATAATTATCCCTCTTAGATCTTCTTGATTCCCTCTTGATGCCCTACTACATCAATCTAAACTCTTTATATAGCCAGCTAAGCCACAAGTCAGCCTTTCAGACATTTAATTACAATATAGGTCCAGTCTGGAAGATTTAAACCAAAACTAATGCTAGAATGAATATAAATTGATGTGCCTTTGGATTTAGGTCCTTTCATGACACAATAAAATTATTTTAAGGGCACAAGGTCCCATTTGATCACACGGAACATTGCAAGAAGAAACACCACACGTTTCACCTGAACACTGGCAAAAAATTGGTCCCGAGGAAAAATCAGCATAACTTTTTACTCATAATGAATTAGGGATTGTGCTCTTGTGAAATGATATAATTTTAGGTCCTATAAAATTCCTTAAGAGCATAAAGGCTGATTTCTTATGGATCAAGATCACCACTATGAACAATCAACACCAAAATTGTAGGAAAATGCAGTTCCGACGGCAAGGAAAACAACTGTAACTTTGAAATAGTCCACCCAAACTTTATGTGCTCATAGGAAAAGGTTACCAAATAGGTCCTTAGCATAATGTAAGCTTCATACACAATGAAACCAACAAATACAACAATTATAAAAAAAATAAAAGTAAATAGGTACAAAAATCAGGAAATATTTTTGGTTGATGCAAGATTGCTCAAAGACCCAAGATGCTCTTGCATCAAGCTAAAATCATGTACCAAGCCATTCTGAGCTTACCAATCACTGAATCTGTTAACCGTTCAATGAGAAACAGCTACAATCACATAACAAGATATTCTAAGCATACAAATCACCAAATCGGTCAACTGTTTGATGAGAATGAGCTACAATCATGTAACAAGCCATTCTGAGTTTATAAATCATGAATCAGTTAACCGTTCGATGAGAATAAATTACAATCATGTAACAAGCCATTTTGAGCTTACAAATCACCGAATCAGTCAATCGTTTGATGAGAATCAATTACAATCCTGTAACAAGCTATTCTAAGCTTACAAATCACTGACTCAATCAACCATTCAATGAGAATCAATTACAATCATGTAACAAGCCATTCTAAGATTACCAATCACCGAATCGGTCAACCCTTCGATGAGAATCATCTACAATCATGAAATAAGCCATTCTGAGCTGATAAATCACTGAGTTGGCCAACCATTCAATGAGAATCAACAAAAATCATGTATCAAGCCATTATGAGCTTACAAATCATTGCATCAGTCAACCGTTCGATGAAAATTAATTACGATCATGTAACAAGCTATTTTGACCTTACAAATCACAAATCGGTTAATTGTTTGATGAGAATCAATTTGAATCACGTAACATGCCATTCTGAGCTTACAAATCACCAAATTTGTCAACCGTTCGATGAGAATCAGCTATAATCATGTAACAAGCCATTCTAAGCTTACAAATCACCAAATCGGTGAATCATTCGATCAGAATCAGCTACAATCACGTAACAAGCCATTCTGAGCTTACAAATCACCGAATCGGTCAACTATTCAATGAGAATCAATTACAATCACGTAACAAGCCATTCTCAGATACAAATTACCGAATCGGTCAACTGTTAGATGAGAATCAATTACAATCACATAATAAGCTGTGCTGAGCTTACAAATCATAGAATCGATCACCCGTTTGATGAGAATCAGCTACAATGATGTAAGAAGCCATTCTGAGCTTACAAATCACCAAATCGATGAACCATTTGATGAGAATTGGCTAAAATTATGAAACAAGTCATTTTGACCTTACAAATCACCGAATCGGTCAACCATTTGATGAGAATTAGCTACAATCATGTAACAAGTGATTCTGAGCTTACAAATCATCGAATCGGTCAACCGTTTGATGAGAATTAGCTACAATCATGTAACAAGTGATTTTGAGCTTATAAATCACCGAATCGGTCAATCATTCGATGAGAATCAAATATCATTAGTAAAAAGAAATTTTGGGCTTGCAAATGAACAAATCGGTCAACTGTTCGATGAGAATCATCTACAATCACGTAACAAGCTATTTTAATCATACAAATCACTGAATCGGTCAACTGTTCAATCAGAATTAGCTACAATCATTTAACAAGCTATTCTGAGCTTACAAATCACTGAATCGGTCAACAGTTTGATGAGAATCAACTACAATCACGTAACAAGCCTTTCTGAGATTACAAATCAACGAATCGGTCAACTGTTCAATGAAAATCAACTACAATTATGTAACCAGCCATTTTGAGCTTACAAATCACTGAAGTGGTCAATTGTTCGATGAAAATCAATTATAATCACCTAACAAGCCGTTATGAGCTTACAATTCACCGAATCGGTCAACCGTTCAATGAGAACCAGTTACAATCACGTAACATGCCATTTTGAGCTTACAAATCACCGAATTGGTCAACCGTTCAATGACAATTGGCTACAATGATATAACAAGCCATTTTGAGCTTACAAATCATTGAATCAGTCAACCATTTGATGAGAATTAATTAGAATCACATAAGAAGGGATTTTGAGCTTACAAATCATCGAATCGGTCAACCTTTTGATGAGAATTTGCTACAATCACGTAATAAGCCATTCTAAGTTTAGAAATCACCGAATCAGTCAATCATTATATAAGAATAAATTATAATGATGTAACAAGTGATTTTGAGCTTGCAAATCATCAAATCTCTCAACCAATCGATGAGAATCAATTACAATCACGTCACAAGAGTTTATGAGCTTACAAATCACTGAATTGGTCAACTATTCGATGAGAATCAACTACAATCACGTAACAAGTCATTCTAAGCTTACAAATCACTAGATCGGTCAACTATTTGATGAGAATCAGCTACAATCATGTAAGAAGCCATTCTAAGCTTACAAACCATCAAATCGGTCAAGCGTTCAATTAGAATCAGCTACAATAATATAACAAGTGATTCTGAGCTTACAAATCATCGATTAGATAAACCGTTCGATGAGAATCAGCTAGAATCACATAACAAGCCATTCTAACTTTACAAATCACTGACTCGATCAACCATTCGATGAAAATCAATTACAATCACATAACAAGGCAATTTGAGCTTACAAATCACCAATTCGATCAACCGTTTGATGATAATAAGCTATTATTTCACGTAACAAGCCATTCTAAAATTACAAATCACTGAATCAGTCAACCGTTCGAAGATATTCAACTACAATCATGTAACAAGCGATTCTCAGCTTACCAATCACCGATTCGGTAAACCGTTCAATGAGAATTAACTACAATCACGTAACAAGCCATTCTCACTTTACAAATCATCGAATCGGTCAGCTATTCACTGAGAATCAATTACAATCACATAACAAGCCATTCTAAGCTTACAAATCATTGATTATATCAACCGTTTGATGAGAATCAACTACAATCACGTAACAAGTCATTTTGAGCTTAAAAATCTCTGAATCACTCAACCATTTGATGAGAATAAGCTACAATTAGGTAACAAGCCATTCTAAGCTTACAAATCACTGAATCGGTCAACGGTTCGATGAGAATCACCTACAATAACGTAACAAGTCTTTTTGAGCTTAAAAATCACCGAATCGGTCAACTGTTCGATGAGAATCACCCACAATCACGTAACAAACAATTATGAGCTTACAAATCATGAATCGGTTAACCGTTTGATGAGAATGAATTACAATCACATAACAAGACATTATGAGCTTACAAATCATCGAATCTATCAATTGTTCAAGAAGAATAAGCTACAATCATGTAAAAAAACATTCTAAGCTTACAAATCATGGAATCGGTCAACTGTTCGATGAGAATTTGAAACAATCATCTAACAAGCCATTCTGTGCTTAAAAATCACCAAATCGGTCAACCGTTCGATGAGAATCAGCTACAATCACGTAACAAGCAATTTTGAGCTTACTAATCACTGAATTGGTCAACCATTCGATGAGAATCAATTATAATAATGTAACAAGCCTTCTAAGCTTACAAATCACAAAATCGGTCAACGATTCGATGAGAATTAATTAGAATCACGTAACAAAATATTTTGTTCTTACTAATTACCGAATCGGTCAACCGTTTGATTAGAATCAATTACAATCAATATCAAATCATTCTGAGCTTACAAATGATTGAATCAGACAACCGTTCAATGAGGATTAGCTACAATCATGTAACAAGCCATTCTGAGTTTACAAATCACTACAGCTATCAACCATCCGTTGAGATTTAGCTACAATCACATACCAAGCCATTCTGAGCTTACAAATCACCGAATTGGTCAACCATTCAATGAGAATCAGCTACAATCACCTAACAAGCCATTTTGAGCTTAAAAATTATCGAATCAATCAACTGTTCGATGAGAATTAGCTACAATCGTGTAACTATTCTGAGCTTACAAATCACCAAATCACTCAACCGTTCAATGAGAATCAACTACAATCATGTAACAAGCTATTCTAAGCTTACAAATCACTGAATTGGTCAACCGTTTGATGAGAATCAGCTATAATCATGTAAAAAGTCATTCTGAGCTTACAAATCATTGAATCATTCAGCCATTCAATGATAATCTGCTACAATCACATAAATCATTCTCATCTTAGAAATTACAATCATGTAACAAGCCATTGTTTGCTTACAAATCACCCAATCAGTTAACCATTTGATAAGAATCAATGACAATCACGTAACAAACCATTCTGAGGTTACAAATCATTGAATCGGTCAACTGTTTGATGAGAATAAATTAGAATCACGTAACAAGCTATTCTGAGCTTACAAATCACCAAATCGGTCAACCGTTTGATGAAAATCAGCTACAAGCATGTTACAAGCCATTGTGAGCTTACAAATCATCGAATTGGTCAACCATTCAATGAGAATCGGCTACTATCATGTGACAAGCCATTCTAAGGTTATAAATCATTGAAAGGATCAAAAGTTTGATAAGAATAAATTACAATCACATAACAAGCCATTCTGAGCTTACAAATCATCGACTCAATCAATTATTTGATGAGAATCAGCTATAATCATGTAAAAAGCCATTTTGACATTACAAATCACTAAATTGGTCAACCGTTCGATGAGAATAAGCTACAATCATGTAACAAGTGATTCTGAGCGTACAAATCACTAAATCAGTCAACCATTCGATGAGAATCAGCTACAATCACATGACAAACTATTCAGAGCTTCCAAATCAATGAATCGGTAAACCGTTCGGTGAGAATCAACTACAATCATGAAACAAGACATTTTGAGTTTACAAATCACCGAATCGGTCAACTGTTCGATGAGAATCAATTACAATCACATAACAGGCCATTTTGAGCTTACAAATCACCAATTTGGTCAACCGTTCGATGAGAATCAGCTATAATTTCATGTAAGAAGCAATTATAAGATTACAAATCACCAAATTGGTCAACTGTTTGATGAGAATTAGCTACAATGATGTAACAGGCCATTTTGAGCTTACAAATCACTAAATCGGTCAACCGTTCAATCAAAATTAGCTACAATCACGTAACAAGCCATTTCGAGCTTACAAATCACCAAATCTGTCAACCGTTTGATGAGAATAAGCTACAATCATGAAACAAGCCATTCGAAGTTTACAAATCACTGAATTGGTCAACTATTCGATAAGAATCAGCTACAATCACGTAACTAGCCACTCTAAGTTTAAAAATCATTGAAGCGGTCAACTGTTCGATGAGAATCAACTACAATCACATAACAAGCTATTCTAAGATTACAAATCACTGAATCGGTCAACTATTCGATGGGAAGCAATTACAATCAAGTCACAAACCACTCTAAGCTTCTAAATCACCAAATCAGTCAACCTTTCGATGCGCATCAGCTACAATCACGTAACAAGCCATTATGAGCTTACAAATCATCGAATCGGTTAACCATTCGATGACAATCAACTACAATCACATAATAAGCCATTATGATCTTACAAATCACCGAATCGGTCAAACGTTTGATGAGAATTAGCTACAATCAAGTAACAAGCCATTCTGAGCTTACAAATCACTGAATCGGTCAACTGTTCGATGAGAATCAATTACAAACACATAAACAAGGCATTCTGAGCTAACAAATCACCAAATTGATCAACTGTTTGATGAGAATCTACTACAATGACGTAATAAGCCATTCTAAGCTTACAAATCATTGAATCGGTCAACCATTCAATAAGAATAAGCTACAATCACGTAACAAGCTATTCTGGACTTACAAATTATCAAATCCATCAACGGTTTGATGAGAATCAGCTACAATCACGTAACAAGCCATTTTGAACTTAAATAAAATCACGTAACAAGCCATTTTGAGCTTAGAAATCACCAAATCGGCCAACCGTTCATTGAGAATCAGCTACAATCATGTAACAAGCCATTCTAAGCCTACAAAAAACCAAATCGGTCAACCATTCGATGAGAATCAATTACAATCATGTAACAAGCCATTCTAAGCTTATAAATTACTGAATCTGTCAACCGTTCATTAACAATCAGCCACAATAACGTAACAAGCCATTCTTAGCTTACAAATCATTGAATCGGTCAACCATTGGATGACAATCAGCTACAATAACGTAACAAGCTATTCTGATCTTACAAATCACCGAATCGATCAACCGTTCAATGAGAATCAGCTACAATCACGTAACAAGTCATACTCAGCTTAGAAATCACCGAATCGGTCAATTGTTCCATGAGAATCAATTATAATAATGTAACAAGCCATTCCGAGCTTACAAATCACCAAATCGATCAACCGTTCGATGAGAATTAGCTACAATCATGTAACAAGCTATTTTGAGCTTACAAATCATCGAATTGGTCAACCATTCGATGAAAATCAATTACAATCATGTCACAAGCCATTCTAGGCTTCCAAATCACTGAATCAGTCAACCGTTCAATAGGAATCAATTACAATCACGTCACAAGCCATTCTGAGCTTCCAAATCATCGAATCGGTCAACCGTTCGATGAGAATCAACTACAATCATGTAACAAGCCATTCTGAGCTTACAAATCACTGAATTGGTCAACCGTTCGATGGGAATCTGCTACAATCATGTAACAAGCCATTCTAAGCTTACAAATTACTGAATCGATCAACCGTTCGATGAGAATTAGGTACAAATACGTAACAAGCCATTCTGAGCTTACAAATCATAAAATCGATCAACCATTCGATGAGAATCAACTACAATCATGAATCAAGCCATTCTGAGCTTATAAATTATGAAATCGATCAACAGTTTGATGAGAATTAATTAAAATCACGTAACAAGCCAATTTGAACACACAAATCACTAAATTAGCAAACCGTTTGATAAGAATCAACTACAATCACGTAGAAAGCCATTCTGAGCTTACAAATAATTGAATCGGTCAACCGTTTGATCAGAATCAACTACAATCATGTAACAAGCTGTTCTCACCTTACAAATCATCAAATCGGTCAATTGCTCGATGAAAATCAATGACAATGACGTAACAAGCCATTCTGAGCTTATTAATCACCGAATCAGTCAACCGTTTGATAAGAATCAGCTACAATCATGTAACAAGCCATTTGTAGCATACAATCACTTAATCGGTCAATCGTTCGATGAGAATCATCTACAATCACGTAACAAGCCATTTTGAGCCTACAAATCATTGAATCGGTCAACCCTTTAATGAGAATCAACTACAATCATGTAACAAGCCATTTTGAGCATTCAACTCACAAAATTAGTAAACCTCTCGATAAGAATCAGCTACAATCATGTAACAAGCCATTCTCATTTTAAAAATCACTGAATCGGTCAACCATTCAATGAGAATATATTACAATCACATAACAGGCCATTATGAGCTTACAAATCACCAATTTGGTCAACTGTTCGATGAGAATTAGCTATCACCAAATCGGTCAACAGTTCGATGAGAATCAGCTACAATCACGCTACAAGCCATTCTGAGCTTACAAAATCACCGAGTCACTCAACCGTTCAATGAGAATCAGCTACAATCACGTAACAAGCCATTCTACGCTTACAAATCACCAAAAGGATCAACCGTTCGATAAGAATGAGCTACAATCACGTAACAAGTCATTCTGAGTTTACAAATCACCCAATCATTCAATTGTTTGAGAAAATGAATTACAATCACATAAAAGGCCATTTTGAGCTTACAAATCACCAATTCGATCAACCGTTCGATGAGAATCAGCTATAATTTCATGTAACAAATAATTCTAAGATTATAACTCACCGAATTGGTCAACCGTTCGATGAGAATCAGCTACAATCATGTAAGAAGCCAGTCTTAGCTTACAAATCACTGAATCTACGAAGCATTTGATGAGAATCAACTACAATCACGTAACAAGGTATTCTAAGCTTACAAATCACTGAATCGGTCAACCGTTTGATGAGAATCAGCTACAATCACGTAACAAGTCATCAAATCAGTCAACTGTTGAATAAGAATCAACTACAATCACTCTGAGTTTAAAAATTATCGAATTGGTCAAGAGTTCGATGACAATCAGCTACAATCATGTAACAAGCTATTCTGAGCTTACAAATCACCGAATCGATCAACCGTTCGATTGGAATCAATTATAATCATGTCACAAGCCATTCTAAGCTTCCAACTCGGCCAACCATTTGATGAGAATTAGCTACAAACACGTAACAAGCCATTGTGAGCTTACAAATCATCGAATTGGTCAACCGTTCAATAAGAATCAGCTAAAATCACGTAACAAGCCATATTGAGCTTACAAATCATCGAATCGGTCAAACCGTTTCATGAGAATCGGCTACAATCACGTAACAAGCCATTTTAAGCATACAAATCACTAAATCGGTCAACAGTTCGATGAGAATCAGCTATAATCATGTAACAAGCCATTCTGAGCTTACAAATCATTGAATTTGTCAATCGATTGATGAGAATCAACTACAATCATGCAACAAGCCATTTTGAGCATTCAAATCATAGAATCAGTCAACCGTTCAATCAGAATCAGCTACAATCACGTAACAAGCCATTATGACCTTAAAAATTACGAATCGGTTAACCGTTCGATGAGAAATAATTACAATCACGTAACAAGCCATTCTGACCTGACAAATTACCAAATCTATCAACCGTTCAATGAGAATCATCTACAATCATGTAACAAGCCATTCGAAGCTTAGAAATCATCAAATTGGTCAATCATTTAATGAGAATCAGCTACATTCATGTAACAAGTCATTCTAAGCTTACAAATCACCAAATCGGTCAACCATTCAATGGTAATCAGCTACAATCATGTAACAAGCCATTCTAAGCTTACAAATCACCGAATTGGTAAACCGTTCGATGAGAATCAGTTTTAATCACGTAACAAGTCATTCTGAGCTTACAAATGACCATATCGGTCAATGATTCGATGAGAATTAATTAAAATGACGTAACAAGACATTTTGATCTTACAAATCACCGAATCGGTCAACCATTTGATTAGAATCAATTACAATCACGTATCAAGCCATTCTGAGCTTACAAATGATCGAATCAGACAACCGCTTGATGAGGATCAACTACAATCACGTAACAAGCCATTCTGAGCTTACAAATCACCGAATCTGTCAACTGTTCACTGAGATTTAGCTACAATCACGTGCCAAGCCATTTTGAGTTTACAAATCACCGAATTTGTCAACCGTTCGATGAGAAACAACTATAATCAGGTAACAAGCATTCTAAGCTTAGAAATCACTGAATCGGTCAACCGTTTGATGAGAATCAGCTACAATCACGTAAGAAGCCATTTTGAATTTACAAATCATTAGATCGGTCAACCGTTCAATGAGAATCAACTACAATCATGTAACAAGCCATTCTGAGCTTACAAATCACCAAATCAGTCAACTGATAGTCTATGCTTGTCCGGGGTTAAGGATCTGAACAATCCAACAAGAGGTTACGGCCCTACTATAAGGGGTGAGATTACGGTATGAAGATAGTAGTTATCGACCTTCCTTACCTTCATTTCATTCAGGTAAGGAATAAAATGGTTGCTTGCCCTTTATAGTTATTGACTTCCTTCCCTGTAAGTTCATAATGGGTGTGGGGAGGAACTAATAGCCTTCACCCCCTCCTTGGATTTAAGGCTCATGCTATAGAGCGATTTCGATGAGAATCAATTATAAGTACATAACAAACCATTATGAGCTTACAAATCACTGAATCAGTCAATCATTCGATGAGAATCTGCAATAATCATGTAACAAGCCATTCTCAGCCTACAAATCACCGAATCGGTCAACCATTCAATGAAAATCAGCTACAATCATGTAACAAGTCATTCTCAGCTTACAAATCACCAAATTGGTCAACCGTTCAATTAGACTCAGCTACAATCACGTAACAAGCTATTCTGAGCTTACAAATCAACAAATCGGTCAACCATTCAATGAGAATCAATTACAATCATGTAACAAGCCATTCTGAGCTTACAAATCATTGAATCTATCAACCGTTTGATGAGAATCAGCTATAATCATTTAACAAGCTATTCTGAGCTTACAAATCACCAAGTCAGTCAACCGTTCGATGAGAATCAGCTACAATCACGTAAGAAGCTATTCTAAGTTTACAAATCATCATAGGTCAACCATTCGATGGGAATCAATTACAATCACATCACAAGCCATTCTGAGCTTTCAAATCACCGAATCGGTCAACCGTTTGATGGGAATCAATTAGAATCACGTCACAAGCCATTCTTAGCTTTTAAATCACAGAATCAGTCAACTGTTTGATGAGAATCAGCTACAATCATGTAACAAGTCATTCTGAGCTTACAAATCACTGAATCTGTCAACCATTCGATGAGAATCAGCTACAATCACTTAACAAGTGATTTTGAGCTAACAAATCACTGATTCAGTAAACTGTTCGATGAGAATCAGCTATAATCATGTAACAAGCCATTCTCACTTTACAAATCACAAAATTGGTCAACTGTTCGATGAGAATGAATTACAATCACATAACATGCCATTTTGAGCTTACAAATCACCAATTTGGTCAACCATTCGATGAGAATAAGCTATAATTTCACATAACAAGCCATTTCAAAATTACAAATCACCGAATCGATCAACCGTTTGATGAGAATTAGCTACAATCACATAACAAGATATTTTGAGCATACAAATCACTGAATCGGTCAACCGTTTGATGAGAATCAATTACAATCATGTAATAAGCCATTATGAGCTTACAAATACAATGATGTAACAAGTCATTATGAACTTACAAATACAACGATGTAACAAGCCATTTTGAGGTTACAAATCACCAAATCGGTCAACCATTTGAAGATATTCTGATATTACAAAACACTGAATTGGTGAACCATTCGATGAGATTCAATTACAATTATGTAACAAGCTATTCTGAGCTAACAAATTGCCGAATCGATGAACCGTTTGATGATAATCAGTTACAATCATGTAACAAGCCATTCTGAGCTTACAAATCACCGAATCAGTTAACCATTTGATGAGAATCAACTACAATCATGTAACAAGTCATTCTGAGCTTAGAAAATCTCGAATTGGTTAACCGTTTGATGAGAATTAGCTATAATCATGTAAAAAACCATTCTGAGCTTATAAATCACTGAATTGGTCAACCATTCGATGAGAAGTAACTATAATCATAACAAGCCATTCTGAGCTTACAAATCATCGAATCGGTCAACCGTTTGATGAGACTAAGCTACAATCACGTAACAAGCCATTCTGAGTATACAAATTTTTGAATAGGTGAACCATTCGATCAGAATCAATTACAATCATGGTGAATCAACTACAATCACATAACAAGCAATTCTGAGTTTACAAATCACCGAATCGGTGAACCGTTCAAGGCGAATCAGATAAAATCATGTAACAAGCTATTTTGAGCTGACAAATCACCGAATGGGTCAACCGTTTGATTAAGATCAACTACAATCATGTAACAAGCCATTCTGAGCTCACAAATCACCGAATCAGTCAACCGCTTGATGAGAATCAGCTAGAATCACGTAACAAGCCATTCCACGCTTATAAATCATCGAATCGATCTTCCATTTGATGAAAATTAGCTACAATCATGTAACAAGCCATTCTGAGCTTACAAATCACCGAATCAGTCAATCATTCAATGAGAATTAATTACAATCATGTAACAAGCCATTCTAAGCTTACAAATCAATGAGTCAACCATTCGATGAGAATCAATTAGAGTCACATAACAAGCCATTCTGAGCTTACAAATTACCAAATCGGTCAACCATTCGATGAACATCAATTACAATCATGAAAAAAGGCATTTTTAGTTTACAAATCACCGAATCAATCAACCGTTCGAGGAGAATCATCTACAATCACGTAACAAGCTACAATTACATAACAAGCCATCATGAGCTTACAAATCACTGAATTGGTTAACTGTTCAATGAGAATTAATTACAATCATGTAAGAAGCCATTTTGAGCTTACAAATCACCGAATCGGTCAACCGTTCGATGAGAATCAATTACACTCACGTAACAAAAAATTATGAGTTTACAAATCATCGAATCGGTCAACTGTTCGATGAGAATCAGCTACAATCATGTAATAAGCTATTCTGAGGTTACAAATAATAACAGAATCAGTCAACCGTTCTATAAGAATCAGCTACAATTACGTAACAAGCCATTCTGAGGTTACAAATCACTGAATTGGTCAACTGTTTGATGAGAATCAGCTATAATCATGTAACAAGCTATTATGAGCTTAAAAATCACCTAATCGGTCAACCGTTCAATTGGAATCAGTTACAATCATGTAACAAGCCATTCTGAGCTTCCAAATCACTGATTCGCTCAACTGTTCAATGAGAATCAGCTAGAATAACGTAACAAGCTATTTTGAACTTACAAATCACAGAATCGGTCAACCGTTCGATGGGAATCAATTACAATCATGTAACAAGCCTTTCTGAGCTTACAAATCACTGAATCGGTAAACCGTTCGATGAGTATCAGCTACAATCACGTAACAAGCCATTCTGAACTTATAAATCATCGAATCAGTAAACTGTTTTATCAGAATTAGCTATAATCACATAACAAGCCATTATAAGCTTACAAATCACTGAATCAGTAAACCGTTCGATGAGAATCAACTAAAATCATGTAAAAAGCCATTCTTAACTTAGAAATCACTGAATCAGTCAACCGTTTGATGAGAATCAGCTACAATCATGTCAGAAGCCATTCTGAGCTGAGAAATCATTGAATCTATCAACCGTTTGATAATAATCAATGACAGTGATGTAAGAACCTATTCTAAGCTTACAAACACCAAATCAGTCAACCGTTTAATGAAAATCAATTATAATCAAGTAACAAGCTATTATGAGCTTATAAATTACCAAATCGGTCAACCATTCGATCAAAATCAGTTACAATCACGTAACAAGCCATTCAAAGATTACAAATCACCGAATTGGTCAACTGTTCGATTAGAATCAATTACAATCAATAAACAAGCTATTTTGAGCTTACAAATCACTGAATCAGTCAACCGTTTGATGAGAATTAGCTATAATCATGTAACAAGCCATTTTGAGCTTAAAAATTATCGAATCAGTCAACTATTTGATGAGAATCAGCTACAATCACGTAACAAGCCATTCTGAGCTTACAAATTACCAAATTAGTCAACGGTTTGATGAGAATCAATTACAAATCACCAAATCAATTAGGCATTCGATGTGAATAAATTACAATCACGTAACAAGCTATTCTAAGCTTAAAAATCACCGAATTGGTCAATCATTCGGTTAGAATGAATTTAAAATCACTAAACAAATGATTTTAAGTTTACAAATCTCTAAATCAACTACAATCATGTAACAAGCCATTCGGTCAACTATTTGATGAGAATCAATTACAATCACGTAACAAGCCATTCTGAGCTTACAAATCATCGAATTGGTCAACCGTTCAATTAGAATCAATTATGATCACATAACAAGCCATTCTGAGCTTACAAATCATTGAATCAGTCAACCGTTCGATGAGAATCAATTAATATCACGTAACAAGTCATTCTAAGCTTACAAATCACCGAATTGGTCAACTGTTCAATGAAAATTAGCTACAATCACGTAACAAGTAATTCTAAGCCTATAAATGACCGAATCAATCAACTGTTTCATGAGAATTATTTATAATCATGTAACAACCCATTCAGAGCTTACAAATCACTGAATCGGTCAATGGTTTGATGAGAATCAGCTACAATCACGTAACAATCTATTTTGAGCATACAAATCACTGAATCGGTCAACCGTTCGATGAGAATCAGCTACAGTCATGTAACAACTCATTCTGATCTTACAAATCACCGAATCGGTCAACTGTTCAATAAGAATCAGCTACAATCATTTAACAAGGCATTCTGAACTTACAAATAACTGAATCAGTCAATCGGTTGATGTGAATCAATTACAGTCATGTAACAAGCCTTTCTGAGCTTAAAAATCACCGAGTCGGTCAGCCATTCGATGAGAATCAATTAAAATCACATAACAAGCCATTCTAAGCTTACAAATTAGCAAATCGATCAAATGTTTGATGAGAATTAGCTACAATCACGTAACAAGCAATTTTGAGCCTACAAATCACTGAATCGGTCAATTGTTCAATGAAAATTAGCTACAATCACATAACAAACCATGCTCACTTTACAAGCCATTTTGAGCTTAAAAATCACTGAATCGATCAATCGTTATATAAGAATAAATTATAATGACCTAACAAATGATTCTGAGCTTACAAATCATCGAATTTGTCAACCGTTCGATGAGAATCAATTACAATCATGTCACAAGACTTTCTGAGCTTACAAATCACTGAATCGCTCAACCATTCGATAAGACTCAGCTACAATCACGTAACAAGCCATTCTTACTTTACAAATCAATGAATCGGTCAACCATTTGATGAGAATCAATTACAATCACATAATAGGCCATTTTCAGCTTATAAATCACCAATTCGTTCAATCGTTCAATGAAAATCAGCTATTATTTCACGTAACAAGCTATTCTAAAATTACAAATCACTGAATCAGTCAACCGTTTGAGAAGAATTAGCTAAAATCACATAACAAGCCATTCTAAGTTTAGAAATCACCGCATCGGTCAACCGTTCTGTGAGAATCAGCTACAATCATGTAACAAGCCATTCTGAGCTTATAAATCACTGAATTCATCAACCGTTTGATGAGAATCAACTATTATTTCACGTAACAAGCCATTCTAAAATTACAAATCACCGAATCTGTCAACTGTTCAATGAGAATCAACTACAATCATGTAACAAACCATTTTGATCACTGAATCGATCAACCGTTCGATTGGAATCAATTATAATCACGTAACAAGCCATTATGAGCTTACAAATCACCGAATTGGTCAACCGTTTGATGAGAATTAATTACAATTACGTAACAAGCTATTTTGAGCTTAAAAATCACTGAATCGATCAACCATTTGATTGGAATCAATTATAATCATGTAACAAGCCATTCTGAGCTTACAAATCACTTAATTGGTCAATTGTTCGACAAAAATTAGCTACAATGATGTAACAAGGCATTTTGAGCTTACAAATCACTGAATCAATCAACCATTCGATGAGAATCAATTACAATCACATAACAAGGCATTCTGAGCTTACAAATCACCTAATCGGTCAACCAATTGATGAGAATCTGCTACAATCATGTAATAAGCCATTTTGAGATTAGAAATCACCAAATTGGTCAATTATTGTATAAGAATAAATTACAATGATGTAACAAGTGATTCTGTGTTGGTCAACCGTTCGATGAGGGTCAACTACAATCACGTAACAAGCAATTCTGAGCTTAGAAATCATCAATTTGGTAAACCGTTCGATGAGAATCAGCTACAATCATGTAACTTGCCATTCTCATTTTACAAATGACTGAATCGGTCAACCATTCGATGAGAATCAATTACAATCACATAATAGGCCATTTTGAGATGACAAATCACCAATTTGGTCAACCGTTCGATTAGAATCGACTATAATTTCACATAACAAGTCATTCTAAAATTACAAATCACTGAATCGGTCAAGCGTTTGATGAGAATCAGCTACAGTCACATAACAAGCCATTTCGAGCTTACAAATCACTAAATCGGTCAACCGTTCAATGAAAATCAGCTACAATCATGTAACAAGCCATTTTTGAGTTTATAAATCATCAAATCGGTCAACCACTCAATGAGAATCAGCTACAATCATTTAACAAGCCATTCTTAGATTACAAATCACTGAATTGGTCAACCGTTTGATCAGAATGAGCTACAATCATGTAACAAGCCATTCTGAGCTTACAAATCACCGAATCGGTCAACCGTTCAATGAGAATCAATTACAATCATGTAAAAAGTCATTCTAAGCATTAGAAATCACTGAATCTGTCAACCATTCATTGAGAATAAGCTACAATCACGTAACAAGCCATTCTCAGCTTACAAATCACCGAACCGGTCTACCGTTTAATGAGAATCGGCTACAAGCACGTAACAAGCCATTATGAGCTTAAAAGTCATGAAATCAATCAACCGTTCGATGAGAATTAGCTACAATCAGGAATCAGACCATTTTGAGCTTACAAATCATCGAATCAGTCAACCGTTCTATGAGAATCAGCTACAATCATGTAACAAGCCATTATGAGCTTACAAATCTTGAATCAATTAACCGTTCGATTAGAATCAATTACAATCACGTAACAAGCCATTATGAGCTTACAAATCATCGAATCATTCAACCTTTCGATGAGAATCAGCTACAATCACGTAACAAGCCATTCTAAGCTTATAAATCACCGAATCAGTCAACCGTTCGATGAGCATTAGCTCCAATCACGTAACAAGCCATTCTGACCTTACAAATCACCAAATTGGTGAACCATTTGATGAGCATCAGCTACAATCATGTAACAAGCTATTTTGAGCTTACAAATCACCAAATTTGTGAACTGTTCGATGAGAATTAACTACAATCATATAACAAGCCATTCTAAGCTTACAAATCATCGAATCGGTCAACCGTTTGATGAGAATCAACTACAATCTTGTAAGAAGCCATTTTGAGCTTACAAATCACCAAATCGGTGAACCATTCGATGAGAATCAATTACAATCACATAATAAGACATTTTGATCTTACAAATCACTGAATCGGTTAACCATTGCATTGGAATCAATTAAAATCTTGTAACAAGCCATTCAGAGTTTACAAATCACCGCATTAGTCAACAAGCCATTTTGAGCTTACAAATCATTGAATTGGTAACCCGTTCGATGAGAATTAGCTACAAACATGTAAAAAGCAATTTTGAGCTTACAAATCACCAAATCGGTCAATCGTTCGATGAGAATCAGCTACAATCACCTAATAAGCCATTCTGAGCTTACAAATCATAAAATTGGTCAACCATTTGATGAAAATCAATTACAATCACATAACAAGCCATTCTGAACTTACAAATCACCGAATCTGTCAACCGTTCGATGAGAATCAACTACAATCATGTAACAAGCTATTCTAAGCTTACAAATCACTGAATCAGTCAAACATTTGATGAGAATTAGCTACAATCATGTAACAAGCCATTCTAAGCTTACAAATCACCGAATTGGTCAACCGTTCAATGAGAATCAGCTACAATAACGTAACAAGCCATTCTGAGCTTACAAATCATAGAATTGGTCAACCATTCTATGAGAATCAATTATAATCACGTAACAAGCTATTTTGAGCTTACAATTTACCAAATCGATCAATGATTTGATGAGAATTAATTACAATCACGTAACAAGACATTTTGATCTTACTAATCACTGAATTAGTCAACTGTTTGATTAGAATCAATTACAATCATGTAGCAAATCATTCTAAGCTTACAAATGACTAAATCAGACAACCGTTCAATGAAGATCAGCTACAATCACATAACAAGCCATTCTGAGCTTACAAATCATCGCATCTATTAACTGTTTGCTAAGATTTAGCTACAATCACATACCAAGGTATTCTGAGCTTACAAATCACCGAATTAGTCAACCGTTTGGTGAGAATCAACTACAATCACATAACGAGCCATTGTGAGCTTAAAAATCATCGAATCAATCAACCGTTCGATGAGAATCAGCTACAATCATGTAACAAGCTATCCTAAGCTGACAAATCACCAAATTGGTCAACCGTTCGATGGGAATCAATTACAATCATGTCATAAGCCATTCTGAGTATTCAAATCACTGAATCAGTTAATCGTTCGATGGGAATCAAGTACAATGACATCACAAGCCATTCTGACCTTCCAAATCATTGAATCAATCAATCATTTCATGAGAATCAGCTACAATCATGTAACAACCAGTTTGAGCTTACAATTCACTGAATCATTCAACAGTTCGATGATAATCTGCTACAATCACGTAACAAGCCATTCTCATCTTAGAAACTACAATCACCTAACAAGTCATTCTTATCTTACAAATTATCAAATTGATCTACTGTTCAATGAGAATCAGCTACAGTCACGTAATAAGCCAGTCATAGCAGACAAATCACCAAATCGGTCAACCGTTCGATGAGAATCTACTACAATCACATAACAAGTCATTCTGAGGTTACAAATCACCGAATTGGTCAACCATTTGATGAGAATCAATTAGAATCACATAACAAGCTATTTTGAGCTTACCAATCACTGAATCAGTCAACTGTTTGATGAGAATCAGCTACAATCACGTTACAAGGTGAGCTTAACAATCATCGAATTGGTCAACCTCTCGATGAGAATCAACTACAATCATGTAAAAAGTCATTCTAAACTTACAAATCACTAAAAGGACAACCGTTCGATAAGAATAAATTACAATCACGTAGCAAGCCATTCTGAGCTTACAAATCACCAAATTGGTCAATTGTTCAATGAGAATCAGCTATAATTTTATGTAACAAGCAATTCTAAGATTACAAATCACAAAATCGGTCAACCTTTCGATGAGAATTAGCTACAATCATGTAACAAACCATTCTGAGCTTACAAATCACCGAATCAGTCAACCGTTCAATGGGAATCAATTACAATCAAGTCACAAGCCATTCTAAGTTTCCAAATAAACAAATCAGTCAACCTTTTGATGGGATCAGCTACAATCACGTAACAAAACATTTTGAGCGTACAAATCACCGAATCGGTCAAACGTTTGATGACAATCACGTAACAAGACATTCTGAGGTTACAAATCACAGAATCAGTCAACCACTCAATGAAAATCAGCTACAATCACATAACAAGCCATTCTAAACTTAAAAATCACCAAATCAATCAACTGTTCGATGAGAATTAGCCACAATCACATAACAAGTCATTCTAAGCTTAAAAATTATTGAATCATTCAACCGTTTGATGAGAATCAGTTACAATCATGTAACAAACCATTCTGAGCTTACAAATCACTGAATTAGTCAACCGTTCGATGAGAATCAATTATAATCATGTAACAAGTCATTCGAAGCATACAAAATAACCAAATCAGTCAACCGTTTGATGAGAATCAGCTACAACTAGGCAACAAGCCATTCTAAACTTAAAAATTAATGAATTAGTCAATCGTTCAATGAGAATCAGCCACAATCACGTAACAAACCATTCTAAGCTTACAAATCACTGAAACAATCAACAGTTTCATGAGAATCAGCTACAAACATGTAACAAGACATTTCGATCTTATAATTCACTGAATCGGTCAACCGTTTGATTAGAATCGATTACAATCATGTAACAAGTCATTCTAAGCTTACAAATCACTGAATCAGCTAACCGTTCGATGAGGATCAGCTACAATCATGTAACAAGCCATTCTGAGCTTACAAATCACTGAATCTATCAACCGTTCGATGAGATACAACTACAATCACAGAGAAGCCATTCTAAACTTACAAATAACTGAAACGGTCAACCATTTGATGAGAATCAGCTACAATCATGTAACAAGCCATTTTGAGCTTATAAAACATCGAATCGGTCAACCGTTCAATGAGAATTAGGTACAATCACGTAACAAGCCATTCTAAGCTTACAAATCATTGAATCAATCAACTGTTTGACGAAAATCAACTATAATCATGTAACAAGCCGTTCTAAGCTTACAAATCACTGAATTGGTCAACCGTTCAATTAGAATCAGCTACAATCACCTAACGAGCCATTGAGAGCTTAAAAATCACTAATCAGTCAACCATTTAATTAGAATCAACTACAATCACCTAACAAGCCATTCTGAGCTTAACAATCACTGAATCGATCAACCGTTCAATGAGAATCAGCTAAAATCATGTAACAAGCTCTTCTGAGCTTACAAATCACCCAATTGGTCAACTGTTTGATGAGAATCAACTACAATAATGTATGAAGCTATTCTGAGCTTACAAATCACCGAATCGGTCAACCGTTGGATGAGAATCAATTACAATCACATAACAAGCTATTCTGAGCTTACCAATCATCAAAGTTGTCAACCGTTCGATGTGAATCATCTACAATCACGTAATAAGCCATTTTGAGCTAACAAATCACCGAATTAGTCAACCATTCGATGAGAATTAGCTACAATCATGTAACAAGCCATTCAAAGCTTACAAATCACCAAATTGGTGAATCGTTCGATGAGAATCAGCTACAATCACGTAACAAGCCATTCTGAGCTTACAAATCATTGAAACGGTCAACTTTTCAATGAGAATCAGCTACAATCATGTAATAACTTACAAATCACCAAATCGGCTAACCATTTTATGAGAATGAGCTACAACCACTTAACAAGCCATTCTCAACTTACAAATCATCGAATCGGTCAATCGTTCGATGAGAATCAGCTACAATCATGTAACAAGCCATTCTAAGCTTACAAATCACTAATTAATCAACCCTTTAATTAGAATCAGTACAATCACCTAACAAGGCATTTTGAGCTTACAAATCACTGAATTGGTCAACAGTCAAGTAACAAGTGATTCTGAGCTTACAAATCATGAGTCAGTTAACCGTTCATTGAGAATCAATTACAATTACACGATAAGCTATTATGAGCTTACAAATTATCAAATCGGTCAATCGTTCGATGAGAATCAGCTACAATCACGTAACAAGCTATTATGAGCTGACAAATCACCGAATCGGTCAACCATTCGATAAGAATCAATTATAATCACATAACAAGCCATTATGAGCTTATGAATCAGCAAATCGGTCAACCATTCAATGAGAATAGTTTACAATCACGTAACAAGACATTTCGATCTTTCAAATCACTGAATCGGTCAACCATTCGATGAGAATCAGCTACAATCACGTAACAAGTCATTCTGAGCTTACAAATTACCGAATCAGTCAAACGTTCGATGAGAATTAGCTACAATCATGCAACAAGCCATTCTAAGCTTACAAATCACTGAATCAGTCAACCCTTTGATGAGAATCATCTACAATCACATAAAAAGCCATTATGAGCTTACAAATCACTGAATCGGTCAACCATTTGATGAGAATCAATTACAATCACGTAACAAGCCATTCTGAGCTTACAACTCACTGAATCGGTCAACTGTTCGATGATAAATAACTAAAATCACATAACAAGCCATTATGAGCTTACAAATCACTAAATCGGTCAACCATTCGATGAGAATCAATTACAACACATTACAAGCCATAATGAGCTTACAAAGTATGAATCGGTCAACCGTTCGGTGAGAATCAATTACAATCATGTAATAAGCCATTCTGAGCTCACAAATCACCGAATCTGTCAACTGTTCGGTGAGAATCAGCTACAATCATGTAACAAGCCATTCTAAGCTTACAAATCATGAAATCGATCAACCATTTGATAAGAATCAGCTACAATAACATAACAAGCCATTCTGAGCTTACAAATCACCGAATCGGTCAACCATTTAATGAGAATCAGCTACAATCATGTAACAAGCCATTCTGGGCTTACAAATCACGTAACAAGCTATTTTGAGCTTACAAATCACCAAATCGATCAACTGTTCGATGAGATTCAACTACAATCACGTAACAGGCTATTATGGGCTTACAAATCACTGAATCGGTCAACCATTCAATGAGAATCAGCTATGATCACGTAACAACCCATTATGAGCTCACAAATCATCCAATCGGTCAACCGTTCGATGAGAATCAATTACAATCACGTAAAAAGCCATTTTGGGCTTACAAATCACCAAATTGGTCAACCGTTCAATGAGAATCAATTACATTCACATAACAAGCCATTCTGAGCTCACAAATCTCTGAATTGGTCAACCGTTCGATGAAGATCAATTATAATCATGTCACACATGCCATTCTGAGCTTACAAATCACTAAATCGGTCAACCATTTGATGAGAATTAATTACAATCAGGTAACAAGCCATTCTGAGCTTACAAATCACCAAATCGGTCAACTGTTTGATTAAAATTAATTACAATCATGTAACAAGCCATTGTGACCTTACAAATTACTGATATGGTCATCCGTTTAATGTGAATTAGCTACAATCACGTAACAAGCCATTATGAGTTTAAAAATCACCAAATTGGTCAACCATTCGATAAGAATCAGCTACAATCACGTAACAATCCATTCTGAGCTTACAAAGAACCGTATTAGTCAACCATTTGATGAGAATCAATTATTGTCACGTAAGAAGTCATTCTGACATTATAAATTACTGAATTAGTCAACCATTCCATCAAAATCAGCTACAATCACGTAACAAGCCATTCTGAGCTTACAAATTACCTAATCAGTCAACCATTCGATGAGAATAAATTACAATCATGTAACAAGCTATTTTGAGCTTGCAATTCACTGAATTTGTCTACTGTTCGATTAGAATCAATTACAATCACATAACAAGCCATTATGAGCTTACAAATCATCGAATTGGTCAACTGTTCAATGAGAATTAGCTACAATCACGTAACAAGTTATTTTGAGCTTACAAATCATCAAATCGGTCAACCGTCGATGAAAATCAGCTATAATCACGTAACAAGCCATTTTGGGCTTGAAAATTACCAAATCGGTTAACCATTGGATGACAATCAATTACAATCATGTAACAAGCCATTATGTGCTTACGGATCACCGAATCGGTCAACAGTTCGATGAGAATCATTTACAATCATGAAATATGTCATTTTGAGCTGATAAATGACTAAATCGGTCAACCGTTTGATGAGAATCAATTACAATTACGTAACAAGCCATTGTGAGCATACAATTCACCGAATCGGTCAACCGTTCAATGAGAATCAGCTACAATCACATATCAAGCAATTCTGAGATTACAAATCACCAAATCGGTTAATCATTTGATGAGAATTAGTGACAATCTACTAACATGCCATTATGAGCTGACAAATTATCGATTCGGTCAACCGTTCGATGAGAATCAATTACAATCAGATAACAAGCTATTCTCAGCATACAAATCAGTGAATCGATCAATCGTTCGATGAGAATTAGCTACAATCATGCAACAAGCCATTATGAGCTTAAGAATAAACTATTTTCAGTTGATAAATCACTGAATCCGTTAACTGTTCGATGAGAATCAGCTACAATCACGTAACAAGCCATTATCAGCTTACAAATCACTGAAGCAATCAAGCATTCAATGAGAATTAATTACAATCACGTAACAAGCGATTCTGAGCTTACAAATCACCAAATCGATCAACCATTTAATGAGAACCAGCTACAATCACGTAACAAGCCATTATGAGCTTACAAATCACTGAATCGGTCAACCGTTTGATGACAATCAGCTATAATTACGTAGCATGCGATTCTAAGCTTACAAATCACCAAATCAGTTAATCGTTTGATGACAATCAGCTACAATCACGTAACAAGCCATTCTGAGCTTACAAATCACCGAATCGGTCAACTGTTCGATTAGAATCAGCTACACCCACGTAACAAGCCATTATGAGCTTGCAAATCACTGAATCGATCAACCGTTCAATGAGAATGAATTATAATCACATAACAAGTAATTCTGAGCTTACGAATCACTGAATCGGTCAACCGTTTAATGAGAATCGATTACAATCACGTAACAAGCCATTCAGAGCTTACAAATCATCAAATTGGTCAACCATTTGATTAGAATAAATTACAATCATGTAACAAGCCATTTTGAGCTTACAAATCACTGAATCGGTTAACTGCTCGATGAGAATCAGCTACAATCACACAACAAGCCATTCTAAGCTTACAAATCACTGAATCGGTCAACCGTTTGATGAGAATCAGCTACAATCATGTCAGAAGCCATTTTGAGCTTACAAATCAACAAATCGGTCAACCGTTGGATGAGAATTAGCTACAATCATGTAACTAGACATTTTGAGCTGACAAATCACCAAATTGGTTAACTGAATAATGAGAATCAATTACAATCATGTAACAAGCTATTCTGAGCTTACAATTCATTGAATCATTCAACGGTTTGATGAGATTAAATTACAATCACATAACAAGCCATCCTGAGCTTACCAATCACCGAATCAGTCAACCGTTTAATGAGAATCATCTACCTAAGATCAGGCCGAAAGGCGTAGTTGATGGACAAGAGGTTAATATTCCTATACTAGCCTTTGTTGGTCCTGAGGGATGGAGTAGGCTAAGTTAGCTGTCTTAATTATAGTTTTACAGTTCAAGGTCAGAAGGTGACCCTAAAAAAGTGGGGTCAAAATGGGGTAGAGAAAATACCTCGAGCCAATGTCTGAATTGTAGCGCAGCGTCAAAACGGGGCAGAGAAAATACCTCAAGCCAATGTTCGATGAGAATCAGCTACAATCACGTAACAAGACATTATGAGCTTACAAATCACTAAATCGGTCAACCATTTAATGAGAATCAATTACAATCACGTAACACGCCATTCTGAGGTTAAAAATCATAAATCGGTTAACCGTTCAATGAGAATCAATTACAATCATGTACCAAGTCATCCCGAGCTTACAAATCACCGAATCGGTCAACCATTTGATGAGAACCTACTACAATCACGTAACAAGCCATTCTAAGCTTACAAATCACCAAATCAGTCAACCGTTGGATGAGAATCAATTATAACCACGTAACAAGCCATTCTGAGCATACAAATCACTGAATCAGTCAGCCATTCGATGAGAACCAGCTACAATCATATAACAAGCCATTTCGAGATTACAAATCACTGAATCGATTAACCATTTGATGAGAATCAGCTACAATCACCTAAAAAGCCATTTTGAGCTTACAAATCACTAAATCAATCAACCGTTTGATGAGAATCAGCTAGAATAACCTAACCATCTATTTTGAACTTACAAATCACCAAATCGATCAACCATTTGATGAGAATCAGCTACAGAGAGGTAACAAGCCATTTTGAGCTCACAAACCACCGAATCCGTCAACCGTTAGATGAGAATCAGCTACAATCATGTAACAAGCCATTCTGAGCTTACAAATCACTGAATCGGTCAATCGTTTGATGAGAATTAATTACAATCACATAATAAGGCATTCTGAGCTTACAGATCACCGAATCAATTAACTGTTTGATGAGAATCTGTTACAATCACGTAAAAAACTATTCTGAGTTGACAAATCACCGAATCGGTCAATCCTTCAATGAGAATCAGCTAAAATCACATAACAAGCCATTCTTAGCTTACAAATCACCGAATCGGTCAATTGTTTGATGAGAATAAATTATAATCACGTAACAAGCCATTATGAGCTTACAAATCACTTAATCAGTCAACCATTCGATGCGAATGAATTATAATAACGTAACAATCCATTCTGAGCTTAATAGGGGGGCTCAAGTATACCCACAAACTCTCTCAAATCAAATCAAACACAGTAGTACACAAATAAGCTGAAAGAAAGAATGGCTTTGGAACTCCAAGATTTCTCTAACATAGCCAGTATATTATACTCAATAAGAGAAATATAGACAAGGGAAAGACCAGAGGGCAGAACAAATGCCACAGATAGCCTTTATTGAATCTGAGATTTCAATGAAAGGTTACAGATTGTAAGACCCAGAGGGTAGAACAAATGCCAGGGATAACTCCTAAGAAAGAGAAACTCTTTTTACAATTGTAAACTCTGAGCTCTAAAAGCTCCAAAAACTAAATATATACATCTCTTTTTTTGCACACAGGCAGGAGCAAAAATTAATTAGGGTTACATAGATTTTGCATATAATAATAGAGAACCCTAATTCTATCATTTCTGATCATAAATGCATCGTTAAAATATCTTGGCCAATCAAATATATATGTCCTTGTACATAATTCCACCAACACAACTGCCTGTAGATGAGCCACCTTGATCTAACCACTTTGCTGCAAGTTGAAAAACCTTACGCCACCGCCAGGACCTTGATCCAACTGAATCAGGTTTGCCATGAATGTTCAAATCTGATCATCAAAAATATTTTGAATTTAAAAGTATAAGTGGTCACAGGTTGCACCAACCCTTTAATGCTCCTTTGACGCAAAACCACCGACATGGTACTTCAAGAAAGAAGAAATCAACACGCGACAACCACTCTGATCTTCCTCATCATCTTCGCAACCTATAACTATCATGGAAAAATCAATTTTGAGCTAACCCCACTTCGCATACGGCCCATTAGATCAAACACTTTTGAAAACCTCGCAGAAAGATTCAAATTCGGGCTCCAACGGCTACCAGATCCAAGTTTAAAACACTACAGTCGAACACATTCTTCTTGGCAGATCGGACAACCTAGATTGACCCAACGCAACCTGGCAGTGGACCCACCTAGTTATCGGCCCTGTTAGCCAGATCAGACAATCATAGATCAAGGCGTTGTCAGCCCACTGAAAGCTTTGGGCCCACCATCATGTCCTTGTCATTACCCTTCGGCCAACCAGAAATGAGCATTGCCGCAAGACTGGCACCTTGGACCCACCTGTCAGATCACCTTTCCATCGAACGGCTGTCGCAAGATTGCAAAGGGGAAGAACACTCCTTACGATCATGCGACAACCGTAGATCCTTTTACACTTCAACCACCTCAGAACTAAGACCGCCAAACAACCAAATTGGACAATTGTTCGATGAGAATCGATTACAATCACTTAACAAGCCATTCAGAGCTTACAAATCATCGAATCGGTCAACCATTCGATTAGAATCAATTATAATCATGTAACAAGTCATTTTGAGCTAACAAATCATTGAATCAGTTAACCGCTCAATGAGAATTAGTTACAATCACGTAACAAACTATTCTAATCTTACAAATCACCGAATCGGTCAACGGTTTGATGAGCATCAACTACAATCACGTAACAAGCCATTCTGTCCTTAGAAATCACCGAATCGGTCAACTGTTCGATGACAATTAGCTACAATGACGTAAAAAGTCATTGTGAGCTTACAAAATCATTGAATCGGTCAACCATTCGATGAGAATAAAATACAATCACGTAACAAAGAATTCTGAGTTGACAAATCACTGAATCAGTCAACTGTTCCATGCCAATAAGCTACAAGCACGTAACAAGCTATTCTGAGCTTATAAATCACCAAATCGATCAACCATTTATATGAGAATAAATTACAATCACGTAAGAAGTGATTCTAAGCTTACAAATCACCGAATCGGTCAATCGTTGAATGAGAATCAAATATAGGAATGTCACAAGAAATTTTGAGCTTAAAATGTCTGATTCGATCAACCGTTTGATGAGAATCAGGTACAATCAGGTAACAAGCTATTCTGAGGTTACAAATCATCGAATCGGTCAACCGTTTGATGAGAATGAGCTACAATCACACAAAAAGCCATTAGAGCTCACAAATCACTGAATCGGTCAACCATTCGATGAGAATTAGCTATAATCATGTAATAAGCCATTCTGAGCTTACAAATCATCGAATTGGTCAACCGTTTGATGATAATCAATAACAATCACGTAACAAGCCATTCTGAGCTTACAAATCATTGAATTGGTCAACTATTCGATGAGAATCAGCTACAATCATTTAACAAGCCATTCTGAGCTTACAAATCACCGAATCGATCGACTGTTCAATGAGAATCAATTACAATAATGTAACAAGTCATTTTAAGCTTACAAATCACCAAATCAGTCAATCGTTCGATGAGAATCAGCTACAATCATGTAACAAGCCATTCTAAGCTTACAAATCACAGAATTGGTCAACCATTCGATGAGAATCAGCTACAATCATGTAACAAGCCATTTTGAGTATGCAAATCACTGAATCAGTCAACCATTGAATGAGAATCAATTACAATCTCCTTAACAAGCTATTTTGAGCTTACAAATCACTGAATTGGTCAACCGTTCGATGAGAATTAATTACAATCAAGCAAAAACCCATTCCTAGTTTACGAATCATCGAATCGGTCAACCGTTTGATGAGAATCATCTACAATCATTAGATAAGCCATTCTAAGCTGATAAATAAATGAATTGGTCACCCGTTTGATTAGACTTAGCTACAATCACGTAACAAGCTATTTTAATATTACAAATCACTGAATCGGTCAATCGTTCAATGAGAACAAGCTACAATCACATAACAAGCCATTCTAAGCTTACAAATCATCGAATCAGTCAACCGTTCGATGAGAATTAGCTAAAATCATGTAACAAACTTAGATTCAGTGATTTGTAAGCTTAGAATGGCTTGTCATGTTAGCCATCCTGAGTTTACAAATCACCAAATCAGTGAGAATCAGCTACAATCACGTAACAAGCTATTTTGAGCTTACAAATCATTGAATCGGTCAACCGTTCGATGAGAATCAGCTACAATCACGTATCAAGCAATTATGAGCTTACAAATCATCAAATCGGTTAACGGTTCGATGAGAATTAGTTACAATCATGTAACAAGCCATTCTGAGCTTACAAATCACTGAATCTCTCAATTGTTTGATCAGAATCAACTACAATCACGTAACAAGCCATTCTAAGCTCACAAATAATTGAATCGGTCAACCATTTGAAGAGAATCAACAACAATCATGTGACAAGCCATTCTGAGCTTACATATCATCAAATCAGTCACCTGTTCAATGAGAATAAGCTACAATCACGTAACAACCCATTTTGAGCATACAAATCATCGAATCGGTCAACCGTTTGATGAGAATCAGCTAAAATCACCTAACAAGCCATTCTGAAATTACAAATCACCGAATTGGTCAACTGTTGGTTGAGAATCAGCTACAATCAGGTAACAAGACATCCTAAGGTTAAAAATCACCTAATCAATGGACCATACTCATCAAATCACCTAATCAATTACAATCATATAACAGGCCATTCTAAGCTTACAAATCATGAAATGGGTCAACTGTTCGATGAGAACTAGCTACAATCATGTAAAAAGCTATTCTAGTCTTACAAATCACTGGATTGGTCAACCATTTGATGAGTATCAATTATAATCACGTAACAAGCCATTCTTAGCTTACAAATCACTGAAGCGGTAACCCGTTTGATGAGAATCAGCTACAATCACGTAACAAGTCATTTCGAGCTGCCAAATCACTAAATCGGTCAACTGTTCCATCAGAATCAGCTACAATCACGTAACAAGCCATTCTGAGCTTACAAATCACTGAATCGGTCAACCATTCAATGAGAATCAACTACAATCATGTAACAAGCCATTTTGAGCTTACAAATCATTGAATCGATCAACCGTTTGATGACAATCAGCTAACAAGCCATTCTGAGCATACAAATAATTAAATCAGTAAACCGTTTTATGAGAGAATCAGCTACAATAACGTAACAAACAATTCTGAGATTACAAATCACCGAATCGGTCAACCGTTCGATGAGAATCATCTACAATCACCTAAGAGGCAATTCTAACCTTACAACTTACCGACTCGATCAACCGTTTGATGAGGATCAATTACAATCACGTAACAAGCCATTCTGAGCTTAGAAATCATTGAACCAGTCAACCGTTGGATGAGAATCAATTACAATAATTGAATCGGTCTACAGTTCGATGAGAATCAATTACAATCAAGGAACAAGCCATTATGTGATTACAAATCACCAAATTGATCAACCATTCGATAAGAATCAATTACAATTACGTAACAAGCCATTCTGAGTTTAAAGATCATCGAATCGGTCAACCGTAAGATGAGATTCAATTACAATCATGTAACAAGCCATTCTGAGTTTAAAAATCACTGAATCGATCAATCGTTTGATGAGAATCATCTAATATCATGTAACAGCCATTCTGAGCTTACAAATCACTGAATTGGTCAACCATTCGATGAGAATCAATTACGATCACGTAACAAGCCATTCTGAGCTTACAAATCACCAAATCGGTCAATCATTTAATGAGAATTAGGTACAATTACGTAACAAGCCATTCTGAGCTTACAAATCACTGAATCAGTTAACCGTTCGATGAGAATCATTTATAATCATGTAACAAGCCATTCTTAGCTTACAATCACTGAATCGGTCAAACATTCGATGAGAATCAATTACAATCACGTAACAAGTCATTCTGAGATTAAAAATCAAGCCATTATGAGGTTACAAATCACCAAATCAGTTAACCGTTCAATTACAATCAGCTACAATGAGGTAAAAAGCTATTTTGAGCTTACAAATCATAGAATCAATCAACCGTTCGGTGAAAATCAATTACAATCACGTAACAACCCATTCTGAGATTACAAATCACCTAATCAGTCTAGTGTTTGATGAGAATCAACTACAATCATGTAACAAGACATTCTGAGCTTACAAATCACCGATCCAGTCAACCGTTCAATTAGAATCAGCTATAATCATGTAACAAGCCATTATAAGTTTACAAATCACTGAATCGGTCAACCATTTGATGACAATCAGGTACAATCATGTAACAAGCCATTCCAAGCTTACAAATCACTAAATCGGTCAACCGTTCATTGAGAATCAATTACAATAATGTGACAATCCATTCTGAGCTTACAAATCACCGAATCGGTCAACCGTTCGATGAGAATCAATTACAATCACGTAACAAGCCATTCTGAACTTACAAATCATGAATTAGTTAACCGTTCATTGAGAATCAATTACAATCATGTGACAAGCCATTATGAGTTTAGAAATCACTGAATCAGTCAACCGTTTGATGAGAATACACTACAATCATGTAACAAGACATTCTGAGCTTACAAATCATTGAATCGGTGAACCATTCGATGAGAATCAATTACAATCATGTAACAAGCCATTCTGAGCTTACAAATCACTGAATCGGTCAACCGTTTGATGAGTATCAGCTACAGTCACGTAACAAGGCATTCTCTACTTACAAATCACCAAATCGGTCAACGATTCGATGAGAATCGGCTACAATCACATAACAAACTATTCTGAGCTTACAAATCACCGAATCGGTCAACTATTCGATGAGAAATAAGTAAAATCATGTAACAAGCTATTATGAGCTTAAAAATCACTAAATCAATCAATTGTATGATGACGATCAATTACAACATGTAATAAGCCATTATGAGCTTACAAATCATGAATCGGTCAACCGTTTGGTGTGAATAAATTACAATCACGTAACAAGCCATTATCAGCTCACAAATCACTGAATATGTCAACTATTCAATGAGAATCAGCTACAATCACGTAACAAGCCATTCTAAGCTTACAAATCATGGAATCGATCAACCATTTGATGAGAATCAGCTACGATCATGTAACAAGCCATTCTAAGCTTACAAATCACTGAATCAGTCAACCAATCGATGAGAATCAACTACAATCACGTAACAAGCCATTTTGAGCACTCAAATCACTGAATCGATCAACTGTTTGATGAGAATCAATTACAATCACGTAACAAGCAATTTTGAGCTTACAAATCATTGAATCGGTCAACCGTTCGATGAGAATAAATTACAATCACGTAACAAGCCATTCTTAGCTCAAAAATCTTCAAATCGGTCAACCGTTCGATGAGAAATAATTATAATCACATAACACAAGCCATTCTGAGCTTACGAATCTCTGAATCGATCAACCATTTGATGAGAATCAATTAAAATCATGTAACAAGCCATTCTGAGCTTACAAATTATTGAATCGATCAACCGTTTGATTAGAATCACTTACACTCATGTAACAAGCCATTCTGAGCTTACAAATTACCGATACGGTCAACCGTTCGATGAGAATTAGCTACAATCACGTAACAAGCCATTCTGAGTTTAAAAATCACCAAATCGGTCAACCGTTTGATTAGAATCAGCTACAATCACGTAACAAGTCATTCTGAGCTTACAAATCATAGTATCGATCAACTGTTTGATGAGAATGAATTACAGTCACGTAAAAAGCCATTCTGAGATTATAAATCACTGAATCGATCAACCGTTTGATGAGAATCAACTACAATCATGTAACAGGCCATTCTGAGCTTAGAAATCTCTAAATCAGTCAACCATTCGATGAGAATTAATTACAGTCATGTAACAAGCCCTTCTAAGCTTACAAATCACCGAATTGGTCAACTGTTCGATGAGAATCAGCCACAATTCTGTAACAAGCCATTATTAGCTTTCAAATCACCGAATTAGTCAACCATTCAATGAGAATCAAGTACAATCACCTAACAAGCCACTCTGAGCTTACAAATCACTGAATCAATAAACCATTCAATGAGAATCAGCTACAATCATCACATTACAAGCCATTTTGAGCATACAAATCATCGAATAGGTCAACTGGTCGATGAGAATCATCTACAATCACGTAACAAGCCATTCTGAGCTTACAAATCACTGAATCGGTCAACCATTCAATGAGAATCAATTAAAATGACTTAACAAGCCATTCTCAGCTTACAAATCACCGAATTGGTCAACAGTTCAATGAGAATTAGCTACAACCACGTAACAAGACATTTTGAGCTTACAAATCACTGAATCGGTGAACCATTCGATGATAATCAATTACAATCATGTAAGAAGATATTCTAAGCTTATAATTACTGAATCGGTCAAACATTCGATGCGAATCAACTACAATCTTGTAACAAGCCATTCTGAGCTTACAAATCATAGAATTGGTCAACCATTTGATGAGAATTAGTTACAATCACCTAACAATCCATTTTGAGCTTACAAATCACCGAATCAATCAACCGTTCGATGAGAATCAACTACAGTCACGTAACAAGTGATTCTAAGCTTACAAATCACTGAATCGATCAACCGTTTAATGAGAATCAATTAAAATCCCATAACAAGACATTTTGAGCTTATAAATCACCGAATTTGTCAACCGTTTGATGAGAATCAGCTACAATCATGTAAAAGGTCATTTTGAGCTTAGAAATTATCGAATCGATAAATCGTTCGATGAGAGTCAGCTACAATCCTATATAACAAGCCATTCTGAGCTTAGAACTCACCAAATCTGTCAATCATTTGATGAGAATCAATTACAATCAAGGAACAAGCCATTATGAGCTTACAAATCATTGAATCGGTCAACTATTCAATTTGAATCAACTACAATCAGGTAACAAACAATTCTGAGCTTATAAATCACCGAATTGGTCAACCGTTGGATAAGAATCAATTACAATCACGTAACAAGCCATTCTAGCTTACAAGCCATTCTAAGCTTTCAAATCATTGAATCTGTCAACCGTTTGATGAGAATTAGCTATAATCACGTAACATCACATTCTGAACTTACAAATCATTGAATCAGTGAACCGTTCAATGAGAATCAGCTACAATTATGTACCAAGCCATTATGAGCTTACAAATCATCGAATCGGTCAACCATTCAATGAGAATCAGCTCTGATCACGTAACAAGCCATTCTGAGTTTACAAATCACCAAATCGGTCAACTGTTTGTTGAAAATAAATTACAATCATGTAACAAGCCATTTTGAGCTTACAAATTGCCAAATCAGTCAACCATTAGATGAGATTTAATTACAATCAATTAATAAGCTATCTAACCTTACAAATCCCTGAATCGGTCAACTGTTCAATGAGAATCAATTACATTCACATAACAGGCCATACTGAGCTTAAAAATCACCGAATCGGTTAGCCATTCGATGAGAATACGCTACAATCACGTAACAAGCTAGTCTGACCTTACAAATCACCGAATCGGTCAACGGTTGGATGAGAATCAATTACAATCATGTAACAAACTATTATGAGCTTTCAAATCACCGAATCAGTCAAGCATTCGGTGAGAATCAGGTACAATCACGTATCAAGCCATTCTAAGCTTACAAATAATCGAATCGATCAACCATTTGATGAGAATCAGCTACAATCATGTCACAAGCTATTCTGAGCTTACAAATTACTGAATCGATCAATCGTTTGATGAGAATCAACTCCAATCATGTAACAAGCCATTTTGAGTTTACAAATCACTGAATCGGTCAACCGTTTGATGAGAATTAATTAAAATCATAACAAATCATTCTGAGCTAACAAATCACCAAATCGGTCAACCATTCAATGGGAATCAATTATAATCAATTAACAAGTGATTATAACCTTACAAATCATCGAATGGGTCAACCATTTGATGAGAATTAGCTACAATCATGTAACAAGCCATTCTAAGCTTACAAATCACAGAATGGGTCAACCGTTCGATGAGAATCAGCTACAATCACGTAACAAGCCATTGTAAGTTTACAAATCCCTGAATGGGTCAACCGTTTGATTAGAATCAGCTACAATCATTTAACAAGCTATTATGAGCTTACAAATCACGAAATCGGTGAACCCTTTGATTAGAATCACCTACAATAATGTAACGAATCAGTCAACTATTTGATGAGAATCAATTACAATAATGTAACAAGAGATTCAGAGCTTACAAATGTTCGAATCAATCAACCGTTTGATGAGAATCAACTACAATCACGTTATAAGCTATTCTGAGCTTACAAATAACTGAATGGGTCAACTGTTTGATGACAATCAACTACAATCCTGTAACTAGCCATTCTAAGCTTAGAAATTACCAAATTGGTCAACCGTTTGATGACAAGTAGCTACAATCACATAACAAGCCATTTTGACCTTACAATTCACTGAATTGATCAACCGTTCAATGAGAATCAACTACGATCAAGTAACAAGCCATTGTTGACTTTAAAAATCACCAAATCAGTGAACCGTTCAATGAGAATCAATCACAATCATGTAAGAGGCCATTCTGAGCTTACAAATCACCTAATCGGTCAACCATTTAATCAGAATAAATTACAATTACTTAACAAGCCATTTTTACCTTACAAATCACCGAATGGGTCAACCGTTCAATGAGAATCAACTATAATCATGTAACAAGCTATTTCGAGCTTACAAATCCCCAAATGGTTCAACCGTTTGATGAGAATTAGCTACAATCACATAACAAGCTATTTTGAGTTTACAAATCTTCGAATCGGTAAACCATTCAATGTGAATCAGCTACAATCATGTAACAAGCCATTCTGAGCTTACAAATCATTGAACCGATGAACCCTTCGTTGAGAATAAGCTACAATCACATAACAAGCCATTATGAGCTTACAAATCATCAAATCGGTCAACCGTTCGATGAGAAAAAGCAACACTTATGTAACAAGCCATTCTGAACTTACAAATCATAGAATCCGTCAACCATTTGTTGAGGATCAGCTACAGTCACGTAACAAGCCATTCTAAGCTTAAAAATCACTTAATCGGTCAACTGTTGAATGAGAATCGAGTACAATAATGTAACAAAAGATTTTGAGCTTACAAATCAAGAAATTGGTCAACCGTTTGATGAGAATCAACTACAATCAAGTAACCGGCCATTGTAAGAGTACAAATCACCGAATCGGTCAACTGTTTGATGAGAATCAGCTACGATCATGTAACAAGCCATTCTACGCTTACAAATCTCCAAATCGGTCAACAATTCGATGAGAATCAATTACAATTATGTAAGAAGCCATTCTAAGCTTACAAATGATCGAATGGGTCAACCGTTCGATGAGAATTAGCCACAATCACGTATCAAGTCATTTTGAGCTTACAAATCACCGAATCGGTCAACCATTCGAGAATCAGCTACAATCATGTAACAAGCCATGCTAAACTTACAAATCACTGAATCGGTCAATCGTTTGATGAGAATCAATTCCAATAATGTAAAAAACTATTCTGAGCTTACAAATCACCAAATCGATCAACTGTTTGATGAGAATCAATTACAATCAGGGAACAAGCCATTCCAAGCTTACAAATCTCCAAATCGGTCAACCATTTCACGAGAATCAATTACAATCATGTAACAAGCCATTCTGAATTTAAAAATCACCGAATCACCAAACCATTCTAATCTTACAATGCACCAAATCGGTTAACCATCAGATGAGAATAAGCTACAATTACGTAACAAGGAATTCTGAGCTTACAAATCACCAAATCCATCAATCATTCGATGAGAATCATCTACAATCATGTAACAAGCCATTCTGAGCTTACAAATAAATGAATCGGTCAACTGTTTGATGACAATCAGCTACAATCACGTAACAAGCCATTCTGAGTTTACAAATCTTTGAATTGGTCAACGATTTGATGAGAATCAACTATAATCATGTAACAAGCCATTCTAAGCTTACAAATCATCAAATTAGTCAACCATTGGATAAGAATCAACTCCAATCACATAACAAGCCATTTTGAGCTTACAAATCACCGAATCGATTAACCATTCGATGAGAATCAGCTACAATCATGTAACAAGCCATTATGAGCTAACAAATCATCGAATTGGTCAATCATTCGATGAGAATGAATTAGAATCATGTAACAAACTATTCTAAGCTTACAAATCACCAAATCGGTTAACCATTCAATGAAAATCAATTACAATCATGTAATAAGACATTCTGATCTTACAAATCACCGAATCAGTCAACCGTTTGATTAGAATCAAGTATAATCATTTAACAAGCCATTATGTGCTTACAAGTCATCAAATCAGTCAATTTTTCGATGAGGATAAGCTACAATCACGAACAAGCCATTCTAAGTATACAAATCACCGAATCGGTCAACCATTTGATGAGAATGAGCTACAATCACGTAACAAGCCATTCTGAGCTTACAAATCACTGAATCGGTCAGCTACATGATGAGAATTAGCTATAGTCACTTAACAAGACATTCTAAGCTTAGAAATCACAGAATCAGTTAACCATTTGATGAGAATCAGCTACTATCACCGAACAAGTCATTATGAACTTACAAATCACCGAATCGATCAACCATTGATTAACAATAAGCTACAATCAGGTAACAAGACATTCTAAGCTTACAAATCACCAAATCAGTTGACCATTCAATGAATATCAGCTACAATCATGTGACAAGCCATTTTGAGTTTATAAATCATCGAATCGGTCAACCATTCAATGAGAATCAGCTAAAATCAAATAACAAGTCATTATTAGCTTACAAATCACCGAATCGGTCAATCATTTCATGATAAATAATTATAATCATGTAACAAGCCATTCTGAGCTTACAAATAATCAAATTGGTCAACCATTTGATGTGAATCAATTACAATCATGTAACAAGCCATTCTAACCTTACAAATCATCGAATTGATCAACCGTTCAAATAGAATCAATTACAATCATGTAACAAGCCATTCTAAGCTTACAAATCACCAAATTGATCAACCGTTTGATGAGAATCAGCTACAATCATGTAACAAGTCATTCTAAGCTTATACAAATTACCGAATCGGTCAACCGTTTGATGAGAATCAGCTACAAGCACGTAACAAGCCATTTTGAGCCTACAAATCAATGAATTGGTCAACTGTTCCATGAGAATCAGCTACAATCATGTAACAAGACATTCTGAGCTTACAAATCATCGAATCTGTCAACAGTTCGATGAGAATCAATTATAATCACGTAACAAGCCATTCTAAGCTTACAAATCACCAAATCGGTCAACCATTCAATGAGACTCAATTACAATCACGTAACAGGACATTCTGATCTTAAAAATCACTAAATCGGTCAACCGTTTGATGAGAATCAGCTATAATCATGTAACAAGCCATTCTGAGTTTACAAATCACCGAATCGGTCAACCGTTCGATGAGAATCAGCTACAATCATGTAATAATTTATTCTGAGCTTACAAATCATAGAATTAGTCAACTGTTCGATGAGAATCAATTACAATCACGTAACAAGCATCAGTGATTCACAAGCGTAGGCCTGATCTTTCTTCAATCATTCTTGCTTGTGTTTGCTTCCGATAGATCTACTAGACCGACCTTTCTAGGACAGAAGGACAACGCAACACATCAACTCAAGCCATTTTGAGCATACAAATCACCAAATCAGTGAACCATGAGATGACAATTAATTACAATCATGTGACAAGCCATTTTGAGCTTACAAATCATTGAAGTTGTCAACTGTTCGATGAGAAATAATTAAAATCACGTAACAAGCCATTATGAGTTTGCAAATCACTGAATCGGTCAACCATTCGATGAGAATAAAATATAATAAAGAAACAAGCCATTATGTGCTTACAAATCATCGAATCGGTCAACCGTTTGATGAAAATTAATTACAATAACGTAACAAGCTATTCTGAGCTTACAAATCCTTGAATCGGTCAACTGTTTAATGACAATCAGCTACAATGTGGTAAAAAGCCATTCTGAGTTTACAAATCACCGAATCGGTCAACCATTTGATGACAATCAATTACAATCACATAACAAGTCATTCTAAGCTTACAAATCACCTAATCAGTCTACCATTTGATGAGAATCAACTACAATCATGTAATAGGCCATTCTGAGCTTACTAATCACCGATCCAATCAACCGTTCGATCAGAATTAGCTACAATCATGTAACAGACAATTTTGAGTTTACAAATAACTGAAGAAGACAATTGTTTCATGCGAATAAGCTAGAGTCATGTAACAAGGCATTATGAGCTTACAAATGACTAAATTGGTCACCCGTTTGATTAGAATCAATTACAATCACATAAAAAGTGCTTTTGAGCTTACAAATCATCAAATCAGGCACATTCTAAGCTTACAAATCACCAAATCAGTCAACCATTTGATGAGAATCAACTACAACCATGTAACAAGCCATTCTGATCTTACAAACCATCGAGTCAGTCAACCGTTCAATGAGAATCAGCTACAATCATGTGACAAGCCATTTTGAGTTTACAAATCACCGAATCGGTCAATTGTTTGCTGAGAATTAGCTACAATCACATAAAAAGCCATTCTGAGCTTACAAATCACTAATTAGTCAACCGTTCGTTGAGAATCAATTAAAATAATGTAAAAAGCTATTCTAAGCTTACAAATCATGAATGAGTTAAACATTTGATGAGAATAAATTACAATCATGTGACAAGCCATTTTGAGTTTACAAATGACTGAATCGGTCAATTGTTTGCTGAGAATTAGCTACAATCACGTAACAAGCCATTCTGAGCTTACAAATCACTAAATCGGTCAACCGTTCATTGAGGATCAATTAAAATAATGTAAAAATCCATTCTAAGCTTACAAATCATGAATGAGTTAAACATTTGATGAGAATAAATTACAATCACGTAATAATGTAAAAATCCATTCTAAGCTTACCAATCAGTGAATCAGTCAACCGTTCGATGAGAATCATCTACAATCATGAAATAAGTCATTCTGAGCTGATAAATCACTGAATCGTTCAACCGTTCAATGAGAATCAGCTATAATAATGTAACAAGCTATTATGAGCTTACAAATCACTGAATTGGTCAACCGTTCGATGAGAATCAATTATAATCATGTAACAAGTCATTCTGAGCTTACAAATCTCCAAATCGGTCAACCATTTGATGAGAATCAATTATAATCATGTAACAAGACATTCTGATCTTACAAATCACTGAATCTATGAACCTTTCAATGAGAATCAACTACAATCATGTAACAAGCCATTCTGAGCTTATAAATCACCGAACTGTCAACCGTTTGATAAGAATCAGCTACAATAATGCAACAAGCCATTTATAGCTTACCAATCACATAATAGGTCAACCATTCGATTGAAATCAATTACAATCATGTAACAAGCCATTCTGAGCTTACAAATCATCGAATTGGTCAACGGCTCAATGAGAATCAGGTACAATCATGTAACAAGGCATTCTGGGCTTAGAAATCACCAAATCAATGAACTGTTTGATGACAATGAGCTACAATCATGTAACAAGTCATTATGAGCTTACAAATCACCGAATCGGTCAACCATTTGATTAGAATTAGCTACAATCATGTAACAAGCCATTCTGAGCTTACAAATCACCAAATCGGTGAACTGTTTGATGACAATGAGCTACAATCATGTAACAAGCCATTGTGAGCTTACAAATCACTGAATCGGTCAACCGTTTGATGAGAATCAGCTACAATCATGTAACAAACTGTTCTGAGCTTACAAATCACCAAATCAGTGAACCGTTCAATGAAAATTAGCTACAATCATGTAATAAGGCATTTTGAGCTTACAAATCATCGAATCGGTCAACCATTCGATTAGAATGAGCTACATTCACGTAACAAGCCATTTTGAGCTTACAAATCATTGAATCGGTCAATAGTTTCATGAGAATCTACTACAATCACGTAACAAACCATTCTGAGCTTACAAATAACCAATCGATCAATCGTTCGATGAGAATCAATTACAATTACGTAACATGCCATTCTGAGCTTACAAACCACTGAATCGGTCAACCATTTGATGAGAATCAATTACAATCATGTAACAAGCCATTCTAAGCTTACAAATCACCGAATTGGTCAACTGTTCAATGAGAATCAAGTACAATCACATAAGAAGCCATTCTGAAGTTAAAAATCATCGAATCAGTCAATCGTTCGATGAGAATCAGCTACAATCACTCAAAAGGGCATTCTAAGCTTACAAATCATCGAATCGGTCAACCATTCGATAAGAATTAGCTACAATCACGTAACAAGCTATTTTGAGCTTACAAATCACCGAATCGGTCAACCATTTGATGACCATCAGCTACAATTATGTAACAAGCCATTTTGTGCTTGGAAATCATCGAATCGATCAATTGTTCCATGACAATCATCTACAATGACATAAAAAGCTATTCTGAGCTTACAAATCAATGAATCGGTCAACCGTTCCATGAAAATCAGCTACAATCATGTAACAAGCTATTCTGAACTTACAAATCACTAAATCGATCAATCGTTTGATGAGAATTAGCTACAAATAGGTAACAAACCATTTTGAGCTCACAAATCACCGAATCGTTCAACCGTTCGATGAGAATCAGTTACAATCACGTAACAAGCCATTCTAAGCTTACAAATCACTGAATCGGTCAATTGTTTGATGAGAATCAGCTACAATCACGTAACAAGCCATTCTTAGCTTGCAAATCATTTAATCGGTCAACCATTCGATGAGAATAAGCTACAATCTCGTAACAATCCATTTTGAGCTTACAAATCACCGAATCTGTCAACCGTTCGGTGAGAATCAATTATAATCACGTAACAAGCTATTTTAAGCTTACAATTCACCAAATCTATCAAGCATTCAATGAGAATCAATTACAATTAGGTAACAAATCATTGAATCGGTCAACCGTTCGATGAGAATCAGTATCAATCACATAACAAGACATTCTAAGCTTACAAATCACCAAATCGGTTAACCGTTCTATGAGAATTTTTTAGAATCACGTAATATGTCATTCTGACCTTAGAAATCATTGAATTGCTCAATTGTTATATAACAATAATTTACAATCACATAACAAGTGATTTTGAGCTTACAAATCATCGAATCGGTCTACCGTTCGATGACAATCAGCTACAATGACGTAACAAGCTATTCTGAGCTTACAAATCATTGAATTAGTCAACTGTTCGATGAGAATCAGCTACAATCATGTAAAAAGCCATTCTAAGCTTACAAATCATCAAATCGATCAACCATTCGATGAGAATCAGCTACAATCACATAACAAGCCATTCTAAGCTTACAAATCACTGAATCGGTCAACCTTTGGATGAGAATCAGCTACAATCATCGAACAAGCCATTCTAAGTTTACAAATCACAGAATCGATCAACTGTTCGATGAGAATCAATTATAATCACGTAATAAGCCATTATGAGCATACAAATCACCGAATCGGTCAACCGTTCAATGAGAATTAACCACAATCACGTGACAAGCCATTTTGAGCTTACAAATCACTGAATCGGTCAACCGTTCAATGAGAAATAATTGAAATGATATAACAAGCCATTATGAGTTTACATATCACTGAATTGGTCAATCATTCGATGAAAATAAATTACAATAAAGGAACAAGCCATTATGTGCTTACAAATCACCGAATCGGTCAACCGTTCGATGAGAATCAATTACAATCACGTAACAAGCCATTTTGAGCTTACAAATCATTGAATCAGTAAACTGTTCAATGATAATCAGCTACAAATGTGGTAAAAAGCCATTCTGAGCTTACAAATTATCGAATCGCTCAACCGTTTGATGAAAATCAATTACAATCACGTAACAAGCCATTTTGAGCTTACAAATCACCTAATTGGTCTACCGTTTGATGAGAATCAGCTACAATCATGTAACAAGCCATTTTGAGCTTACTAATCACTGATCCAATCAACCGTTCGATCAGAATTAGCTACAATCATGCAACAAACCATTCTAAACTTACAAATCACTAAATTGGTCAACTGTTCGATGAGAATCAACTACAATCACGTAACAAGCCATTCTGAGCTTAAAAATACACCGAATTATTCAACCCTTTGATGAAAATGAGCTACAATCATGTAACAAGCCATTATGAGCTTAAAAATCACTGAATCGATCAATCGTTTGATGAGAATCAATTACAATCACATAACAAGCCATTTAGAGCTTACAAATCATGAAATCGATCAACCATTTGATGAAAATCAGCTACAATCATGTAACAAGCAATTCTAAGCTTACACATCACTGAATCGGTAAACCGTTCAATGAGAATCAATTACAATCATGTAACAAGCTATTCTGAGCTTACAAATCACTAAATTAGTCAACCGTTCGATGAAAATTAATTACAATCACATAACACGTCATTCTAAGCTTACAAATCACCGAATCAGTCAACCATTCGATGAGAATCATCTACAATCATGAAATAAATGATTTTGATTTGATAAATCACCGAATCAGTCAACCTTTTGATGAGAATCAGCTACAATCATGTAACAAGGCATTATGAGCTGACAAATCACTAAATCGGTCAACCGTTTGATGACAATCAATTACAATCACATAACAAGTCATTCTAAGCTTACAAATCATGAATCGATTAACCTTTCGATGAAAATCAATTACAATCACGTACCAAGCCATTCTGAGCGTACAAATCACTGAACTACGTAACAAGCCATCATGAGCTAAAAAATCATTGAATCGGTCAACTGTTGAATCAATTACAATCACATAACAAGCCATTCATAGCTTACAAATCACTGAATCAGCCAACCGTTGGATGAGAATCAACTACAATCAAATAACAAACCATTCTGAGCTTACAAATCACTAAATCGGTCAATCATTCGATGAGATTTAGCTACAATCACGTAAAAATCTATTCTGAGCTTACAAATCACTGAATCAGTCAACCGTTTGATTAGAATTAATTATAATCATGTAGCAAGCCATTTTGAGCTTACAAATCACCAAATCTGTCAACCATTCGATGAAAATAAATTACAATCACGTAACAAGACAATCTGATCTTACAAATCATTGAATCGGTCAACCATTTGATTAGAATAATTTACAATCATATATCAAGCTATTCTGAGCTTACAAATCACTGAGTTAGTCAACCGTTCGATGAGGATTACCTACAATCACCTAACAAGCCATTCAAAGCTTACAAATCTTTGACTCGGTCAACCGTTCGATGAGAATCAGTTACAATCATGTAACAAGCCATTCAGAGCTTACAAACCACCGAATCGGTCAACCATTTGGTGAGAATCAATTATAATCACGTAACAAGCCATTCTAAGCTTATAATTCACTGAATCGGTCAATCGTTCGATGAGAATCAATTACAATCACGTAACAAGCCATTCTGAGCTTACAAATCACCAAATTGGTCAACCGTTCAATGAAAATCAGCTACAATAACGTAACAAGTCATTATGAGCTTACAAATCACTGAATCGGTCAACCGTTTGATAAGAATCTGCTACAATCACATAACAAGGTATTCTAGCTTACAAATCACCGAATCGGTTAACCATTCGATGAGAATCTGCTACAATCACATAATAAGTCATTCTGAGGTTAGAAATCATCGAATCAGTCAATTACAATCATGTAACAAGCAATTCTGAGCTTACAAATCATTGAATTGGTCAACCATTCGATGAGAATCAATTAAAATCATGTAACAAGACTTTCTGAGCTTACAAATCATTGAATCGGTCAACCGTTTGATGAGAATCGGCTACAATGACATAACAAGTCATTCTGAGTTTACAAAACACCAATTTGGTCAATCGTTCGATGAGAATCATCTACAATCACCTAACAAGCTATTCTGAGCTTAAAAATCACCAAATCAGTCAACCGTTCGATGAGAATCAGCTACAATCATGTATCAAGCAATTCTAAACTTACAAATCATCGAATCGGTCAACTGTTTGATGATAATCAATTATAACCACATAACAAGCCATTCTGAGCTTACAAATCACCTAATAAGTCAACCGTTCGATGAGAATCAATTACAATCATGTAACAAGGCATTCTGAGCTTACAAATCATCGAATCTGTCAATTGTTGGATGAGAATCAACTACAATAACGTAATAAGCCATTCCAAAGTTATGAATCATCGAATCGGTCAACCTTTGCATGAGAATTAGCTTGAATTATCTAACAAGCCATTCTAAGCTTACAAATCACTTAATCGGTCAACCGTTTGATGAGAATCAACTACAATCACGTAACAAGTTATACTGAACTTGTAAATCACCAAATTAGTCAACCATTCAATAAAAAATTATTACAATCACGTAACAAGACATTCGGATCTTACAAATCACCGAATCGGTCAACTGTTCGATGATAATCAACTATAATCACCTAGTCGGTCAACTCTTTGAGAGAATCAACTACAATCACGTAACAAGCCATTCTGAGCTTACAAATCACCAATTCAATCAACCATTCTATAAGAATCAATTACAATCACGTAACAAGCCATTCTGAGCTTACAAATCATCGAATCGATCAACTGTTTGATGAGAATTAATTATAATCATGTAACAAGCCATTCTAAGCTTAAAAATCACCAAATCGGCCAACCATTCAATGAGAATCAATTACAATCACGTAACAAGACATTCTAATCTTACAAATCACTAAATCGGTCAACCATTCAATGAGAATCAGCTACAATCACATAACAAGCTATTCTGAGCTTACAAATCATCGAATCGGTCAACCGTTTGATGAGAATCAGCTACAAACACATAACAAGTCATTCTCAGCTTACAAATCATTGAATCGGTCAACTGTTCGATGAGAATCAGCTATAATCACGTAATAAGCCATTATGAGCCTACAAATCACTAAACACTAAATCGGTCAACCGTTCGATGAGAATCATTTACAATCGCATAATAAGCCATTCTGAGCTAATAAATCTCTGAATCAGTCAACCATTCGATTAGACTTAGCTACAATCACGTAACAAGCCATTCTAACCTTACAAATCACTGAATCGATCAACCGTTCGATGAGAAACAACTACAATCACGTATCAAGCAATTCTAAACTTGTAAATCACCGAATCGGTAAACCGTTCGATGAGAATCAGCTGCAATGTTGTAACAAGCCATTCTGAGATTACAAATCACTAAATTGGTCAATCGTTCAATGAGAATCAATTACAATCATGTAAATCATTTGATGAGAATCAGCTACAATGTTGTAACAAGCCATTCTGAGCATACAAATCACCGAACCGGTCAATCGTTTGATCATAATCAGTTATAATTAAGAAACATGCCATTTTTGAGCTTACAAATCACTGGATCGGTCAATCGTTTGTTGAGAATTAGGTACGATTACGTAACAAGCCATTCTATGCTTACAAATCACTAAATCAATCAACTCTTCGATAAGAATCAGCTACAATCACGTAATAGGCTATTCTGAGCTTAGAAATCAATGAATCAGTCAACCGTTTAATGAGAATCAATTACAATCATGTAACAATCCATTCTGAGCTTACAAATCACCGAATCTGTCAACCGTTCGATGACAATTAGATACAATGATGTAACAAGCCATTCTGAGCTTACAAATCACCGAATCGGTCAACCGTTCAATGAGAATCAATTACAATCATGTAACAAGCGATTCTGAGCTTACAAATAATTAAATTGGTCAACCGTTCGATGAGAATCAATTACAATCACGTAACAAGTCATTCTGAGCTTACAAATCACTGAATCGGTCAGCTACAATCACGTAACAAGCCATTCTAACCTCAAAAATCATCGAATCATTCAATTGTTCCATGAGAATCAGCTACAATCATGTAACAAGCCATTCTGAGCTTACAAATCATGAATCGGTTAACCATTCGATGAGAATCAATTACAATTATGTAACAAACCATTCTGAGCTTACAAATCACCAAATCTGTAAACCATTCAATGAGAATCAGCTACAATCACGTAACAAGCCATTCTAAGCTTACAAGTCACCGAATCGGTCAACCGTTGGATGAGAACTAATTAAAATCATGTAACAAGCCATTCTGAGCATACAAATCACCGAATCGGTCAACCATTCGATGAGAACTAGCTACAATCAGGTAACAAGGCATTCTTAGCTTACAAATCACTGAATCGGTTAATCGTTTGATGAGAATTAGCTACAATCACCTAACAAGCCATTCTGAGCTTACAAATCACTGAATCGGTCAGCCGTTCGATGAGAAATAATTATAATCACGTAACAAGCCATTATGAGCTTACAAATCACTGAATCGGTAAACCGTTCCATGAGAATGATTTGTATCAATTACAAATCACCAATTTGATGATTTGTAAGCTCAAAATGGCTTGTTACGTGATTGTAATCGATTCTCATTGAATGGTTGATCGATTCGGTGATTGGTAAGCTTACAATTGCTTTTTACGTGATTATAATTCATTCTCATCAAACAGTTGATTGATTCAATGATTTATAGGCTTAAAATGACTTGTTACGTGATTGTTGCTGATTCTCATCGAACGGTTGACCGATTTGGTGATTTGTAAGCTTAGAATGGCTTGTTACGTGCTTCTAGTTGATTCTCATCGAATGGTTGACCGATTTGGTGATTTGTAAACTCAGAATGGTTTGTTACGTGACAAGTCATTCTAAGCTTACGTGATTATAATTTGTTCTCATCGAATAGTTGATTGATTTCATGATTTGTAAGCTCAGAATAGCTTCTTATGTGATTGTTGTTGATTCTCATCGAACGGTTGACCGATTCGGTGATTTGTAAGTTCAGAATGGCTTGTTACGTGCTTCTAGCTGATTCTCATCAAATGGTTGACTGATTTGGTGATTTGTAAACTCAGAATGGCTTGTTAGGTGACAAGCCATTGAAATCGCTCAACAGTTCGATGAGAATCAATTACAATCATGTACGAAGCCATTCTGAGCATATAAATCATCGAACAGTTGACCGTTTGATGAGAATCAACTTACAAATCATTGACATAGTAAGCTTAGAATGGCTTGTTACGTGATTGTAATTGATTCTACTGAATCGTTGACCGATTTGGTGATTTGTAAGCTCATAATGGCTTGTTACATGAGTGTAATTGAGTCTCATTGAACTGTTGACCAATTTGGTGATTTGTCAGCTCGGAATGGTTTGTTACTTGATTGTAGCTGATTCTCATTGAACAGTTGACAAATTTGGTGATTTGTAATCTCAAAATGACTTGTTACATGATTGTAGGAAATTGTCATCGAACGGTTGACCGAGTCTGCAATTTGTAAGCTTAGAATGGCTTGTTACATGATTGTAATTGATTCTCATCGAACCATTGATCATTTCAGTAATTTCAAAGCTCAAAATGGCTTGTTACGTGATTGTAATTTATTTTCATCAAATGATTGACTGATTTGGTGATTTGTATGCTCAGAATGGCTTGTTATAGGATTGTAGCTGATTCTAATCGAACAGTTGACCGGTTCTATGATTTGTAAGCTCAGAATCTCTTGTTACGTGATTGTAATTGATTTTTATTGAGCAGTTGACGGATTTGGTGATTTGTAAGCTCAGAATCACTTGTTAGGTGATTGTAGCTGATTCTCATCAAATGGTCGATCGATTCAGTGATTTGTAAGCTCATAATAGCTTACATGATTGTAGCTGATTCTCAGCGAACAGTTGACCGATTTGGTGATATGTAATCTCAGAATGACTTGTTACGTGATTGTAGGAGATTGTCATCGAACGATTGACCAATTCAATGATTTGTAAGCTTAGAATGGTTTGTTACGTGATTGTAATTGATTCTCATCCAATCGTTGACCGATTCGGTAATTTGTAAGCTCAGAATGGCTTCTTACATGATTGTAGTTGATTCTCATCAAATAGTTGAGCGATTCGATGATTTGTAAGCTCAGAATGTCTCGTTACATTATTGTAGCTAATTCTCATTGAACTGTTGACCGATTCGGTGATTTGTAAGCTTAGAATCTCTTGTTACGTGATTGTAGTTGATTCTCATCAAACAGTTGACCAATTTGGTGATTTGTAAGCGCATAATTGCTCGTTACATGATTGTAATTTATTCTCATCAAACCACTGACCGATTCGGTGATTTGTAAGCTTAGAATGACTTGTTACGTGATTGTAATTTATGTGATTATTACATGATTGTAATGTAATTGTAGCTGATTCTCATCGAATGGTTTACCGATTCGGTGATTTGTAAGCTTAGAATGGCTTGTTACATGATTGTAGCTGCTCTCATAGAATGGTTGATCGATTCAGTGATTTATAACCTCAGAATGGCTTGTTAGGTGATTGTAGCTGTTTCTTATTGAACGGTTGACCGACTTGGTGATTTGTAAACTCAGAATGGCTTGTTGCATCAATGTAGCTTATTGTCATCAAATGATTGACTGATTCGATGATTTGTAAGCTCAAAATGGCTTGTTATGTGATTGTAGCTTATTCTCATCAAACTATTGACCGATTCGGTGATCTGTAAGGTCAGAATGGCTTGTTACGTCATTGTAGCTGATTGTTATCAAACGGTTGACCAATTCGATGATTTGTAAGCTCAGAATGGCTTGTTACATGATTGTAGCTGATTCTCATCAAACGGCTAACCGATTGGGTGATTTTTAAGCTTAGAATAACTTGGTACGTGATTGTAACTAATTCCCATCGAATGGTTGACCGATTAGGTGATTTGTAAGCTCAAAATGTCTTGTTATGTGATTCAAATTAATTTTCATCGAGCCGTTGACTGATTCGGTGATTTGTAATCTCAGAATGGCTTTTTACCTCATTGTAATTGATTATTATCGAATGGTTGACCGATTCGGTGATTTGTAAGCTCAGAATAGCTTGTTGCATGATTGTACTTGATTCTCATCGAATGATTGATCGATTCAGTGATTTGTATGCTGAAAATGACTTGTTATCTGATTGTAATTGATTCTCATCAAACGGTTTACCGAATCGATGATTTGTAAGCTCAGAATGGATTGTTATGTGATTGTAGCTGATTCTCATCGAAGGGTTGACTGATTTGGTGATTTGTAAACTTAGAATGGATTGTTACGTGACAAGCCATTCTAAGCTTACAAATCACCGAATCTAATTTTGTTACATGATTATAGCTGATTCTCATCGAACGGTTTACCGATTCGGTGATTTGTAAGCTTAGAATGACTTGTTACATGATTGTAGTTGATTATCATGGAACGGTTGACCGATTCAGTAATTTGTTAACTCATAATAGTTTGATAGGTGATTGTAGCTGATACTCATCGAACGGTTGACTGATTCAGTCATTTATCAGCTTGGAGTGACTTATTTCATGATTGTAGATGATTCTCATTGAAGAGTTGACCGATTCGGTGATTGGTAAGCTCAGAATGGCTTGTTACATGATTGTAATTGATTCTCATCGAACGATTGATCGATTCGATGATTTGTAAGCTTGGAATAGCTTGTTAGGTGATTGTAATTGATTCTCATCCAATGGTTGACTGATTCGATGATTTGCAAGCTCAAAATAGCTTGCTGCATGATTGTAGCTGATTCTCATTGAACAGTTGACCAATTCAATGATTTGTAAGCTCAGGATGGCTTCTTACGTGATTGTAGCTGATTCTGATTGAACAATTGACTGATTCGATGATTTGTAAGCTCAAAATCACTTGTTACGTGATTTGTAGCTTATTCTCAACGAATGGTTGACCGATTCAGTCATCTATCAGCTTAGAATGACTTATTTCATGATTGTAGATGATTCTCATTGAACGATTGATTGATTCATTGATTTGTAAGCTCAGAATGCCTTGTTACGTGATCATAGCTGATTCTCATCAAACAGTTGACCGATTCGGTGATTTGTAAGCTCAAAATGGCTTGTTACTTGATTGTAGCTGATTCTCATTGAACGATTGACCGATTTGGTGATTTGTTTTCTTAGAATGACTTTTTACATGATTCTAATTGATTTTGATTGAACAGTTGACCAATTTGGTGATTTGTGAGCTCATAATGGCTTGTAATGAGATTGTAGTTGATTCTCATCGAACGGTTGACCGATTTGGTGATTTGTAAGCTTTGAATTGCTTGATAGATGATTGTAGCTATTTCTCATCAAATGGTTGACCAATACGGTGATTTGTAAGAACAGAATGGCTTGTTACTTGATTGTAGCTGATTCTAATCAAACGGTTGATCGATTTGGTAATTTTTAAACTTAGAATGGCATGTTACGTGATTCTAGCTTATTCTCATCAAACGGTTGACCGTTTCGATGATTTATAGGCTCACAATGGCTTGTTACATGATTGTAATTCATTCTAATCGAACGGTTGATCGATTCGGTGATTTGTAAGCTCAGAATGGCTTGTTACATGATTGTAATTAATTCTCATCAAATTGTTGACCAATTCAGTGATTTGTAAGCTCAGAATGGCTTGTGTTATGTGATTATAATTGATTCTCATTGAATGGTTGACCAATTCAGAGATTTGTGAGCTAAGAATGGCTTGTTACGTGATTGTAATTGATTCTCATCAAACGATTGATCGATTCAGTGATTTTTAAGCTCAAAATAGCTTGTAACATGATTGTAATTGATTCTCATCGAACAGTTGACCGATTCGATGATTTATGAGCTCATCATGGGTTGCTATATGATTTTAGCTGATTATAATCAAACGATTGACCGATTTGGTGATTTGTAACCTTAGAATGGCTTGTTACATGATTGTAGTTGATTCTCATCAAACGGTTGATCGATTTGGTGATTTGTAAGCTCAGAATGGCTTGTTAAGTTATTGTAGCTGATTGTCATCAAACGGTTGAACTATTCAGCGATTTGTAATGTCATAATGGCTTGTTATGTGATTGTAGCTGATTCTTATTGAACGGTTGACCGATTCAGTGATTTGTGAGCTCAAAATGGCTTGTTACACGCTTGTAGCTGATTCTCATCACACGGTTCACCGATTCGATGATTTTTAAGCTTAGAATGGCTTGTTACGTGATTGTAGCTGATTCTCAGGGAAGGGTTGATTGATTCGGCGATTGGTAAGCTCAAAATGGATTGTTACATGATTAAAATTGATTCTCAGTGAATGGTTCACCAATCCAGTGATTTTTAAGATCAGAATAGGTTGTTACATGATTCTAGTTGATTCTCATCGAACGGTTGACCCATTTGGTGATTTGTAAGCTTAGAATGGCCTGTTACATGATTGTAATTGATTCTTATCGAATGGTTGACCAATTCGGTGATTTGTGAGTTCAAAATGGCTTGTCACGTGATTGTAATTGATTCTCATCGAACGGTTGATTGATTCAGCAATTTGTAAGCTCAGAAATACTTGTTACATGATTGTAATTGATTCTCATCGAATGATTGACCAAGTCAGTGATTTCTAAGCTCATAATGGCTTGTTACAGATTTGGTAATTTGTAAGCTTTGAATCACTTTTTTATGTGATTGTAGCTGATTCTTATTGAACAGTTGACTAATTCAGTGATTTGTAAGCTCATAATGGCTTGTTACGTGATTATAATTGATTCTAATCAAATGGTTGACTGATTCAGTGATTTGTAAACTTAGAATGGCTTATTACGTGATTGTAATTGATTCGCATCAAATTGTTGACCGATTCGGTGATTTGTAAGCTCACAATGGCTTGTTACATGATTATAATTGATTCTCATCAAATGATTGACTAATTCAGTGATTTGTAAGCTCATAATGGCTTGTTACGTGATTTTCATTATTTCTCATCAAACAGTTGACCGATTCAGTAATTTGTAAGCTTAGAATGTCTTGTTACAAGATTGTAGCTAATTCTCAACCAACGGTTGACCAATTCGATGATTTCTAAGTTCAGAATAGCTTGTTAGGTGATTGTAGCTGATTCTCATCAAACGGTTGACCGATTACATGATTTGTAAGCTTAGAATGGCTTGTTAGGTGATTGTAGCTAATTCTCATCAAACGGTTGACCAATTTGGTTATTTGTAAGCTCAGAATGACTTGTTACGTGATTATAGTTGATTCTAATCAAACGATTGATCGATTCAGTGATTTGTAAGCTTAGAATGACTTGTTACGTGATTATAGCTGATTCTCATCAAACGGTTGATTGATTCAGTGATTTGTATATTTAGAATGGCTCGTTACATGATTGTAGCTGTATCTCATCGAATGGTTGATAGATTCGATGATTTGTAAGCTCAGAATGGCTTCGTACGTGATTGTAGCTGAATCTCATGGAACGGTTGATAGACTCGGTGATTTGTAAGCTCAAAATGGCTTGTTACGTGATTGTCGCTGATCTTCATCAAATGGTTGACTAATTTGGTGATTTGTAAGCTCAGAATGGCTTCTTACGTGATTATAATTGATTCTAATCAAACGGTTGACTGATTTGATGAATTGTAAGATCAGAATATTTTGTTACATGATTGTAATTGATTCTTATCGAATGGTTTACTGATTTGGTGATTTGTAAGCTCAAAATGGCTTGTTACGTGATTATAATTGATTCTCATCAAACGGTTGACCAATTCAGTAATTTGTAAGCTCAAAATAGCTTGTTATGTGTTTGTAGCTAATTTTCATGGAGTGGTTGACCGTTTCAATGATTTGTAAGCTTAGAATAGTTTGTTACATGATTGTAACTGATTTTCATCAAACGGTTGACCAATTTGGTAATTTGTAAGCTCAAAATGGCTTGTTATGTGATTGTAGCTGGTTCTCATCAAACGGTTGACCGATTCGATGATTTGTAAGCTTAGAATGGCTCGTTACGTGATTGTAGCTATATCTCATCGAATGGTTGATAGATTCGATGATTTGTAAGCTCATTGCTTTGTACGTGATTGTAGCTGAATCTCATTGAACGGTTGAAAGATTCTATGATTTGTAAGCTCAGAATAGCTTGTTACATGATTGTAGTGATCCTCATCAAACGGTTGACTTATTTAGTTATCTGTAAGCTCAGAATGGCTTCTTATGTGATTGTAATTGATTCTAATCAAACGGTTGATCGATTCGGTGAATTGTAAGATCAGAATGTCTTGTTACATGATTGTAATTATTTTTTATCGAATGGTTTACCGATTTGGTGATTTGTAAGCTCAGAATGGCTTATTAGATAATTATAATTGATTTTCATCGAACGGTTGACCAATTTAGTAATTTGTAAGCTCAGATTGGCTTGTTACATGTTTGTAGCTAATTCTCATGAAATGGTTGACCATTTCGGTGATTTGTTATGTGATTGTAGATGATTCTCATTAAACGGTTGACAGATTCATGATTTGTAAGCTCAGAATATCTTGCTGCATGATTGTAGTTGATTCTCATCGAATGATTGACCGATTGATTTATAACCTCAAAATGGCTTCTTACATGATTGTAGATGATTCTCATCGAACAATTGATAGATTCAATCATTTGTAAGCTTAGAATGGCTTTGCATCAGTTTAGTTGATTCTCATTGAAAGATTAACTGATTCGATGATTTGTATGCGGAGAATAGTTTGTTATGTGATTGTAATTGATTCTCATCAAACAGTTGACTGATTCAATGATTTGTAAGCTCAGAATGCCTTGTTACGTGATTGTAATTGATTCTCATCGAACGGTTGACCGATACAGTGATTTGTAAGCTTAGAATGGCTTTTTACGTGATTGTAGTTGATTCTCAATGAACGGTTGATAGATTCTCTGATTTGTAAGCTAAGAATGGCTTGTTACCTGCATGTAGCTCATTCTAATCAAACAATTGACTGATTTGCTGATTTGTAAGCTCAGAATGGCTTGTTACGTGATTGTAGCTAATTCTCATTAAACGGTTCACTAATTTGGTGATTTGTAATCTCAAAATGCCTTGTTACATGATCGTAGTTGATTCTAATCGAGCGGTTGACTGATTTCGTGATTTGTTAGCTAAAAATGGCTTGTTAAATTATTGTAATTGATTTTAATCAAACGGTTGACCGATTCAATGATTTGTAAGCTCTAAATTGCCTTTTACGTGATTGTAATCGATTCTCATCAAACGGTTGACCGATTCTATGATTTGTAAGCTAAAAATTATGTGTTATGTGATTATAATTCATTCTCATTGAACAGTTGATTGATTCGGTGATTTGCAAACTCAGAATGGCTTGTTACATGATTGTAGCTGATTCTCATCGAACAGTTGACTGATTCGGTGATTTGTAAGTTTACAATAGCTTGTTACGTGATTGTAGCTATCTCTCAGCGAACGGTTGATAGATTCGATTATTTGTAAGCTCATAATGGCTTTGTACATGATTGTAGTTGAATCTCATCGATCGATTGCCAGATTCGGTGATTTGTAAGCTCAAAATGCTTTGCTGTGTTATTGTAGCTGATCCTCATCGAATAGTTGACAGCTTCGGAGATTTGTAAGCTCAAAATGGCTTGTTACATGATTTTAATTTATTCTAATCAAATAGTTGACCAATTCGGTGATTAATAAGATCAGAATATTTTGGTATGTGATTGTAATTGATTCTCATCGAATGGTTGACCGATTTCATGATTTGTAAGCTTAGAATGGCTTGTTATGTGATTATAATTGATTCTCATGGAACGGTTGACCGATTTGGTGATTTGTATGCTTAGAATGGCTTGTTCCATCATTGTAGCTGATTCTCATCGAATAGTTGATCGATTCGGTGATTTGTAAGCTCAAAATGATTTGTTACGTGATTGTAGCTGATTCTCATCAAATGGCTTGTTACATGATTGTAGCTAATTCTCATAAAACGGTTCACCAATTTGGTGATTTGTATGATCAGAATGGCTTGTTACGAATGGTTAACCGATTCGTGATTTGTAAGCTCAAAATTTCTTGGTACGTGATTGTAATTGATTCTCATCAAACGATTGACCGATTCAGTGATTTGTAAGCTCAGAATGGCTTGTTACATGATTGTAGCTGATTCTCATCAAATGGTTAACCGATTCAGTGATTTGAAAGCTTGGAATGGCTTTTTATGTGATTGTAGTTGATTTTCAATAAACGATTGACCGATTCGGTAATTTGTAAGGTCAGAATGGCTGGTTACGTCATTATAGCTGATTCTCATCGAACAGTTGATCGATTCAGTTATCTGTAAACTCATAATGGCTTGTTACGTGATTGTAGCTGATTCTCATCAAACGGTTGACCGATTTCTTGAATTATAAGCTTAGAATGGCTTGTTACATCATTGTAGCCAATTCCCATCGAACGATTGAAAAATTTGGTGATTTCTTAGCTCAGAATGGCTTGTTACGTGATTGTAATTGATTCTACTCAAATGGTTGATCGATTCAGTTATTTGAAAGCTTAGAATGGCTTGTTATGTGATTTTAGCTGATTCTCATCGAATGGTTGACCGATTCAGTGATTTGTAAGCTCAAAATGGCTTGTTACATCATTGTAGCTGATTATCATCGAACGATTGACCGATTCGGTAATTTGTAAGCTCAGAATGGCTTGTTATATGATTATAATTGATTCTCATCGAATAATTGACCGATTCATTGATTTGTAAGCTCATAATGGGTTGTTACATGATTTTAATTATTTCTCATCTAGCAGTTGACCTATTCAGTGCTTTGTAAACTCAAAATGGCTTGTCACATGATTGTAGTTGATTCTCATCGAACAGTTGACCGATTCGGTGATTTGTAAGCTCAGAATGGCTTGTTACAATAGATTGTAGCTGATTCTTCTTGAACGGTTGACTGATTCAGTTATTTGTAAGCTTAGAATGGCTTGTTATGTGATTGTAATTGATTCTAATCAAATACTTGACTAATTCGGTGATTTGTCAGCTCAAAATGGCTTGTTACGTGATTGTAATTGATTTGCATCAAATGGTTGACCGATTCAGTGGTTTGTAAGCTTAGAATGTCTTGTTACCTAATTGTAGTTGATTCTTAACCAACAGTTGACTGATTCGATGATTTGTAAGCTCATAATGGCTTGTTATGTCTTGTAATTGATTCTCATCGAACAGTTCACCGATTCAGTGATTTGTAAGCGGATAGTGGCTTGTTACGATATTTTAATTATTTTACATTGAACGATTGACCGATTCAGTAATTTGTATGCTTAGAATGGCTTGTCATGTGATTGTAGCTGATTGTCATGGAACGGTCAACTGATTTGGTGATTTGTAAGCTTAGAATATCTTGTTACCTGATTGTAGCTGATTGTTAACCAACGGTTGACCGATTTGGTGATTGGTAAGTTCATAATGGCTTGTTAGGTGATTGTAACTGATTCTCATCAAACAGTTGACCGATTAGGTGATTATAGCTGATTACATGATCGTAGCTGGTTCTCATCGAGTGGTTGACCAATTCAGTGATTTGTATGCTCAAAATGGCTTGTTACGTGATTGTAATTGATTCTCATCCAACGGTTGACAGATTCAGAGGTTTGTAAGCTCAGAACAGCTTGTTACGTGATTGTAATTTATTCTCATCGAATGGTTGACTGATTTAGTGTTCGGTGATTTGTAAGCTTACAATGCCTTATTATGATTGTAGCTGATTCTCATCGAACGGTTGACCGATTTGGTGATTTGTAAGCTTAGAATGGTGTGTGGCTTGATTGTAGTTGATTCTCATCGAATAATTGACCAGTTCAGTGATTTGTGTGGTGAGAATCGATTGTTACATGATTGTAATTTATTCTCATTGAAAGGTTAACCAATTCAGTGATTTGTGAGATCAGAATGGCTTGTTACAAGATTGTAGCTGATCGATTCAGTAATTTGTAATCTAAGAATAACTTCTTATGTGATTGTAGCTGATTCTCATCGAATGGTTAATCGATTTGTGATTGTAGGTCAGAATGGCTTATTACGTGATTGCAAATGATTCTCATCGAATAGTTAACTGATTTGTGATTTGCAAGCTCATAATTGCTTGTTACGTGATTGTAATTGATTCTCATCAAACGGTCAACCAATTTGGTGATTTGTAAGCTCATAATGACTTGTTACATGATTTTAATTATTTATCATTGAACAGTTCACCGAGCCGGTGATTTGTAAGCTCAGCATGGCTTGTTACATGATTTTAGCTGATTCTCTCATAAAATTATTGACCGATTCGGTAATTTGTAAGGTCAGAATGACTTGTTAGGTGATTGTAGCTAATTCTCATCAAATGGTTGACCGATTTAGTGATTTGTAAGCTTAGAATCACTTGTTACATGATTGTAGCTGATTCTGATCGAATGGTTGACTGATTAGGTGATTTTTAAGCTCAGAATGGCTTGTTACGTGATTGTAGCTGATTCTCATCAAACAGTTGACCAATTTGGTGATTTGTAAGCTGAGAATGGCTTGTTACATGTTTGTAGCTAATTCTCATTAAATGGTTGACCGATTCAATAATTTGTAAGATCAAAATAGCTTGTTACGTGATTATAATTGATTCTCCTCGAACGGTTGACCGATTCGATGATTTCTAAGCTCAAAATGGTTTGTTATGTCATTGTAATTGATTCTCATCGAACAGTTGATCGATTCAATGATTTGTAAGCTCAGAATAGCTTGTTACATTATTATAATTGATTCTCATTGAACGATTAACCAATTCGGTGATTTGTAAGCTCAAAATGGGTTGTTACGTGATTGTAGCTGATTCTCATCGAACAATTGACCGATTCGATGAATTGTAAGCTTTGAATGACTTGTTACATGATTGTAAATTATTTTTATTGAACGGTTGACTGATTTAGTGATTTTTAATCTTAGAATGACTTGTTATGTGATTGTAGCTCATTTTCATCCAACGGTTGACCGATTCAATGATTTGTAAGCTCAGATTGGCTTGTTACCTAATAGTAGCTGATTCTCACCGAATGGTTTACCGATTTGGTTATTTGTAAGCTCAGAATGGCTTGTTACGTTATTGTAGCTAATTCTCATCAAACGGTTAACCAATTCAATGATTTGTAAGCTTAGAATGCCTTGTTATGTGAATGTAGCTGATTCTCATCGAACAGTTGACCGATTCGGTGATTTGTAAGTTCAGAATAGCTTGTTATGTCATTGTAGCTGATTGTCATCGAACGATAGACCGATTCGATGATTTGTAAGCTCAGAATGGCTTGTTACGTGATTGTAATTCATTCTCATCGAATGGTTTACCAATTCAGTGATTTGAAAGGTTAGAAAGTCTTGTTACATGATTGTAACTGATTGTCATCGGATGGTTGACCGATTTGGTGAATTGTAAACTCAAAATGGCTTGTTACATGATTTTATCTGATTCAATGATTTGCATGCTCAGAATGGCTTGTTCCATGATTTTATCTAATTCTCATGGAATAGTTGACCGATTAGGTGATTTGTAAGCTTAGAATGGCTTTTTACGTGATTGTAGTTGATTCTCATCGAATGGTTGATTGATTTGGTGATTTGTGAGCTCAGAATGGCTTGTTACCTATTTGTAGCCCATTCTCATCAAACAGTTTATTGATTCGGTAATTTGTAAGCTCAGAATGACTTGTTAAATGATTGTAGCTGATTCCATTGAACGGATGACCGATTCGGTGAGTTGTAAGCCTAGAATGGCTTGTTACGTGATTGTAATTGATTCTCATCAAACGGTTGACTGATTCATTGCTTTGTAAGCTTAGAATGGCTTATAAGGTGATTGTAGCTGACTCTAATCGACCGATTCTATGATTAAGATCAGGATGACTTGTTACATGATTATAGCTGATTCTCATCGAACAGTTGACGGATTCGATGATTTGTAGGCTCACAATGGCTTGTTATGTGATTGTACCTAATTTTTATCAAACGCCTAACCAATTCGGTGATTTGTGAGCTCAAAATAGCTTTTTACGTGATTGTAGTTGATTCTCATCGAACGGTTAACCGATTTAGTGATTTGTAAGCTTAGAATAGCTTGTTATGTTATTGTAGATGATTGTCATCGAATAGTTGACCAATTTGGTGATTTCTAAGCACAGAATGACTTGTTACGTGATTGTAGCTGATGCTCACCAAATGGTTGATTGATTCAGTGATTTATAAGCTCAAAATGACTTGTTACGTGATTGTAGCTAATTCTCATCGAACGGTTGACCAATTCGATGATTTGCAAACTCAGAATGTCTTGTTGCATGATTATAGCTGATTCTCATCGAACGATTGACCAATTCAGTGATTTGTAACCTCAGAATGGCTTCTTACGTGATTGTAGTTGATTCTCATTAAACGGTTGACCAATTTGATGATTTGTAAGCTTAGAATGGCGTGTTGCATCATTGTAGCTAATTCTCATTGAAAGATTAACCAATTCAATGATTTGTATGCTCACAATAGCTTGTTACGTGATTGTAATTGATTTTCATCAAACGGTTGACCGATTCAGTGATTTGTAAGCTCAGAATATTTATTTACGTAATTGTAATTGATTCTCATTGAACGGTTGATCGATTGATGATTTGTAAGCTCAGAAAGGCTTGTTACATGATTGGTAAGCTTAGAATGGCTTGTTACATGATTGTAGCTAATTCTCATTGAATGGTTCACCGATTTGGTGATTTGTAAGCTCAGAATGCCTTGTTACGTGATTGTAGTTGATTCTCATCGAGCAGTTGACTGATTCAGTAATTTGTCAGCTTAGAATGGCTTGTTAAATGATTATAATTAATTCTAGTCAAATGGTTGACCGATTACGTAACTTGTAAGCTCTATATGGCTTGTTACATCATTGTAACTGATTCTCATCAAACAGTTGACCGATTAGGTGATTTGTAAGCTCAGGATGGCTTGTTATGTGAATGTAGCTCATTTTGATTGAACGGTTGACCGATTCAGTAATTTGTAAGTTCAGAATGGCTTGTTATTCTGAATTGTAAGCTTAGAATGACTTGTTACATGATTGTAACTAGTTCTCATTGAACGGTTCACTGATTTGGTGATTTGTAAGCTCAGAATGCCTTGTTACGTGATTATAGCTAATTCTCATCGAGTAGATGACCGATTCGGTAATTTGTAAGCTCAGAATGACTTGTTACATGATTATAATTGATTGTAATCGAATGATTGACCGATTACATGATTTGTAAGCTCTATATGGCTTGTTACATCATTGTAGCTGATTCTCATCGAACGGTTGACTGATTCGGTGATTTGTAAGCTCATAATGGCTTGTTACGTCATTGTAGCTGATTCTCATCAAACGGTTCACCAATTTGCTGATTTGTAAGCTCAGAATGGCTTGTTACATGATTGTAATTGATTCCAATCCAACGGTTGATCGATTCAGTGATTTGCAAGCTCTGAATGGCTTGTTACGTTATTGTAGCTGATTTTCATCGAATGGTTAACCGATTTGGTGATTTGTAAATTTAGAATAGCTTGTTACATGATTGTAGCTGATTCTCATTGAATGCTTGACCGATTCGATGATTTCTAAGCTCATAATGGCTTGTTACATGATTATAATTGATTCTCATCTAATGGTTGACAGATTTGGTGATTTGAAAACTCAGAATGGCTTCTTACATGACGAGCCATTCTAAGCTTACAAATCACCTAATCTAAGTTTGTTAAATGATTATAGCTGATTCTCATCAAATGGTTGACGGATTTGGTGATTTATCAGCTTAGAATGACTTATTTCATGATTGTAGATGATTCTCATCGAACGGTTGACAAATTCGGTGATTGGTAAGCTCAGAACGGCTTCTTACATGATTGTAATTTATTCTCATTGAATGGTTAAGTCATTCATGATTTGTAAGTTCAAAATGGCTTGTTTAATTATTGTAATTGATTCTCATCAAATAGTTAACTTATTCCTAATTGTAGCTGATTCTCAGCGAACAGTTGACTAATTCGGTGATTTGTAAAGTCAAAATGGCTTCTTACATGATTATAGCTGATTCTCATCAAACAGTAGACCGATTAGGTGATTTGGAAGCTTAGAATGGCTTGTTACGTGATTGTAATTGATTTTCATCGAACGGTTGACCAATTCGATGATTTCTAAGCTCAAAATGACTTGTTACATGATTGTAGCTGATTCTCATCGAACGGTTGACTAATTTGGTGATTTGTAAGCTTAGAATGACTTGTTATGTGATTGTAATTGATTCTAATCGAACAGTTGATCAATTTGATGATTTGTAAGCTCAAAATGGCTTGTTACGTGATTGTAGTTGATTCTCATCAAATGGTTGACTGATTCAGTGATTTGTAAGCTCAGAATGACTTGTTACATTATTTTAATTGATTCTCATCAAACGGTTAACTGATTCATGATTTGTAAGCTCAGAATGGCTTGTTACGTGATTGTAATTGATTCTTATTGAACGGTTGAATGATTTAGCGATTTGTAAGCTCAAAATGAGTTATGTGATTGTAGCTTATTCGCATCAAACGATTGACCAATTTTGTTATTTGTAAATTCATAATGGCTTGTTACGTGATTGTACCTTATTCTAATCAAACAGTTGATTGGATCGATGATTAGTAAGCTCATAATGGCTTGTTACATGATTGTAATTGATTTTCATCAAACGGTTGACCGATTCAATGATTTGTAAGCTCAGAATGACTTTTTACCATATTGTAGCTGATTGTCATTGAACAGTTTACTGATTCAATGATTTGTAAGTTCAGAATGGCTTGTTACATGATTGTAACTGATTCTAATCAAACGGTTAACCGATTCGGTGATTTGTAAGTTCAGAATGACTTGTTACGTGATTGTAATGGATTCGCATTAAATGGTTGACCGATTCAGTTATTTGTAAGTTCAGAATGGATTGTTACATGATTATAATTATTTCTCATCAAACGATTGACAAATTTAGTGATTTGTAAGCTAATAATGGCTTGTTGCGTGATTTTAGATGACTCTCATTGAATGGCTAACCAATTTGGTGATTTGTAAACTTAGAATGGCTTCTTGTCACGTGATTGTAGCTGACTCTCATCGAATGGTCAATTGATTCAATGATTTGTAAGCTCAAAATAGTTTGTTACATCATTGTAGCTGATTCTCATCAAACGGTTCACATATTCAATGATTTGTAAGCTCAAAATGGCTTGTTACATGATTGTAATTGATTCTCATCAAACAGTTAACCAATTCATGATTTGTAAGCTCATAATGGCTAGTTACATTATTGTAATTGATTCTCATTGAATGGTTGACTAATTTAGTGATTTGTAAGCTCATAATGGCTGCTACATGATTCTACTTGATTGTCATTGAACGGTTGACCGATTCATCATTTTGTAAGCTCAAAATAGTTTGTTACATGACTGTAGCTAATTCTTATCGAACAGTTGACTGATTCGATGATTTGTAAGCTCGAAATGGGTTTTTACATGATTGTAGCTTTTTCTCATTGAACGGTTGACCAATTTGGTGATTTGTAAGCTCAGAAGGGCTTATTACGTGATTGTAGTTGATTCTCACCGAACAGTTGACCAATTCGATGATTTGTCAGCTCAGAATGGCTTGTTACATGATTGTAGTTGATTCCCATCAAATGGTTGACTGATTCGGTGATTTGTAAGCTCAGGATGGCTTGTTACGTGATTGTAGTTGATTCTCATTGAACAGTTGACCAATTCAAGGATTTTTGTAAACTTAGAATGGCTTGTTACGTGCTTGTAGTTGATTTTCATCAAATGGTTGATCGATTTGGTGATTTGTAAGCTTAGAATAGCTTGTTACATGATTGTAGCTGATTCTCATTGAATGATTGACTGATTCGATGATTTGTAAGCTCAAAATTTGTTGTTACGTAGTTGTAGCTTATTCTCATCTTGTGGTTAACTGATTCGATGATTTGTAAGCTCAGAATAGCTTGGTACTTAATTGCAGCTGATTCTCATCGAACTATTGACCAAATCCATGATTTGTAAATTTAGGATGGCTTGTTACGTGATTGTAGCTGATTCTCATCGAATGGTTGACCGATTCAGTGATTTGTAAGCTCTGAATGACTTACTAGGTGATTCTAGTTGATTCTCATCAAACGGTTGACCGAGTTGATGATTTGTGCACTCAGATTGGCTTGTTACATGATTATAGCTAATTCTTATTGAACGGTTGACCGATTCAGTCATTTGCAAGCTGAGAATGGCTTGTTACATGATTGTAGCTAATTCTCATCGAACGATTGACTGAATTAGTGATTTGTAAGTTGAATGGTTGACCAATTCAATGATTTGTATGCTCAGAATGGCTTGTTACATCATTATAGTTGATTCTCATCGAACGATTGACCAATTCGATGATTTGTATGCTTAGAATAGCTTGTTACGTGATTGTGTTTGATTATCAATGAATGGTTAACAAATTCAGTGATTTGTAAGCTTAGAATAGCTTGTTACATGATTGTAATTGATTCTCATCGAATGGTAGACTAATTCGATGATTTGTAAACTCAGAATGGCTTGTTACATGAAATTGTAGTTGATTTCCATCGAACGGTTGATCGACTCAGCAATTTGTAACCTCAGAATGTCTTCTGACATAATTGTAGCTTATTCTCATTGAATGGTTAAAAGATTTGATGACTTGTAAGCTCAGAATGGGTTGTCACATGATTGTAGCTGATTCTTATCAAATGGTTGACCGATTCGATGATTTGTAAGCTCAGAATGGCTTGTTACATGAAATTGTAGCTGATTTCCATCAAACGGTTGATTGACTTGGCAATTTGTAAGGTCAGAATGTCTTGTGACATGATTGTAGCTGATTCTCATTGAACAGTTAAAAGATTCGATGATTTGTAAGCTCAGAATGACTTGTTACATGATTGTAATTGATTTTCATCGAACGGTCATTTGTAAGCTCAGAATGGCTTGTTACGTGATTGTAGCTGATTCTCATTGAACAGTTGATCGATTCGATGATTTGTAAGCTTAGAATGGTTTGTTACATGATTGTAACTGATTCTCATCGAATGGTTAACCTATTTGGTGATTTGTAAGGTCAGAATGGCTTGTTGCGTGATTGTAGCTGATGCTCACAAATGACTAACCATTTCGGTGATTTGTTAGCTCAGAATGACTTGTTGCGTGATTGTACCTGATTCTCATCAAAAGATTGATCTATTCAGTGATTTTGTATGCTCAGAATGGCTTGTTACATGATTGTCATTGATTCTCATCAAATTGTTGACTGATTCAGTGATTGGTAAGTTCAGAATGGCTTGTTACGTGATTATAGATGATTCTCATCGAAAGATTGACCGATTCAATGATTTGTAAGCTCAGAATGACTTGTTATGTGATTGTAGCTGATTCTCATTGAATGGTTAACCGATTTGGTGATTTGTAAGCTCAGAATGACCTGTTACATGATTGTAGCTGATTCTCATCGAATGGTTGACTGATTCGGTGATTTGTAAGCTTAGAATAGCTTGTTACGTAATTGTAGCTGATTCTCATCGAACCATTGACCGATTCAATGATTTGTAAGCTCAGAATGCATTGTTACGTGATTGTAGTTGATTCTCATTGAACATTTGACCAATTTAGTGATTTGTAAGCTCAAAGTGACTTGTTATGTGATTCTAGCTAATTCTCATCGAATGATTGACCGAGTCGGGGAATTGTAAGCTCATAATGGCTTATTACGTGATTGTAGCTGATTCTCATTGAATGGTTGATCGATTAGATGTTTTGTAAGCTCATAATGGCTTATTACGTGATTGTAGCTGGTTTTCATCGAACGGTTGATCGATTTAGTCATTTGTAAGCTCAGAATAGTTTGGTACGTGATTGTAGTTGATTCTCATCTAATGGTTGATCGATTTAGTGATTTTTAAGCTCAGAATGGCTTGTTACGTGATTGTAGCTGATTCTCATCAAACGATTGACCGATTTCATGATTTGTAAGCTCAAAATGGCTTGTTACATGATTGTAGCTTATTCTTGTCAAACGGTTGACCGATTCAGTGATTTGTAACCTCAAAATGGCTTGTTATGTGATTGTAGCAAATAGTTGACCGATTTGATGATTTGTAAGCTCAGAATAGCTTGTTACGTGATTGTATTTGATTCTCATCGAATGGTTGACCGATTCGGTGATTTGTAAGCTCATAATGACTTGTTACGTGATTGTAATTGATTCCCATCGAACGGTTCATCGAATCAATGATTTGTAAGCTCAGAATGGCTTGCTACGTATTGTAGCTAATTCTCATCAAACGGTTGACCGAGTCGATAATTTGTAAGCTCAGAATGGGTTGTTATGTGATTGTAATTGATTCTAAATCAGTGGTTGACCAATTTGGTGATTTTGAATCTCAAAATAGCTTGTTACATGATTGTAACTGATTCTCATCGAACGGTTGACCGATTCAATGTTTAGTTAGCTCAGAAAGTCTTGTTACGTGATTGTAACTGATTCTCATCGAACGGTTGATTGATTCGATGATTTGTAACCTTAGAATGGGTTGTTACATGATTGTAGCTGATTCTCATTGAATGATTGACCGATTCAATGATTTATAAGCTCAGAATGGCTTGTTACATGATTGTAGCTGATTCTCATCAAACGATTGACCAATTTAGTGATTTGTTAGCTCAGAATGCCTTATTACCCAATTATAGCTTATTCTCATCTTATGGTTAACCGATTCAATGATTTGTAAGCTAAGAATGGCTTGGTACGTAATTATAGCTGATTCTCATCGAATGGTTGACCGATTCAGTGATTTGTAAATTCAAAATGATTTGTTACGTGATTGTAGCTGATTCTCATCGAATGGTTGACCAAGTCAATGATTTGTAAGCCTAAAATGGCTTGTTATGTGATTGTAGGTGATTCTGATCGAAAGGTTGACCGATTCCTTGATTTGTAAGCTTAGAAAGACTTGTTACATGATTGTAGCTAATTCTCATCAAACGGTTGACTGATTCAATGTTTTGTAAGCTGAGAATGGCTTGTTACGAGATTGTAGCTGATTGTCATCGAATAATTGACCGATTCAGTGATTCGTAAGCTCAGAATTGCTTGTTACGTGATTATAGTTGATTCTAATCGAACAGTTGATTGATTCGATGATTTGTAACCTCAGAATGGCTTGTTACATGATTGTGTCTGATTCTCAATGAACGGTTAACAAATTTGGTGATTTGAAATTTTAGAATGGCTTGTTACGTGATTGTCACGTGATTGTACGCTCATAATGGCTTGTCACATGATTTTAGCTGATTCTCATCAAACAGTTAACCGATTCGATGATTTGTAAGCTCAAAATGGGATGTCTCATGATTGTAGCTGATTCTCATTGAAAGGTTTACTGATTCAGAGATTTGTAAGCTAAGAATGGCTTGTTACCTGATTCTAAGCTCAAAATGGCTTGTTACGTGATTATAGTTGATTCTCATCAAATGATTAACCCATTCGGTCATTTGTAAACTCTGTATGGCTTGTTACATGATTGTAATAAATTCTCATCAAACGGTTGACCGTTTTAGTTATTTGTAAGCTCAAAATAGCTTGTTATGTGATTGTAATTGATTCCCATCAAACAGTTGACCGATTCGCTGATTTGGAAGCTAAAAATGGCTTGTTACGTGATTGTAGCTCATTCTCAACAAATTGTTGACCAATTCGATGATTTGTAAGCTCAGAATGGCTCGTTACATGATTGTAGCTTATTCTCATCAAATAGTTAACCGACTTAGAGGTTTGTAAACTCAGAATGGCTTGTTACATGATTGTAGCTGATTCTCATCAAACAGTTGACTCATTTGGTGATTTGTAAGCTCAAAATAGCTTGTTATGTGATTGTAGCTGATTCTCATCAAACTGTTGACCCATTCGATGATTTGTAAACTTAGGATGGCTTGTTAGGTAATTGTAATCGATTCTCATTGAACAGTTGAATGATTCAGTGATTTGTAAGCATAGAATGGCTTGTTAGATGATCGTACTTGATTTTCATCGAATGATTCACTGACTCTTATTCAACAGTTGATGGATTCAGTCATTTGTAAGCTCAGAATGGCTTGTTATATGATTGTAGCTTATTCTAATCAAACAGTTGACTGCTTTAGTGATTTGTAAGTTCAAGATGGCTTTTTATATGATTATAGTTGATTGTCATCGAACGGTTGACCCATTCGATGATTTGTAAGCTCATAATGACTTGTTACATGACTATAGCTGATTCTCATCAAACGATTGACCCATTTGGTGATTTTTAAGGTCAGAATCACTTGTTAAGTAATTGTAATTGATTCTAGTCAAATGGTTGACCGATTAGGTGATTTGTAAGCTCAGAATGGCCTGTTACATGATTGTAATTGATTCTCATCGAACGGTTGACCAATTCGGGTGATTTGTAGACTTACAATGACTTGTGACTTGATCGTAGTTGATTCTCACCGAACGGTTGACCGATTCAGTGATTTGTAAGCTCAGAATGGTTGTTACGTGACTGTAACTGCTTCTCGTCGAACGGTTGAATGATTTGGTAATTTTTAAGCTTAGAATGGCTTGTTACGGGATTGTAGCTGATTCTCATCAAACGGTTGAATGATTCGATGATTTCTAAGCTTAGAATGGCTTGTTAGATGATTGTAGCTGATTCTCATTGAACGGTTGACCAATTCGGTGATTTGTAAGCTCAGAATAGCTTGTTACGTGATTGTAATATATTATCATCAAATGGTTGACCATTTCAGTTATTTGTAAGCTTAGAATGGCTTGTTACATGAAATTTTAGCTGATTCTCATCGAAGGGTTGACTTATTCTGTGATTTGTAAGCTTAGAATGGCTTATTACGTGATTGTAGCTAATTCTCATTGAACGGATAACTGATACAATGATTTGTATGCTCAGAATGGCTTGTTATGTGATTGTAGCTGATTCTCATAGAACGGTTGACTGATTCGGTGATTTGTAAGCTCATAATGACTTTCTATGTGATTGTAATTGATTCTCATCGAACGGTTGTCTGCTTCGGTGATTTCGAAGCTCAGAATGGCCTGTTACATGATTATAGCTGATTGTCATCAAACGGTTGACTGATTCAATGATTTGTAAGCTCAAAATGGCTTGTTACATGATTGTAGTTGATTCTGATCGAACGGTTGATTGATTTAGTGATTTGTAAGCTCAGAATGACTTGTTACATGATTGTAGCATATTCTCATCGAATGCTTGACCCATTCAGTGATTTGTAAGCTCAGAATGGCTTGTTACGTCATGTTAGATAATTGTCATCAAACAATTGATCGATTCAGTGATTTGTAAGCTTAGAATGACCTCATACATGATTGTAAATGATTCTCATCAAACGGTTGAACAATTCGATGATTTGTAAACTCAAAATAGCTTATTACATTGTCGTAGCTTATTCTCATCGAACGGTTGACCGATTTGGTCAATTGTAAGCTTAGAATGGCTTATTATGTGATTGTAACTACTTCTCTTCAAACGGTTGACCGATTAGGTATTTTCTAATCTTAGAATGGCTAGTTACGGGATTGTAACTGATTGTCATCAAACGGTTGACTGATTCGATGATTTGTAAGCTCAAAATCTCTTGTTACGTTATTGTAATTGATTCTCATCGAACAATTGACCGATTCATTGATTTGTAAACTTAGAATGGCTTGTTACATTATTGTAGCTGATTCTCATCGAACGGTTGACCGATTCGGTGATTTGTAAGCTAGGAATGACTTGTTTTGTGATTGTAGTTGATTCTCATCAAAAGGTTCACCGATTCGGTGAGTTGTAAGCTCAGAATGGCTTGTTACATGATTGTAGCTAATTCTCATCGAACTGTTGATCAATTCGATGATTTGTAACCTTAGAATGGCTTGTTACGTGATTCTAGCTGATTCTCATCAAACAGTTGACCGATTCGGTGAGTTGTAATCTCATAATGGCTTGTTACATGATTATAATTGATTCTCATCAAACCGTTGACCGAATCAGTGATTTGTAAGCTTAGAATGGCTTGTTACATGATTATAATTTATTCTCATCGAATGGTTGACTAATTTGGCTCAGAATGGCTTGTTATGTGATTTTAATGATTCTCCTTGAACGATTGACCGATTCAGTAATTTGTAAGCTCAGAATGGCTTGTTATATGATTGTAGCTATTTCTCATCGAACAGTTGACTGATTCGATGATTCGTAAGCTTAGAATAGCTTGTAACATGATTTTATTTGATTCTCATTGAATGGTTTACTGATTCAATGATTTGTAAGCTCAGAGTGGCTTCTTCTGTGATTGTAGCTGATTCTCATTGACCAGTTGACTGATTCAGTGATTTGTAAGCTCAGAGTGGCTTGTTAGGTGATGGTAGCTAATTCTCATTGACTGGTTGACTGATTCGGTGATTTGTAAGCTTAGAATAGCTTGTTACAGGATTGTTGCTGATTTTCATCAAACGGTTAACCGATTTGATGATTTGTAAGCTCATAATAGCTTGTTAAATGATTGTAGCTAATTCACATTGAACAGTTGACCGATTCGATGATTTGTAAGCTCAGAATGGCTTTTAGGTGATTGTAGCTAATTCTCATCAAACGGTTGACTGACGCGGTGATTTGTAAGCTCAAAATGGCTTGTTGCTTCATTGTGGCTTTTTGTCATCAAATGATTTATCGATTCGATGATTTGGAAACTCAGAATCGCTTGTTATGTGAATGTAGCTTATTCTCATCGAACTATTAACCGATTCGATGATTTGTAAGGTCAGAATAGCTTGTTACATCACTGTAGCTGATTGTCATCAAACGGTTGACCGATTCAGTGATTTGTAACCTCATAATGGCTTGTTACATGATTGTACCTGATTCTCATTGAATGGCTAACTGATTCGATGATTTGTAAGCTCATATTAGCTTGTTACGTGATTGTAGCTGATTCTCATCGAACAGTTGATAGATTCGGTGATTTGTAAGCTCAGAATGACTTGTTACGTGATTGTAGCTGATTCTCATTGAACAGTTGACTGATTCAGTGATTTGTAAGCTCAGAATGGCTTGTTACATGATTGTAATTGATTTTCATCCAACGATTGACCGATTAGGTGATTTATAAGCTCAAAATGGCTTTTTACGTCATTGTAGTTGATTCTCATCGAATGGTTCACCAATTCAGTGATTTTTAAGCTCATAATGGGTTGTTAGGTGATTGTTGTTGATTCTTATCGAACGGTTGACCGATTTGGTGATATATGTAAGCTTAGAATGGCTTGATATGGGATTATAGCTGATTCTCACCAAACAGTTGACCTATTCAGTGATTTGTAAGATCAGAATGTCTTGTTAGGTAATTGTAATTGATTCTCATTGAATGGTTGACCATTTTGGTGATTTGTAAGCTCAGAATGGATTGTTACTTGATTATAATTGATTCTCATCGAACGGTTGACTGATTCGGTGATTTGTTAGCTCAAAATAACTTGTTACGTGATTGTAGCTGATTCTCATCAAAAGGTTGACCGATTAGGTGATTTGTAAGCTCAGAATGGCTTGTTATGTGGTTATAACTGATTTTCATTAAACGGTTGACCGATTTGGTGATTTGTAAGCTTAGAATGACTTGTTAAGTGATTGTAGCTGATTCTCATCCAATTGTTGACATATTCAGTGATTTGTAATCGTAGAATAGCTTGTTATGTGATTATAATTGAATCTCATCGAACAATTGAGCGATTCAGTGATTTGTATGCACAAAATGGCTTGTTACATGATTCTAGTTGATTCTCACATCCAACGGTTGACCAATTCGGTGATTTGTAAGCTCAGAATGGCTTGTTACGTCATTGTAGTTGAATCTCATCGAATGGTTGACTGATTCGATGATTTGTAAGCTTAGAATGGCTTGTGTCATGATTGTAGCTGATTCTCATTGAACGATTGATCGATTCATTGATTTGTATGCTGAGAATGACTTTTTATCTGATTGTAATTGATTCTCATCAAATGGTTGACCGAATCGATAATTTGTAAGCTCAGAATGGCTTGTTACATGATTGTAGCTGATTCTCATTGAACAGTTGACTGATTTGGTGATTTGTAAACTCAGAATGGATTGTTACGTGAAAAGCCATTCTAAGCTTTCAAATCATTGAATCTAAGTTTGTTACATGATTATAGCTGATTCTCATCAAACGATTGACTAATTCGATGATTTGCAAGCTTAGAATGACTTGTTATGTGATTGTAGTTGATTCTCATCAAACGGTTGACCGATTCAGTGATTTGTAAGCTTAGAATAGCTTATTAGGTGATTGTAGCCGATTCTCATCCAACGGTTGATCGATTCGGTCATTTATCAGCTCAGAATGACTTGTTACGTGATTGTAATTGATTCTCATTGAACGATTGACTGATTCAGTGATTTATAAGCTCATAATAGCTTGTGAGGTGATTGTAATTGATTCGCATGCAACGGTTGACTGATTCGATGATTTGCAAGCTCAAAATGGCTTGCTGCATGATTGTACCTGATTCTCATTGAACGGTTGACTGATTCGATGATTTGTAAGCTCAGAATGGCTTGATCCGTGATTGTAGTTGATTCTCATTGAACGGTTGACCGATTTGGTGATTTGTTATCACAGAAAGGCTTGTTATATGATTCTAATTGATTCTAATTGAATGATAGACAAATTCAATAATTTGTAAGCTCAGAATGGCTTGTTACGTGATTGTAATTGATTCTAATCGAATGGTTGATCAATTCAGTAATTTGTAGGCTCAGAACTGCTTGTTACGTGATTATAATTGATTCTAATCAAACGGTTGACCGATTCGGTGATTTGTAAGCTTAGAATGGCTTGTTGCGTGATTGTAGCTGATTCTCATCAAATGCTTGATCGATTCAGTGATTTGTAAGCCTAGAATGGCTTGTTACATGATTGTAGTTGATTCTCATCGAACGGTTGACTGATTCAGTCATTTGTAAGCTCAGAATGGCTTGTTTTATGATTTGTACGCTCATAATAGCTTGTGACGTGTTGTAATTGATTCTCATCGAACAGTTGACTAATTCAGTGATTCATAAGCTTGTAATGGGTTGTTACATGATTTTAATTATTTCTCATTGAATGGTTGACCGATTCAGTGAATTGTAAGCTCAGAATAGGTTGTGACATGATCGTAGCTAATTCTCATCGAACGGTCAATCGATTCGGTGATTTGTAAACTTAGAATGGCTTGTTACCAAATTATAGCTAATTCTCAACCAACGGTTGACTGATTCGGTGATTTGTAATTTTAGAATGGCTTGTTAGGTGATTGTAGCTCATTCTCATCAAACAGTTGACCGATTCAGTGATTTGTAAGCTCAAAATGGCTTATTAGGTGATTGTAGTTGATTCTCCTTAAACGGTTGACCGATTCAGTGATTTCTAAGCTCAGAATAGCATGTTATGTGATTGCAGCTGATTCTCATCAAACGGTTGACAAATTTGGTGATTTGTAAGCTTAGAATGGCTTGTTACGTGATTGTAGCTTATTCTCATTGAACAGTTGACCGATTCGATGATTTGTAAGCTCAGAATGGCTTCTGACGTGATTGTAGCTTATTTTTATCCAACGGTTTACCGATTCAGTCATTTATCAGCTTGTCATGACTGATTTCATGATTGAAGATGATTGTCATCGAACGGTTGATCGATTCGATGATTTTTAAGCTCAAAATGGCTTTTTAGGTGATTGTCATTTATCAGCTTAGAATATCTTATTTCATGATTGAAGATGATTTTAATCGAATGGTTCACCGATTTGGTGATTTGTAAGCTTAGAATGGCTTGTTATGTGATTGTAGTTGATTCTCATCGAACGGTTGACCGATTTGATAATATCTAAGCTGAGAATGGCTTGTTGCTTGATTGTAGCTGATTCTAATCGAACAATTGACCGATTTGGTGATTTCTTTTCTCAGAATGACTTTCTACATGATTGTAATTGATTCTCATTGAATAGTTGACCGATTCGGTGATTTGTGAGCTCATAATGCCTTGTAACAAGATTGTAGCTGATTCTCATCGAACAATTTACCGATACGGTGATTTGTAAGCTTAGAATTGCTTGATACGTGATTGTAGCAATTTCTTATAGAACGGTTGACCAATACGGTGATTTGTAAGCTCAGAATGACTTGTTACGTCATTGTAGCTGATTCTAATCAAACGGTTGACCAATTTGGTGATTTTTAAACTCAGAATGGCTTATTACATGATTGTACCTGATTCTCATTAAATGGTTGACCGTTTCGGTGATTTGTAAGCTCACAATGGCTTGTTACATGATTGTAATTGATTATAATCGAATGGTTGACTGATTCAGTGATTTGTAAGCATGGCCTATTACATGATTGTAATTGATTCTTATCAAATGGTTGACCGATTCAGTGATTTGTAAGCTCAAAATGGCTTGTTCCGTGATTGTAATTGATTCGCATCAAATGGTTGACCAATTCGATGATTTGTAAGCTCAAAATTTGTTGTTACGTGATTATAATTGATTCTCATCAAACGGTTGACCGATTTGGTGATTTATAAGCTAAGAATAGCTTGTTATATGATTTTAGCTGATTCTCATTGAACGGTTGACCGATTCGGTGATTTGTAAGCTTAGAATGGCTTTTTAGATGATTGTAGCTTATTCTCATCAAACGGTTGATCGATTCAGTGATTTGCAAGCTTAGAATGACTTTTTACGTGATTGTAGCTGATTCTCATTGAATGGTTGATAGATTTGGTGATTTGTAAGCTCATAATGGCTTGTTGCGTGTTGTAATTGATTCTCATCATACAGTTGACCGATTCAGTGATTTGTAAGCTTGTAATGGCTTGTTACATGATTTTAATTATTTCTCATCGAATGGTTGACCAATTCAATGATTTGTAAGCTCAGAATGACTTGTTAGGTGATTGTAGCTGATTCCATTAAAGGGTTGACCGATTAGTTATTTTTATGCTCAAAATGACTTGTTACGTGATTGTAGCTAATTCTCACCGAATGGCTGACTGATTCAGTGATTTGTATGGTCACAATGGTTTGTTACGTGATTGTAATTGATTCTAATCAAACGGTTGACAAATTCAGAGCTTCGTAAGCTGGGAATGGCTTGTTAGGTGATTGTAGCTGATTCTCATTGAATGGTTGACCGATTCAGTAATTTGTAAGCTCAGAATCACTTGTTACATGATTGTAGCTGATTCTCATCAAACGATTGATCCATTTGATGATTTTTAAGCTTAGAATGGCTTGTTACATGATTGTAGCTGATTCTCATTGAACAGTTGACCGATTTGGTGATTTGCTAGCTTAGAATGGTTTTTTACATGTTTGTAGCTGATTCTCATGGAACAGTTGACTATTTCAGTGATTTGTAAGCTCAGAATGGCTTGTTGCGTGATTGTAGCTGATTCTCATCCAACGGTTGACCGATTCGCTAATTTGTAAGCTTAAAATGGCTTGTTACATGATTGTAGCTGATTCTCATCGAACGGTTCACAGATTCGGTGATTTGTAAGTTCAGGATGACTTGTTACGTGATTGTAATTGATTTTTATCTTACCTGCTAGTTGTCTTTTCTTTCTACTTGCAGGTTTACACTATGATTGACAAACTAATGTCACTGACTCTATCACCGCTCCAAAGTCTGTAAGGAAAAGGGCCAATTAACAACGATCAACAAGGATCATCCTACACTTTGAGCTTGGATGCTCAGGTGGGTGTACCACCTGCAACATGCCTCGAGCAACTCCTTCATGGTACAAACCCTCTACAAACAACTATGAAACTTTCTGGACCACATTGCATCAGTTGGCAAAATTATTTCTAGCAAATCCAACCTCTAAAGCATTAAAAACCAGTCCTTTTATCGTTGAGAAACCCTTAAAATATTCAAATTTGGGATAAACAGCTATATTATGGTGCCAGACAACATATCGACGACCAGCATTCAAATCTGGGCTATCTTTATATCATGACCGTCAGATCCTCACCTTTCCCGAGTTTTAATTTGCCTCTAGTCACGAGATTGTGCAGATATCTCTTTAACCACTATACTTTCCTACGATCACGCGACTGAAGAAACTCTAACTACCCATAAGGTAGCAAGACAAAAACACAAACTTCATTCAGATCTAGAGATTCAGCGACCAAAGGAAATCGCATAATCGCAGCAATCTTCACAAGTCATTGAAAAGTCTTTGCCACATCAGCACCCTACAACCAATGAGAAATGAGCATCTCAACACTATCTGACAGTGGACCCACCCTTAGTAGCCTTTAAATCAGACGGTGGTCGCATGATCGCATGGCCTGGAAAGATTCCATGCGATCAAGCGACGACTGTAGATCCTTTTTTTTCCTCTTGAAAAATTCAGGCCCACTAACACATCCTTATCACACTATCCATGTCGACCAATCAGAACATCACAAATCTGCAACACCTAGCAAATGGTCCCACTACCTTCCCTTATGGTCTAATACCAAATCAGCGGTTATCGCATGATCTCATAGCTTGGAAAGATTCCATGCAATCATACGCCAGCCGTTAGATCTTGAATCTACTGAATGCAGGGCTCCGCTGACAAAATCCAACTCACCATCTAGCTCGACCAATGAAAAGCTGCCACTTGTGCACAATTGGTAGTGGACTCACTGAGAAACATCATATCACCTAGAAGATCGGACGATCATCGTATGATCGCATAGATTGGAAAGATTCCATGTGAACACGAGACAGTCGTTGATCTTGAATCTCCTACGGATGTCATTAAAACTTGACCCCACCCTACCTTATCAGCCATAATGTTGAATCACAAACTGCCACATTGCACAGAGCAAGCCCATTCTGAATTCTTCCTTAAGAACAAAGTCCTGTCAGCTACCACGTTCAAACACTTGGAAGATTGGCCGGTCAACGCATGATCTCAAAGGCCACTAAGATTCCATGTGCTGGCCATCCAATCTCATCAAACGGTTGACTGATTTGGTGATTTGTAAGTTTAGAATGGCTTGTTACGTAATTGTAGCTAATTCTCATCAAACGGTTGATAGATTCAATAATTTGTCAGCTCAGAATGGCTTGTTACGTAATTTTAATTGATTCTCATCGAATGGTTGAATGATTCGGCGATTTTGTAAGCTCAAAATCCTTGTTACCATATTGTAGATGATTCTCATCAAACTATTGATCGATTCAGTGATTTATCAGCTCAGAATAGCTTATTACGTGATTGTAGATAATTCTCATCGAACAGTTGACCAATTCATGATTTGTAAGCTCATAATGGCTTGTTACATGATTGTAATTGATTCTCATCGAGCGGTTGACTGATTCGGTGATTTGTAAGCTCATTATGTCCTTTTACATGATTTTAATTATTTCTCATCAAATAGTTGACTGATTCAGTGATTTGTAAGCTCAAGATGGCTTATCACATGATTGTAGCTGATTGTCATTGAACGGTTGACTGATTTGGTGATTTGTAAGTTCAGAATGGCTTGTTACCTGATTGTAGCTCAGAATGGCTTGTTAGGTGATTGTAGTTGATTCTCATCGAACGGTTGATTGATTCAGTGATTTGTAAGTTTAGAATGGCTTGTTACCTGATTTTAGCTGATTCTCTCATAAAACAGTTGATCGATTCGGTGATTTGTAAGCTCAGAATGGCTTGTTAGGTGATTGTAGCTGATTCTAATCAAACAGTTGATCGATTGAATTATTTGTAAGCTCAAAATGGCTTGTTACATGATTGTAGCTAATTCTCATCAAATGGTTGACCAATTCAGTGATTTGTAAGCTCAAAATGGCTTATTACGTGATTGTAGCCGATTCCCATTAAACAGTTGACCGATTTAGTGTTTGGTGGTTTGTAAGCTTAGAATGGCTTGTTACGTGATTGTAGCTGATTGTCATCAAACTGTTGACTGATTTGATGATTTGTAAGCTGACAATGGCTCGTTACGTGATTGTAGCTGACTTTCATCGAAAGGTTGACCGATTCAGTGATTTGAAAGCTCAGAATGGCTTGTTAGGTGATTATAGATGATTCTCATTGAATAGTTGACCGATTCGGTGATTTGTAAGCTCGAATGGCTTGTTACATGATTTTAGCTGATTCTTCCATAAAACAGTTGACCGATTTGGTGATTTGTAATCTCAGAATGGCTTGCTAGGTGATTGTAACAGATTCTCATCAGATAGTTGACCGATTCAGTGATTTGTAAGCTCAGAATGGCTTGTTATGTGATTGTAGTTGATTCTCATCGAAAGGTTGTCCGATTCAGTGATTTGTAAGCTAAGAATGGCTTGTTAGGTGATTGTGGCTGATTCTCATTGAATGATTAATGATTCAGTGATTTGTAAGGTTAGAATAGCTTTTTATGTGATTGTAATTGATTCTAATAGAACGGTTGACCGATTTCATGATTTGTAAGCTTAGAATGGCTTGTTACGTGATTATAATTTATTCTCATCGAACGGTTGACCGATTTAGTGATTTGTAAGCTCAGAATCGCTTTTACATAATTGTAGCTGATTGTCATTGAACAATTGACCGATTTGATGATTTGTAAGCTCAGAATGGCTTGTTACATGATTGTAGCTGATTCTCATCAAATGGTTGACCGATTCAATGATTTGTAAGCTCAAAATGGCTTGTTATGTGATTGTAGATAATTCTCATTCAATGGTTGACTCATAATGGCTTGTTATGTGATTGTAATTGATTCTAATCGAATGGTAGATAGATTTGGTGATTTGTAAGCTCAGAATGGATTGTTACATGATTGTAATTAATTCTCATCAAACAGTTGACTGATTCGGTGATTTTTTAAGCTCAGAATGGCTTGTTACTTGATTATAATTGATTCTCATCTAACGGTTGACCAATTCGGTGATTTGTAAGCTTAGAATGACTTGTCACATTATTATAGCTGATTCTCATCAAACTATTGACCGATTCCATGATTTCTAAGCTCAGAATGACTTGTTACGAGATTGTAATTAATTCTCATCGAACAGTTGACTGATTTGGTGATTTGTAAGCTCAAAATGTCTTGTATCATTGTATCTAATTTTAATCGAATGGTTGACTGATTCGGTGATTTGTAAGCTAAGAATGGCTTGTTACATGATTGTGGCTGATTCTCACCGAACGGTTGATCGATTCGATGTAGTATAAACTCAGAATGGCTTGTTGCATGATTGTAGCTGATTCTCATCGACCGGTTCATTGATTTGGGGATTTGTAAGCTCAGAATGGCTTGTTATCTGATTGTAATTGATTCTCATCAAACGGTTGACCAATTCGGTGATTTGTAAGCTCAGAATGGCTTGTTACGTGGTTGTAATTGATTATGATCGAACGGTTGACCGGCTCGGTGATTTGTAAGCTCAAAATGGCTTGTTATGTTATTGTAGTTGATTCTCATCAAACGGTTGACCAATTCGATAATTTGTAAGCTTAGAATGGCCTGTTACATGATTGTAGCTGATTCCCATCGAACCGTTGATCGATTCAGTGATTTGTAAGCTCAAAATAGCTTATTACATGATTATAGTTGATTCTTATTGATTGGTTGACTAATTCGATGATTTGTAAACTCAGAATGACTTGTTAATTGATTGTAAGTGATTCTCATCAAACGGTTGACCAATTCGGTGATTTGTAAGCTCAAAATGGCCTATAACATGATTGTAATTGATTCTCATCAAACAGTTGACCGATATGGAGATTTGTAAGCTCAGAATGGCTTGTTCCTTGATTGTAATTGATTCTCATCAAATGGTTGACTGATTCGCCAATTTTTTTAGCTCAGAAAGGCTTGTTACGTTAATGTAATTGATTTTCAATGAACAGTTGATTGATTCAGTAATTTGTAAGCTTCAGAATGAGTTGTTATGTGATTGTAGCTGATTTTCATCTAACGGTTAATCGATTCAGTGATTTGTAAGCTCAGAATGTCTTGTTACGTTATTGTAGCTGATTCTCATCGAACAATTGATCGATTCGGTGATTTTTAAGCTCAAAATCTCTTTTTACGTGATTGTAATTGATTCTTATTGAATAGTTGACAGATTCAGTGATTTGTAAGGTCAAAATAGCATTTTACGTGATTGTAGCTGATTCTCAACAAACGGTTCAGTGATTCTTAGATTTGTAAGCTCAAAATGGCTAGGTATGTGATTGTAGCTGATTCTTATTCAACGGTTGACCAATTTGGTGATTTGTAAGCTCAGAATAGATTGTTACGTGATTGTAGCTAATTCTCATCGAATGGTACATCGACTCAGTGATTTGTAAGCTCAGAATGGTTTATTAAGTGATTCTAGCTGATTCTCATTTGACGATTGACCGATTCAGTGATTTGTAAACTCAGAATAGCTTGTTACGTGATTGTAGCTTATGTTAATCGAACTATTTACCGATTTGGTGATTTGTAAGGTCAGAATGGCTTGTTATGTCACTGTAGGTGATTGTCACCAAACGGTTGACCGATTCACTGATTTGTAAGCTCAGAATGACTTGTTATGTGATTATAGCTGATTCTCATCGAACGGTTAAATTGATTTGGTGATTTGTAAGCTCATATTGGCTTGTTACGTGATTATAGCTAATTCTCATCGAAGGGTTGATAGATTCAGTGATTTGTAAGCTCAGAATGACTTGTTACGTGATTGTAGCTGATTCTCATCGAACTGTTGACTGATTCAGTGATTTGTAACCTCAGAATGGCTTGTTACATGATTGTAGTTGATTTTCATCGAACGATTGACCGATTCAGTGATTTGTAAGCCTAGAATGGCTTGTTGCGTGATTGTAGCTGATTCTCATAGAATGATTGATCGATTCGATGATTTGTATGCTAAGAATGGCTTGTTATCTAATTGTAATTGATTCTGATCGAACAGTTGACCGATTCGATGATTTATAACTCCAAAATAGCTTGTTACATGATTGTAGCTAATTCTCATTGAACGGTTGACTGATATGGTGATTTTTAAGCTCAGAATGGCTTGTTACGTGATTTTAGCTGATTCTCATCGAATGGTTGACCGATTAGCTGATTTGTAAGCTCGAAATGGCTTGTTACATGATTGTAGCTGATTCTCATCAAACGATTGATCGATTCGTTGATTTGTATGCTGAGAAAGGCTTGTTATTTGAAAGTAATTTATTATCATCAAACGGTTGACCAAATCAATGATTTGTAAGCTCAGATTGGCTTGTTATGAGATTGTAGCTGATTCAGTGATTGTAGCTAATTTTCATTGAATGGTTGATCGATTCAATGATTTATGAGCTTAGAATGGCTTGTTACGTTATTGTGGCTGATTCTTATTGAACGGTTGACTGATTTTGTGATTTGTAAGCTCAGAATAGCTTGTTACGTGATTGTCATTGATTCTCATCAAATGGTTGACCAATTCGATGATTTGTAATCTCAGAATGGCTTTTTACGTGATTATAATTGATTCTGATCGAATGGTTGATCAATTTGATGATTTGTAAGCTCATAATGGTTTGTTACATGTTGTAATTGATTCTAATCGAAATAGTTGACCGATTCAGTGATTTGTAAGCTCATAATGGCTTGTTACATGATTTTAATTATTTCTCATGGAATGGTTGATCGATTTAGTAATTTGTAAGCTCATAATGGCCTGTTACATGATTGTAGTTGATTCTCATGAAACAGTTAACCGATTCGGTGATTTGTAAGCTCAAAATGGCTTGTTACCTGATTGTAGCTGATTCTCATCAAACGGTTGATCGATTCAGTGATTTGTAAGCTTAGAATGGCTTGTTACGAGATTATAGCTGATTCTTATCAAACGGTTGACCAATTCCAAAATTTGTAAGCTCAAAATGGCTTGTTATGTGATTGTAGCTAATTCTCATCGAATGGTTGACCGATTGGGTGATATGTGACATCAAAATGGCTTGTTACGTGGTTGTAATTGATTCTCATCAAATACTTGAAGGATTCAGTGATTTGTAACCTCAAAATGGCTTTTTACGTCATTGTAGCTGATTCTCATCGACGGTTGACCGATTCAGTTATTTATAAGCTCAAAATGGCTTGTTACATGATTGTAGCTAATTATCATTGAACGGTTAAATGATTAGGTGATTTGAAAGCTCAGAATGGTTTTTTACATGATTGTAGCTAATTTTCATCGAACGGTTGATCGATTCGGTGATTTGGAATCTCAGAATGGCTTGTTACGTGATTGTAGCTGATTCTAATCAAACGGTTGACTGATTCAGTTATTTGTAAGCTTAGAATGGCTCGTTACATGATTGTAGTTGATTCTCATCAAACACTTGATTGATTTGATGATTTTTAAGCTTAGAATATCTTGTTAAATGATTGTAGCTGATTCTCATCAAATGGTTGATTGATTCAATAATTTTTAAGCTCAGAATGGCTTGCTACTTGATTGTAGCTGATTCTCATCGAACGGTTGACTGATTCGGTGATTTGTAAGCTCAGAATGTCTTGTTACGTCATTGTAGTTGATTGTCATCATAATGGCTTGTTACGTTATTATAATTGATTATCATCGAACTGTAGCTCAAAATCGCTTGTTACATTATTGTAGCTGATTCTCATCGAATGGTTGACTGATTTGGTGATTTGTAATCTCAAAATGGCTTGTTATGTGATTGTAGTTGATTCTCATTGACAAATCACAGATGAGGCAAAAGGCTCATCGAATAGTTAACCGATTCAGTGATTTTTTAGCTTAGAATGGCTTGCTACTTAATTGTAGTTGATTCTCATCGAACGGTTGACTGGTTCGGTGATTTGTAAGCTCAGAATGGCTTGTTACATGATTGTAGCTGATTCTCCTCAAATGGTTGACCGATTCCATGATTTGTAAGCTTAGAATGGCTTGTTACGTGATTTTAGCTTATTCTCATCGAACAGTTGACAGATTCGGTGATTTCTAAGCTCAGAATGGCTTGTTATGTGATTGTAGTTGATTCTCATCAAATGGTTGATGGATTCGATGATTTGTAAGCTAAGAATGGCTTGTTACATTATTGTAGCTAATTCTCATCGAACAGTTGACTGATTCGGTGATTTGTAAGCTCAAAATGGCTCGTTACGTCATTGTAGCTGATTTTCATCGAAGGGTTGACTAATTCAGTGATTTGTAAGCTTAGAATGGCTTGTTACATGATTGTAATTGATTTTCATCAAACTGTTGACCGATTCACTGATTTGTAACCTCAGAAATTCTTGTTATGTGATTGTAATTGATTCTCATCGAATGGTTGACCGATTCGATGATTTGTAATCTCATAATGGCTTGTTACGTGATTGTAATTGATTCTCATCGAAGTGTTGACCGATTCAGTGATTTGTAAGCTCAAAAATTCTTGTTATGTGATTGTAATTGATTCTCATCGAACGGTTGACCGATTCGGTGATTTGTAAGCTCAGAATCACTTGTTACGTGATTGTAGCTGATTCTTATCAAATAGTTCACTAATTAGGTGATTTGTAAGCTCAGAATGGCACGTGATTGTAGCTGATTCTCATCGATGACAATCAGCTACAATGAGGTAACAAGCTCAGAATGGCTTGTAATTGATTCTCATTAGTCAATTGTTTGATGAGAATCAAAATGGTCAATAAGTTGATGAGAATCAATTGATTCTCATCAAATGATTGATTAATTCCCATCGATTGATTCCCATTCGTTTGACCGATTCTATGATTGGTAAGCTCAGAATGGCTTGTTACCTGATTGTAATTGATTCTCATTGAATGGTTGACCGATTTAGTGATTTGTAAGCTCAAAACAGCTTGTTACGTCATTGTAATTGATTCCCATCGAATGGTTAACTCATTCATTATTTGTAATCTTAGAATGGCTTGTTACGTGATTGTAATTGATTCTCATCAAACGGTTGACCGATTCAGTAATTTGTAAGGTCAGAATGGCTTGTTACTGATTGTAGCTGATTCTCATCAAACGGTGACTTGTTACGTGATTATAATTAATTCTCATCGACGGTGACGTGTTAGGTGATTTGTAAGCACATAATGGCTTGTTACGTGATTATAATTAATTCTCATCGAATGGTTGACCAATTAGGTGATTTGTAAGCTTAGAATGGCTTGTTACCTTATTATAATTGATTCTCATCGAACGGCTGATCAGCTCGGTGATTTGTAAGCTCAAAATGGCTTGTTACGTGATTTTAGCTGATTCTCATCAAATGGTTGATCGATTCAGTGATTTGTCAGTTCAAAATGGCGTGTTACGTGATTGTAATTGATTCTCATCGAATGGTAAACTAATTCATGATTATTAAGCTTTGAATGGCTTGTTATCTGATTGTAAATGGCTTGTTACGTGATTGTAGCTGATTCTAATTGAACGGTTGATCGATTTGGTGATTTGTAAGCTAAGAATGGCTTGTTACATGATTGTAGCTGATTCTCATCGAACGAGTGATCGATTCGGTGATTTGTAATCTGACATCATCATAATGGCTTGTTACGTTATTATAATTGATTATCATCAAATTGTTGACCGATTTAGTGATTTGTAAGCTCAAAAATTCTTGTTATGTGATTGTAATTGATTCTCATTGAATGATTGACTGATTCGGTGATTTGTAAGCTCAGAATGGCTTGTTACGTGATTGTAGTTAATTCTCATTGAACGGTTGACCGATTTAGTGATTTGTAAGCTCAAAATGGCTTGTTACGTGAATGTAGATCATTCTAATAGAACAGTTGACCAATTCAGTGATTTGTAAGCTCATAATAGCTTGTTACATGATTGTAGCTAATTCTCATCGAACAGTTCACCAATTTGGTAATTTGTAAGCTTAGAATGCCTTATGACATGATTGTACCTGATTCTCATCGAGCGGTTGACCGATTCGGTGATTTGTAAGCTGAGAATGGCTTGTTACATGATTTTAATTGATTCTAATCAAACAATTGACCGATTTAATGATTTGTAAACTTTGAATGGCTTGTTTTGTGTGATATCAATCGATTCTCATCGAAAGGTTGACCGATTTGGTAATTTGTAAGCTCATAATGGCTTGTTACGTGACTGTAGCTGATTCTCATCAAACAGTTGACCGATTTGGTGATTTGTAAGCTCAGCATGGCTTGTTACATGATTGTACTTGATTCTCATCAAAAGGTGTGATTTGATGATTTGTAAGCTAAGAATGGCTTGTTACATGATTGTCGCTAATTCTCATCGAATGATTGATCGACTCAATGATTTGTAAGCTCAGATTGGCTTGTTACGTGATTGTAGCTGATTCTCATTGAATAGTTGACTCATTTGGTGATTTATAAGCTCAGGATTGCCTTATACGTGACTATAGCTTATTCTCATCAAATGGTTGTCTGATTCGGTGATTTGCAAGCTTAGAATGGCTTGTTACATGATTATAGCTGATTCTCATCGAATGGTTGATAGATTCGATGATTTGTAAGTTCAAAATAGGTTGTTACATGATTGTAATTGATTCTCATCGAATGGTTGACCGATTTAGTGATTTGTCAGCTCAAAATAGCTTGTTACGTGGTTATAATTGATTCTCATCGAATGGTTGACCGATTCAATGATTTCTAAGCTCAGAATGGCTTGTTACATGATTGTAGTTGATTCTCATGAATCGGTTGATCGATTTGGTGATTTGTAAGCTTACAATTGCTTGTTACATTATTGTAGCTGATTCTCATTGAATGGTTGACAGATTCTATGATTTATAAGCCCAGAATAGCTTGTTAGGTGATTATAATTGATTCTCTTTGAAGAGTTGACTGATTCATGATTTGTAAGCTGAGAATGCCTTGTTACGTGATTGTAAATTAATTCTCATTGAATGGTTGACTGATTCAGTGATTTGTAAGCTCAAAATGGCTTGTTATGTGATTTGTAGCTGATTCTGATCGAACAGTTAACCGATTCGATTATTTGTAAGCTTAAAATAGCTTGTTATGTGATTCTAGTTGATTCTCATCGAACGGTTGACCGATTCAGTTTTCGGTGATTTATAAGCTCAGAATAGCTTGTTACTTTATCGTAGCGGATTCTCATGGAACGGTTGATCGATTGGGTGATTTGGAAGCTCATAATCACTTGTTACGTGATTGTAGTTGATTCTCATCCAACGGTTGACCGATTCATTGATTTGTAAGCTTAGAGAAGGGCTTGTTACGTGATTTTAGCAGATTCTCATGAAACAATTGATCCATTCAGTGATTTGTAAGCTCAAAATATCTTGTTACGTTATTATAATTGATTCTCATCGAACGGTTGACCGATTTGTTGATTTGTAAGCTCAAAATGGCTTGCTACGTTATTTTAGGTGATTATCCTCGAATGGTTGATCGATTCGGTGATTTGTAAGCTAAGAATGACGTGTTGCTTGATTGTAGCTGATTCTTATCTAACGATTTACCGGTTCAGTGATTTGTATGCTCAGAATCCCTTGTTACGTGATTGTAATTGATTCTTATCGAACGGTTGACCAATTCAGTTATTTGTAAGCTCAGAATGTCTTGTTACAAAATTGTAGCTGATTCTCATTGAACAGTTTATCGATTCAAAGATTTGAAAGCTTAGAATTACTTGATACGTGATTGTAGCTATTTCTCATCGAACGGTTGATCGATTCAGTGATTCGTAATCTTAGAATGGGTTGTTATCAAATTGTAGCTAATTCTCATAAAATCGTTGACCAATTCAATGATTTCTAAACTTAAAATGGCTTCTTACGTGATTTTAGCTGATTCTCATTGACCGGTTGATCGATTCGGTGATTTGTAAGCTCAAAATAGCTTGTTACGTGATTGTAATTGGTTCTAATTGAACGGTTGACCAATTCGGTGATTTGTATGGTCAGAATGGCTTGTTACGTGATTGTAGCTGACTCTCATAAAATGGTTGACCGATTCGATGATTTGTAAGCTTAGAATGGCTTGTTACGTGATTGTTGTTGATTCTCATCAAACAGTTGACCGATTCAGAGATTTATCAATTCAGAATGGCTTATTATGTGATTGTAAATTATTCTCATCGAACAGTTGACCGATTCATGATTTGTAAGCTCATAATGGCTTGTTACGTGATTGTAATTGATTCTCATCAAATGGTTGACTGATTTGGTGATTTGTAAGCTCATAATGGCTTGTTACGTGATTTTAATTATTTCTCATCAAACGGTTGATCGATTCAATGATTTTGTAAGCTCATAATGGCTTTTTAGGTGAATGTAGCTGATTCTCAACGAACAGTTGACCGAGTCAGTGATTTGTAAGCTCAGCATTAATTGTTACATGATTTTAGCTGATTCTCTCATAAAATGATTGATTGATTCGGTGATTTGTAAGCTCATAATGGCTTGTTAAATGATTGTAGCTGATTCTCATCAACTGGTTGACCGATTCACTGATTTGTAAGCTCAGAATGGCTTGTTACGTGATTGTAGTTGATTCTCATCAAACAGTTGACCGATTTGATGATTTGTAAGTAGAGAATGGCTTGTTACATGTTTGTAGCTAATTCTCATCAAATGGTTGACTGATTCGATGATTTGTATGCTCAAAATGGCTCATTACGTGATTGTAGTTGATTATCATTGAACGGTTGACTAATTTGGTGATTTGTAAGCTCATAATGGCTTGTTACATGATTGTAATTGATTCTCATAGAATGGTTGACTGAATAGGTGATTTGTAAGCTCAGAATGGCTTATTATGTGATTGTAGCTAATTCTCATCGAATGGTTGACCAATTCAATGATTTGTAAGCATAGAATGGCTTGTTACGTGATTGTAATTGATTCTCATAGAACGGTTGATTGAGTCAGTGATTTGTAAATTTAAAATGGCTTCTTACGTTATTGTAATTGATTCTTATCAAACGGTTAACCGAGTTGCTGATTTGTAAGCTCAAAATGGCTAGTTACATGATTGAACTGATTCTTATTGAACAGTTGACCGATTCGATGATTTGTAAGCTCAGAATGTCTTGTTACATGATTGTGATTGATTCTAATCAAACAATTGATCGATTCAGTGATTTATAAGCTAAGAATGACTTGTTACGTGATTGTAGCTGATTCTCATAAAATGGTTGATGGATTCGAAGATTTTGTAAGATTAGAATGGCTTGATATGTGATTTTAGCTAATTCTCATCGAACGGTTGACCTATTTGGTGATTTTAAGCGTACAATGGCTTGTTACGTGAGTGTAGCTGATTCTCATCAAACGGTTGACTGATTCGATGATTTGTAAGCTTAGAATGACTTCTTATGTGATTGTAATTGATTCTAATCGAACGGTTGACAGATTCAATGATTTGTAAGCTTAAAATAGCTTGTTACATTATTGCAATTGATTATCATTGAACAGTTGACTGATTAGTGATTTGTAAGCTCATAATGGCTTGTTACCTAATTTTAATTATTTCTCATCCAATAGTTGACTGATTCAGTGATTTGTAAGCTTAGAATGGCTTTTTACATGATTTTAGCCGATTCTCATCGAACGGTTAACTAATTTAGTGATTTGTAAGCTCAAAATGGCTTGTTATGTGATTGTAGCTGATTCTCATCGAACAGTTGACTGATTCGGTGATATGTAAGATCAGAATATCTTATTACGTGATTGTAATAATTTCTCATTGCATGGTTGACTCATTTGGTGATTTGTAAGCTCAGAATGGCTTGTTACATGATTATAATTATAATTGATTCTCATCAAACGGTTGATTGATTCGGTGATTTCTAAGCTTAGAATGGCTTGTTACGTGATTGTTGTTGATTCTCATCGAAAAGTTGACCGATTTAGTGTTCGGTGATTTGTAAGCCCAGAATGGCTTGTTACGTGATTGTAGATGATTCTCATCAAACGGTTGACTGATTCAGGTATTTGTAAGCTCAAAATGGCTTATTACATTATTATAATTGATTCTCATCGAACAGTTCATCGATTCAGTGATTTGCAAGCTTAGAATAACTTGTTATGTGATTGTAGCTGATTCTCATCGAATGGTTGACCAATTCGGTGATCAAGCTTAGAATGGCTTATTAGATGATTGTAGCTGATTCTCATCCAAAGGTTGATCAATTCGGTGATTTCTAAGCTTAGAATGGCTTGTTACGTAATTGTAGCTGATTCTCATCCAACCATTGACAAATTCAGTGATTTGTAAGCTCAGAATGGCTTATTACGTGATTGCAATTGATTCTCATCGAACGGTTGACCGATTCGGTGATTTGTAATCTCCAAATAGCTTGTTACGTGATTGTTGTTGATTCTCATCAAACGATTGACCGATTCAGTAATTTCTAAGCTCAGAATGGCTTGTTACATGATTGTAGCTGATTCTCATCAAACGGTTGACTGATTAGATGATTTGTAAGCTTAGAATGGTTTGTTGCAAGATTGTACCTGATTCTCATCAAATGATTGACCGATTCAGTGATTTGTAAGCTCAGAATGGCTTGTTATACGTGATTGTAGCTGATTCTCATCGAACAGGTGACCGATTTAGTGATTTGTAAGATCGGAATGTCTTGTTACATGATAGTAATTGAGTCTCATTGAATGTTGACCGATTTGGTTATTTGTAAGCACAGAATGACTGGTTCCATGATTGTAGCTGATTCTCATCGAACGGTTCACCGATTTAGTGATTTGTAAGATTGAAATGTCCTGTTACGTGATTGTAATTGAGTCTCATTGAATGGTTGACCGATTTGGTGATTTGTAAGCTCAGAATGGCTTGTTACGTGATTATAAATGATTCTTATCAAATGGTTGACTGATTCGATGATTTGTAAGCTTAGAATGGCTTGTCACATGATTGTAGCTGATTCTTATTAAACGATCAACCGATTTGGTGATTTATAAGCTTAGAATGTCTTGTTACCTGATTGTAGTTAATTCTCAGCCAACAGTTGACCGATTCAGTGATTTGTAAGTTTAGAATGTCTTGTTAGGTGATAGTAGCTGAATCTCATCAAATGGTTGACCGATTCTATGATTTATAAGCTCAGAATGGCTTGTTAGGTGATTGTAGCTCATTTTCATCAAACAGTTGACCCTTTCAGGGATTTGTAAGCTCAAAATGGCTTGTTACGTGATTGTAGTTGATTCTCATTGAATGGTTGACCGATTCAGTGATTTGTATGCTCAGTATGGCTTGTTACATGATTGTATTTGATTCTCATCAAATGATTGACAGATTTGGTGCTTTGTAAGCTAAGAATGGCTTGTTAGGTGATTGTAGCTGATTTTTCAAATGGTTGATAGATTCAATGATTTCTAAGGTCAAAATCACTTTTTACGTGATTGTAGTTGATCCTCATTGAACGATTGACTGATTCGGTGATTTGTAAGCACATCATGGCTTGTTGCATGATTGTAATTGATTCTAATCAAATGGTTGACCGATTCAGTTATTTGTAAGATTGGAATGTCTTTTTACATGATTGTAATTGATTCTCATCGAATGGTTGATCAATTCGGTAATTTGTAAGCTTAGATGACTTGTTACATGATTATAATTGATTCTCATCAAATGATTGACTGATTCGATGATTTATAAGCTCAGAATGGCTAGTTACGTGATTGTAAATGATTCTCATTGAATGGTTGACCGATTCAGTGATTTGAAAGTTCATAATGGCTTGTTACATGATTGTAGTTATTCTCATCGAACGGTTGACCGATTTGGTGTTTTGTACGCTCAAAATGGCTTGTTACATGATTGTAATGGATTCTCATCAAACGGTTAACCGATTTGGTGATTCATAAGCTCAGAATGGGTTGTTACATGATTTGATGAACGGTTGACTGATTCGATAATTTGTAAGCTCAAAATGGGTTGTTACATGATTGTAACTTATTTTCATTGAATGGTCAACCGATTTGGTGATTTTTAAGCTCAGAATGACTTGTTATGTGATTGTAGTTGATTCTCATCGAATGATTGACCGATTCAGTGATTTGTAAACTCAGAATTCCTTGTTACGTAATTGTACCTTATTCTCATCTTATGGTTAACCAATTCGATGATTTGTAAGCTCAGAATGGCTTGGTACATAATTGTAGCTGATTATTATCAAATGGTTGATCGATTCGGTGATTTGTAAATTCAGAATGGCTTGTTACGTGATTGTAGCTGATTCTTAGTGAATGGTTCACCAATTTGGTGATTTGTAATCTCATAATGGCTTGTTAGGTGATTTTAGCTGATTCTCATCGAATGGTTGATTGAGTAAATGATTTGTATGCTTAGAATGGCTTGTTATGTGATTATAGCTAATTCTCATTGAATGGTTCACTGATTCAGTGATTTGTAAGCTGAGAATGGCTTGTTATGTGATTGTAGCTGATTCTCATCGAACGTTTGACTGATTTGTAAGCTGAGAATGGCTTGTTAGATTGTATTTGATTGTCATCAAATGCTTGACCGATTCGGTGATTTGTAAACTCATAATGGCTTGTTACATGATTATAGCTGATTCTCATGAAATGGTTGATCGATTTGATGATTTGTAAGCTCAGAATGGCTTGTTACGTGATTGTGTCTGATTCTCATTGAACGATTAACAAATTCAGTGATTTGTAAGCTCTGAATAGCTTGTTATGTGATTGTAGTTGTTTCTCATCGAATGGTAGACCAATTCGGTGATTTGTAAGCTCAGAATGACTTGTTACATGATTGTAGCTGATTCTCATCGAATGCTTGATTGATTCGAAGATTTGTAAGCTCAGAATGTCTTATTACCTGATTGTAATTGATTCTCATCAAACGGCTAACCAATTCGATGATTTGTAAGCTCAGAATGGCTTCTTACGTTATTGTAATTGATTCTGATCGAATGGTTGACAGACTTGGTGATTTGTAAGCTTAGAATGGCTTGTTACGTGATTGTAGTTGATTCTCATCAAACAGTTGACTGATTCGGTAATATGTAAGCTTAGAATGGCATGTTACGTGATTGTAGCTAATTCCCATCGAACCGTTGAGCGATTTAATGATTTGTAAGCTCAAAATGGCTTATAACGTGATTATAGCTTATTCTTATCGAACAGTTGACTAATTCAGTGATTTGTAAACTCAGAATGACCTGTTAACTGATTTTAATTGATTCTTATCAAACGATTGACCGATTCGGTGATTTGTAAGCTCAGAATGGCCTGTTACATGATTGTAATTGATTCTCATCAAACGGTTGACCAATTTGGATATTTGTAAGCTCAGAATGGCTTGTTTCCTGATTGTAATTTATTCTCATCAAACAGTTGATCGATTCGATGATTTGTAAGTTGAGAATGACTTGTTACGTTATTGTAATTATTTTTCATCAAATGGTTGACCGATTCAGTGACTTGTAAGCTTCAGAATGGCTTGGTACATGGTTGTAGCTAAATCTCATCAAACTGTTGCCAGATTTGGTGATTTGTAAGCTCATAATGGCTTGTTACATGATTGTAGTTGATTTTCATCGAACAATTAAGCGATTCCTCGATTTGTAAGCTCAGAATGGCTTGTTATGTGATTGTAGTTGATTCTTATCGAAGGGTTGACCGATTCGATGATTTGTAAGCTCAAAATAGATTGTAACGTGATTATAGACAATTCTCATCGAATGGTAGATTCACTCGATGATTTGTAAGCTCAGAATGGTTTGATAAGTGATTGTAGCTGATTCTCATCTGACGGTTGACTGATTCAGTTATTTGTAAGCTCAGAATACCTTGTTACATGATTGTAATTAATTCTCATCAAACGGTTAACCAATTTGGTAATTCGTAATCTCGTAATAGATTTTTACATGATTTTAGCTAATTATGATCGAACGGTTGATCGGTTCGGTGATTTTTAAGATCAGAATGACTTGTTACATGATTGTAGCTGATATTCATCGAACGATTGACTAATTCGGTGATTTGTAAGATCAGAATGGGTTGTTACATGATTATAATTTATTCTTATCAAACGGTTGACTGATTCGGTAATTTGTAAGCTCAGAATGACTTCTCACGTCATTGTAATTGATTCTCATTGACCGGTTGACTGATTCGGTGATTTGTAAATTCAGAATGGCATGTTACGTGATTGTAATTGATTCTCATAAAATAGTTGACCAATTCAGTAAATTATAACCTCACAATGGCTTGTTACGAGTTCGTAGCTTATTCTCATTGAACGGTTCACTGATTCGGTGATTTGTAAGCTCACAATGGCTTGTTATGTGAAATTGTAGTTGATTCTCATCAAACTGTTGACCGATTCGGTGATTCATAAGCTCATAATGGCTTGTTACATGATTGTAGCTGATTCTCATCAAACGGTTGACCGATTCAATTATTTGTAAGCTCAAAATAGCTCGTTAGATGATTGTAGTTGAGTCTCATCGAACAGTTGATTGATTCGGTGATTCGTCAACTTAGAATGGCTTGTTACGTGATTGTAGCTGATTCTCATCAAACTGTTCACCGTTTTGGTGATTTGTAAGCTCAAAATAGCTTGTTACATGATTGTAGCTTATTCTCATTGAATGGTTAACTAAATTAGGGATTGTAAGCTCAGAATGGCTTGTTACATGATTATAGCTGATTCTCATTGAACGATTGACCCATTCGGTGATTTGTAAACTTAGAATGTCTTGTTAGGTGATTGTAATAAATTCTCATCAAATTCTAAGGGGACTGGCATTACCTGAAGTGCATTATCTGTTGGTTTAGCTAATACTCTTCGGGCCAATCCTGATGTTTCAGGTTTCTCGATGCCCTACTATCTATATGGGGTCGAATCAACTATGGAAAAGAAAGGCACAAGCGATCCATTTATTGAAGCCGGGGTTTCTATCAAGTGTTTTTCTATTGAGTCCAGAGGGCCCCTATTATTCTATTATTCCCATAGAATTTTAGGGACACAAGACAACGCTGCTCTAACCATATCGTTCCAACTGACTGTTATGTCGCGAATGAATGGTGAACTATCCGGCCATAGAATAGTAGGGGCACCCGCGTTTAGAGGATAGAATGGCTTGTTACGTGATCGTAGCTGATTCTCATTGAATGGTTGATCGATTCAGTTATTTGTAAGCTTAGAATGACTTGTTACATAAAATTTTAGCTGATTCTCATCGAACAGTTGATCGATTCAGTGATTTGTAAGCTCAAAATCTTGAATGGTTGACCAATTCAATGATTTGTAAGCTTGTCACGTGATTGTAGCTAATTCTCATCAAACAATTGAGCAATTCGCTGATTTGGCTTGTTACATGATTTTAGGTGATTCTCATCAAACATTTGACCAATTTAGTGATTTGTAAGCTCAGAATCTCTTGTTATGTTATTGTAATTGATTCTCATCGAACAATTGAGTGATTCACTGATTTGTAAGCTGAAAATAGCTTGTTACATAATTGTAGCCCATTCTCAACAAATTGTTGACCGATTCCATGATTTTTAAGCTCAGAATGGCTTGTTACGTGATTGTAGCTGATTCTTATCAAACGGTTGACCGATTTGAGGTTTTGTAAACTCAGAATGGCTTGTTACATGATTGTAGCTAATTCTCATTAAACAGTTGACCCATTTGGTGATTTGAAAGTTCAAAATAGCTTGTTACGTGATTGTAGCTGATTCTGATCAAACAGTTGACCCATTTGGTGATTTGTAAAATGAGAATGGCTTGTTACGTAATTGTAATTGATTCTCATCGAACTGTTGACCAATTCAGTGATTTGTAAGCTTAGAATAGCTTGTTACGTGATCATTTCTGATTCTCATCAAACGGTTGATGATTCGATGATTTGTAAGCTTAGAATGCCTGGTTACGTGATTGTAGCTAATTCTCATCAAACTGTTAACCAATTTCATGATTTGTAAGCTCAAAATTTTTTGTTACGTTATTGTAATCAATTCTCATTCAACAGTTGATCGATTCGGTGATTTGTAAGCTCAGAATGGCTTGTTACATGATTGTAGCTGATTGTTAACAAATGGTTGACCGATTCTATGATTTGTAAGCTCAGACTGGTTTGTTACATGATTGTAGCTTATTTTCATCGAACGGTTAACTGATTTGGTGATTTGTAAGCTTAGAATAGCTTGTTATATTATTATAGATGATTCTCATCGAATGGTTGTCTGATTCAATGATTTGTAAGTTTGGAATGACTTGTTACGTGATTGTAGCTGATTCTCATCGAACGGTTGACCCATTTGGTGATTTCTAAGGACAAAAGGGCTTGTTAAGTAATTGTAATTGATTCTCATCAAATGGTTGACCAATTAGGTGATTTGTAAGCTCAAAATAGCCTATTACATGATTCTAATTGATTTTCATCGAATGGTTGACCGATTTGGTGATTTGTAAATTCATAATGGCTTGTACATGATCGGACTTGATTCTCATCGAAGAGTTGATCGATTCGGTGATTTGTAAGCTCAGAATGGCCTGGTACGTGATTGTGGCTGATTCTCATTGAACGGTTGACCGAGTTGATGATTTGTGAGCACAAAATGTCTTGTTACGTGATTGTAGCTGACCAATTCGGTGATTTGTAAGCTCAGAATGGCTTGTTACATTATTGTAATTGATTCTTATCCAACGGTTGACCAATTCAATGATTTGTCAGCTCAAAATGGCTTGTTACATGATTGTAGCTGATTCTCATCGAACGGTTCACCGATTCGGTGATTTGTAAGCTTAGAATGTCTTATTACATTATTTTAATTGATTCTTATCCAACAGTTGACCGATTCAGTGATTTGTAAGCTCAGAATGGCTTGTTACATGATTGTAGCTGATGCTCATCAAATGGTTGACCGATTTGGTGATATTTAGGCTCAAAATAGCTTGTTACATGATTGTAGGTAATTCTCATCAAACGGTTGATCGATTCGGTGATTTGTAAGCTCAAAATGCCTTCTTGCATGATTTTAGCTGAATCTCATCGAAGGATTGATCGATTCAGTGATTTATAACCTCAGAATGGCTTCTTATGTGATTATAGCTGATTCTCAATGAACTGTTGACCGATTCAGTGATTTGTAAGCTCAGAATGCCTTGTTATGCGATTGTAGCTAAATCTCATCGAGCGGTTGATCAATTCGGTGATTTGTTAGCTAACAATGGCTTGTTACGTGATTGTAGCTGATTCTCATCAAACGGTTGACCGATTCAATGATTTGTAGGCTTAGAATGGCTTGCTACGTGATTGTAGTTGTTTCTCATCGAACGGTTGACAAATTCAATGATTTGTAAGCTTAGAATAGCTTGGTACGTGATTGTAACTAAATCTCATTGAACGGTTGTCAAATTCGGTGATTTGCAAGCTCAGAATGGTTTGTTATGTTATCGTAGCTGATCCTCATCGAACGGTTGACTGATTCAGTGATTTGTAAGCTCAGAATAGCTTGTTACATGATTGTAGCTGATCAAATCGTTGACTGATTCAGTGATTTGCAAGCTCAAAATGGCTTGTTAGGTGATTGTAATTGATTTTCATCGAACGGTTAACCGATTCATAATTTGTAAGCTCATAATGGCTTGTTACGTGATTGTAATTAATTCTTATCAAAAAGTTGACCGATTCATTTATTTTTAAGCTCAGAAGGGCTTGTTACGTGATTTTAGCTGATTCTCACCAAACGGTTTGATTGACTCAGTGATTTCTAAGCTCAGAATGGCTTGATACGTGATTGTAGCTGATTTTCATCGAACGGTTGATCGTTTCAATGATTTGTAAGCTCAAAATGGCTTGTTATGTGATTGTAGCGGATTGTCATTGAACGGTTGACTGATTCAGTGATTTGTAAGCTCAGAATTTACTTGATTGTAGCTGATTCTCATTGAATGGTTAACAGATTTGGTGATTTGCAATCATAGAATGACTTGTTACGTGATTGTAGGAGATTACAATTGAAAGGTTGATCGATTTGGTTATTTTTAAGCTCAAAATTATTTATTACATGATTGTAATTGATTCTCATCCAATGGTTGACCGATTTGATGATTTGTAAGCTCAGAATGGCTTGTTACATGATTGTAGCTGATTCTCATCGAATGTTTGACCGATTCGGTTATTTGAAAGCTCATTATGGCTTGTTACATGATTGTAGCTAATTCTTATCAAATGATTGACCGATTTGGTGATTTGTAATGTCAGAATGGCTTGTTACATTATTGTAGCTGATTCTCATCAAATAGTTGACCGATTTTATGATTTGTAATCTCAGAATCTCCTCTTACGTGATTATAATTGATTCTTATCGAATAGTTGACCAATTCGATGATTTCTAAGCTCAGAATGACTTGTTAGGTGATTGTAGCTGATTCTCATCGAATGGTTGACTGATTCGGTGATTTGTAAGCTTAGAATGGTTTGTTACATGATTGTAGCTGATTCTCAACGAACGGTTGATCAATTTGGTGATTTGTAAGCTCAGAATAGCTTGTTACATGATTGTAGCTGATTCCCATTGAATAATTGAATTATTTGGTGATTTGTAAACTCAGAATGGCTTTTTACGTGATTGTAGCTAATTCTCTCATCCAACGGTTGACTGATTCAGTGATTTGCAATCTCATAATGGCTTGGTATGTGATTGTAGCTGATTCTCATCGAACAGTTGACTGATTGAATGATTTGTAAGCTTAGAATGGCTTGTTACATGATTGTAGCTGATTCTCATTGAATGGTTGATCGATTTGGTGATTTGTAAGCTCAGAATAGCTTGTTATATGATTGTAATTGATTTTAATTGAATGATAGATAGATTCGGTAATTTGTAAGCTCAAAATGGCTTGTTACAAGATTGTAATTGATTCTCATCGAATGGTTGATCGATTCGGTGATTTGTAAGCTCAGAATGGCTTGTTAAGTGATTATAATTGATTCTGATCGAACGGTTGACCAATTCGGTGATTTGTAAGCTCAAAATAGCTTGTTATGTGATTATAGTTGATTCTCATCGAACGGTTGATCGATTCATGATTTGTAAGCTCATAATAGCTTGTTACATGTTGTAATTGATTCTCATCAAACAGTTCACTAATTCAGTGATTTGTAAGCTCATAATGGCTTGTTACATGATTTTAATTATTTCTTATCGAACGGTTGACCAATTCAATGATTTGTAAGCTCAGAATGGAGTGTTACATGATTGTAACTGATTCTCATCAAACGGTTAACCGATTCAGTGATTTGTAAGTTCAAAATGGCTTGTTACATGATTGTTGCTGATACTCATTGAACGGTTGACTGATTCGATGATTTGTAAGCTTATAATGGCTTGTTACGTGATTGTAGTTGATTCTCATCAAACGGTTGACCGTTTCGGTGATTTGTAAGCTCAGAATGGCTTGTTACATGATTGTAACTGATTCTCATCAAACGATTGATCGATTAAGTCATTTATCAGCTCAGAATTACTTATTTCATGATTGTAGATGATTCTCATCGAACGGTTGGCTGATTCATTGATTGATAAGCTCAGAATGACTTGTTATGTGATTGTAATTGATTGTCATCCAACAGTTGACCGATTCAGTGATTTGCAAGCATAAAATGGCTTCTTACATGATTATAGCTGATTCTCATCGAACGGTTGATAGATTCGATGATTTGTAAGCGCAGAATGGCTTGTTATGTGATTGCAACTTATTCTCATTGAACGGTTGACTGATTTGTTGATTTGTAAGCTCAGAATGGCTTGTTATGTGATTATAATTGATTCTAATCTAACGGTAGGCAAATTCAGTGATATGTAAGCTCAAAATGGCTTCTTACATGACTGTAATTGATGCTCACCAAATGGTTGACCGATTCAGTGATGCTCAAAATGGCTTGTTACATGATTGTAGTTTATTCTCATTGAACCTTTGACTGATTCAGTGATTTGGAATGGCTTGTTATGTGATCATAGCTGATTCTCAGTGAATGGTTGACCGATTCAGTGATTTGTAAGTTTAGAATGGCTTATTGCTTGATTGTAGCTGATTCTGATCGAACGATTGACCAATTTGGTGATTTGTTTTCTCAGAAAGACTTTTACATGATTGTAATTGATTCTCATTCAACGATTGACCAATTTGATGATTTGTGAGCTCATAATGGCTTGTAACAAGATTGTAGCTAATTCTCATCAAATGGTTGACCGATTTGGTGATTTGTAAGCTTAGAATTGCTTGATACATGATTGTAGTTGTTTCTCATCAAACGGTTGACCGACATAGTGATTTGTCAGCTTAGAATGACTTGTTACATGATTTTAGTTAATTCTAATCGAACGGTTGATCGATTTGGTGATTTTTAAACTTAGAATGGCTTGTTACATGATTATAGCTGATTCTCATCAAACTGTTGACTGTATCGCTGATTTGTAATCTCACAATAGCTTGTTACGTGATTGTAATTGATTCTAATCAAACGGTTGATCGATTCGATGATTTGTAAGCTCAAAATGGCTTGTGACATGTTTGTAATTGATTCTAATCAAATGGTTGACTGATTCAGTGATTTTTAAGCTCAGAATGGCTTGTGTTATGGGATTATAATTGAGTCTCATCAAATGGTTAATCGATTCTGAGATTTGTGAGCTTAGAATAGCTTGTTATGTGATTGTGATTGATTCTCATCGAACGGTTGACCAATTCGATGATTTGTAAGCTCAGAACAGCTTGTTAGATGATTGTAGCTAATTCTCATCAAACACTTCACCGATTCGGTGATTTGTAAGACCACAATGTCTTGTTATGTGATTATAATTGATTCTCATCGAATGGTTGACCAATTCGATGATTTTTAAGCTCATAATCACTTGTTACATGATTGTAGCTAATTCTCATCAAGCGGTTGATTGATTCGGTGATTTGTAAGCTTATAATGGCTTGTCACATGATTGTAATTGATTCTCAATGAACGGTTAACTGATTCATGATTTCTAAGCTCAGAATGGCCTATTACGTGATCTTAATTCATTCTCATCAAATGATTGATTGATTCAATGATTTGTAAGCTCATAATGGCTTGTTACGTGATTGTAGTTGATTCTCATCAAACGGTTGACCGATTCGGTGATTTATAAATTTAAAAATGCTTGTTACATGATTGTAGCTGATTCTAATCAAACGGTTGACTGGATTAGTGATTTGTAAGCTCAGAATGGCTTGTTACATGATTGTAGCTGATTCTCATCAAACACTAAATCGATTAGGTGATTTCTAAGCTCAGAATGACTTGTTACATTATTGTAATTGATTTTCATCGAACAGTTGACCAAATTTGTGATTTGTAACCTTAGAATAGCTTTTTACCTCATTCTTGTCATCGAACGGTTGACCGATGTGATGATTTGTGAGCTCAGAATGGCTTGTTAGATGATTGTACCTGATTCTCATTGAATGGTTGACCAATTCAAAGATATTTAAGCTCAGAATGGCTTGTTACGTGATTGTAATTGATTATCATCGAATGGTCTAATTCGGTGATTTGTAAGCTCAAACTTGCTTGTTACATGATTATAATTGATTCTCATCGAACAGTTAACCGATTCGGTGATTTGTAAATCATCGAGCCATTATGACTTTATAAATCAATTACAATCATGTAACAAGCCATTCTGAACTTACAAATCATCGAATTGGTCAACCGCTCGATGACAATCAACTACAATCATGTAACAAAGCATTTTGAGCTTATAAATCACCAAATTGGTGAACCATTCGATGAGAATTACCTACAATCATGTAACAAGCCATTCTAAGCTTACAAATCATTGAATCGGTCAACCGTTCGATTAGAATGAGCTACATTCACGTAACAAGCCATTCTGAGCTTACAAATCATCGAATTGGTCAATCATTTGTTGAGAATCAGCTACAATCACGTAGCAAGCCATTATGATGAGAATGAATTACAATCACGTAACAAGCTATTTTTAGCATACAAATCATCAAATTGGTTAATCTTTGAATGAGAATTAGCTAAAATGATGCAACAAGCCATTCTAAGCTTAGAAATTACTGAATCGATCAACCGTTCGATGAGAATCATCTACAATCACTTAAGAAGCCATTCTTAGGTTATAAATCACCAAATCGATCAATCATTTGATGAGAATCAGCTACAATCACGGAACAACGCATTCTGAGCTTACAAATCATCGAATCGGTCAACCGTTCGATGAGGATTAGCTACAATCACGCAAAAAGCCATTCTAAGCTTACAAATCATCGAATTGGTCAACCCTTTGATGAACATCAGCTACAATCACGTAATAAGCCATTCTGAGCTTACAAATCACTGAATCGGTCAAGCATTATATGAGAATCAACTACTATCACGTAATAAGGCTCAGCTTACAAATCATTGAATTGGCCAACCGTTTGATGAGAATCAGCTATAATCACATAACAAGCCATTCTGAGCTTAAAAATAATTGAATCGATCAACTGTTCGGTGAGAATCACCTACAATTACATAACAAGGCATTCTAAGCTTACAAATCACCAAATCAGTCAATCATTCAATGAGAATCAGCTACAATCATGTAACAAGCCATTTTGAGCTTACAAATCACCGAGTCGGTCAATTGTTTGATGAGAATCAACTACAATCAGGTAACAAGCCATTCTAAGCTTACAAATCACCAAATTGGTCAACTATTTGATAAGAATCAATTACAATCATGTAACAATACATTCTAAGCTTACAAATAACTGAATCGGTCAACCATTCGATGAGAATCAGCTACAATCATTTAACAAGCCATTCTGAGCTTACAAATTATCAAATTGGTCAATCGTTTGATGAGAATCAGCTTCAATCACGTAAAAAGCCATTCTGAGCTTACAAATAACCAAATTGGTCAACCACTAGATGAGAATCAGGTAAAATCACGTAAAAAGTCATTCTGAGCTTACAAATCAATTAACTGTTTGATGAAAATCAGCTACAATCATGTAACAAGCCATTCTAAGCTTTCAAATTACTGAATCATTCAACAGTTCGATGAGAGTCAGCTACAATCACGTAACAAGCCATTCTGAGCTTACAAATCATCGAATCGGTCAATTGTTCGATGAGAATCAGCTACAATCATGTAACAAGCCATTCTTAGCTTATAAATCACTGAATCGATCAACCATTCGATCAGAATTAATTACAATCACGTAACAAGCCATTCTGAGGTTACAAATCATGAAATCGGTCAAGCATTCGATGACAATCGGCTACAATCACATAAAAAGTCACTCTAAGATTACAAATCATCGAATCGATCAGCCATTTGATGAGAATCAGCTACAATCACATAACAAGCCATTCTGAGCTTAAAAATCACCAAACCATTCAACTGTTTGATGAGACTCAGCTACAATCACGTAACAAGTCATTCTAAGCTTACAAATCACTGAATTGGTCAACCATTCGATGAGAATCAATTACAATCACGTAACAAGGTATTTTAAGCATACAAATCATAGAATCAGTCAACCGTTCAATGAGAATCAACTACAATAAAAAAAAGTAAAAAGATAGACAACACGTTAGGCAACCCACGTATACTTCCAGGAAAAGCTCGAACAATCTTTTCAACAAATGGGTACCTGTACTTGAAATTGACACAATCATGAAATAAACCATTCTCAGTTGATAAATCACCGAATCGGTCAATCGTTCAATAAGAATATACTACAATCACCTAACAAGCCATTCTGAGCTTACAAATGACTGAATCGGTCAACTGTTTGATGAGAATCAACTACAATCACCTAACAAGCCATTTTGAACTTAAAAATCTCCGAATTGGTCAACTGTTGGTTGAGAATCAGCCACAATTAGGTAACAAGACATTCTAAAGTTACAAATTACCGAATTGTTTAACCATTTGATGAGAATAAGCTAAAATCATATAAAAAGCCATTATGAGCTTACAAATGACCCAATCGGTCAACCGTTCAATAAGAATTAGCTAAAATCACATAACAAGCCATTCTTAGCTTACAAATCATCGAATCGGTCAATAGTTTGATAAGAATCAATTATAATCACGTAACAAGCCATTCTCAGCATATAAATCACCGAATAGGTCAACCGTTCGATGAGAGTCAGCTAATATCACACAACAAGCCATTTTGAGCTTACAAATCATCGAATCGGTCAACTGTTCGATGAGAATCAGCTACAATCACGTAACAAGCCATTTTGAGCTTACAAATTCTTGAATCGATCAACCATTTGATGAAAATTAGCTACAATCATGTAACAAGCCATTTTGAGTTTACAAATCATAGAATCGGTTAACCGTTCGAAGATAATCAATTACAATCACATAACAAGCTATTTTGAGCTTACAAATCACTGAATCAGTTAATTATTTGATGAGAATTAATTACAATCACGTAACAAGCCATTTTGAGCTGACAAATTACTGAATCGGTCAATCGTTCGATAAGAATCAATTACAATCATGTAACAAGCCATTATGAGCTTACAAATCATGAATCGATTAACCGTTTAATGAGAATCAATTACAATCACGTAACAAGCCATTCTGACCTTACAAATTACTAAATCGGTCAAATGTTTGATGAGAATAAACTACAATCATGTAAAAAGTCATTCTTAAGCTTACAAATCACCGAATCAGTCAAGTGTTTGATGAGAATTAGCTACATTCATGTAACAAGCTATTTTGAGCTTACAATCATGAATCGATCAACCATTCGATGAGAATCAATTACAATCACGTACCAAAATATTTTGATCTTACAAATCACTGAATCGGTGAACCGTTTGATTAGAATAAATTACAATCATGTAACAAGCCATTCTGAGCTTACAAATCACCGAATCAACCAACCGTTCGATGAGGATCAGCTACAATAACGTAACAGGCCATTCTGAGTTTACAAATCACAGAATCTGGCAACCGTTCGATGAGATTCAACTACAATCATGTATCAAGCTATTATGAGGCTACAATCATGTATCATGTATCAAGCCATTAATCACCAAATGTGTTAATCGTTCGATCAACCGTTCGATGAGAATTAGCTACACTCACGTAACAAGCCATTCTGAGCTTGCAAATTAATGAATCAATCAACCGTTCAATGAGAATGAATTATAATAATGTAACAAATAATTCACAGCTTACAAATCACTGAATCGGTCAATCATTCAATGAGAATCAATTACAATCACGTAACAAGCCATTCAGAGCTTACAAATCACTGAATCAGTCAACTGTTCGATTAGAATCAATTACAATCATGTAACAACCCATTCTAAGCTTACAAATCACCGAATCGATCAAGCGCTTAATGAGAATCAACTACAATCATGCCACAAGACGTTCTAATCTTACAAATCATTGAATTAGTCAACCATTCGATGAAAATTAGCTACAATCATGTAAAAAGCTATTCTGAGCTTACAAATCATAGAATCGGTAAACCGTTCAATGAGAATTAGCTACAATCACGTAACAAGCCATTTTGAGCTTACAAATCACTGAATCGGTTAACCGATCAATGAGAATCAATTACAATCACGTAACAAGCCATTTTGAGCTTAAAAATCACCAAATCTGTGAACTGTTCGATGAGAATCAATTATAGTAACGTAACAAGCCATTCTGAGCTCACAAATCACCGAATAGGTCAATTGTTCAATGAGAATCAGCTACAATCTCGTTACAAGCCATTATGAGCTCATAAATCACTTAATCGATCAACCGTTTAATAAGAATAATTTAAAATCACATAAAAAGTCATTCTGAGAAAACAAATCACCGAATCAGTCAATCAATCGATGAGAATCAGCTACAATCAAGCAATGAGCCATTCTGAGATTACAAATCACCGAATCGGTCAACTGTTCGATGAGAATCAGCTATGATCATGTAACAAGCCATTCTAAGATTACAAATCACTGAATCGGTCAACCGTTCAATGAGAATCAGCTACAATCATGTAACAAGCCATTCTATACTTACAAATCACCGAATCGGTGAACCATTCAATGAGAATCAATTACAATCATGTAACAAGCCATTCTGAGCTTACAAATCATCGAATCGGTCAACTGTTTGATGAGAATCAATTACAGTCATGTAAGAAGCCATTCTGAGATTATAAATCACTGAATCGGTCAATCGTTCGATGAGATTTAGCTACAATCCATGCCATTCTGAGCTTACAAATCACCGAATAGGTCAACTGTTCGATGAGAATCAATTACAATCATGTAACAAGGCATTCTGAACTTACAAATCACCAAATTTTTTTACCATTCAATTAGAATCAATTACAATCACATAACAAGCTATTCTAAGCTTATAAATCATCGAATCAGTCAACCGTGCAAAGAGAATCAGGTACAATCATATAACAAGCCATTCTGAGCGTACAAATCATCAAATCGATCAACTATTTGATGAGAATCAACTAACATCCCGTAACAGCCATTCAGGTATACAAATCATTGAATTAGACAACCGTTCGATAAGAATCAATTACAATCACGTAACAAGCCATTCTTATAAATCACCGAATCTATCAACCATTGGATGAGAATCATCTACAATCACGTAACAAGCCATTCTAAGCTTACAAATCACTGAATCAGTCAATCATTTAATGAGAATAAGTTACAATCACATAACAAGCCATTATGAGCTTACAAATCACCTAATCGGTCAGCCATTCGATGAGAATCAGCTACAATCACGTAACAACCTATTTTGAGCTTACAAATCACTGAATCAATCAACCCTTCGATGAGAATCAATTATAATCATGTAACAAGTCATTCTGAGTTTAAAATTTACCGAATCGATCAACTGTTCGATGACAATCTCCTACAATCATGTAACAAGTCAGTCTAAAATTAAAAATCACCAAATTTGTCAACCATTCGATGAGAATCAGCTACAATCAAGTAACAAGCCATTCTGAGGTTACAAATCACTGAATCAGTCAACAGTTCGATGAGAATCAGCTACAATCACGTAACAAGTCATACTGAGCTTACAAATCACTGAATCTATCAACCGTTTGATGAGAATCAGCTATAATCACGTAACAAGCCAATATGAGCTTACAAATCACCAAATTGGTTAGCCGTTTGATGAGAATCAGCTACAATCACATAACAAGCCATTCTAAGCTTACAAATCACTGAATCGCTCAACCGTTTGATGAGAATCAACTACAGTGATGTAAGAAGCCATTCTGACCTTACAAATCACTGAATCAGTCAATAGTTTGATGAGAATAAGCTACAATCATGTAACAAACCATTGTGAGCCTACAAATCACCGAAGCAGTCAATCGTTTGATGATAATAAGCTACAATGACGTAACAAGCCATTCTGAGCTTATAAATCACTGAGTCGGTCAACCGTTCGATGAGAATCAACTACAATCACCTAACAACCCATTCTTAGCTTACAAATCATAGAAATTGATCAACCATTAATGAGAATAGCTACAATCATGTAACAAGCCATTCTAAACTTACAAATCACTGAATCGGTCAATCGTTCAAAGTAAATCAACTACAATCATTTAACAAGCTATTCTGGGCTTACAAATCACCGAATCAGTCAACCATTCGATGAGAATCAGCTACAATCCTATAACAAGTGATTCTGAGCTTACAAATCATTGAATCGATCAACCGTTCAATGAGAATAAGCTACAATCACCTAACAAGCCACTCTGAGCTTACAAATCACTGAATCGGTTAACTATTCAATGAGAATTAGCTACAATCACGTTACAAGCCATTTTGAGCTTACAAATCATCGAATCGATCGACTGTTCGATGAGAATCAGCTACAAACACATAACAAGCCATTATGATCTTACAAATCACCAAATTGGTCAATAGATTCATGAGAATCAATTACAATCACGTAACAAGCCTTTCTAAGCTTACAAATCACTGAATTCGTCAACAGTTCGGTGAGAATTACCTACAATCATGTAATAAGATATTTTGAGCTTACAAATCATCGAATCAGTGAACCGTTTGATGAGAATCAACTACAATCATGTAACAAGCCATTCTGAGCTTCCAAATCATCAGACCAGTCAACCGTTGGATGAGAATCAATTATAATCACGTAGCAAACTATTCTGAGCTTACAAATTATCGAATCAGCTACAATCTCCTAACAAGCCATTATGAGCTTACAAATCACTGAATCGGTCAACTGTTCGATGAGAATACGCTACAATCATGTAACAAGCCATTCTGAACTTACAAATCATCGAATCGGTCAACCGTTTGATTAGAATCAGCTACAATCATGTAAGAAGAGATTCTGAGCTTACGAATCACCGAATTGGTCAACCGTTCCCTGAGAATCAGCTGCAATCACATAACAAGCCATTTTGGTAACAAGCCATTCTGAGCTTACAAATCATGAAATCGGTCAACCGTTCGATGAGAATCAATTACAATCATGTAACAAGCCATTATAAGCTTACAAATCACCGAAATGGTCAATGATTCAATGCAAATCAATTACAATCAGGTAACAAGCCATTTCGAGCATACAAATCACCAAATTGGTCAACTGTTTGATGATAATAAGCTACAATCATGTAACAAGCTATAATAATGAGAATTAGCTATAATCACGTAACAAGACATTCTGAACTTATAAATCATTGATTCAGTCAACCGTTTGATTACAATTAGCTACAATGACGTAATAAATCATTCTCCTACAATCACCTAATTGCTCAACCGTTTGATGACAATCTCCTGCAATCACATAACAAGTCATTCTAAGATCACAAATCGCCAAATCTATTAACCATTTGATGAGAATCACCTACAATCACATAACAAGCCATTCTAAGCTGACCAATCACCAAATCGGTCAACCGTTCGATGAGAATCAACTACAATAATGTAACAAGCCATTATGAGCTTACATCACCAAATCGATCAACCATTTGATGAAAATTAGCTACAATGATGTAACAAGCCATTCTGAGTTTACAAATCACTGAATCAGTCAATAGTTCGATGAGAATCAGCTACAATCACGTAACAAGCCATTCTGAGTTTACAAATCAATGAATCGGTCAATCGTTTGATGGCAATCAACTAAAATGACATAACAAGCCATTCTAGTTTACAAATCAATGAATTGGTCAACAGTTTGATGAGAATCAGCTACAATCACATAATACGCCATCATGAGCTTACAACTCATTGAATCAGTCAACTGTTTGATAAGAATTAATTACAATCACGTAACAATCCATACTGTTTCCCCTGTTCTCTGCAATGTTGTTTTTTCTGCTCCCTGGTTAAACCTTAGGCAAAATGTTCAGAATCTAGCCGTTAGGTTTCAAAATTCAAGTGTGCCCTAGCTGTATTCTTTTAGCATGTTACCTTTTTCGCAGGTCACTTAAAGCACCTAATCCGCATGTGCCTTTTAAACAGGTTCCTTTTACCAAGTTCGCAGTTAGGTCTTTTCTATCTTGGCGGGTCCCTTTTAATTCTTTTCCTAAGTCTTAGCTCCCCGGCCGCTTTAATATTTCCTAAGTTTGGGCACCTTGCAAATTTTAATATCTCCTAAGGTTCTCGGCTTGATCTTGTAGAGTCGTCAGTGGGTCCACCTACCATATGCCTTGTCAGCATTTTGTGATTGGTCCACGAGTTAGTGATTGTGCGTGTCAGTGGGACCTGAATTTCTGAAGGCTCAGTAGGACCTGACAGTGTAAGAGGATCGATGGTTGGCATAAGTTCGCATGGGATTTGTTAGAGCCATGCGATCTTACGCTAGCTGTTGATGTTACTTTTTGTCAGGCGGCAGTTCGTTGGTGGGTCCTGTTTGCTAGGTGGTTCTTATGTGCCACGCTCTTCTGAGTTGGCAGGTTTTCATCCGTCCGCGTGTTGATGAGTTGGTTTATGTCAAAGGGCCCGTGTTGAAAGCTTTTAATCTAACGATCGGCGTTTGACCGCAAGGAATATTCCAAGCCTTTGCGATCATGCGCCATCCGTCAGATTTTATTCTATTTTGCCAGGTTGCTTGTTGTACTTAGTGGGTCCAGTGCGACACGCGTGCTTGCAGTTGGAGGTTTCTTATTGGTCAATGGTTGCTGAGGTGGATTTGCTTGGTGGGGCCGCAACTTAATGACAGGTAGTGACAGTGGTTTGCTGGCAGTTAGTCGCATGTTCGCTTAGCCTTTTGCAAGGCTATGCAATCATGTGACTAACATTTTCTGTTAGCTCCATGCGGTGGTGGTTGCGCTGGCAGTTATCTTTGTGGGTTGTCGCATGTTTGCATAGCCTGTTTCCTGGCTATGCGATCATGTGACAGGATGCCACGTGTGCTGGGGCCTGTTTGCGGTTATTTGGTGGCCCTGTTGGCTGATGGTGTCATGGTGGTCCCGATTGGTCTGTGCTGGCAGGATGATAAAGTTTGAACGTGGGCCGTTGTTTCTCTACAGGCGCCAAGGAGTTAGCTGTTGTGTTTCAAATTCAAATTTTTTTGAGAACTTCCAGCGGCCAGAAAGTACTAAGATTTATGGAATTCATTGCAGAAATGACCCTGTTCGGTGAGAAGCGACTGGTTTGCCATTTGCGGTGTGGTCTAGGGTGCTGTTGGATTGTTTGTAGAGCTTGTACCGCGAAGGTTGTGTGCTCAAGGCATGTTGCAGGGTGTCCTTTTGAGCCCGATTTTGTGATCCCCTGTACTTGCAGAGAAGAATTTCATGATTGTGGATCAGTTCAGGATTTCCTCTTTCCTTATTGCCTGTGTTTCCCACCCCTGTAATAACTTTTTAGACCATTTCCAGCAGATTGGGTGGTTGAAACCCTAACCCTAGTCATTTGTAGATTGTTGCAGATTTTCAAGATGACTAGGTGGTATAAGCTGCAGAATTTTTGATTTTGCAAGGGTTCCAAAACATTGTTTCTTTTGGTCCCTGGTTTTTTACTGTAATATACTGACTGATAGAAGTCTAATTTTGTGACTTCTCTTATCTTGGTATCATTCTGATTGTATGTTGATCTTGATTATGTTAATGAGAACATTCTTGAATCCCAATCTTGTATCTTGTGTATGTCTTCTTGCTTGTCTCTGAGCTCATATATGTTAGTTTCACAAAGTGTGCTGATGTATGGTAAACAAAGAGTATTTTGAATTTATCTTTGAGTTCCTAACAAAGTTAGGATTAAAGTCTTCTAGGTGAATTCAGTGAGTTTGCAGTCAACTGTAGAATTTGATGTCCTTGTGCTTGAGGGAAAGGGGTAATAGGCAAAGCACTTACCTTGGATTCCATTGTGTTTGATTTGAGGTATACAGTTAGGTGACTCTGAGCCTTGGGATAAGGCACTGGTCTTTTCTTTTGAGGTATGCATGGTTAACAACTACAAACACAAACATCATTTGATAAATCTTTAACAGTCTTATATGAGACATAGTGGAATACTATTTTAGACTCCTTTAGAGAAGTGAGTCAAGGGTACACCCACCTGAGCATTGAAGCTCAAACTATAGAAGGATCTTTTGATCCTTGTCAGTTGGCCCTCTTCCTTGTGGACTTTGGAGTGGTGATAGAGTCAGGATTTTATTTACATTATCCATCAAAGTGTAAATCTACAAGTTGGAGATCAAAGGGAATAATCCACAACCAACAAAATGGTGACTCTGCTGGGAAAGAGGTAAAGGATAGCAAGCTTCCTTGCTTGGCTGGATCATCCCAAGGTCCTGGTTGAAGTTACAGAGTCAAATGAACAAAATACATTTGTAATATTTTCTCACTAAGTGTTGAGTGGCGACTCTGAGTCTCAGTTTGGTCAGTGTTTTATAACAAGTGTGATATATTTGCAGTCCTGACAAGCAGTTATCATGTGAGGTTGTCTTGTGATTGTTGGTTTTGAAGAAGGTTCAGAGTTGAAGAGGTCCTCAGCTGTTGTAGATTTGTCCTCTGCAAAGAGGTGGCGACTCTACCAAAGTTTTAAAGGTGGTTTGGAGGAGACTTTAGATCAATATTTTGCAGCATTCACAATATCTCTAGGTAATCTTATTTCATTAAGCAAGAACAGTCCCTAATTAGGTGAACAAGTCACTGTTGAAAAGGGAAGTCAGTCTGGAAGGTTTGATCATATTTTTGGATAAAAGTTTTAGTTTTGTAATGAGTATCATAAATATGTTGAAGTTTAATAAAGTCATTGGTTGCATGGGTTTGAACAAAAGTATTGTCACGAGAACAAGTTGTATTATGTTGTCAATATATTAAATGGAGTTTCCAGCTTTGATAGATCGGGATGATGTTTCTAGGTCTGGGTGTTATCAGTTAGACCTTAGAAATGTTGATAGAGAAAGAGACATTTATCTAATAAGTCAAAGAATCCAACAGACTTGTACAAGGATTTTAAGATGTGCAATAGGGGAATGGAAAGAAGGGTCATCCCACTCATACTATATAAGAAATTTCTTATAGCTTGTGATGAAATTCTTATGGGTATTGAGCTTCAAGATTTCCAGTATACTGAAATGTTTTTAGTGCTTAGTATGCCTAAATCAGTTGATTGGACTGCCTCTATTAGAAATGTAGCACTAGAAAAAGTTAAGAAATGGATGTGTTCATTTAGGGATGATGAATCTTGTGACGCTGGTGCTGATGATGGAACTTGTGATCATCAAGAAATAGAAAAGGAATCTGTTGTTGATGGTAGTCCCTACTATGAATACTTTACACAAGATGTTGTGGGACAATATTTTTTACCCCCTGTCTCAGATGAGGATGATATATGCAGCACTAGCAAAGAGAATGATGAAGGCAGTGATGCTGAGGTGCCTTCATATGAGTCAAATCTGACATGGGAAGAAGAAAGTAATAATGAAAGTGAAAGTTTATTTGGAAGTGAAGGTATGATTTCTTTCTCTGAATCTGAAGATGAAAATGCATCTCAATTTTTGCATTGTACAAATCAGTTTGAATATGGTGATGATGACTATAAATCTTCATATGGTTCTGATCTTTCTTCATATGCTGAGAGTCTCCATGAAAATAAAATGGGTAGTGAGTTTAAGGTGTTTACCAATGCCTTATATGATGAGGATTTTGATGATGATCAGCCCATTTTTTGTCACAATGATCAAAGAGGAATGTTACATGGAATTATCAATTCATTATTTGAAGAGGACATGGAGGTTGCAGATTCAGGTGAACCAGATATAAATAATGGCATATTATCTTCTTGCTGTGAGAAATCAGAATATTTTTCTTCCATGAATGATCGAGTTTTAAATGATGATGTTGCATCTTATGAGTATGGTGATATGTATGCTAGTGTGGACTCAGTTTTTCAAGAGCCTAATGTCAGTGGTCCTTGTTTACATTCTGATACTAGAAAATGTGGTAAGTCTGAAGGGGCTTTCTCAGATTTACAAATGACTAATAAGTCATCAGCTGACAATACTTGTTCCCTTTTAGAAGATGCTGATGTAATTTGTGATCAATAAGATGTTCCCAACTTCATGCAATCAGATTTTTGTTTTGAGAGGTCCTACCTTAGTTTACAAAGTGAAGAGATAGAACTGGTTTATTCCTTTTTGTAGACTAATGAGCAATTTGTAAATGTTTCTAGCCATGGGATTGAGAAGCAGTGTTTTATTTTTCAACAAGGCAGTGATAATGAAGAGTGTGATGTTTCAATGTCACAAAGTGATCAATATTCATGGCAGTTTAGTGACACTATCTCCCCAGATGATGGTGAGTATGGTGATCATTTTTTATATAATGTGCTGAATGTGAATCATAGTATTTTTGGCAGGATGGATGAGAAATGTATTTTCAGCTTTCCTTTGCTAAGTGGAGATGAAAATTACTTGTTTGATAGAGGAAAGACCTGATCAAAAGTTTTGGGGCCCTGAGACTTTTGTGAATATTGTAAATTTCTGTATATAAGTTGCTTTCCCCTGCCTTGTTTTGCCCTGGTCTGTCAAGTTTCCAGTCCTGTTGCTTTTCTTGCCTTGCTTGTTCCTTGTTGTATGCACTTTTTGTCCTGTGGGATGGTCTGCTTTAACCAGTGATTCTAAGTCCTTGCTATGCCTGTAGGAGGCATACATCCCTAGACAGAGCCACTGTTAGCATGTGCAAAAAATTTATGGCTCCTGGTCTTTTCCCCTGTTCTCTGCAATGTTGTTTTTTCTGCTCCCTGGTTAAACCTTAGGCAAAACGTTCAGAATCTAGCCATTAGGTTTCAAAATTCAAGTGTGCCTAGCTTTATTCTTTTAGCGCGTTACCTTTTTCACGGGTCACTTAAAGCACCTAATCCGCATGTGCCTTTTAAAACAGGTTCCTTTTACCAAGTTCGCAGTTAGGTCTTTTCTATCTTGGCGGGTCCCTTTTAATTCTTTTCCTAAGTCTTAGCTCCCCGACCGCTTTAGTATTTCCTAAGTTTGGGTGCCTTGCAAATTTTAATATCTCCTAAGGTTCTCGGCTTGATCTTGTAGAGTCGTCAGTGGGTCCACCTGCCATATGCCTTGTCAGCATTTTGTGATTGGTCCACGGGTTAGTGATTGTGCGTGTGTCAGTGGGACTTAAATTTTTGAAGGCTCAGTGGGACTTGACAGTGTCAGAGGATCGATGGTTGACGTAAGTTCACATGGGATTTGTGAGAGCCATGTGATCTTATGCCAGCCGTTGATGTTACTTTTTGTCAGGCGGCAGTTCATCGGTGGGTCCTGTTTGCCAGGTGGTTCTTATGTGCCACGCTATTCTGAGTTGGCAGGTTTTCATCCGTCTGCGTGTTGATGAGTTGGTTTATCTCAGAGGGCCTGCATTGAAAGCTTTTAATCTAACGGTCGGCGTATGATCACAAGGAATATTCTAAGCCTTTGCGATCATGCGCCATCCATCAAATTTTATTCCATTTTGCTAGGTTGCCTGTTGTACTTAGTGGGTTCGATGCGACACGCGTGCTTATAGTTGGAGGTTTCTTATTGGTCAATGGTTGCTGAGGTGGATTTGCTTGGTGGGGCTGCAACTTAATGGCAGGTAGCAGTCGTGGTTTACTGGCGGTTAGTCACATGTTCACTTAGCCTTTTGCAAGGCTATGCAATCATGTGACTAACATTTTTTGTTAGCTCCATGCGGTGGTGGTTATGCTGGCAATTATCTTTGTGGGTTGTCACATGTTCACATAGCCTGTTTCCTGGCTATGCGATCATACGACAGGATGCCACGTGTGCTGGGGCCCGTTTGCAGTTATTTGGTGGCCCTGTTGGCTGATGGTGTCATGGCCGTCTCCAATTGGTCCGTGTTGGTGGGATGATAAAGTTTGAATGTGAGCCATTGTTTCTCTGCAGGTGCCAAGGAGTTAGCCATTGTGTTTCAAATTAAATTTTTTTTGAGAACTTCCAGCGGCCAGAAAGTACTAAGATTTATGGAATTGGTCAACCGTTGGATAAGAATCAATTACAATCATGTAACAAGCCATTCTGAGCTTACAAATCACCAAATCGGTCAACCGTTCGATGAGTATCAGCTAGAATCACGTAACAAGTTATTCTGAGCTTACAAATCACTGAATCTATCAACCATTTGATGAGAATCAGCTACAATCATGTAAAAAGCTATTCTAAGCTTACAAATTATGGAATTGGTCAACTGTTGGATAAAAATCAATTACAATCATGTAACAAGCCATTCTAAGCTTACAAATCACCAAATCGGTCAACCCTTCGATGAGTATAAGCTAGAATCACGTAACAAGTTATTCTAAGCTTACAAATCACTGAATCTGTCAACCATTAGATGAAAATCAGCTACAATCACGTAAAAAGCCATTTTGAGCTTACAAATCACCCAATTGGTTAACCATTCGATGAGAATCAGGTACAATCACGTAACAAGCTATTTTGAGCTTACAAAAAACTAGATTGGTCAACGGTTTGATGACAATCAGATAGAGTGACATAACAAGCCATTCTCCTATAATCATCAAATTGCTCAACCGTTCAATGACAATCTCCTGCAATCATGTAACAAGTCATTCTAAGATTACAAATCACCAAATCTGTCAATCATTCGATGATAATAAGCTACAATCACATAATAAGCCATTCTGAGCTTACCAATCACCAAATCAGTCAACCATTTGATGAGAATTAGCTACAATCACATAACAAGCCAGAGCTTACAAATCACCGAATCAGTCAACTATTTGATAAGAATTAAATACAATCACGTAAGAAGCCAAATCATTGAATCAATGAGTCATTCGATGAGAATCAATTACAATCATGTAACAAGCCACCGAATGTGTCAACCGTTTGATGAGAATCAGCTACAAACATGTAACAATTTATTTTGAGCTTACATATGACTGAATGGGTCAACTGTTCGATGAGAATCAGCTACAATCATGTAACAAGCCATTCTGAGTTTACAAATCCCTGAATCGGTCAACTGTTCGATGAGAATCAGCTACATTCATGTAACAAACCATTATGAAGCTTACAAATCACCGAATCAGTGAACCCTTCGATGAGAATCAGCTACAATCATGAAACAACTCATTCTGAGCTTACAAATCATCGAATCGGTCAACCGTTCGATGAGAATCAGCTACAATAACGTAACAAGCCATTCTAAGCTTACAAATCAATGAATCGGTCAACTGTTCGATAAGAACCAATTACAATAATATAACAAGAGATTCAAAGCTTATAAATCAACGAATCAATCAACCGTTTGATGAGAATCAACTACAATCATGTAATAAGCTATTGTGACCTTACAAATTACTGAATGGGTCAACCGTTCAATGACAATCAGCTACAATCCTGTAACTAGCCGTTCTAAGCTTAGAAATTATCGAATCGGTCAACCGTTCGATGAGAAGCAGCTACAATCATGTAACAAGCTATTTTGAGCTTACAATTCACCGAATCGATCAACCGTTCAATGAGAATCAACTTCAACAATGTAATAAGCAATTTTGAGTTTACAAATCACCAAATTGGTCAACCATTCGATGAGAATCAATTACAATCATGTAATCGGTCAACCATTTGATGACAATTAGCTACAATGATGTAACAAGCCATTCTGAGCTTACAAATAATTGAATGGGTCAACCGTTCGATGAGGACCAACTACAATCACGTAACAAGCCATTCTGACCTTACAAATCATTGAATCAGTGAACCATTCGATGAGAATCAGCTACAATCATCTAACAAGCCATTATGAGCTTCCAAATCATCGAATCAGTCAACTATTTGATGACAATTAGCTACAATCATGTAGGCCATTCCAAGCTTCCAAATCATTGAACCGGTCAACTGTTCGAAGAGAATCAATTACAATCACTTAGAAAGTCATTCTGAGCTTACAAATCATCAAATCAGTCAACTGTTCGATGAGAATCAACTACAATCACATAACAAGCCATTCTAAACTCAAAAAGCATCGTATCAATCATCCGTTCGATGAGAATTAGCTATAATCATGTAACAAGCTATTCTGTGCTTACAAATCAATGAATCAATCAACCGTTCGATGAGAATAAGTTAGAATCACATAACAAGTCATTTTTAGCTTACAAATCACCGAATCGGTCAACCGTTTGATGAAATTAGCTACAATTTCATTTAACAAGCCATTCTAAGCTTACAAATCACTGAAACGGTCAACCCTTCGATAAAAATCAATTACAATCACGTAACAAGCCATTCTGAGCTTACAAATCACCAAATTAGTCAACTGTTCAATGAGAATCAGCTACAATTATGTAACAAGCCATTCTGAGCTTACAAATCACTGAATGGGTCAACCGTTCGATGAGGACCAACTACAATCACGTAACAAGCCATTCTGACCTTACAAATCACTGGATCAGTCAACCATTCGATGAGAATCAGCTACAATCATATAACAAGCTATTATGAGCTTCCAAATCATCGAATCAGTCAACTATTTGATGACAATTAGCTACAATCATGTAGGCCATTCTGAGCTTCCAAATCACCGAACCGGTCAACTGTTCGATGAGAATCAATTACAATCACTTAGAAAGTCATTCTGAGCTTACAAATCACCAAATCAGTCAACCGTTCGATGAGAATCAACTACAATCACATAACAAGCCATTCTAAACTCAAAAAGTATCGTATCAGTCATCCGTTCGTTGAGAATTAGCTATAATCACGTAACAAGCTATTCTGTGCTTACAAATCAATGAATCAATCAACCGTTCGATGAGAATAAGTTAGAATCACATAACAAGTCATTTTTAGCTTACAAATCACCGAATCGGTCAACCGTTTGATGAGAATTAGCTACAATTTTATTTAAAAAGTCATTCTAAGCTTACAAATCACTGAAATGGTCAACCCTTCGATAAGAATCAATTACAATCATGTAACAAGCCATTCTGAGCTTACAAATCATCAAATTAGTCAACCGTTCAATGAGAATCAGTTACAATTATGTAACAAGCCATTCTGAGCTTACAAATCATCAAATTGTTCAACCATTTGATGAGAATCAGCTACAATCGTGTAACTAGCCATTCTAAGCTTAAAAATTATCGAATCAGTTAACCGTTCGATGAGAAGCAGCTACAATCACGTAACAAGTCATTCTGAGCGTACAAATCACTAAATCGGTCAACCGTTCAATGAGAATCAACTATAATCAAGTAACAAGCCATATTGAGTTTACAAATCACTGAATCGATCAACTGTTTGATGAGAAACAATTACAATCATGTAACAGGCCATTCTAAGCTTACAAATCACCTAATCGGTCAACCATTTCACGAGAATCAATTACAATTACTTAACAAGCCATTTGACGACAATCAATTACAATTACTTAACAAGCCATTTGACGACAATCAATTACAATTATTTAACAAGCCATTCTGAACTTACAAATCACCGAATTGGTCAACCGTTCGATGAGAATAAGCTAAAATCATGTAACAAGCCATTATGAGCTTACGAATCACTGAATCGGTCAATAGTTCGATGAGAATCAATTACAATTACGTAACAAGCCATTCTAAGTTTCCAAATCACTGTATGGGTTAATCGTTTGATGAGTCAACTATTCGATGAGAATCAGCTACAATCACGTAACAAGCCATTCTAAGTTTACAAACCCTCGAATCGGTGAACCTCACAATTGGAATCAGCTACAATAACGTAACAAGCCATTTTGATTTTACAAATCACAGAATTGGTCAAAAATTTGTTGAGAATGAGCTACAATCACATAACAAGCCATTTTCAGCTTAATTAGCGAATTGGTCAATTGTTCGATTAGAATCAGATAGAATTTCACGTAACAAGTCATTCTAAGCTTACAAATGACCAAATTAGTCAACCGTTTGATGAGAATCAGCTACAATCACGTAACAAGCCATTCTAACCTTAAAAATCACCAAATCGGTCAACCGTTTGATGAGAATTTATTACAATCATGTAAGAAGCCATATTGAGTTTACAAATCACCGAATGGGTCAATCATTCGATGAGAATCAACTATAATTATGTAACAAGCCATTCTGAGCTTACAAATCGCTGATTCCATTAACCGTTCAATGAGAATAATCTACAATCACGTAACAAGCCATTCTGAGCTTACAAATAGCTGATTTCATTAACCGTTTGATGAGAATAATCTACAATCACGTAACAAGCCATTCTGAGCTTACAAATCATCGAAACGGTCAACAGTTCGATGAGAATCAGCTACAATCATGTAACAAGCCATTCTAAGCTTACAAATCATCGAATCGTTCAACTGTTCGATAAGAATCTATTACAATCACGTAACAAGCCATTCTGAGCTTACAAATCATCAAATCAGTCAATCGTTTGATTAGAATCAGCTACAATTTCATGTAAAAAGCCATTTCGAGCTTAAAAATCACCAAAATGGTCAACCATTCAATGAGAATCAATTACAATTATGTAACAAGCTATTCTAAACTTACAAATCATCAAGTCGGTCAACTGCTCGATGAGAATTAGCTACAATCACGTAACAAGACATTCCGAGCTTATAAATCATTGAATCGGTCAACCATTCGATGAGAATCAATTACAATCACGTAACAAGCTATTCTGAGCTTACAAATCACTGAATCGGTCAACTGTTTGATGAGAATCAATTACAATCATGTAAGAAGCTATCTTGAGCATACAAATCATCGAATCGGTTAATCTAGAATCAGCTAAAATGATGCAACAAGCCATTATAAGCTTACAAATCACTGAATCGGTCAACCGTTTGATGAGAATCATCTACAATCATGTAAGAAGTGATTATGAGGTTATAAATATCTGAATGGGTCAATCGTTCGATGAGAATCAGCTACAATCATGCACCAAGACATTCTGAGCTTACAAATCACCAAATCGGTCAACTGTTCGATGAGAATCAGCTACCATGACGTAACAAGCCATTATGAGCTTACAAATTAGTGAATCGGTCAACCATTTGATGAGCATTAGCTACAATCATGTAACAAGCCATTCTAAGATTAAAAACCACCGAATCAAACAACCATTCAATGAGAATTAGCTACAATCTTGTAATAAGCTATTATGAGCTTACAAATCACTGAATCGGTCAACCATTCTATGAGAGAATTAGCTAAAGGTCACATAATAAGTCATTCTAAGCTTACAAATCACCAAATTGGTCAACCGTTTGATGAGAATCACCTCCAATCATGTAACAAGCCATTCTGAGGTTACAAATCACCAAATCGGTCAACTGTTCGATGAAAATCAGCTACAATCATGTAACAAGTAATTCTTAGCTTACAAATCATCGAATCAGTCAACTATTCAATGAGAATCAATTACAATCATAGAACAAGAATTTATGAGCTTACAAATCACTGAATCGGTCAATAGTACGATGAGAATAAATTACAATCACGTAACAAGCCATTTTGAGCTTACAAATCACTAAATCAGTCTATCGTTCGATGACAATCAGCTAGAATGATGTAACAAGCCATTCTGACCTTAAAAATCACCGAATCGGTCAACCATTTGATGAGAATCAGCTACAATCATGTAACAAGACATTCTGAGCTTACAAATGAATGAATCTATCAACCGTTCGATGAGAATCAGCTATAGTGATTTAACAAGCCATTCTGAGCTTACAAAATCACCAAATCGCTCAATCGTTCGATGAGAATCAATTACAATAATGTAATAAGCCATTCTGATGTTACAAATCACTGAATCGGTCAACCATTCGATGAGAATTAGCTACAATAACGTAAAAAGCAACTCAAAGATTACAAATCATCGAAACGGTCAACTGTTCAATGAGAATCAGCTACAATCACGTAAAAAGCCATTATGAGCTTTGAAATAATTGAATCATTCAACCATTTGATTAGAATTAGCTACAATCACGTAACAAGCCATTCTGATCTTACAAATCATTGAATCGATCAACCGTTCGATGAGAATCAATTACAATCATGTAACCAGCCATTCTGAGCATACAAATCATTGAATTTGTCAACCATTCAATCAAAATCAGCTCCAATCATGCAACAAGCCATTCTGACCTTACAAATCTTTGAATCGATCAACCGTTTGATTAGAATCAGCTATAATGATGTAGCAAGCCATTCTGAGCTTACAAATCACCGAATCAGTCAACCGTTTGATGAGAATCAGCTACAATCAACTAACAAGCCATTCTGAGCTTACAAATCATTGAATCAGTCAACCGGTCAATGAGAATCAATTACAATCACGTAACAAGCTATTCTGAGCTTACAAGTCATTGAATCGATCAACCATTCAATGAGAATCAATTACAATAACGTAACAAGCCATTCTGAGCTTACCAATCACCGAATCAGTCAACCATTCGATGAGAATCATCTATCATCAGGAAATAAACCATTGCCAGCTGATAAATCACTGAATCGGTTAACCATTTGATGAGAATCAGCTACAATCACCTAAAAAGCCATTCTGAGCTTACAAATCATTGAATCGGTCAAGCGTTTGATGAGAATCAATTACAATAATGTAATAAGCCATTCTGATGTTACAAATCATCAAATCAGTCAACCGGTCGATGAGAATCAATTAAAATCATGTAACAAGCTATTTTGAGCTTACAAGTCATTGAATCAATCAACCATTCAATGAGAATCAATTACAATAACGTAACAAGCCATTCTGAGCCTAACAAGCAATTTTAAACTTACAAATCACCGAATCGGTCAACCGTTGGTTGAGAATCAGGTAAAATTTGGTAACAAGATATTATAAGCTTACAAATCACCGAATCGGTTGACCATTCGATGAGAATCAGCTACACTCACGTGACAAGCTATTCTGAGTTGACAAATCATTGAATCGGTCAACCATTCGATGAGAAATAATTTAAATCTCATAACAAGCCATTATGAGCTTACAAATCACTGAATTGGTCAACTGTTCGATGAGAATCAATTACAACTTATAACAAGCCATTATGAGCTTACAAATCACCGAATTTGTCAACCGTTTGATGAGACTCAGCTAGAATCACGCTAAAAACCATTTTAAGATTGCAAATCACCGAATCGGTTAACCGTTTGATGAGAATAAGCTACAATCGCATAAAAAGTGATTTTGAACTTACAAATCACCGAATCAATCAACCGTTCAATGAGAATCAACTAAAATCATGTAACAAGCCATTCTTAGCTTACAAATCACTGAATCGGTCAATTGTTTGATGAGAATCAATTATAATCACGTAACAACCTATTCTAAGCTTACAAATCATTGAATCGGTCTATTTGATGCGAATAATTTACAATCACGTAACAAGCCATTCTGAGCTTACAAATTACTGAATTGATCAACCATTCGATTAGAATCAATTACAACCATATAACAAGCCATTCTAAGCTTACAAATCAGTTAACCATTTCAATGAGAATCAATTACAATTATGTAACAACCCATTCTAAGCTTACAAATCACCGAATCTGTGAACTGTTTGATGAGAATCAGCTATAATCACATAACAAGCCATTCTAAGCTTACAAATCATCGAATCGGTCAACCTTTAGCTGAGATTCAATTATAATCATGTAACAAGCTATTTTGAGCATCCAAATCACTGAATCGGTCAACCATTTGATGAGAACCAGCTACAATAATGTAATAAGCATTTCTAAGCTTACAAATCACAGAATCGGTCAACCGTTTGATCAGAAATAATTAAAATTATGTAACAACCCATTATAAGCTTACAAATCAATGAATCAGTCAACTGTTCGATGAGAATCAATTAAAATCAAGTAACAAGCCATTATGTGCTTCACCAAATCGGTCAACCGTTTGATGAGAATCAACTACAATCAGGTAACAAGGCAATCACGTAATCGAGTCGATGATTTGTAAGTTGATTCTCATCGAACGATCAATTGTTCAGTGATTTGTATGCTCACAATGGCTTCTTACATGATTGTAATTGATTCTCATTGAATAGTTGACCGATTCAGTTATTTCTAAGCTCAGAATGGCTTGTTACGTGATTATAATTGATTCTAATCAAATGGTTGACCGACTCAGTGATTTATAAGCTCAAAATCACTTGTTACGTTATTGTAATTGATTCACATCGAATGGTTGACCAATTCGATGATTTGTAAGCTCATAATGGCTTGTTACATGATTATAATTGATTCTCACCGAACGGTTGACCAATTCATTGATTTCTAAGGTTATAATGGGTTGTTACATAATTTTAATTATTTCTCATCGAACGGTTGACCGATTCTATGATTTGTAAGCTTAGAATTGGTTGTTACATGATTGTAGCTGGTTCTCATCGAATGGTCGACTGATTCAGTGATTTGTATGCTAAGAATGGCTTGTTACATGAATCGGTCAACTACTCGATGAGAATCAGCTACAATCATGTAAGGCATTTTGAGCTTACAAATCACCAAATCGATCAATTGTTTGATGAGAATTAGCTACAATCACTTAACAAGCCATTTTGAGCTTACAAATCACCAAATCGATCAACTGTTTTATTAGAATGAGCTACATTCATGTAACAAACCATTTTGAGCTTACAAATCATTGATTCAGTCAACCATTCATTGAGAATAAGCTACAATCACATAACAAGCCACTCTGAGCTTACAAATCATCGAACTGATTAACCATTCGATGAGAATCAATTACAATCACGTAACAAGCCATTTCGAGCTTACAAATCACTGAATTAGTCAATCGTTTGATGAGAATCATCTACAATCATGTAAGAAGCCATTTTGAGGTTATAAATCACCAAATCAGTCAATCCTTCAATGAGAATCAGCTACAAATATGCAACAAGGCATTTTGAGCTTACAAATCACTAAATCGGTCAACCGTTCAATGAGAATCAGCTACAATCACGTAACAACACATAAATCATTGAATCAGTTAACTGTTTGATGAGAATGAGCTACAATCACATAACAAGGCATTCTAAGCTGACAAATCACCCAATCGGTTAACCGTTTGATGAGAATCAACTACATCACATAACAAGCCATTCTAAGCTTACAAATCACCAAATCGGTCAACCTTTCAGTGAGAGTAAGCTACAATCACGTAACAAGCAATTCTGAGTTGACAAATCATCGAATCGATCAACCATTCAATGAGAATCAATTACAATCATATAACAAGAATTTCTAAACTTACAAATCACCGAATCGATCAACAGTTTAATGAAAATAAATTACAATCATGTAACAAGCCATTTTGAGCTTACAAAACACCGAATCAGTCAACCATTTGATGAAAATCAATTACAATGTCGTAACAAGCCATTATGAATTTAGAAATCACCAAATTGGTCAACCGTTTGATGAGAATCAGCTACAATCATGTAACAATCTATTCTGAGCTTATAAATCACTGAATCAGTTAACTATTTAATGAGAATCAATTACAATCATGTAACAAGTCATTCTAAGCTTAAACATCACCAAATCATTCAACCATTTGATGAGAATCAGCTACAGTGACGTAACAAGCCATTATGACCTTACAAATCACCGAATCGGTCAACCGTTCGATGAGAATCAACTACAATCATGTTAAAAGCCATTCTGACAACTGATTAATGAGAATCAATTACAATCATGTAACAATCTATTCTGAGCTTACAAATCACTGAATTGGTCACCGTTTGATGAGAATCAACTACAATCTCCTAACAAGCCATTGTAAGCTTACAAATCACTGAATCGGTCAACCATTTGATGAGAATCAACTACAATCAGCAAACAAGCTATTCTAAACTTACAAATGACCGAATCGATCAACCGTTGGTTGAGAATCAGCCACAATCAGGCAACAAGACATTCTAAGCTTACAAATCACTGAATCAGTTGACCGTTCAATGAGAATCAGCTACAATCATGTGACAAGCCATTATGAGCCTAAAAATCATTGAATCGATCAACCATTTGATGAGAAATAATTAAAATCACATAACAAGCCATTATAAGCTTACAAATCACCGACTCAGCTAACCGTTCGATGAAAATCAATTACAACACATAACAAGCTATTATGAGCTTACAAATCATCGAATTTGTCAACTGTTCGATGAGAATCAACTAGAATCACATAAGAAGCGATTATAAGCTTGCAAATCACCTAATTTGTTAACCGTTTCATGAGAATAAGCTACAATAATGTAAAAAGCCATTTTGTGGTTACAAATCACTTAATCGGTCAACCGTTCCATGAGAATCAGCTAAAATCATGTAACAAGCCATTCTTAGCTTACAAATCACCGAATTGGTGAATTATTGATGAGAATCAATTATAATCACATAACAACCCATTCTGTGCTTACAAATCACCGAATCAGTCAACCATTCGATGTGAATCAATTACAATCACATAACAAGCCATTTTGAGCTTACAAATCACCGAATCGGTCAAACATTTGATGAGAATCAATTATAAGCACGTAATAACCCATTCTGAGCTTACAAATCATCGAATTGGTCAACCATTCGATGCGAATCAATTACAATCACGTAACAAGCCATTCTGAGCTTACAAATCACCGAATTAGTCAACCATTCGATTAAAATCAATTACAATCACGTAACAAGCCATTTTTAGCTTACAAATCACCAAATCAGCCAACCGTTCGATAAGAATTAGCTACAATCATGTAACAAGTCATTCTGAGCTTACAAATCACTGAATCTATCAATCGTTTGATGAGAATTAGCTACAATTATGTAACAAGCCATTTTGATCTTACAAATCAAAGAATCTATCAACCATTCAATGAGATTAGGCTACAATCATGTAACAAGCCATTCTGAGTTTATAAATCACTGAATCGGTCAACCGTTCGATGAGAATCAGCTACAATCACGTAACAAGTTATTCTGAGGTTACAAATCACCAAATTTGTCAATCGGTCGATGAGAATCAATTATAATCACGTAACAAGCCATTCTAAGCTTACAAATCACCAAATCAGTCAACCATTCAATGAGACTCAATTACAATCACGTAACAAGACATTTCTATCTTAAAAATTATCGAATTAGTCAACTATTCGATGAGAATCAGCTACAATCACGTAACAAGCCATTCTAAACTTACAAATCACCGAATCGATCAACCGTTCGATGAGAATCAGCTCCAATCACGTAATAAGGCATTCTAAGCTTACAAATCACAGAATCGGTCAACTGTTTGATGAGAATCACCTACAATCACGTAACAAGCCATTCTGATCTTAAAAATCAGGGAATTATTCAAATATTTGATGAGAATCAGCTACAATTATGTAACAAGCCATTCTGAGTTTACAAATCACTGAATGAGTCAACCGTTCGATGAGAATCAATTACAATCACGTAACAAGCCATTTTGAGCATACAAAGCACCAAATCTAGAACCATTCAATGAGAGTCAACTACAATCATGCAACAAGCCATTCTGAGCTTACAAATCATTGAATCGATCAACCGTTTGATGAGAATCAGCTATAATGACATAACAAGCCATTCCGAGCTTACAAATCATTGAATCAGTCAACTATTCGATGAGAATTAGCTACGATCACGTAAAAAACTATTATGAGCTTACAAATCACTGAATCGGTCAACTGATCAATGACAATCAATTACAATCATGTAACAAGCTATTCTGAGCTTACAAATCACTTAAACGTTCAATGGTTTGATGGGAATCAATTACAATCACATAAGAAGCCATTTTGAGCTTAACCAATCACTGAATCAGTCAACCGTTCGATGAGAATCATCTACCTAAGATCAGGTTGAAACTTGTAGTTGATGGACAATAGGTTAATATTCCTATACTACCCTTTGTTGGTCCCAAGGGACGGAGTAGGCTAAGTTACCCGTCTTAATTATGGTTTTGCGGTTCAAGGTTAGAAGTTGACCTTGAAAAAGCAGGGTCAAAATGGAGTAGAGAAAATACCTTGAGCCAATATCTGAATTCCAACGTGGCATCAAAAAAGTAAAAAGACAGACAACACGCTGGGTAACCAACGTCATACTCCCAGGAAAAGCTCGAATGACCTTTTCAACAAATGGGTACCTGTACCTGAAACTGACATAGTCACAAAATAAACCACTCTTAACTGATAAATCACTAAATCGGTCAACCATTCAATGAGAATTAGCGACAATCAGGTAACAACCTATTATGAGCTTACAAATCAGTGATTCGGTCAACCATTCAATGAGAATCAATTATAATCACGTAACAAGCCATTCTGAGCTTAAAAATCATAAATCGATTAACCATTGGATGAGAGTCAATTACAATCATGTAACAAGCCATTCTGAGTATACAAATCATTAAATTGGTCAACCATTCGATGAGAACCAGCTACAATCACGTAACAAGCCATTGTAAGCTTACAAATCACTAAATCGGTCAACCGTTTGATGAGAATCTGCAACAATCACTTAATAAGTCATTCTAAGCTTACAAATCATCGAATCAATCAACTGTTTGAGGAGAATCTACTACAATCACCTAACAAGCCATTCTGAGCTTACAAATCATTAAATCGGTCAACCATTTGATGAGAATCAGCTACAATCACGTAACAAGTCATTCTGAGCTTACAAATCACTGAATCAGTCAACTATTTCGATGAGAATCAATTACAATCATGTAACAAGCCATTCTGAGCATACAAATCACCGAGTTGGTCAACCGTTTGATGAGAATTAGCTACAATCATGCAACAAGCCATTCTGAGCTTACAAATCATGAATCGGTTAATCATTTAATGAGAATAATTACAATCATGTAACAAGCCATTCTGAGCTTACAAATCACCGAATCGGTCAACCATTGGATGAGAATCAATTACAATAACGTAACAAGTCATTCTAAGCATACAAATCACCAAATCGGTCAACCATTCGATGAGAACTAGCTACAATCACGTAACAAGACATTCTAAGCTTACAAATCACTGAATCGGTCAACTATTCAATGACAAATAATTAAAATCCCACAACAAGCCATTTTGAGCTTACTAATCACTGAATCGGTCAACAGTTCCATGAGAATCAATTACAACACATAACAAGCCATTATGAGCTTACAAATCACCGAATTTCTCAACCGTTCGATGAGAATTAACTAGAATCACGTAAAAAGCTATTCTAAGCTTGCAAATCACCTAATCGGTTAACAGTTTGATGAGAATAAGCTACAATCTCGTAAAAAGCCATTCTGAGCTTACAAATCACCAAACCGGTCAACCGTTCAATGAGAATCAGCTAAAATCACGTAACAAGCCATTCTTAGCTTACAAATCATGAAATCGATCAATCGTTTGATGAGAATTAATCATAATCATGTAACAAGCCATTCTAAGCTTACAAATCACCGAATCGGTCAACCGTTTGAAAAGAATCAATTACAATCATGTAACAAGCTATTCTGAACTTACAAATCACTGAATCAATCAATCGTTGGATGAGAATCAATTACAATCATGTAATAAACCATTCTGAATTTACAAATCACCGAATCGGTCAACCATTTGATGAGAATCAACTACAATCATGTAAAAAGCCATTCTAAGCTTACAAATCACTGATTCGGTCAACCATTTGATTAGAATCAGCTATAATCACGTAACAAGCCATTCTGAGCTTGCAAGTCATCAAATCGGTCAACCGTTCAATGAGAGTCAGCTACAATCATGCAACAAACCATTCTAAGCTTACAAATCATCGACTCGATCAATCATTCGATGAGAATCAGCTACAATCCCATAAGAAGCCATTTTGAGCTTACAAATCACTGAATCGGTCAACCAATCGATGAAAATTAGTTACAATCATGCAACAAGCCATATTGAGTTTACAAATCACCGAATCGGTCAACCGTTTGATGAGAATCAATTACAATCATGTAACAACCTATTCTGACCTTAAAAATCATGGAATCGGTCAATTGTTCAATCAGAATCAATTACAATCACATAACAAGTTATTCTGAGCTTACAAATCACCGAATCGGTCAACCGTTCGATGAGAATCAATTACAATCATGTAGCAAGCCATTCTAAGATTATAAATCATGGTTAACCGTTCGATGAAAATCAATTACAATCACGTAACAATCCATTATGAGCTTACAAATCACCAAATCGGTAAACCGTTCGATGAAAATCAGCTACAATTATGTAACAAGCAATTTTGAACTTACAAATCACCAAATCGATCAACCCTTCAATGAGAATGAATTATAATCACGTAACAAGCAATTTTGAGCTTACAAATCATCGAATCGGTCAACCATTTGATGAGAATCGATTGCAATCATGCAACAAGTAATTCAGAGATTACATATCACCGAATCGGTCAACCGTTCAATTAGAATCAATTAAAATCATGTAACAAGCCATTATGAGCTTACGAATCACCAAATCGGTCAACCGCTTGATGAGAATCAAGTACAATCACGTAATAAGGCATTCCTAGCTTACAAATCACCAAATCGGTGAACCATTTGATGAGAACAATCACGTAACAAGCCATTCTGAGCTTACAAATCATCAAATCAGTCAACCGTTCAATTAGAATGAGCTATATTCACGTAACAAGTTATTTTGAGCTTACAAATCAATGAATCGATCAACCGTTCAATGAGAATCAGGTAAAATAATGTAACAAGCCATTCTGAGCTTACAAATCACTGACACGGTCAACCATTCGATGAGAATAAATTACAACCTCGTAAAAAGCCAGTCTAAGCTTATAAATGACCGAATTGGTCAACCGTTCTATGACAATCAGCTATAATCACATAACAAGACATTTTGAGCTTACAAATCACCAAATCGATCAACTGTTCGATGAGAATCAGTTACAATCACGTAACAAGCCATTTTGTGCTTACAAATCACCAAATCGGTCAATCGTTTGATGAGAATCAGCTACAATCACGTAACCAGTGATTCTGAACTTACAAATCACCAAATCGGTCAACCATTTGTTGAGAATCAATTACAATCATGTAACAAAAATTTATGAGCTTACAGATCATTGTATCGATCAAAAGTTCAATGAGAATTAATTACAATCATATAACAAGCCATTCTGAGCTTACAAATCACCAAATCGGTCAACCGTTTGATGACAATCAACTACAATGACAAAACAAGCCATTTCGAGATGAAAAATCACCGAATCGGTCAACCATTCGATGAAAATCAGCTACAATCAGGTAACAAGCCATTATGAGCTTACAAATCACTGAATCAGTCAACTGTTCAATAAGAATCAATTGCAATCATGTAACAAGACATTCTGAGCCTACAAATGACATAATCGGTCAACCATTCGATGAGAATCAACTACAATCATTTAACAAGCCATTCTGAGCTTACAAATTACTGAATCGGTCAACCATTCGATGAGAATCAGCTACAGTCAGGTAACAAGCCATTCTAAGCTTACAAATCACTGAATCGGTCAACTGTTTGATGAAAATCAATTACAATCATGTAACAAGCCATTCTGAGCTTACAAATCACCCAATTGATCAACCGTTCCATGAGAATCAGCTACAATCAGGTAACAAGTCATTCTGAGCTTACAAATCATCGAATCGGTCAACTACAATCAATTACAATCAATTAACAAGCCATTTTGATCTTACAAATGAGTGAATCGGTCAACCGTTCGATGAGAATCAATTACAATCATGTAACAAGATATTTTGATCTTACAAATGAGTGAATTGGTCAACCATTCGATGAGAATCAGCTATAATCATTTAACAAGCCATTCTGAGCTTACATATCACTGAATCGGTCAACCATTCGGTGAGAATCAACTACTATCACGTAAAAGCCATTCTGAGCTTACAAATCACCGAATTGGTCAACCGTTCAATGAGAATCAGCTAAAATCACGTAACAAGCAATTCTTAGCTTACAAATCATGGAATCGGTCAATCATTTGATGAGAATCAATTATAATCATGTAACAAGTCATTTTGAGCTTACAAATCACCGAATCGGTTAACCATTCGATACAAATCAATTAAAATCATGTAACAAGTCATTCTAAGCTTACAAATCACTGAATCGGTCAACCGTTCGATTAGAATCAATTATACTCTTGTAACAAGCCATTTTGAGCTTACAAATCACTAAATCGGTCAACCGTTCGATGAAAATCAGCTAGAAGCACGTAACAAGCCATTCTAAGCTTACAAATCACCGAATTGGTCAACCGTTCGATGAAAATTAGCAACAATCATGTAACAAGTCATTCTGAGCTCACAAATCACTGAATCAATCAACTGTTCGATGAGAATGAATTATAATCACGTAAAAAGAAATTCTAAGCTTACCAATCACCGAATTGGTCAACCATTCAATGAGAATCGATTACAATCAGGTAACAAGCTATTTTGAGCTTACAAATCACTGAATCGATGATTTGTAATTGATACAAAATATTCTCATCGAACGGTTGACCGATTCAATGATTTGTAAGCTCATAATGGCTTGTTACGTGATTTCAATTATTTCTCATTGAACGGTTGACCGATTTAGTGATTTATAAACTTAGAATGGCTTGTTAGGTGATTGTAGTTGATTATCATCAAACGGTTGACCAATTCAATGATTTGTAAGCTAAGAATGGCTTGTTACATGATTGTAGCTAGTTCATCGAATGGTTGACCGATTCGGTGATATGTATGCTTAGAATGGTTGGTTACGTGATTTTAATTGATTCTCATCCAACGGTGAAAATAAATTAGAATCAGTCAACCGTTCGATGAAAATAAATTAGAATCACGTAACAATCCATTTTGAGCTTACAAATCACCTAATCGGTCTACCGTTTGATGAGTATAAACTACAATCACGTAACAAGCCATTTTGAGCTTACAAATCACTGATCTAGTCAACCATTCGATGAGAATCAACTACAATCACGTAACAAGCTATTCTGATTTTACAAATCACCGAATCGGTCAACTGTTTGATGAGAATTAGCTACAATCACGTAACAAGCCCCACTAAGCTTACAAATCACCGAATCGGTCAACCATTCAATGAGAATCAGCTACAGTCACGTAACAAGCCATTATGAGCTTACAAATAACCGAATCGGTCAACAGTTTGATAAGAATCAGCTACAATCACGTAACAAGCCCTACTTAGCTTACAAATCATTGAATCGGTCAACCATTCAATGAGAATCAGCTACAGTCATGTAACAAGCCATTATGAGCCTACAAATCACCGAATCGGTCAACCATTCAATCAGGATCAACTACAATCATTTAAGAAGCCATTGTGAGCTTACAAATCACTAAATCGGACAACTGTTTGATGAGAATCATTGAAGGGTCAACTGTTCGGTGATTTGTATGCTCAAAATGGCTTCTTACATGATTGTAATTGACTCTGATCGAATAGTTGACCGATTTCCTGATTTATAAGCTCAGAATGACTTATTATGTGATTGTAACTAATTCTCATCGAACGGTTGATCGATTCTATTATTTCTAAGCTCAAAATGGCTTGTTATGTGATTGTAATTCATTCTAATCGAATGGTTGATCAACTCGGTGATTTATAAGCTCAGAATGGCTTGTTACATTATTATAATTGATTCACATCGAATGGTTGACCAATTTAGTGATTTGCAAGCTCATATTAGCTTGTTACGTGATTATAATTGATTCTCATTAAACGATTGACCGATTCGGTGATTTGTAAGCTATGAATGGCTTGTTACGTGATTTTAGCTGATTCTCATTGAACGGTTGACCGATTCAGTGAATTGTAACCTCAGAATGACTTTTTACATGATTGTAATAGATTCTCATTGAACAGTTAACTGATTTTGTGATTTGTAAGCTCAGAATGCCTTGTTATGTGATTGTAGCTGATTCTCATCGAACGGTTGACCAATTCAGTGATTTGTAAGCTTAGAATGGCTTGTTATGTGATTGTAGCTAGTTCTTATTGAATGGTTGACTGATTCAGTGATTTTTATGCGCAGAATGGCTTGTTACATGATTGTAATTGATTCTCATCCAACAGTTGACCGATTCGGTGATTTATAAGCTTAGAATGGCTTGTTACATGATTGTAGCTGTTTCTAATCGAATGGTTGACCGATTCAATGATTTGTAACCTTAGAATGGCTTTTTACATGATTGTAGCTCGTTCTCATCAAATAGTTGACCGATTCGGTGATTTGTATGCTCAGAATGGCTTGTTACATGATTGTAATTGATTCTCATCGAACGGTTAAGCGATTCATGATTTGTAACCTCAGAATGGCTTATTACGTGATTGTAATTAATTCTCATTGAATGGTTGACCGATTCAGTGATTTGTAAGCTCATAATGGCTTGTTACGTGATTGTAGCTAATTCTCATCGAACGGTTGATCGATTCGATGATTTATCAACTGAGAATGGTTTATTTCATGGTTGTGTCAGTTTCAGGTACAGGTACCCATTTGTTGAAGGTCGTTTGAGCTTTCCCTGGGAGTATGACATGGGTTGCCCATCGTGTTGTCTATCTTTTTACTTTTTTGATGCCAGGCTAGAATTCAGACATTGGCTTGAGGTATTTTCTCTACCCCATTTTGACCCCACTTTTTCAGTGTCACCTTCTGACCTTGAACCGCAAAACCATAATTAAGATGACTAACTTAAGATGGCTGATTCTCATCAAATGATTGACTAATTTGGTGATTTGTACGCTTAGAATGGCTTCTTACGTGATTGTAGCTGATTCTCATCAAACGGTTGATCGATTCAGTGATTTGTAAGCTCAAAATGGCTTCTTATGTGATTGTAGCTGATTCTCATCAAGCAGTTGACCGATTCGGTGATTTGTAAGCTCAGAATGACTTGTTACATGATTGTAATTTATTCTAATCGAACGGTTGACCAATTCGATGATTTGTAAGCTCCGAATAGCTTGTTACGTGATTGTAATCGATTCTCATCAAACGGTTGACCAATTTGGTGATTTGTAAGCTCAAAATTACTTGTTACTTGATTATAATTCATTCTCATTGAACGGTTGATCGATTCGATGATTTGGAAGCTCAAAATGGCTTATTACATGAGTGTAGCTAATTCTCATCGAACAATTGACTTATTCAGTGATTTGTAAGCTCAAAATGGCTTGTCACGTGATTGTAGCTGATTCTCATCAAATGATTGACCGATTCATTGATTTGTAAGCTTAGAATGGCATGTTACGTAATTGTAACTAATTCTCATCAAACGGTTGAATGATTAATTGATTTGTAAGGTCAAAATTGCTTGTTATGTGATTGTAGCTAGTTCGCATCAAATGGTTGACCAATTCGTTGATTTGTATGTTCAGAATGGCTTGTTACATGATTGTAATTGATTCTTATTGAACGGTTAACTGATTCATGATTTGTAAGCTTAGAATCACTTATTATGTGATTGTAATTGATTCTCATTGAATGGTTGACCAATTCAGTGATTTGTAAGCTCATAATGGCTTGTTACGTGATTGTAGCTGATTCTCATCGAACGGTTTAGTGATTCGGTAATTTGTTAGATGAGAATGGTTTATTTCATGATTCTGTTGGTTTCAGGTACAGGTACCCATTTGCTGAAGGTCGTTTGAGCTTTTTCTAGGAGTATGATGTGGGTTGCCTATCATGTTGTCTGTCTTTTTACTTTTTGGACACCATGCTGGAAATCAGACATTGTCCTGAGGTATTTTCTCTACCCCTTTTTTACCAAGCTTTTTCAGGGTCACCTTCTGACCTTGAACCACAAATACATAGCTAACTTAGCCTACTTCATCCCTCGAGACCAACAAAGGGTATAGGAATATTAACCTTGTGTCCATCAAATACACCTTTTGGCCTGATCTTAGGTAGATGATTCTCATCAAATGGTTGATCGATTCGGTGGTTGGTAAGCTCAGAATGGCTTGTTACATGATTGTAATTGATTCTCGTCGAACTGTTGAATGATTCAGTGATTTGTAAGCTCAGAACAGCTTGTTACATAATTGTAATTGATTCTCATTGATTGGTTAACCGATTCGGTGATTTGTAAGCTTAGAATAGCTTGTTACATGATTGTAGCTGATTCTCATCGAACGGTTCACCGATTCGGTAATTTGTAAGATCAAAATATCTTGTTACGTGATTGTAATTGAGCCTCATTGAATGGTTGACTGATTTGGTGATTTGTAAGATTGAAATGTCTTGTTACATGATTGTAATTGAGTCTCATTGAATGGTTGACCGATTTGGTAATTTGTAAGCTTAGAATGCCTTGTTATGTGATTGTAAATGATTCTCATTGAACATTTGACCAATTCAATGATTTGTAAGCTTAGAATGGCTTGTTACGTCACTATAATTGATTCTAAACAAACGGTTGACCAATTCGATGATTTGTAAGCACATAATGGCCTGTTACATGATAGTAATTGATTCTAATTGAATGGTTGACTAGTTCGATGATTTCTAAGCTCAAAATAGTTTGTTACATGATTGTAATTGATCCTCATCAAATGGTTGATCGATTTGGTAATTTGTAAGCTTAGAATGGTTTGTTAGGTGATTGTAGTTGATTCTCATCAAACAGTTGACCGATTCGGTGATTTGTAAGCTCAGAATGGCTTGTTACGTGATTGTAGCTGATTCTCATTGAATGGTTGACCGATTCGGTGGTTTGTAAGCTCAGAATGGTTTGTTACATGATTGTAGCTGATTCTCATCAAATAGTTCACCGATTCGGTGATTTGTAAGTGTGTGTGAAAATTGTACCTGATCTATAGACACAATAATTCAGTAAAACATTAGAGGTTAGCAAAAATCAAAATCGTACAAAATTGAAATCTAATTTAACCAAGTGATTTACTGCCTTCTAGTAGGTGCGAGATTAATGTTCTCAGATTGTTATCGAGATCAGTGACCTAGACAACACCTAAATGAAGGATTTAAATGCAAAACTGATATGAAATATGAATGTAATTAATCTATTTTTTTGGTATTTTCTACGCAATAATGAATGATAACTTGATAGGAATCTATGCTATGAAAACTGATATGAAATCTATCTAACAATGATATGAAATATGAATCTAAATGAATGCAAAACAAGATTGATCTCACAAAGGTGTCGATTCGCAAGAGCTTTGATTTTCTCAATTCCAATTCTCCAGCGTGATTGTGCAAATTTATGGATGAATTATGAAGAGCTGAGCCTTGGTTTTATAGAAATCCAGGGCTTTGGAGGTGCATGGAAAAAAGCCATAAATCACTCAGATAACTCAGGTTGATTTTTGAGTTATTAATAACAGATAATTAAGTCACAAAAATCATGCAAAAGCACAGTTCAACTCGAATTAGAAGTTTAGATCAACTTTAAAACTCAAAAAAATGTTGAGTTTCAAAAAGCTAACAACTTGCATTGATTTTCCAATTTGAGTTTAACTGGTCCTTGAATATGCACATGGATAATTATGATTTAATAAATAAATAAAGTGACTTATGCTCAACTTTACTGATTTTTGAAATAAAAGAATTAATTTATGGGTTAATTAACTATTTTATCAAACTTTTATTAAAAACTATATTATTAAATAATGACAACCTCCTTTAATTAATTAAATAAGAATTTAATTAATTATTCATAGGATATTGGATTTATTGTCAAAATTAAATAATACAATTAATAATAGATAGAATTAAATTTAATTACACAATTAAGTGGCAAGATATTAAATCTAATTAATTAAATATGAAAATATTCAATTAATCAAACTTAAGATAAATGTGATTTATCGCCAAATAATCATTAAATTAAAGATAATTAAGATAATTAGGAATATTGCTAGGAATATTTTTCAATGCAGAATTTAAGATAATCAATTAGGATTCGATGATGTTTAGATGTGCCTTAGATTAGGACAATTTTGATTTCATTCGATTTGTAGATGTAGGAGGTTAATGAACTTATAGCCCATTTTTGAGGTATTACATTTCGCCCCTCTTTGAATTGTTGTGCGAAGTGCAGTGGTTCAAAGATAGTCTGTGTTTGATAGAGATATGAACTGATTTGAAATTGATAATTGATATGAGACAGAAGCTGATTGAAAGATTTGATATGAAGATAATAGGTCTTGAATGACCAAAGATAATGTTCACTATAGCAGTGATGAACCGATGATTGTGAAAGAGTGTCAAAACACCTGATTCCAAACCTTAGGATTGCTAAGAAGTGAGTGACCGGTTCTAGACTCAATTGTCTTAACAGAACTAGCAGGTATCACATCTGAATCCTTCAGTTACCGAAGAACCAAAGAAAGAACACTATGATCCAATGGTTGCAAAAACTGATACAGTTTACAAGATTAGGAGAATACTAGATTGATATGGATCGACGAATCTGATATGTGCCAAGTGATGATAGATTTGCCCCGAGTGATGAGGACTTTTGATGAATTAGTAAGTAGACATGATTGTTGTCTTGATTACTGAGGGAGATATGATTGCCATAAAGATATGATTTCAAATTGATTACAGACTTTGAATGATATGCAATACCATGCCCCCTTCGGGATTAAAATTGAAATCTGACAAGAAAAGTCAACGTTGATAGTTTAGAAGCATGTTAATTGATTTGAGAAGTGGTTAAACAAGTTCAAAAATGCATTCTGCATTGTTAGAAGGTTGAAAAGACCAAGTTTGACTAGGTTAAACCATGAGTTGATCATAATTGACCAAGTTGAAATTTTGATAGTTTGATGTAAGATAATCAGTTAAGTTGAATACTAGATTTCTGTGATGATCGAAGGTCGAATATGCAAGCAGTAGACCATCCTAGGCCCAAAAATTTTAAATCATGATTTTGACATATGAAATGATCTCAGATTTGAATTTTGATCCCGAATATGGATTCAGAATGTCGAAATTAGCCAAGGGCACAATTTTTGTGAGAAACAGAGCACTTTTGAAAATTAGGTCAAATGCTATATAAAGGCCTGAAGGGTCATTTTCAATTCATTTCAACCATTTGACTTTGGAAATTGTGTAGAGCCCTCTGAGTGAGAAAATGGTAGAACAGCGAGATCTATGAGTTCGCATCGATTTGAGCGCAGCCAGAGATATCAGAGACCCCGATAGTATGGACATTCGATAGGTGGACCTTTGTGCCCCTCTGAAAATGCAAATTTTTCATGTTCCTAGCATTTTTTTAATATTTTCGTATGCGTTTTGCTTGCTTTTATTTTTGCATGTTTGAAAACTCATACGAGTCTAAACCCAGACTCGTACGACACTTCATTTGAATTTCCTTTGTCATTTCAAGTCCACCCAAGTGTCGTATGAGAGGGACCCTTGTGTCGTACGACATTTCACCGGGTCCCTCGAAACTCGTATGATCCCAGGCGCAGTGTCGTATGATCATGAACTATCGTTTGGTATACTGTGGAGTGTTGTACGACATTTGATGCCAAACTGGACTGTCGTATGAAAAATAGAGTGTTGAAAACTGACTTTTAGGGCCAAATTTTGACTTTTATGATGCTTGAAGCTGATATCTGACTAGTTGACTTACCTTCTGAAGTACCTGACTGTCCAATATTTGTACTATTAGCCTATTATTGAACCCAATTTCTGATAGAATGCCCTATTTTGGTATGATATAGGTGACATATCCAGATGTACACATCTGACATTCATACCCAACTACCTAGAGATTATGTGTCGCACTTCCAGACCCGATGAGAGTTCATCTTGTTGCCTGTGGATTTGAGTATTTGATTCATTTACTTGACATTAGGGTAAATCATGGCCTCTTGACTGTCTTGATTGAGAGATTCCATTCGGAGACACAGACGTTTCATTTACCTACTGGAGAGATGACCATGACTCCAGAGGACGTCTATAGGATACTGCGCATTCCATTTCATAGTAGTCAGCGTCCTGAGTATGTGAGTTCTGGTCAGGGTGGTCTTCATGCCTTTAGGCGTCTGTTTGGAGATGATACACAGTTGACGGGGTCCATTTCCTAGGAGACCCTTGTATAATGATATGGTCAAACGCACCGTTTAGAGTGCATTATTGTTGGTATGATTGAGGAGCTCATCATGCCAGGCCATCAGTAGAATGACTTTTTGATGGGATGGGCTCCGATGGTACCACTTCTGATGGCTACGCCCACTGAGCTTGCCTGGGGTCAGTGCCTCTTGGCACATATGTTTTCAGAGATGCATGAGATCATGTAAGAGATTGCAAGAGCTTTGCTTCAATAGCTCTTGTATTACAGATATGGGCCTAGGAGCATATCCCAGTATTGAGACCAATTTTTCAGACACAGCGGCAGCCACAAGAGCCAGTGATATATGCATATGCTGGTTATGTCACATAGGTCCAGATGGGTCATACCGAGTACTTCTGGTGATGTCTAGATGACATGATGCTTGTTAATTGGAGGCCATATTTGTAGATAAAGGTCTGGCCCACTGCGAAGGAGCAGTATAGTTTTCTTTTTCAGAGTCGAGTGCTTTTTGGCTGCTCTCCCACTGTTTTGGAGAGATTTTTGATTAGAAGAGTGTGGCGTCAGTATGGACACAGACAGGATACCCTACAAGAGTACACTGCATATGCTCACATTGTGCATGAGATCAAGCTCGGATGGACACCAAGGCTCTCTTATTCCTTATGTGCAGAGGAGTATAGTGCCATTATAGGCAGAGATTGGGACTACCGGCCACAGGTTGTCAATGTAGGAGTGACAGACAGATACATTGCATGGCGTGCAGATCATCCCATTCACAGATTCTCAGATCCTACAGAGTTGATACCCTCCATGGAGGAGGCTATGGATGTTACAGGTGCTCCTATGGTACAGGGCCCGAGACCACAGGCAGTGCATCCCACACCGCTCAGACAAAGAGCGATAGCTCCATTGCAGAGATCATCTGGGCATATGAGGCCTCCTCATCCTTCTACCTCTCCCATAGGTATATCCATAGGGTCACATAGATGATCCAAGGGTGAGAGGGGTACATTGGGCAGTATCGGTGTGACAGATGAGGTGTTGGTAGGTGAGCAATTTGCAGGTGGTGATGCAGATCCCACACAGGTAGACACCACCTTTGATTTGGGTGCGGAGGTTAGATGCCGCAAGGTGCGTAGATCAGAGACCACTGGACAGCAGCCAGAGATGCCAGCAGCTGTAGTAGAGCCTACTATTCCTCTCACTTCTACAGAGATGATTAGACAGCTCAGAGCTCAGGTTCGGGATGTGAAGGTATAGAGTGCCAAATGGGAGGAGAGGTTTTGGGAGGCAGACAAGTAGCGCACTGAGCTTCGTGTAGAGCTTCGCTTAGAGGTTCAGAGACTATAGACAGAGGTGACCTATCAGACCTCACGGGCCTCCTATTATGTCTCTGCATACTATGTTGTTGTTCCTACTGAGCAGAGAGTACCTACATACTCTGAGTACATGGTAGCCTCAGAGGGAGCTAGGGCACCGAGGGTAGAGGTCATACCAGATGCACCACCGCCTCCACCAGATACCGAGGAGCATGTTGAGAGTTGATTCCTATGGTCATGTTTTGATATATTTTGTTCTTTGTTATCACTAATACACCATTCTGATTCTGATAGCTTTTCGGAGCTCATTCTTTTGTACATTGTGCCAGTAGTGCACCCCTGACACATTTCAAGATTTTTGATATATATGAGATCGATATTTTGATTGTGACTTCATTTGTACTTGTCATGTTTCAATTTTATGATGATATCATTGATGTTTATGCTATGATTAGTGTAGAATGTATGTATGGATCGATGCAATGCAATGATTTCTTTCATATGTATGGATGTTATGCAAATGTAATTGATTATGAAAAGATGTATGTATGATTTATGCTTATGCAATGAATGTAATGTAATGTAACAAATGATAATGATATAAGATGTAAATGCAGTGATACACATGATATGTTTTTGCAGGTTGATGAAGAAAAGTACTCAGTCTTATGTCAAAAGGATGTTTAACCCTGGAGGGTTAACCATCCTTTTGACATAAGACTGATCACTTGTCTTAAGTCAAAAGACTGATGAAGACAAGTACTCAGTCTTATGTCAAAAGGATGTTTAACCCTGCTTGTGGTTTGATGAAGAGACCTTCGAGTGAGACTTAGCTCTCGTTAGATGTGAAGAATTGATATGAAGAAATGTTTAAGCTTTGAAGTATTTCCAAACAGTTGTGAGATCATGCAACACGCAAAATGCAAAGAGACATGCAACCTAAGACCTAGGACCTAGTCACTGATCATATGTCGATTTGTTATCATCATTGAACTTTTAGGTAACTGGACAAAGCACACTAGCTATGAAACCATAGACATATAAATATTGATTTGTATGCACAAGAATCAATACAACACCCACTGGTCAACAACCATGGATATATGAATATTGATTTTGTTTTCAGAATGTCAGATTAGATATAAGCACCAAGGCATAAATGCCAGGATGACCTGAATATCATGTCCATTTTGATATAGCAATTTGTATAAGCATCAAAACATGAACGTCGTGATGACCTGAATATGCCTTGCATGACAAACACATCAAACAGCCAAGAGATCATTCTAAATCCAATGTGAATTACCTGTAGTGACCCTTTATCGTTCAAGGTAAGATCATGTTTCACAGTAGGAGAAAGAACTCACTAAAAAAAAAGATAATAGTTAGATCAAACTTCCTTGAATTTTTTGGGTATTAATGGTCGAGGTACGCATGACCATCCAATTTGAGATAGAGGCTCTTACAATCAGACACCATTTCAATCCAGAATTTTCAAAGACATTAGATTTTCACATGCAAACAGAAGACAAAGAAAAGATTATGCCCCTAGTCATCACTCTCTAAATCCTATAAAGGACATCATCGAAGAGCTCGAAGGAACAGAATATGCAAAAATCTCAATGCGAATCAGTAAGCATACAAGGAGATAAAAGCATGTAAAAAAAGCATAGATTATTTTCAGTGTTCAGTTTGATGTTGGTGTTGTAGATGCAAAATCTTTTCTGGAGACAAGACAGACTTGACTGACTCAAATGAAGCTTCAAAGGACTCTGACTGGACATGAGACGTCTAAGATATATTGGAGACCATGGGATATGACATTGATTGCCCCCAAGTGTTAACCATTGATAGGATACAGACGCTTGAGCTGATTGGTGTACAGACCGACTTATTGAAAATTGGAAATGCAAAAACAAACCGAGAGATATGTACAAACTAAAGCAAGACTAAAAGTTGGAAAAGACCAAGATTGCACTGATAGATGGAGCATTTTGAAACAAGTGGCACCTGTTTGTCGAGTTTTCACCATCTTGGCAGAGATTCTATTTTTGCTACCAAGGCGCCCATTTCCAGGTTTTCACCAAGGCACTTTTTTTTTTTTCTTTTTTTTTTTTGTATTTTTCATTTTTTCAATTTTTTTGTACTTTTGATATTTTTCAATTTTTTTGAATTTTTGATATTTTTCAAATTTTTAAAGATTTTTTCAAGACATTTTACCATAGACTGAATGCCTTAGGTGTAGAATTTTCTTAGATGGAGAACGTTGATTGGTTCTCAGAGCTGTTCTCCTTTAGTCGTTGAGAGTTGATAGGCACCAGAGCCAAAAATAGCAGTGATAACAAAAGGACCCAGCCAGTTGGGTTCAAACTTCCCCTTGCGTTCTCGATGGGATTGATTTTTAGGATTCTCTCTCAAGACTAGATCACCAACCTGAAATTCTCTGTGTCTGACTTTCTTGTTGTAGCCTCTAGACATTCTCTTTTGATATACTCTGAGATGATCATACGTTGCTTGTTTGCGCTCATCTAGTAGTTCAAGTTCTTACAACCTAGACACTCTGTAGTCATCATCAGTTACTAGACCATGCATTCTGATTCTTAGTGATGGGATTTCAACCTCAATAGGTAGTACCACTTCAGACCCATAAACTAAAGCGAAAGGTGTAGCCCCTGTAGGTGTTCTGATACTTGATCTGATACTTGTTTTGATACTCATTTTGATACTTGTTCTGATGCTTGTTATGATACTTATTCTGATACTAGTTCTAAAACTAGTTTTGATACTGGTTCTGATACTTGGGATACTTGATAGCATCTTTTTCCATTCCAAACTCCCAAGTAAGATCATATCATGCAGTCCCAATGTCTAGCAAGGTGGGGAACAAGAGGGATTGACAAGCTAGTAGAAGAGATGGAAGACAAGAGAATGAAAGAGAATGAAGGGAAGAAATCCTCAAGGTAAAACTCCTCAAGAATACCCAAGCTAGGGAAAAATTGTCATGTAATGCCAAAGAAGGACAAGATGTAGTCCAAAAGAGTAGACATGTCAAGAGGTTTCATAGCACCGTGTTTTACTCTTTTTTTTTGTTATTAGATCAAGACCAAAGGGGAAAAAGATGGCAAAAGGCTAGAATGAATGGAGGAAGATGGATATGAAGGCTAAACAGGAAGGAATGAAAGAATGATCATCATAAGACAACCCACAAAATAGTCAAATGTTTGTGTATAGATCAACATTGTCAAGATCAAAGAGAGAAGATGGAATAGATGAAATATATACAAGAACTACGCATGATGCCTGATTGCCAGGTTTTCATCATGGTACTTATCCAAGGCGCCACAAGGGAGTGGTTTTCACCATAGGACAAATTTATTTCTCTTTACTTTTGCAATTTTTCAATTTTATTTTATTTCATTTCTCTTTTTTTAGAAGAAGGCAAGCTTTTTAGATAATGCTCCTTGAAAGGATAAACCATGATATGCTAAAGATTCAAAATGATATGCTCAAAGATGCTGATAGGGAAAGGAAGATGGAAGAGAAAAATGGACGATAAGGTTTTATGTAAAGTGAGTGAGGTTGGAAGATAGGAGGAATAGGCAAATGAGGAAAAATGACAGAAGGTAGAAGGATAATGCATAGAAGGATCGTGAAAGGGTAGATGGAAAGGAAGGCAAGATCAACATCAACACACACCTTGAAGGGTGGCGAGAGGATGGAGGAATCGTGAATGAAAAAATACGTGAAGGAATATGGTGAATGGATAGCAGAGGTTGTGGTTTAGGCACATGGAATGGAAGAATATTTTTGGAAGAAGATGAAGTGGAAGTCTTTGGAAGCTTGAATGTCAACTTCACTTTTTTTTCAACACCAGACTCTTTCAAGAGAGACTTTGGAATCCATATAGTCGTAGGCTTTTTATTTCCTTTTGATGATCTAGAGAGAATATCTTCAATGATGGATTTTGGAACCCATACTTGTCTTGTAGTTTTTTTCTTAGATATCTCTTTTGACTTTATGTTTCCATGTCTATTAGAGGAGACATGGTGATCTTGTCTTTTTGATGGATTCTTGTATTGCTTCTTTTTCTTGTATTGAACATTCAAGTTACTTCCAAAAGACTTGGGACTTGTGGAAGAAGAAGGAGGATATGACTAGTTTAGATGGGTGGGTGGATGAAAAAGATTCAAGGGTATGCATCTGTGTTGATCTTGAGGAAAGATGGGAGATGGAGGGATGTAAAGACCCAAGATGGATGGTGAATTAGGAGAGCTAGGAGGGGAAAGTGAAGGGACATAAGGACCCAAGATGGAAGGGAGACGTGAAGCTCTTAGTAGTGGTGGAAGAGGTCCAAGGATGGAAGTGGAAGATGCAAAAGGATAATCAATAAGTTCATCAACATCTATATGACAACCAAGGACATCAGCATCTTTAGAGTGAGCATTAGGATTTTCAATAGAATCATGGACATCATGAATATGAGCACCTTCTTTGATAGTATTGTTCAAAGCTTGCAAAGACTTAGGAAGAGTAGAAAGTGAACATGGAATGGTAGAATAAGAAGATGGAAGACTTTGATCTTGACAAGGATCTTTGGATAGTATATGCGCATAATTTTTCTGTTGATTTTCAATAGATTTAACATTGGAAGTAACAACACCATTTTTAACAACCTTAATGGAAGTATCATCTTTGGAAAGCGCAAGTGTAGTAAGGTTATTTTGATTGTCAATAAGCTCAACGGTGTAAGTAGTAACTTGATCTTGCTTAGGAGAAGACTTAAGACATGGTGGAATGCATAAAAAAAGGTGTGCAGAATCAAAAGAACCCTGAAGCAGATAAGAGACATCATGAAAAAGATTGGATGACATGGAGGGTTCTTGATCTTGATCTTTTTTTATGTTCTTTTCTTTATCATTTTTAGAGTCCTCTTAACATGGAGCCAATTCTAAGGATAAGGAAGCATGTTGGGATTGTATGGATGACTTTGGAAGAGATGGTGGAGGACTAGCTAAAGTAGGGATTATAGCATATGAAGGCTTAGGCTCTTTAAGTTTATCATTATTGAAAGTATTTGCAGCCAAGTGAAGGTTAGCTTGAGTTTCTCTAAGAGGTAGCCTTAGAGGATAACTATAGGGAACCGCATGAAAAGTATCAGGGCTTGTGTCGGATGAAGGTTCTGTAAAAGATTTGAAAGACTCAGAAGCTTTAGGAAATGTATGGGTATTGGAGGAAGTAGGGGATGGAAGGGAACCATCACAAGACAAAGGTCCAACATTAAAATGATCTTGCTTGAGAGTGCAATCTTTATTTTCAGCCTGAGAGTTCTTAGAGGAGAGATCCTTATAGTATTGATGCTTCAAGCTAGCACGATGCATTTTATAGTCCTCAGCAGTAGTAGATGGATCATAATCAAGGTATTGTCCACAAAAGCCATGAAAATCTCTTTCAAAATCAGAATCATATAGATCACTATCATGATCTATCTAATGTGACAGCCCATTTGTAGTAAGTAAGAACACATGACGAGGAGGACTCTTAGGAACAGAGGTGTCATAGGTATCATTATATTGTCTGTCATCATAGTCATCATAGTCTCCAAAGCTGGATGTGTCACTCTTCATGGAAGAGGTATCATAAGGGTTATCACATTGCTCAAATTCTTTCTGGGGGCATGGTGACATGTACAAGTCTTTATCAAATGGAAAAGGGCACAGAGCTTCCATGGAGAACTCCTTAGGTTCCTTTTCTTTCTCAAGTTTGTTAATCTTGACTTGCATAGCTTGCAGCTGCTTCATCATAGTGGTGATTAAAATTTCTTCCTCATGTGTACTGATTCTTTGAGACATGTATACTAATTTTCAATGGCTACTACTCTGTTCTTGACACAATGATTTGTTCAAAAGATTCTGGAAATAGGTTGAAAAAGCTAAATATTTGGCAATTCTGACAATTTTTTGACAACTTTCAAAAATTTCCCAAACGAAACTCTGCAGACTCATACGATAGTTGGTATGCTATGAAACGACAGTTACAAAACTTGTACGATAGTTGGGTAGCAATGAAATGATAATTAAAAAACTTGTACGACAGTTGCAAGATTTGACTTTGAGAATTTGCTGGCATGGAAACTCGTATGACACTGGGTACTCAATCATACGACAGATGGGTTGTAATGAAATGACACTTGATGAAAATCTCATATGATAGTTGCAAGATTTTGACTTTTGAGAATTTGCTGGCATGGAAACTCGTATGACACTAGGTACTTAATCATACGACAGATGGGTTGCAATGAAATGACACTTGATGGAAACTCGTATGACTTTTTGACCTCCTGAGATGACTTTTGACTCCAGAAAAGGATTTTACTTCAGATTTTGCAAATTTTGAGTTTTCAGATTTGAATTATTTGCAAATTTCAATGTCCAGATTTGAGGATTGTAACAGATTTGAGGTTTGCAAGTGATTTCAAGCATGTCTGAAAATAATGAACAAGGGCAAAAGCAACCTTGCGCATGAACAATCAAGTGACTTATTCATTCTAATCCTCAGAAGTGCTAATTGTGTATGTTCCAAAAATATTTTGCAATAACGCACATATACCCTATAAAATGAAAATTTGGCCTCGCTAGGGTTTTTAGTAATGGTTTGACTCTGCAACTTTTATGATCCAAAGGGGTGAACTCCAATCTCGGTGCACCAGGGTTTTGACACAGTCTGAGAACTTAATCTTCAAGAGCTGCTAGGGAGATCTAACAACCCAACAATGAATCATACCTGTGGAGATTTCTTCCACAAAGATATTTATATAGCGGTTGTCACTACCACGGTGAAAATAGCTATTACCACTTGAGGTTCCGTCAATGCAGTTTACCCTGTGAAGGGATTGCCCGCTATGCTTAACCCTCTCTAAAGGTGACTCACAATAATATACCACAAGGGGACTTGGCTCCAGATCCAAGGTTTTGATACCTCTTCACTTTTAACCCAAACAAAGCAAGCAGATTAATCTGACATGCTAAGACAAATTTTTGCTTCACCAAGGTCTACGATATCAACCCCACGTGATCTATCAACCCCTCCGGAGAGAGAATGTATCAATCAATAAGAGAAGATGCACTAACCAAGTTGAATGTGAAACGCACTAAGTATCCTCCCTACCTACAAGGATTCTATCGTCAAGAAAGATTTCGCTGGGAACTAATCTCTCAAGAATCACGAATAGTGTTCATAGGGCCTAATTACTATGTGAGCACAGATGTATGTTTCCAAAAGAAAATCTACCAAAAGTATCCAAAAAGCAAAAAGAGGAATACTTAACGCTTAAAGCAAATATGAGATGTGTCCACAAGGTGAAACACTTAACACCTCACACAAGCTATAAAAATGAGTCCCCAACTTAGAAAACAAGTGAGTTCCTAAAAGCACAAAAAGGTTGCCAAGTAGAAGACTTAACGCTTCTGTCCTATTGACCCCTCCCCTTTATGGCGCTGAGATTGCAACCACAGAGTGGAATGAGGGGCCGACGGATTAGTGAGTCCAATAACCCAAGATAGCAATCAAGATCAATCACAAGTATCTGAGACTACTTAATGAATCCTTAAGGGGTCACAACCTAGTATCAATTATGCAAGTGTGTAAAACAAAAGTATGAAAAGAATCACCCAAGCTAGACACACAAGAGATTTATTTTAAGCCCCAAATTGAAATATTATTAGCACAAGTGGAATACCTGAGATCCTCACAACGCGCTTAGTAGATTTTTACCTGATTTTAGCAAACTTTACGCTTTTTCCAATCAAAACCAGCAAAAATCAATCAGAAATAGTAAATTTCAATTGTTAGGGTTAGCTGTCAGTCAAAATCCAAAAATCAAATCTGACAAACTGTCTACCAAAATGAAACGATAATTAAAATCTGATACCAAAACTCATACGATAGTGGGTCTCTTACCATACGATAGTTAAATCTTGATGCCAAAACTCATACGACAGTGGGTCTCTTACAATCAAATCCTGATGCTGAAACTCATACGACAGTGGATCTCTTACCATACGACAGTTGAAACCTGATGTCAAAACTCGTACGATAGTGGGTCTCTTACCATACGACAGTTGAAACCTGATGTCGAAACTCATACGATAGTGGGTCTCTTACCATATGACAGTTGAAACCTGATGCTGAAACTCGTACGACAGTGGGTCTCTTACCATACGATAGTTGAAACCTGATGTCAAAACTTGTACGATAGTGCGTCTCTTACCATATGACAGTCAAATCCTGATGCTGAAACTCATATGACAGTGGGGCTCTTACCATACGACAGTTGAAACCTAATGCTGAAACTCGTACAACAGTTTGAAAACTCGTACGACAACTGTACAAACCAAAATTAAAAATCACATTGTACGGACAACTTTGATAGAAAACATGCTAAAAAAAAAATAAAAATCTTTTTTGCAGGCAAAAAAAGAAACAAAAAATAACGTGCTACTAAGAATACCACCAGAACAGGCAACATCAGGTGAGTTCTGATAGAAAAATGATAGAAGATTGATAGAAATGAAGGGAAGCCCGTTTCAGGGCCCCATGGTGGGCGCCAGAAAATGTGTGTGTGAAAATTGTACCTGATCTGTAGACACAACACTTCAGTAAAACATTAGAGGTTAGCAAAAATCAAAATCGTGCAAAATTGAAATCTAATTTAACCAAGCGATTTACTGTCTTCTAGTAGGTGCGAGATTAATGTTCTCAAATTGTTATTGAGATCAGTGACCTAGATGACACCTAAACGAAGGATTTAAATGCAAAACTGATATGAAATATAAATGTAATTAATCTATTTTTTTGGTATTTTCTATGCAATAATGAATGATAACTTGATAGGAATCTATGCTATGAAAACTGATATGAAATCTATCTAATAATGATATGAAATATGAATATAAATGATTGCAAAACAAGATTGATCTCACAAAGGTGTCGATTCACAAGAGCTTTGATTTTCCCAATTCCAATTCTCCAGCGTGATTGTGCAAATTTATGGATGAATTATGAAGAGCTGAGCCTTGGTTTTATAGAAATCCAGGGCTTTGGAGGTGCATGGAAGAAAGCCATAAATCACTCAGATAACTCAGGTTGATTTTTGAGTTATTTTTAAATAACAGATAATTAAGTCACAAAAATCATGCAAAAGCACAGTCCAACTCGAATTAGAAGTTTACATCAACTTTAAAACTCAAAAAGATGTTGAGTTTCAAAAAGCTAACAACTTGCATTGATTTTCCAATTTGAGTTTAACTGGTCCTTGAATATGCTACATGGATAATTATGATTTAATAAATAAATAAAGTGATTTATGCTCAACTTTACTGATTTTTGAAATAAAAGAATTAATTTATGGGTTAATTAACTATTTTATCAAACTTTTATTAAAAACTATATTATTAAATAATGACAACCTGCTTTAATCAATTAAATAAGAATTTAATTAATTATTCATAGGATATTGGATTTATTGTCAAAATTAAATAATACAATTAATAATAGATAAAATTAAATTTAATTACACAATTAAGTAGCAAGATATTAAATCTAATTAATTAAATATGAAAATATTCAATTAATCAAACTTAGGATAAATGTGATTTATCGCCAAATAATCATTAAATTAAAGATAATTAAGATAATTAAGAATATTGCTAGGAATATTCCCTGATGCAGAATTTAAGATAATCAATTAGGATTCGATGATGTTTAGATGTGCCTTACATTAGGACTTCGATGTTGATTTCATTCGATTTGTAGATGTAGGAGGTTAATGAACTTATAGCCCATTTTTGGGGTATTACAGTAAGCTCAGAATTGCTTCTTACGTGATTGTAACTGATTCTTATTGAACGGTGGACCAATTTGGTGATTTGTAAGCTCATAATGGCTTGTTACATGATTGTAGTTGATTCTCATCGAATGGTTGACTGATTTGGTGATTTTTTAGCTCAAAATAACTTATTACGTGATTGTAGATGATTCGCATAGAATGGTTGACCGCTTCAATGATTGGTAAGCTTAGAATGGCTTGTTACGTGATTGAAGTGATTTGTAACTTCATAATAGCTTGTTACATGATTGTAGTTGATTCTCATCGAACGGTTGACCCATTTGATTATTTGTAAGCTCATAATGGTTTGTTATGTGATTGTAGCTGATTCTCATCGAACGGTTGACTGATTCAGTGATTTGTAACCTTAGAAGGGCTTGTTACGTAATTTTAGCTGATTCTCATTAAACGGTTGACCGATTAAGTGATTGGTAAACTAGCAATGGCTTGTTATGTGATTGTAAATATTCCCATCGAACGGTTGATCGATTGTGTGATTTGTAAACACAGAATGGTGTGTTACGTGATTGTAGATTATTCTCATCAAACGATTGACTTATTCGGTGATTTGTAAGCTCAAAATGGCTTGTTATGTGATTGTAATTGATTCTAATCAAATGGTTGACCGATTTCCTAATTTGTAAGCTTAGAATAGCTTGTTACATGATTGTAATTGATTCTCATAGAATGGTTGACCGATTCGGTGATTTGTAAGCTTAGAATGGCTTGTTACGTGATTATAACTGATTCTCATCAAACGATTGACCGATTCGGTGATTTGTAAGCTCATAATAGCATGTTACGTGATTGTTGCTAAATCTTATTGAATAGATGACAGATTCAATAATTTGTAAGCTTAGAATGGCTTGTTACGTTATTGCAGTTGATTCTCATCGAATGGTTGACCGATTCGGCAATTTGTAAGCTCAGAATAGCTTGTTACGTTGTTGAAATTGATTCTCATTGAACGATAGACTAATTCAATAATTTGTAAGCTCAGAATGGCTTGTTACGTGATTGTAGCTGATTCTCATTGAATGGTTGACCGATTTGGTAATTTATAAGCTTAGAATGGCTTGTTATGTGATTGTAATTGATTCTCATCAAATGGTTGATCGGTTAAGTGATTTGTAAGCTTAGAATGGCTTGTTACGTGATTGTAATAGATCAATTTAGTAATTTGTAAGTTTAGAATAGCTTATTACATGATTGTATTTGATTCTCATCGAATGGTTGATCCATTTGGTGATTTGTAAGCTCAAAATGGCTTCTTACATGATTGTAGCTGATTCTCATCGATCGATTAACCAATTTGGTGATTTGTAAGCTCAAAAGAGCTTGTTACATGATTTTAGCTGATTCTCATTGAACAGTTGACCGATTCACTGATTAGTAAGCTTAGAATGACTTGTTACATGATTGTAATTGATTCCCATTGAACGGTTGACCGATTTGGTGATTTGAGCTTAAAATGGCTTGTTACATGATTGTAGCTGATTCTCATCAAATGGTTGACCGATTCGATGATTTGTAAGCTCAAAATGGCTTATTACATGATTGTAATTGATTCTCATCGAATGGTTGACCGATTCGGTGATTTGTAAGCTCAAAATAGCTTGTTACGTGATTATAATTGATTCACATCAAACGGTTGACCGATTCAGTGATTTGTAAGCTAAGAATGGCTTGTTACATGATTGTAGCTAATTCTTAGTGAATAGTTGACCAATTAAGTGATTTGTAAGCTCATAATGGCTTTTTACATGATTGTAATTGATTCTCATCAAATGGTTGACCGATTCGGTGATTTGTAAGCTCAAAAAGGCTTGTTACGTGGTTATAATTGATTCCCACTGAACGATTGATCGATTCAATGATTTGAAAGCTCAGAATGGCTTGTTACATGGTTGTAGCTAATTTTCATCAAACGGTTGACTGATTCAGTGTTTGGAAGCTCAGAATGGCTTTTTACGTGATTGGAGCTAATTTTTATCAAACGGTTGACCGATTCGCTGATTTGTTAGCTTAGAATGGCTTGTTACATGATTGTAACTAAATCTCATCGAATGGTTGACATATTCGGTGATTTGTAAGCACAGAATAGATTGTTATGTGATTGTAATTGATTCTCATCGAACGGTTGATTGATTCAATGATTTCTAAGCTCAAAATGGCTTGTTACATGATTGTAATTGATTCTCATTGAATGGTTGACTGATTCAATGACTTGTAAGCTCATCATGACTTGTTACATGATTTTAATTATTTATCATCAAACAGTTGACTGATTCAGTGATTTGTAAGCTGAAAATAGCTTGTTAAGTGATTGTAATTGATTCTAATTGAATGATTGACCGATTCGGTGATTTGTAATAATATGAGAATGGCTTGTTACATTACTATAGCTGATTCTCATCAAATAGTTGACTCATTCAGGGATTGGTAAACTCAGAATGGCTTGTTACGAGATTGTAGCAGATTTTCATCGAACAGTTGACAATTTCGATCATTTGTAAGCTCAGAAGGGCATGATTTTAGTTGATTCTCATCGGACAGTTGGTCGACTTAGTGATTTGTAAGATCAGAATGGTTTGTTACGTGATTGTAATTGATTCTCATTAAACGGTTGACCGATTCGGTGATTTGTAAGCTCAAAATAGCTTGTTACGTGTTGTAGCTGATTGTCATCAAACGGTTGACCGATTCGGTGATTTGTAAGCTCAGAAGGGCATGATTTTAGTTGATTCTCACCAGACAATTGATTGACTCAGTGATTTGTAAGATCAGAATGGCTTGTTACATGATTGTAATTGATTCTCATTAAACGGTTGATCGATTCGGTGATTTGTAAGCTCAAAATAGGTTGTTATGTGATTGTAGCTGATTGTCATCGAACGATTGACCGATTCAATGATTTCTAAGCTCAGAATGGCTTGTTACGTGATTGTAGCTGATTCTCATTGAACAGTTGACCTATTCAATGATTTGTAAGCTCAGAATGGCTTGTTACGTGATTGTAGCTATTTCTCATCAAACGGTTGACAGATTCAATGATCTGCAAGCTCATAATGGCTTGACTAATTCAGTGATTTGTAAGTTCATAATGGCTTGTTACGTGATTTTAATTATTTCTTATCGAACGGTTGACTGATTTAGTGATTTGTAATCTCAAAATGGCTTGTTACGTGATTGTAATTGATTCTCATCGAACGGTTGACCAATTCAATGATTTATAAGGTCACAATAGCTTGTTATGTGATTGTAGCCAATTATCCTCGAACGGTTGATCCATTCGGTGATTTGTAAGCTCAAAATAACTTGTTACATGATTATTGTTGATTCTCATCAAACGGTTGATAGATTCGATAATTTGTAAGCTCAAAAGGGCTTGTTACATGATTTTAGGTGATTCTCATCGAACAGTTGATCGATTCTATGATTTGTAGGCTCAGAATAGCTTGATTTATGATTGTTGTTGATTCTCATCGAACGGTTGACTGATTCGATGATTTGTAAGCTCATAATAGCTTGTTACGTGGTTGTAATTGAGTCTTATCGAACGGTTGACCGATTCAATGATTTGTAAGCTTAGAATGGCTTGTTATGTGATTGTACCTGATTCTCATTGGATGGTTGACCATTTCAGTGATTTGTAAGCTTAGAATGGCTTGTTACATGATTATAGCTTATTCTCATCAAACAGTTGTCCAATTCGATGATTTGCAAGCTTAGAATAGCTTGTTACATGATTATAGTTGATTCTCATTGAATGGTTGACAAATTTGGTGATTTGTAAGCTTAGAATAGTTTGTTACATGATTGTAATTGATTCTCATTGAATAGTTGACCGATTCAGTGATTTGTGAGGTCAGAATGGCTTGTTACATGATTATAATTGATTCATATGGAACGGTTGACCAACTCGATGATTTGTAAGCTTAGAATGACTTGTTATGTGATTGTAGCTGATTCTCATCGAACAGTTGACCGATTTGATGATTTGTAAGCTCAGAATGGCTTGTTACGTGATTGTAGTTGATTCTCATCAAACGGTTGACCAGTTCGATGATTTGTAAGCTTAGAATGGCTTGTATTTGTGATCGTAGTTGATTCTCATCGAACGGTTGACAGATTCAATGATTTGTAAGCCCAGAATGGCTTATTAGGTGATTGTAATTGAATCTCATCAAACGATTGACTGATTCATGATTTGTAAGTAAATAATGGCTTGTTACATTATTGTAATTGATTCTCATCAAACGGTTGACCGATTTAGTGATTTGTAACTTATAATGGCTTGTTACATGATTTTAATTATTTCTCATCGAACAGTTGACCGATTTAGTGATTTCTAAGCTGAGAATGGCTTGTTACATGATTGTAAATTAATTCTCATTGAACGGTTGACTGATTCAGTGATTTGCAAGCTCAAAATGGCTTTTTATGTGATTGTAGCTAATTCTCATCAAACGGTTGACTGATTCATAATGGCTTGATGCATGATTATAGTTGATTCTCATTGAATGATTGACCGATTCAGTGATTTGTATGCTCAGACTGGCTTGTTATGTGATTACATATTATTCTCATCGAACAATGGACTAATTCAGTGATTTGTAAGCTCGAAATGACTTGTTACATGATTGTAGCTGATTCTCATTGAATGGTTGACCCATTTAGTGATTTGTAAGCTCAGAATGGCTTGTTACATGATTGTACTGGTTCTCATCGAACATTTAACTGATTCAGTGATTTGTAAGTTCAAAATGGCTTCTTACCTGATTATAGCTGATTCTCATGGAACGGTTAACCGATTCGGAGATTTGTAAACTCAGAATGACTTGTTATGTGATTGTAGCTGATTCTCATCAAAAGGTTGACCCATTCAGTGATTTGTATGATCAAAATGGCTTGTTACATTATTATAGTTGATTCTCATTCAATGGTTGACCCATTTGGTGATTTGTAATGTCAGAATGGCTTGTTAAGTGATTATAATTGATTCTCATTGAAGGGTTGACCGATTTGGTGATTTGTAAGCTAAGAATGGCCTGTTACATGATTTTAATTGATTCTCCTTGAACGGTAGACCGATTCAGTGATTTGTAAACTTAGAATGGTTTGTTATGTGATCGTACCCAATTCTCATCGAACGGTTGACTAATTCGATGATTTGTAAGCTCAAAATGGCATGTTTTGTGATTGTAGCTGATTCTCATCAAAGGGTTGACCGAGTCCAAGATTTGTAAGCTCATAATGGCTTGTTATGTGATTGTAGTTGAGTCTCATCAAACGGTTGACCGATTCAGTGTTCGTTCATTTTTAAGCTTAGAATGGCTTGTTAGGTGATTTTAATTATTTCTCATCGAATGGTTGATCGGTTAAGTGATTTGTAACCTCAGAATGGCTTGTTACGTGATTGTAACTGATTCTCATCGAATGGTTCAGTTGACCAATTCAGTGATTTGTAAGCTCAAAATGGCTTGGTACCTGATTGTAGCTTATTCTCATGGAATGGTTGACCGATTCGATGATTTGTAAGCTTAAAATAGCTTGTTACGTGATTGTAGCTAATTTAGTGATTTGTAAGATCAGACTGACTTGTTACATGATTATAGCTGATTCTCATCGAATGGTTAACTAATTTAGAGATTTGTAAGCTCAGAATGGCTTGTTACGTGATTGTAGCTGATTGCCATCGAACGGTTGACCCATTCGGTGATTTGTAAGCTCAAAAAGGTTTTTTACATGACTGTAGTTGATTCTAATCGAACTGTTGCCCATTTCATGATTTGTAAGTTCAAAATGCCTTGTTACGTGATTGTAGCTGATTCTCATCAAACAGTTGATCGATTCAGTGATTTGTAAGCTCAGAATGGCTTGTTACATAATTATAGTTGATTCTCATCTGACGGTTGATCGATTCAATGATTTGTAAGTTCAGAATAGCTTTATACATGATTGTAATTGATTCTCATCGAACAATTAATTGATTTGATGATTCGTAAACTCATAATGGCTTGTTACATGATTGTAGCTAATTCTCATCGAATGGTTGATCGATTCGATGATTTGTAAGCTTAGAATGGCTTGTTACATGAAATTATAGTTCATTACTAATCGAATGGTTGACTGATTTGGTAATTTGTAAACTCAGAATGGCTTGTTACGTGATTGTAGTTGATTCTCATCGAATGGTTGACCGATTCAATGATTTGTATGCTTAGAATGGCTTGTTACATGATTGTAATTGATTCACATCAAATCGTTAACTGATTCAGTGATTTCTAAGCTCAGAATGATTTGTTACGTGATTGTAGCTGATTCTCATCGAACGGTTGACAAATTCGATGATTTGTAAGCTCATAATGGCTTGTTACGTGATTGTAATTGATTCTCATCGAACAATTGACTGATTCGATGATTTTGTAAGCTTAGAATTGCTTGTTATGTCATTGTAGCTGATTCTCATCGAACAATTGACCGATTCGGTGATTTGTAAGCTAAGAATGGCTTGTTATGTGATTGTAGCTGATTCTCATCCAACAGTTGACCGATACAATGATTTGTAAGCTCATAATGACTTGTAACCTCATTGTAGTTGATTCTCATCAAATAGTTGACCAATTCAGTGATTTGTAAGTTCAGAATGGTTGACAGATCCTGATTTGTAAGCTCAGAATGGCTTGTTATGTGATTGTACCTAATTCTCATTGAACGGTTGACTCATTCAGTAATTTGTAAATTTAGAATGGCTTGGTACATGATTGTAATTGATTCTAATCGAATGGTTGACTGATTCAATGATTTGTAAGCTTATACTGGCTTGTTACATGATTGTAATTGATTCTCATCAAATAGTTGACTGATTCAGTGATTTTTAAGCTCAGAATGGCTTGTTACATGATTGTAAATTATTCTCATTGAACGGTTGATCGATACGGTGATTTGTCAGCTTATGTAGTTGATTCTCATCAGACGGTTGACTGATTCAGTGATTTGTAAGCTTAGAATAGCTTTTTACATGATTATAGCTGATTCTCATCAAACGGTTGATCGATTCGATGATTTGTAAACATAGAATGGCTTGTTACGTGATTGGAGTTTATTCTTATTGAACGGTTGAGCAATTCGGTGATTTGTAAGCTCAAAATGTCTTATTACCTGATTGTAACTTATTCTTATCAAATTGTTGACTGATTCGGTTACTTGTAAGTTCAGAATGCTAGTTACGTGATTGTAGCTAATTCTCATCGAACGGTTGACCGATTCAGCGATTTGGAAGCTGAAAATGGCTTCTTACATAATTGTAATTGATTCCCATCGAACGGTTTATCAATTCAATTATTTGTAAGCTCAAAATACCTTTACACGTGATTGTAGATGATTCTCATCAAACGGTTGACCAATTAGATATTTTTAAGCAAAAAATGCCTTGTTACGTGATTGTAGCTGATTCTCATCAAACAGTTGAGTGATTTGGTGATTTGTAAACTTAGAATAGCTTGTTATGTGATTGTTGTTAATTCTCACCAAACGGTTGACCAGTTCAGTGATTTGAAAGCTTAGAATAGCTTGTTACGTGATTATAGCTGATTCTCATCGAACGGTTGACCGATTCGAGGATTTGTAAGCTCAGAATTGCTTGTTACATGATTGTGGTTGATTCTTATCGAACAGTTGATAGATTCGGTGATTTCTCTGCTCAGAATGTCCTATTACATGATTGTAATTGATTCTCATCAAACAATTGACCGATTCAATGATTTGTAAGCTCAAAATGGCTTGTTACATGATTGTAATTGATTCTAATTGAACGGTTGACCGATTCGGTGATTTGTAAGGTCAGACTAGCTTGTTACATGATTGTAATTGATTCTCATCTAAGGGTTGAATGATTCAGTGATTTGTAAGCTCAGAATGGCTTGTTACATGTTTGTAATTGATTCTCATTGAACTATTGATCGATTTGGTGATTTGTAAGGTCAGAATGGCTTGTTAGGTGATTGTAGCTGATTCTCATCAAACAGCTGACCGATTCAGAGATTTTCAAGCTCAGAATGGCTTGTTACCTGATTGTAGTTGATTCTCTCATAAAATGGTTGATCGATTCAGTGATTTGTAAGCTCAGAATGGCTTGTTACATGATTTTAGTTGATTTTGATCAAACAGTTGACCGATTCAGTGATTTGTAAGCTTAGAATGGCTTGTTACATCATTGTAGCTGATTCTCATCAAACTGTTGACCTATTGGGTTATTTGTAAGCTCAGAATGGTTTGTTACATGATTGTAGCTGATTGTCATCAAATGTTTGATTGATTCAGTAATTTCTAGGCTTAGAATGGCTTGTTACGTGAAATTGTAGCTGATTCTCATCGAACAATTAACTGATTCGGTGATTTCTAAGCTCAGAATGGCTTGTTACATTATTGTGCCTGATTCTCATTGAACGGTTGCCCTATTCAATTATTTGTAAGCTCAGAATGGCTTGTCACATGATTATAGCTGATTCTCATCGAACAGTTGACCAATTCAGTGATTTGTAAGCTCAGAATGACTTGTTTCATGAATGTAGCTGATTCTCATCAAAGGGTTCACAAATTTGATGATTTCTAAGCTCAGAATGGCTTCCTACGTGATTGTAGCTGATTGTCATCGAACGGTTGACCCATTCGGTAATTTGTAAGGTCAGAATGGCTTGTTAAGTTATTGTAGTTGATTCTCATCGAATGGTTGACCGATTCAATGATTTGTAACCTTAGAATGACTTGTTACATGATTGTAATTGATTCTCATCGAATGGTTGACCGATTTGGTGTTCGGTGATTTGTCAACTCATAATGGCTTGCTATATGATCGTAGCTAATTCTCATCAAACGGTTGACTGATTCAGTGATTTGTAAGCTTAGAATGGCTTGTTACGTGATTGTAGCTGATTTTCATTGAACGGTTGACCGATTAGGTGATTTGTATGGAAGTTTTCACCAGAGCGGGCACAGAGCAGCATCGAATCACAGGGCTCAATCAACAGCTTTCTCGTCCTGGCCCCCTTATATAAAGATAGGGCCCTTTCAATAGTAGGGAGATTTCATACTTTCAATTTATTTCAGGATGGAGCTTGAAGCCGACTGATCTGTCATGATTGAATAGAATAATTTGGGGAGGAATCTTGTATCCCAGAATTATTATTATGAAGGGTCAGTTTAGTTTGGTCAGTCATAGGGACTTAGTGCACCTCGGATATGGGCAAGCTCATAATGGCTTGTTACGTGATTATAGTTGATTCTCATCAAACGAATGACCGATTCAGTGATTTGTAAGTTTAGAATGGCTTTTTAGGTGATTCTAATTGCTTCTCATCGAATGGTTAACCAATTGGGTGATTTGTAAGCTCAAAATGGCATGTTACATGATTGTAGTTGATTCTCATTAAATAGTTGTTCGATTCAGTGATTTGTAAGCTCAGAATGGCTTATTACGTGATTTGTATTCTCATTAAAATTCAATATCACTATGACAACGTGCTGGAATGACTACCGCTGTCGAACCCTTCTCCGACTTGCGCCACCGAGTGACCCAAAAGACATGACCCAAGGGAGCCCCTGCATAAAAATCGGGTGCCTTCATGCCCCTCCAATAGAATCTGTGTTGCTGCTCACATTTTAAATTCGAGTGGCAAATCTATCCGAGCACCAACACTGATTCACTTGGAGGGGCACCTATCCAAATGACCCAAAACCTATACGGGGCTCCATTCGCAAGCTCAGAACTGTTTCAGGCCAACTCCCTATGAAGGCCGCATCTCTGCATTCCATGCATGCTAGACCCAACACATAGCCAATGGGTACCCAGATAGGGTTCACGGATGATAAATAACAAATAGCTTGTACCAAGCGACGCTGGAGCTAGACGGGCGCTGACCCAAAGATCACCTTTCTTGTCAATGCGATGACGCGTTGGAATGACAACCGTTGTCGAACCCTTTCCTACTTGCACCATTGACGGACCCAAAAGTTACGACCCTGGACAGCCCCCGCATAGCAAGTGGGTGGCCTAATGCCCCCCTCCAATAGAATCAATGCTAACATTCATATTTTAAATTCAAGCTACCAATCCGTCTGAGCACCAGCATTGATTCTCTTGGAGGGGCGCACCTACCCAAACGATTCAAAAGCTATACGCGGCTCCATTCACGACCAATTTATTATTCAGTGATTTGTAAGCTCAAAATGACTTGTTACATGATTGTAGCTGATTCTTAGCGAACGGTTGATGGATTCGATGATTTGTAAGCTCAGAATGGCTTGTTAAGTGATGATTGTAGCTGATTTTCATCAAATTGTTGCCGATTCAGTGATTTGTAAGCTCAGAATGGCTTGTTACATGATTGTAGCTAATTCTCATCAAATAGCTGACTGATTTGGTGATTTGTAAGCTAAGAATCCCTTCTTACATGATTTTAGCTGATTCTAATCGAATGGTCGATAGCTTCAATGATTTGTAAGCTCAGAATAGCTTGTTACGTGATTGTAATTCATTCTCATCGAAGGGTTGACCGATTCATGATTTGTAAGCTCATAATGGCTTGTTACATGATTGTAATTGATTCTCAACAAACATTTGACCGATTTAGTGATTTGTAAGCTCATATAATGACTTGTTATGTGATTTTAATTATTTCGCATTGAATAGTTGACCACTTAAGTGATTTTTAAGCTCAGAATGGCTTGTCATGTGATTGTAGCTGATTCTCATTGAACAATTGACTGATTCAGTAATTCTAAGCTTAGAATGGCTTGTTACATGAAATTGTAGTTGATTCTCATCGAATGGTTCACCGATTCAGTGATTTGTAAGCTCAGAATGGCTTGTTACATGATTGTAGCTTATTCTTATCGAATGGTTGACCTATTCGATAATCTGTAAGCTCAGAATGGCTTGCTACATGATTGTAGCTGATTCTCATCGAAAGGTTGACAAATTTGGGGATTTGTAAAATTAAAATGGTTTGTTACGTGATTGTAGCTGATTCGCATCAAACGGTTGACAGATTCAATGACTTATCAGCTCAGAATGGCTTGTTACATGATTGTAATTGATTCTAATCGAACAGTTGATTGATTCGATGATTTGTAAGCTCAAAATGACTTCTTACATGATTGTAGCTGATTCTAATCAAATAGTTGACCAATTCGGTCATTTGTAAGCTTACAATGACTAGTCACATGATTGTAGCTGATTCTATGGTTTGTAAGCTCAAACTCACTTGTTACATGATTGTATTTGATTATCATTGAACAGTTAATCGATTCAGAGATTTTTAAGCTCAGAATGGCTTGTTACGTGATTGTAGCTGATTCTCATCGAATGGTTGACCCATTTGACGATTTGTCAGCTCAAAATGGCTTTTTACGTGACTGTAGTTGATTCTCATCGAACGGTTGACCCATTCGGTGATTTGTAAGCTCATAATGGCTAACATACGTGATTGTAGTTGATTCTCATCGAACGGTTGACCTATTCAATGATTTGTAAGCTTAGAATAGCTTGTTACATGATTGTAGTTGATTCTCATCGAACAGTTGACCGATTCAGTGATTTGTAAACTCATAATAGCTTGTTAGATGATTGTAGCTGATTCTTATCAAACAGTTGATCAATTTAGTGATTAGTAAGCTCATAATGGCTTGTTACATAAAATTATAGTTGATTCTAATCAAACAGTTATCTGATTTGGTGATTTGTAAGCTCAGAATGACTTGTTATGTGATTGTAGTTGCTTCTCAGAATGGTTGACTGATTCGATGATTTGTAAGCTCAGAACGGCTTGTTACATGATTGGAGTTGATTTTCATCGAATGGTTGACTGATTTAGTGATTTTTAAGTTCAAAATGACTTGTTACCTAATTGTGGCTGATTATCATCAAACGGTTGACCCATTCAGTGATTTGTAAGCCCATAATGGCTTGTTACATGATTTTAGTTGATTCTCACCGAACACTTGATCGATTTAGTGATTTGGCAGCTCAAAATGGCTTCTTACATAATTGTAATGGATTCCCATCGAACGGTTGACCAATTCAGTGATTTGTAAGCTCAGAATAGCTTATACATGATTGTAGCTAATTCTCACCAAACGGTTGACCAATTCGATAATTTTTAAGTATAAAATGGCTTGTTACATAATTGTAGCTGATTCTCATCGAATGGTTGACCAATTTGGTGATTTGTAAACTTAGAATAGCTTGTTATGTGATTGTAGTTGATTCTCATTAAACAATTGACCCATTCGGTGATTTGTAAGCTCAGATTGGCTTGTTACGTGATTGTAGCTTATTCTCATCGAACAATTGACCGATTTGATGATTTGTAAGCTCAAAAGTGCTTGTTATGTGAATTTAGCTAATTCTCATCAAACAGTTGACTGATTCAGTGATTTGTAACCTCAAAATTGCTTGTTACATGATTGTAATCAATTATCATCGAACGGTTGACTAATTCAGTGATTTGTAAGCTTATATGGTTTGTTATTTCATTGTAGCTGATTCTCATCAAACGGTTGACTGATTCAGTGATTTGTAAGCTTAAAATGGCTTGTTACGTGATTGCAGGTAATTTTCATGGAACGGTTGACATATTCAATGATTTGTAAGCTCAGAATAGCTTGTTACATGATTGTAATTGATTCTCATTCAATGGTTGATTGATTTGATGGTTTGTAAGCTTCGAATGGCTTGTTGCCTGATTGTAGTTGATTCTCATTGAACGATTGACCGATTCAGTGATTTGTAAGCTCAAAATAGCTTGTTAGATGATCGTAGTTGATTCTCATTGAACGATTGACCGATTCAGTGATTTGTAAGCTCAGAATAGCTTGTTAGATGATCGTAGCTGATTCTCATCGAAGGGTTGACCGATTCGGTGATTTGTAATCTCAAAATGGGATTGTAGCTGATTCTCATTGAACGGTGGAATGATTTGGTGATTTGTAAGCTCAGAATGGCTTTTTACGTGATTGTAGATAATTTTCATCAAGTGATTGACCGACTTAGTGATTTGTAAGCTCAGTATGGCTTGTTACGTGATTTTAATTGATTGTCATTGAATGGTTGACCGATTCAGTGCTTTGTAAGCTTAGAATAGCTTGTTACATGATTGTAGCTGATTCTCATCAAATGGTTGACCGATTCAATGATTCGTAAGCTTAGAATGGCTTGTTACATGATTGAAGCTTATTCTCATCAAACGGTTGATCGATTCAATGATTTGTAAGCTGAGAATGGCTTGTTACATGATTGTAGCCAATTATCATCAAACGATTGATCGATTTGATGATTTGTAAGCTCATAATGGATTCTTACATGATTGTACTTGATTCTCATCAAACGATTGACCAATTCGGTGAGGTGTAAGCTCAGAATGGCTTGTTACATGATTGTAGCTGATTTTCATCGAACGACTGACCAATTTTGTGATTTAGAAGCTTAGAATGGCTTGCAACATGATTCTAATTGATTCCGATCAAACGGTTGACCGATTTGGTGATTTGCAAACTTAGAATAGCTTGTTACGTGATTGTAGTTGATTCTCATCGAACAGTTGATCGATTCGATGATTTTTAAGCTCAAAGTGGGTTGTTACATGATTGTAGCTTATTCTTATCGAATGGTTGACCAATTCAGTGATTTGTAAGCTTCGAATGGTTTGTTACATGAGTCTAGCTGATTCTCATCAAATTGTTGCCCGATTCGGTGATTTGTAAGCTCAGAATAGCTTGTTAGGTGATTGTAGCTAGTTCTCATGAAACAATTAACCGATTTGGTGATTTGTAAGCTCAGAATGGCTTGTTATGTGATTGTAGCTGATTCTCATTGAATGAACGATTGACCAATTCACTGATTTCTATTCTTAGAATTGCTTGTTACGTGAAATTATAGCTAATTCTCATTGAATGGTTGACCAATTCGGTGATTTGTAAGCTCCTAATGGCTTGTTACATTATTGTGGCTGATATTGATCAAACGGTTGACCAATTCAATGATTTGTACACTCAGAATGGCTTGTTACATGATTGTAGCTGATTCTCATTGAAAAATTGACCGATTCGGTGATTTGTAAGCTTAGAATGGCTTGTTACATGATTGTAATTGATTCTCATCAAACGGTTGATCCTTTCGGTAATTTGTAAGCTCAGAATGGCTTGTACCATGATTGTAGCATATTATCATTGAACGGTTGACCGATTCAGTGATTCGTAAACTCAGAATAGTTTGTTACATGATTGTAGCTGATTCTCATCAAATGGTTGACCGATTTGGTGATTTGTCAGCTCAAAATAGCTTGTTACATGATTTAAGCTCCTTGTCATCGAACGGTTGACCGATTCGATAATTTTTTAACTGAGAATGGCTTTTTACATGATTGTAGCTGATTCTTATCGAACAGTTGACCGATTCGGTGATTTGTAAGCTCAGAATGGCTTGTTACATGATTGTAGCTAATTTTAATCAAACGGTTGACTGATTTGGTAAATTTGTAAGGTGAGAATGGCTTGTTACATTATTGTAGCTAATTCTCATCGAACGGTTGATAGATTTCATGATTTGTAAGGTCAGAATGGCTTGTTAGGTGATTGTAATTGATTCTCATTGATCGATTAACTGATTCATGATTTTTAAGCTCATAATGGCTTGTTACGTGATTGTAGCTGATTCTCATTGAACAGTCGACTAATTCTGTGATTTGAATGCTCAAAATGGCTTGTTACATGATTGTAGCTGATTCTCATCGAACAGTTGACCGATTCGGTGATTTGTAAGCTCATAATGGCTTGTTATGGGATTGTAGTTGATTCTCATCAAACAGTTGACCGATTTAATGATTTGTATGCTACAGATGACTTCTTACGTGAATATAGCTGATTCTCATCAAACGGTTCACTTATTGGGTGATTTGTAACCTCAAAATGGCTTTTTACATGATTGTAGTTGATTCTCATCGAACTGTTGACCAATTCAATGATTTTTAAGTTCAGAGTGGCTGGTTACATGATTATACCTAATTCTTATCAAACCATTAACTAATTCAGTGATTTGTAAGCTTCGAATGGCTTGTTACGTGATTGTAGCTGATTCTCATCGAACGGTTGACCGATTCAGTGATTTGTAATCTTAGAATAGCTTGTTACATGAAATTATAGTTGATTCTCATTGAACGGTTGATCGAATTGGTGATTTATAAGCTCAAAATGGCTTGTTATGTGATTGTAATTGATTCTCATCAAACAGTTGACTGATTCAGTGATTTGTAAACTTAGAATACCTTGTTACGTGATTGTAGCTGATTCTCATCGAACGATTGATCCACTCGGTGATTTTTAATTTTAGAATGGCTTGTTACAGGAAATAGTAGCTGATTATCATTGAACAGTTAACTGAATTGGTGATTTATAAGCACAAAATGGCCTGTTATGCAACTGTAATTGATTTTCATCAAATGGTTGACCGATTCGATGATTTGTAAAGTGAGAATGGCTTGTTACATGATTGTAGCTGATTCTCATCGAACGATCTATCAAATCGATGATTTGTAAGCTCAGAATCGCTTGTTACATGATCGTAGCTAATTCTCATTGAACGGTTGACCGATTCGATGATTTGTAAGCTAAGAATAGCTTGTTACGTGATTGTAGCTGATTCTCATCAAACGGTGGACTGATCCAGTGATTTTTAAGCTCAGAATGGCTTGTTACGTGATTGTAGCTGACTCTCTTCAAACAGTTGACCAATTCGATGATTTGTAATTTTAGAATGGGTTGTTATGTGAAATAATAGCCGATTCTCATCGAACGGTTGACCGAATGGTGATTTGTAAGTTGAGAATGGCTTGTTACGTGATTGTACCTGATTCCAATCAAAAGGTTGATCGATTCAGTGATTTGTAAGCTTAGAAAGTCTTGTGACATGATTGTAATTGATTCTCAATTAATAGTTGACCGATTCAGTGATTCTAGCATCATATCATCGAACGGTTGACCAATTTGATGATTTGTAAGCTCAGAATGGCTTGTTACATGATTGTAATTGATTCTTATCGAACAGTTGACTGATTCGGTGAATTGTAAGCTCAGAATGGCTTGTTTTGTGATTCTAATTGATTCTCAATGAACTATTGATCGATTCAGTGATTTGTAAGCTCAAAATGGCTTGTTACGTGATTGTAGCTAATTCTCAGCAAATAGTTGAATGATTCACTAATTTGTAAGCTCAAAATAGCTTGTTACGTGACTGTAATTCATTCTCATATAATGGTTGACTAATTCGGTAATTTCTAAGCTCAGAATCACTTATTACGTGTTCGTAGCTGATTCTCATTGATCGGTTGACCGATTCAGTGATCTGTAAACTCAGAATGCCTTGTTATGTGATTTTCATTTATTCTCATCGAACGGTTGACCGATTCTATGATTTGTAAGCTTAGAATGGCTTGCATCATTGTAGCTGATTCTCATTGAAAGATTAACTAATTCGATGATTTGTATGTTTAGAATAGCTTGTTATGTGACTGTAATTAATTCTCATCAAATGGTTGACCGATTCGGTAATTTGTCAGCTTAGAATGGCTTGTTACGTGATTGTTATTGATTCTCATCAAACGTTTGACTGATTCAGTCATTTGTAAGCTCAAAATGGGTATTTATGTGATTGTAGGTCAATCTCATTGAACGGTTTATCGATTCAGTGATTTGTAAGCTCAGAATGGCTTGTTACGTGATTGTAGCTAATTCTCATCGAACGGTTCACCGATTTGGTGATTTGTAAGCTCAGAATGGCTTGTTACATGATCGTAGCTAATTCTCATCGAACAGTTGACCGATTCAGTGTTTTGTAAGCTCAGAATGGCTTTTACATGATTGTAGTTGCTTCTAATCAAACGGTTGACTAATTCGGTGATTTGTAAGCTCAGAATGGCTTCTTGCAATATTATAATTGATTCTCATCAAATGGTTGACAGATTCGATGATTTGTAAGCTCAGAATGCATTGGTACGTGTGATTATAGCTAAATCTCATCGAACGATTGACCGATTCGATGATTTGTAAGCTCAAAATGACTTGTTACGTGATTGTAATTGATTTTGATTGAATGGTTACCCAATTCATGATTTGTAAGCTCAGAATGGCTTGTTACGTGATTGTAATTGATTCTCATCAAACGGTTGACCGATTCAATGATTTGTAAGCTCAGAATGGCTTCTTACATGATTCTAGCTGATTCTCATCGAAGAGTTGACCGATTCGATAATTTATGAGCTCAAAATGGCTTATGTCATAATTATAGATGATTCTCATTGAACGGTTGACCAATTCGGTGATTGGTAAGCTCAGAATGGCTTGTTTTGTGATAGTAATTAATTCTCATCAAATGATTGACCGATTCAATGATTTGTAAGCTCATAATAGCTTGTTACATGATTTTAATTGATTCTCATCGAACGGTTGATCGATTAAGTGATTTGTAAGCTCAGAATGGCTTCTTACTTGATTGTAGCTGATTCTCATTGAACGGTTGACCGATTCGGTGATCTGTAACCTCAGAATGGCTTGTTACATGATTGTAGCAGATTCTCATCAAACAGTTGATTGATTTGGTGATTTGTAAGCTTAGAATGGCTTGTTACGTGATTGTAGTTGATTCTCATTGAACGGTTAACTGATTCATATTTTTAAGCTCATAATGGCTTGTTACGAGATTGTAGTTGATTCCAATCAAACGGTTGACCGAGTCTATGATTTGAATGGTCAAAATAGCTTGTTACATGATTGCAACTAATTCTAATCAAACAGTTGACCGATTCAGTCATTTGTAACCTCAGAATGGCTAGGTACATGATTGTAGCTGATTCTCATCAAATGACTGATTGATTCATTGATTTGTGTGCTACAAATGGCTCGTTACATGATTGTAGCCAATTTTGATCAAACGGTTGACCTATTTGATGATTGGTAAGCTCAGAATGGCTTGTTACGTGATTGTAATTGATATTCATCAAACGGTTGACCAATTCAGTGAGTTGTAAGCCCAGAATAGCTTGTTACATTATTGTAATTGATTCTAATCAAACGGTTGATCAATTCGGTGATTTGTAAGCTCAGAATGGCTTCCTACATTATTGTAGCTGATTTTCATCAAACGGTTGGCCAATTCAGTGATTTGTAAGAGAATGGCTAGTTACATGACTGTAGCTTATTCTCATCGAACGGTTGACCGATTCGATGATTTGTAAGCTCAGAATGGCTTCTTGTGTGATTATAGCTGATTCTTATCGAACGATTGATTGAATTTGTGATTTGTATGCTTAGAATGGCTTGTTACATGATTATAATTGATTCTCATTGAATAGTTGACTGATTCCATGATTTGTAAGCTCAGAATGACTTGTTACATGATTGTAGTTGATTCTCATTTAACGGTTGACCGATTCGGTGATTTGTAAGCTTAAAAAGTCTTTTAACATGATTGTAATTGATTCTTATCGAATGGTTGACCAATTCTTTGATTTGTAAGCTTAGAAAGTCTTGTGACATCATTTTAATGTATTCTCATCGAATAGTTGACCGATTCAGTGATTTTAAAGCCTAAAATGGCTTGTTACATTATTATTATTGATTCTCATCAAATGGTTGACCGATTTGGTGATTTGTAAGGTCAAAATGGCTTGTTAAATGATTGTAGATGAGTCCCATCGAAAGGTTGACAGATTCATTCATTTGTAAGGTCAGAATGGTTTGTTATGTGATTGTAGCCAATTCTCATCGAACTGTTGATCGATTCAATATTTTGTAAGCTTAGAATAGCTTGTTACGTGATTGTACCTGACTCTCATCGAATGGTTGACCGATTTGGTGATTTGTAATCTCAGAATAGCTTGTTACATGATTGTAGCTAATTCTCATCAAACAATTGACCAAATCAGTGATTTGTAAGCTAAGAATGCCTTGTTGCATGATTGTAGCTGATTCTCATCGAACGGTTGGCCAATTCAATGATTTGTAAGCTCAAAATGGCTTCTTATGTGATTGTAGCTGATTCTCATCAAACGGTTGATCGATTCGATGATTTCTAAGCTTAGAATGGCTTGGTTCATCATTCTAGCTGATTCTCATCGAAAGATTAATCGATATAGTGATTTGTATGCTGAGAATAGCTTGTTACGTGATTGTAGTTGATTCTCATCAAACAGTTGACCAATTCAGTGATTTATAAGCTAAGAATGGCTTGTTACTTAATTGTAACAGATTTTCATTGAACAGTTGACTGATTCGGTGATTTGTAAGCTCAGAATGGCTTGTTACATGATTGTAGCTGATTCTCATAGTATGATTGACCAATTCGGTGATTTGTATGCTTAGAATAGCTTGTTACGTGACTGTAGCTGATTCTCATCGAACAGTTGATCGATTTGGTGATTTGTAAGCTCAAAATGGCTTGTTAGGTGATTATAATTGATTCTCATTGAAAAGTTGACCGATTCGATGATTTCTAAGCTTAGAAGCTTAGAATGGCTTCTTACGTGATTGTAGTTGATTCTCATTGAACGGTTGACTGATTCAATAATTTTTAAGCTTAGAATAGCTTGTTACTTGATTGTAGTTGATTCTCATCCAACGGTTGACCGATTCATTGATTTGTAAGCTTAGAATGGCTTGTTACGTGATTGTAGCTAAGTCTCAATGAACGGTTGATATATTTGGTAATTTCTAAGCTCATAATGGCTTGTTACGTGATTGTAATTGATTCTCATCGAATGGTTGATTGATTCGATGATTTGTAGGCTTAGAATGACTTGTTACATAATTATAGCTGATTCTCATTGAATGGATGACCGATTTAGTGATTTGTAAGCTCAGAATGGCTTGTTACATTATTATATTTATTAGCTCAAAATGGCTTTTTACGTGATCATAATTGATTCTCATCGAATGGTGGACTGATTCGATGATTTGTAAGCTTGGAATCACTTGTTACGTGATTGTAGCTGATTCTCATCAAATGGTTGACCGATTCAGTGATTTGTAAGCTCAAAATGGCTTGTTACAAGATTGTAGCTGATTCTCATGGAACAGTTGACTGATTCAATAATTTGTAAGCTCAAAATAACTTGTTACATGATTGTAGCTTATTCTCATTGAAAGGATGACCGATTCAGTGATTTCTAAGCTCAAAATGTTTTGTTAGGTGACTGTAATTGATTCTCATTGAACGGTTGATCGATTCAGTGATTTGTACGTTTAGAATGGCTTGTTACTTAATTGTTGCTTATTTTTAACAAACAGTTGATAGATTCGGTAATTTCTAAGCTCAAAATGTCTTGTTATGTGATTGTAATTGATTCTCATCCAACAGTTGACCAATTTGATGATTTATAAACTCAAAAATAGCTTGTTACATGATTGTCATCGAACGGTTGACCGATTTGATGATTTGTAAGCTCAGAATGGCTTGTTATACCTTATTGTAGCTGATTCTCATCGAACTATTGACTAATTCAGTGGTTTGTAAGCTCAAAATGGTTTTTTACGTTATTCAAAATTATTCTCATCAAATGTTTGATAGATTCGGTGACTTGTATGCTCAGAATGGCTTGTTACTCAATTCTATCTAATTCTCATCGATTGGTTGACCAATTGAGTGATTTATATGCTTAGAATGGCTTGTTACATGATTGTAGTTTATTCTCTTTGATGGTTGACCGATTCAATGATTTAGAAGCTCAGAATGGCTTGTTACATGATTGTAATTGATTCTCATCAAACGGTTGATCAATTCTATGATTTGTAAGCTCAAAATAGCTTGTTACATGATTGTACCTGATTCTCATGCAACGGTTGATCGATTTGATGATTTGGAAGCTCAGAATGGCTTGTTACGTGATTTTAATTGATTCCAATTGAACAGTTGATGGATTCAGGGATTTGTTAGCTCAAAATGGCTTGTTACATTATTATAGCTTATTCTCATTGAATGGTTGATCGATTCAATGATTTGTAACCTCAGAATGGCTTGGTACGTGATCATAGCTGATTATTACCAAACGGTTGACCAATTCAGTGATTTGTGTTAAATTTCCAAGATCAGATTATGAAATATTTATTCCTTTATACTTTCTTGCTTAATATAACTTTGTATATATATACATGTATAAATAATTGTTATTAAGTTCAATTTGTATATATATATATTTAAATCTTATATATATATAATAATAATCTTTATGTAAGCCATTCTGAGCTTACAAATGACTGAATCGCTCAACCATTTGATTAAAGTTAGCTAAAATCATGTAAGAAGCCATTTTGAGCTTACAAATCATTGAATCGGTCAATCGTTCTATGAGAATCAACTACAATCATGTAACAAGCCATTCTGAGCTTACAAATCACCGAATCGGTCAACTGATCAATGAGAATCAATTACAATCATGTAACAAGCTATTCTTAGCTTACAAATCACTGAATCAGTCAACGGTTCAATGAGAATCAATTACAATCACGTAACAAGTCATTCTGAGCTTACCAATCACCGAATCAGTCAACCATTCGATGAGAAGCATCTACCTAAGGTCAAGCCAAAAGGCATAGTTGATGGACAACAAGTTAATATTCTTGTACCACCCTTTATTGGTCCCAGGGAAACAGTAGGCTAAGTTAGCCATCTTAATTATGGTTTTGCGGTTCAAGGTCAAAAGGTGACCTGAAAAAAGCTTAAAATCATTGAATCAGTCAACCATTTGATTAGAATCAATTACACTCACATAACAAGCCATTCAGACCTTAAAAATCATCAAATTGGTCAACCGTTTGATAAGAATCAATTACAATCATGTAACAAGCCATTCTAAACTTTCAAATCACTGAATCTGAGAGTCGTTTGATGAGAATCAGCTATATTCACGTAACAAGTCATTCTAAGATTACAAATCACTGAATCGGTCAACCGTTGGATGAGAATCAATTACAATCATGTAACAAGCCATTGTGAGCATACAAATCACCAAATTGGTCAACCATTCGATAAGAACTAGCTACAATCATGTAACAAGCCATTCTGAGCTTACAAATCACTAAATCAGTCAACCGTTTGATGAGAATTAGCTACAATCAACTAACAAGCCATTCTGAGCTTAAAAATCACTAAATCGGTCAACTGCTTGATGAGAATGAATTATAATAACATAACAAGCCATTCTAAGCTTACAAATCATCGAATCGGCCAACAATTTGATGAGAATCAGCTACAATCACGTAACAAGCCATTCTAAGCTTACAAATCACCGAATCGGTCAACGATTCGATGAGAATCAGATACAATCACGTAACAAGCCATTCTGAGCTTGCAAATCACTGAATCGATCAACCGTTCGACAAGTAATTTTGAGCTTACAAATTACAAAATCGGTCAACTATTTGATGAGAATCGATAATAATCATATAACAAGCCATTCATAGCTTACAAATCACCGAATCAGCTACAATCACGTAACAAGGCATTCTGAGCTTAGAAATCATCAAATTGGTGAACCGTTCGATTAGAATGAGTTACATTCACGTAATAACTATTGAATGAGAATCAGCAACAATCAGTAGCAAGCCATTTTGAGCTTAGAAATCACCGAATCGGTCAACTATTCGATGAGAATCAATTAAAATCATGTAACAAGACATTCTAAGCTTACAAATGACTGAATCGGTCAACCGTTCAATTAGAATCAGCAACAATCATTTAACAAGCTATTCTGAGCATACAAATCATCGAATCGATCAACCGTTCAATTATAATCAACTACAATCATGTAACAAGCCATTTTGAGCTTACAAATAACCAAATCGGTCAACCGTTTGATGAGAATCAACTACAATCACTTAAAACCCATTCTGAGCTTACAAATCACTAAATTAGTCAACCATTCGATGAGAATCAATTACAATCACGTAACAAGCCATTCTTAGCTTAAAAATCACTGAATCATTCCACCGTTTGATGAGAATCAGCTACAATCACGTACTAAGCCATTATGAGCTTACAAATCATTTAATCTGTCAACCTTTCGATGAGTATCAATTACAATTAGCTAACAAGCCATTCTAATCATACAAATCACCAAATCGATCAACCGTTTGGTGACAATCAGCTAGAATCACACAACATGCCATTTTGAGCTTACAAATCACTGAATCAATCAACTGTTCCATTAGAATCAACTACAATCATGTAACAAGCCATTCTAACCTTACAAATCACCGAATTGGTCAACCGTTCAATGAGAATCAGCTACAATCACGTAACAAGCCATTCTGAGTGTACAAATCATCAAATCGATCAACCGATCAATGAGAATCAATTAAAATTATGTAACAAGCTATTCTAAGCTTACAAATCACTGAATTAGTCAACAGTTTGATGAGAATCAATTACAATCACGTAACAAGCCATTCTGAGCTTACTAATCACCGAATCGGTCAACCGTTCGATGAGAACCATATACGAACATGAAATAAACCATTCTCAGTTGATAAATCACCAAATTGGTCAACCATTTGATGAGAATCAGCTACAATCACGTAAAAAGCCATTATGAGCTTACAAATCATGGAATCGGTCAACCATTCAATGAGAATCAATTACAATCATGTAACAAGCCATTCTGAGCTTACAAATCATGAATCGATTAACCATTTGATGATAACTTAGAAATCACTAAATCGGTCTATCATTTCATGAGAATCAATAACAATCAAGCAACAAGCCATTATGTGCTTACAAATCACTGAATTAGTCAACTATTCGATGAGAATCAACTAAAATCATGTAACAAGCCATTCTGAGCATACAAATCACTAAATTGGTCAACCATTCAATGAGAATCAATTACAATCACATAACAAGTCATTCGGAGCTTACAAATCATGAATCAGTTGATCGTTCGATGAGAATCAATTACAATCATGTAACAATGCCAAGAAATCACCAAATCGATCAATCGTTTGATGAGAATCAGCTAAAATGACGTAACAAGCTATGTTGAGCTTACAAATTGCTAAATCAGTCAACTGTTCGATGAGAAATAATTAAAATTAGGTAACAACCCATTATGAGCTTAAAAATCAGTGAATCGGTCAACCGTTGGATGAGAATCAATTACAATCAGGGAACAAGCCATTATGTGCTTACAAATCACTGAATCGATAAACCGTTCGTTGAGAATCAATTATAATCACGTAAGAAGCCATTATGTGCTTACAAATCACCTAATCGGTCTACCGTTTGATGAGAATGAGCAACAATCATGTAACAAGCCATTCTAAAATTACAAATCACTGATCTAGTCAACTGTTTGATTAGAATCAGCTACAATCATGTAATGGACAACAGGCTAATATTCAACAAATTGGTACCTGTACCTGAAACTGACACAATCATGAAATAAACCATTCTCAGCTGATAAATCATCGAATCGGCCAACCGTTCGATGAGAATTAGGTACAATCATGTAACAAGCTAATATGAACCTACAAATCACTAAATCGGTCAACCATTCAATGAGAATCAATTACAATCACATAACATACCATTATGAGCTTGCAAATCATGAATCAGTTAACCGTTCAATGAGAATCAATTACAATCATGTAACAAGCCATTCTAACCTTACAAATCACTGAATCGGTCAACCGTTTGATGAGAATCAACTACAATCACGTAACAAGTCATTCTAAGCATACAAATCATTGAATCGGTCAGCCGTTTGATGAGAATTAGCTATAATCACCTAACAAGATATTCTGAGCTTACAAATCACTGAATCGGTCAACCGTTTGATGAGAATCAGCTACAATCACCTAAAAAGTCATTCTGAACTTACAAATCACCAAATCGGTCAACCGTTGGTTGAGAATCCGCTATAATTTGGTAACAAGACATTCTAAGCTTACAAATCACCGAATCGGTTGACTGTTCGATGAGAATCAGCTACAATCACTTGACAAGCCATTCTAAGCTTACAAATCACTGAATCGATCAACTATTCTATGAGAAATAATTAAAATCCCGTAACAAGCCATTATGAGCTTACACATCACTGAATCGGTCAATGAGAATTAATTACAACACATAACAAGCCATTATGTGCATACAAATCACCAAATTTGTCAACCATTCGATGAGAATTAATTAGAATCACGTAAAAAGCCATTCTAAGCTTGCAAATCATCGAATCGGTTAACAGTTTGATGAAAATAAGCTACAATCGAGTAAAAAGCCATTCTAAGCTTATAAATCATTGAATCGATCAACCGTTCAATGAGAATCAACTAAAATCACTTAACAAGCCATTCTTGGCTTACAAATCACCGAATCGGTCTATCGTTTGATGAGAATTAATTATAATCACGTAACAAGTAATTCTGAGCTTACAAATCACCAAATCGATCAACCGTTCAAAGAGAATCAATTACAATCATGTAACAAGCTATTCTGAGCTTACAAATCACTGAATTGATCAATCGTTCGATGAAAATCAATTACAATCATGTAACAAGCCATTCTGAGCTGTCAAATCACTGAATCGGTCAACTGTTCGATGAGATTCAATTACAATCACGTAACAACCCATTATGAGCTTAGAAATCATGAATTATAATCACGTAACAAGAAATTTTGAGCTAACAAATTACCGAATCCATCATTCATTCGATGAGAATCGATTACAATCACGCAACAAGCCATTCAGAGCTTACAAATCAATAAATAAGTCAACCGTTCGATTAGAATTAATTAAAATCATGTAACAAGCCTTTCTAACTTTAAAAATCAGGGAATTAGTCAACCGTTCGATTAGAATCAATTAAAATCACATAACAAGCCATTCTGAGCTTACAAATCATTGAATCAGTCAACCGTTTGATAAGAATCAGCTAAAATGAAGTAACAAGTCATTCTGAGCTTACAAATCACCAAATCAGTCAACCGTTGGATGAAAATCAATTAAAATCTCGTATGAAGCCATTTTGACATTGCATATCACTGAATTGGTCGACCATTTGATGAAAATCAGCTACAATCATGTAACAAGCCATTTTGAGCTTACAAATCACCGAATCGATCAATTGTTCGATGTAATCAGCTACAATCATGTAACAAGCCATTTTGAGCTTACAGATCACCGAATCGATCAACCCTTCAATGAGAATGAATTATAATCACGTAAAAAGTAATTTTGAACTTACAAATCACCCAATCCGTTAACAATTCGATGACAATCATGCAATAAGCCATTTAGAGCTTACAAATCACTAAATCGGTCAACCGTTTAATTAGAATCAATTAAAATCATCTAACAAGCCATTTTGAACTTACAAATCACTCAATTGGTCAACCGCTCGATGAGAATTAGGTACAATCAAGTAACAAGACATTCTGAGCTTACAAATCACCAAATCGATGAACCGTTCAATGAGAGTTAGCTACAATCACATAACAAGCCATTCTAAGCTTACAAATCACTGAATCGGTCAACCATTCGATTAGAATGAGCTATATTCACGTAACAAGCCATTCTAAGCATACAAATCACCAAATCGGTCAACCGTTCAATAAGAATCAGCTACAATCACGTAACAAGTCATTCTAAGCTTACAAATTGTTGAATCAGTCAACCGTTCAATGAGAATTAGCTACAATCACAGAGCAAGGCATTTTGAGCTTACAAATCACCAAATCGGTCAACTGTTCGATGAGAATCAACTACAATCACGTAACATGCCATTATGAGCTCACAAGTCACCAAATCAGTCAATCGTTTGATGAGAATCAACTACAATCACATAACAAGCAATTTTGAACTTACAAATCACCGAATCGGTCAACCGTTTGATGAGAATCAATTATAATCAATTACAATTACGTAACAACACTTTATGAGCTTACAAATCATTGAATCGATCAATAGTTCAATAAAAATCAATTACAATCACGTAACAAGTCATTCTGAGCTTACAAATTACTGAATCGGTCAACCGTTCGATGAGAATCAGCTATAATGATGTAACAAGCCATGATGAGCTTACAAATCACCTAATCGGGCAACCATTCGATGAGAATCAGCTAGAATAATGTAACAAGTCATTCTAAGCTTACAAATAACCGAATCGGTCAACCGTTCGATGATAATCAGCTACAATCAAGTAACAAGCCATTCTGAGCTTACAATTCACCAAATCGGTCAACTGTTCGATGACAATCAATTACAATCATGTAACAAGACATTCTAAGCTTGCAAATGATAGAATCGGTCAACCGTTTGATGACAATTGGCTACAATCATTTAACAAGCCATCCTAAAATTACAAATCATCGAATCGGTCAACTATTCGATGAGAATCAATTACAATCACGTAACAAGCTATTCTGAGCTAACAAATCTCTGAATCGGTCAATAGTTTGATGATAATCACAATCACGTAACAAGCCTTTCTAAGCTTACAAATCACTAAATCGGTCAACCGTTCGATGAGAATCAATTACAATCATGTAACATGCCATTCTAAGCTTACAAATCATGAATTGCTTAATCATTTGATGAGAATCAATTACAATCACGTAACAAGCCATTCTGAGCTTACAAATCACCAAATCGGTCAACTGTTTGATGAGAATCAGCTACAATAATGTAACAAGCCATTCTGAGCTTACAAATCACCAAATCTAGCAACCAATTGGTGAGATTCAGCTACAATTACATACCAAAACATTCTAAGCTTACAACTCTCTGAATCTGTCAACCGTTCGATGAGAAACAACTACAATCATGTAACAAGCCATTCTAAACTTACAAATCACTGAATCAGTCAACCATTCAATGAGAATTACCTACAATCACGTAACAAGTCATTTTGAGCTTAAAAATCACCGAATCGATCAACCGTTCGATTAGAATGAGCTACATTCATGTAATAAGCCATTCTGACCTTACAAATCACCAAATTGGTCAATTGTTCATTGACAATCAGTTACAATCACGTAACAAGCCATTCTGAGCTTACAAATCATAGAATCGATCAACCATTCGATGAGAATCAATTACAATCACGTAACAACCCATGATGAGCTTGCAAATCACCAAATCAGCCAACCATTTGATTAGAATTGATTACAATCAAGGAACAAGCCATTCAGAGCTTACAAATCATTGAATCGGTTAACCGTTAGATTAGAATCAATTACAATCATCTAACAAGCAATTTCAAGCTTACAAATCATCGAATCGGTCATATGCTCGATGAGAATCAGCTACAATCATGTAACAAAGCATTATGAGCTAACAAATCATCAAATCAGTCAACTATTCATTAAGAATGAGCTACAATCATGTAACAAGGTATTCTGAGCTTAGAAATCACCGATACAGTCAACTGTTCGATGAGAATCAATTATAATCATGTAAGAAGTAATTCTAAGCTTAGAAATCACCGAATTGGTCAACCGTTTGATTAGAATCAATGACAATCACGTAACAAGGCATTCTGAGCTTACAAATCACTAAATTGTTCAACTGTTCAATGAGAGTCAGCTACATACACGTAACAAGCCATTTTGAGCTTATAAATCACCAAATCGATCAACTATTCGATGACAATCAACTGAAATCATGTAACAAGCCATTCTCAGCTTACAAATCAGAGATTCGGTCAACCGTTCAATGAGAATCAATTACAATCATATAACAAGCCATTCTGAGCTTACAAATCATCGAATCAGTCAACCATTTGATTAGAATTGAGTACAATCACGAAACAAGGCATTTAGAGCTTACAAATCATCGAATAGGTTTACCATTAGATTAGAATCAATTACAATCATGTAACAAGCCATTCTGAGCTTAGAAATCACCAACTCGGTGAATCACTCAATGAGAATCAGCTACAATCACATAACAAGGCATTCTGAGCTTACAAATCACCAAATTAGTGAACAGTTCGATAAAAATTAGCTACAATCACGTAACAAGCCATTCTAAGCTTACAAATCATCGAATTGGTCAACTGTTTGATTAGAATGAGCTATATTCAAGTAACAAGCCATTCTGAGCTTACAAATCACCGAATCGGTCAACTGTTTGTTGAGAATCAACTACAATCACCTAATAAGCTATTTTGAGCTTACAAATTACTGAATCGATCAACTGTTCGATGAGAATCAATTACAATTATGTATCAAGCCATTCTGAGCTTAGAAATCACCGATACAATCAACCATTCGAAGAGAATCAATTATAATGACGTAACAAGCAATTCTGAGCTTACAAATCACTGAATCGGTCAACCGTTTGATTAGAATCAATTACAATCATGTAACAAGTAATTTTGAGCTTACAAATCACCTAATTGGTCAACTGTTCAATGAGAATCAGCTATATTAACGTAACAAGCCATTCTAAGCTTTACCAAATCGGTCAACCGTTCGATGAGAATCAGCTACAATCACGTAACAAGCCATTCTGAACTTTCAAATCACTGAATCAGTCAACTGTTCGATAAGAATTAGCTACAATCAAGTAACAAGTCATTCTAAGCTTACAAATCACCGAATCAGTCAACTGGTCAATTAGAATCAGCTATAATCATGTGACAAGTCATTTTGAGCTTACAAATCATTGAATCGGTCAACTGTTCGATGAGAAATAATTAAAATCACATAACAAACCATTATTAGCTTACAAATCACTGATTCGGTCTATCGTTCGATGAGAATCAATTACACTCAAGGAACAAGCCATTATGTGATTACAAATCATCGAATCGGTCAACTGTTCTATGAGAATCAATTACAATCACGTAACAAGCCATTCTAAGCTTACAAATCACCTAATCGATCAACCGTTCGATGAGAATCAATTATAATCATGTAACAAACCATTCTGAGCTTACAAATCATCGATCCATTCAACCGTTTGATGATAATCAGCTACAATCATGTAACAAGCCATTCTGAGTTTACAAATCATCGAATCATTGAACCGTTGGATGAGAATCAGCTACAATCATGTAACAAGCCATTCTGAGCTTACAAATTAAAGAATCGGTCAACCGTTCAATTAGAATCAATTACAATAAAGGAACAAGCCATTATGCTCTTACAAATCACTGAATCTATCAACCGTTCGATGAGACTCAATTACAATCATGTAACAAGCCATTCTGAGCTTACAAATCATCGAATTGGTCAACCGTTCGATGAGAATAAGCTACAATCATGTAACAAGGCATTCTAAGCTTACAAATCACTGAATCATTCAACTGTTCGATGAGAATCAATTACAATCATGTAACAAGCCATTTTGAGCTTACAAATCATCGAATCTGTCAACCATTGGATCAGAATCAACTATAATCACGTGACAAGCCATTCTAAAATTACAAATCACCGAATCGGTCAACCATTCAATGAGAATCAGCTACAATTATGTAACAAGTCATTTTGAGCTTACAAATCATTGAATCGGTCAACCGTTCGATGATAATCAGCTACAATCACATAACAAGCCATTTGAGCTTACAAACCATCGAATCAGTCAACTGTTTGATGAGAATCCACTCAAATCACGTAACAAGCCATTCTAAGTTTACAAATTACCGAATCGGTCAACCGTTTGATGAGAATAAGCTACAATCATGTAACAAAGCATTTTAAGATTACAAATCACTGAATCGTTCAACCGTTCGATGAGAATCAATTACAATCATGTAACAAGCCATTCGATGAGAATCAATTAGAGTCACATAAAAAGTCATTCTGAGCTTACAAATCACTAAATATGTCAACCGTTGGATGATAATAAATTATAATCACGTGACAAGCTGTTCTGAGCTTACAAATCATCGAATCGGTCAACCGTTCTATGAGAATCAGCTACAATCATTTAACAAGCCATTCTAAACTTACAAATCACTAAATCTATCAACCGTTCGATTAGAATCAATTACAATCACCTAACAAGCCATTCTGAGCTTACATATCACCGACTCAGTCAACCGTTCGATGAGAATCAACTACAATCACGTAACAAGCCATTCTGAGCTTACAAATCACTGAATTGGTCAACCATTCGATGAAAATCATCTACAATCATGTAATAAGCTATTCTAAGCTTACAAATCACCTAATCAGTCTACCTTTTGATGAGAATCAAGTACAATCATGTAACAAGCCATTCTAAGCTTAGAAATAATGGATCCAGTCAACCGTTTGATGAGAATCAGCTAAAGTCACATAACAAGGCATTCAAAGCTTACAAATCACCGAATCAGTTAACCGTTCGATGAGAATCTGCTACAATCACATAATAAGCCATTTTGAGCTTAGAAATTACCGAATCGATTAATCATTATATAATAATAAATTCCAAACATGTAACAAGCGATTATGAGCTTACAAATCACCAAATCAGTCAACCGTTCGATGAGAATCAATTACAATCATGTAACAAGACTTTCTGAGCTTACAAATCACTGAATTGGTCAACCATTCGATAAGAATCAATTACAATCACGTAACGAGCCATTATGAGATTAGAAATCATCGAATCTATCAACCGTTTGATGAAAATTAGCTACAATCACGTAACAAGCCATTCTAAGCTTACAAATCACCAAATTGGTCAATCGTTTAATGAGAATCAACTACAATCATGTAAAAAGCTATTCTGAGCTTTGAAATCACTAAATCAGTCAACCATTCGATAAGAATTAGCTACAATCAAGTAACAAGCCATTCTGAGCTTACAAATACCTAATCCGTCAACCATTTGATGAGAATCAATTACAATCATGTAACAAGATATTCTGAACTTACAAATCACTGAATTGGTCAATCGTTTGATGAGAATCAATTACAATCACGTAACAAGCCATTCTTAGCTTACAAATCATCGAATCGGTCAACTATTCGATGAGAATCAATTACAATCATGTAACAAGCTATTCTAATGTGACAAATTACTAAATCGCTCAACTGTTCGATGAGAATCAATTACAATCACGTAAGAAGCCATACTGAGCATACCAATCACCGAATCAATCAACCGTTCGATGAGAGTCAATTACAATCACGTAACAAGCCATTATGAGCTTACAAATCACCGAATCTATCAACCGTTTGATAAGAATCAACTACAATCACGTAACAAGCCATTGTAAGCTTACAAATCACCGAATTGGTCAACCGTTCGATGAAAATTAGCTACAATCATGTAACAAGCCATTCTAAGCTTAAAAATCATTGAATCAGTCAACTGTTTGATGAGAATCAGCTACAATCATGTAACAAGTCATTTTGAGCTTAGAAATGACAGAATCAATCAACCGTTCGATGAGAATTAGCTACAATCACGTAACAACCTATTCTGAGCTTACAAATCATCAAATAAGTCAACCGTTCGATGAGAATCAGCTACAATCACGTAATAAGCCATTCCGAGCTTACAAACCATCGAACACTAAATCGGTCAACTATTCAATGAGAATCGGCTACAATCACGTAACAAACTATTCTGAGCTTACAAATCATTGAATTGGTCAACCGATCGATGAGAATAAACTACAATCACTTAACAAGCCATTCTGAGCTTACAAATCACCGAATCGGTCAACCGTTCGATGAGAATCAACTACAATTGTTAGGAATAAGGTTTCTCAACCTTGGATAATTCTCATTCTTCTTATTTGTTTTGTAAAATGTATTTCTTGCAAATAATGTAATTAAGTGTGAGTGTACATGTGTAGTTGGCATGTTGATGTGTCACTCCACTTGATGTGTCGGCATCTTGAATTGTGTGTAAGGAGATCATGGTTGAAATGGTTATGACAGATTCCTATGACGCGTAAGAGCTATTTTAGGAATGTGCTATGTTAGGTGTAAGAGCATCTTATGACTTGGGCCTTTTTGGGCACCCAAGAAGGAGTGGTTGGTGTGTGTAAGAGAATATGCCAAAAATAGGTTGGTATGATAGATTCTCTTACACTTCTCTTGTGACTATTTTTTTTGGCAGATTTTATGACAAGCTATCATAGTCTCTTCTAGAGATGGACGCCTATTCTTGGGATTGCATGTAATAGCTATGTACATGTGGCCTTGTGCATGGTGAACGCCCAACTCCTTTGCGGGTATTTGTTGGGTCCTGAGGAGTCTATATATATGATGTTGCTTTTATGGAAGAGCAATAAGTTTTACTTGTCTCTCATCTCCTGAAAGAACTTGCATTGCAAGTGTGTTGTAACCTTTGTGTTGAAGATAATACATTGTGCAGGTTTTGGAGGGGTGGGGTTGTTTTACTGAAAGGTTTTTCCCCACTGGCATATCTTTGTGTTTATGTGTTTCAATATTCTCTCTCTATTTTCTATATGCATGGTATATGGTTGCAATATCATTGTTAAAGTAGTTAACGAATCTAAAATTGTAAGGATTTAAAAGAATTTGCACAATGCTTTCCTTTAGAGATTAGTGTAGGAAGTTGTTTTCGCACTTGAGTTTCCTTACAAGTGGTATCAAAGCCTGATCAACTTTTGATCCTAGTTGTTGGGTAGGATTTTTTGAGCTAATCTCAAGTTGAATGGGAGTTTTTGTGCAGAGCATTCTGAATCTTATTTGTAGATTGAGATGGCAAGTTCATCATATAGTAGAATGGAGGTGGAGAAATTTAACGGCACTAATTTTGAGTTGTGAAAACTCAAGATGGAAGACATGCTTGAAGACCGTGATCTATGAGAGGCTACTTCACTTGATGTGAAACCTGCAGCAATATCTCAAGTGGATTGGGAGATCAAGGATCAGAAGGCTAAGGGTCTCATCAGACTCTTTCTAGCAGATGTCATTCTTCTGAATGTTCTTGATGAGACTACTGTAAATTCTTTGTGGAAATGGCTTGGGTCTATGTATCAGGCCAAATCTTTGGTGAATAAGTTGTTCCTAAGAAAGAAGTTGTATTCTTTAAGAATGGAGGAAGGAGGATCTATAACTGATCATCTCAACGCATTCAATTTATTGGTTGCACAGTTGGCATCATCCGATACCAAGATTGAGGAGGATCATTGTATGACCCTGCTTTGTTCCTTGCCAGATTCGTGGGACCATCTTGTGATGGCTCTCGAAAGTACTATGGTCACATTCCGTATGGATGATGTGGTGTCCTCACTGCTATTTGAGGAGATGCGAAGAAAGACTTCGGATTCATCTAAGGAAGCCCTTGCTGTTCATGGGAGATCCAATGACAAAGGAAAGCAAAATGACAACAAGTCAAAGAAGGGTAGATCTAAATCCCATGGGAGTTCTAAGACTCCTGGAAAGTCCAAGGTGAAATGTTGGAACTGTGATAAAACTGGGCACTTTCGGAAGGACTGCAAAGAACCAAAGAAGAAGAAGAAAGGCTCAGATTCAGCTTCAGAAAAATCTCAAGAAGATGGAGATGCTTTTATTGCAGCTTTGGCAGCCCATGCATCTGATAATATGTGGTTGGTAGACTCGGGTGCTTCTTTTCACATGACCTCTCATCGAAACTGGTTCTCAAAATATGAAGAGTTCAATGGTGGAAAGGTGTACTTGGGTGATGATTCTCACCCAAAGATAGTTGGACACAGAAGGGTCACTATCAGATTTCCTGATGGATGAGTAAAGGGAATCAATGGAGTTATGCACATTTTAAGTTTGGCACAAAACCTATTATCTGTAAGTATGCTGAATGATGTAAGTGTGCAGGTTGTTTTTTCGAAAGAAAGATGCAAGATGATGAGAGGATCGATAGTGCTTGCAAGGGGTACTAGGAGAGGTACCTTATTTTAGCTAGATGCATGTATTCCTCTATGTAATAGTTCTTCATCCTCAGCATCTGAATGAGTAGAGAAGAAGTCTGTGGTTATTGGTTCTAATGGCAGTGCAAACACTTTGGAAGGTAAGCTTCCTATAGAAAAGACAATGTTGTGGCATATGAGATTTGGCCACATTGGTGAAAAGGGTCTCAAAACTTTGAAAAATAAAAACCTCGTTGAGGGGTTAAATGACTGCAATCTCAAGTTTGACTTCTGCGAACAATGTGTCTATGATAAACAAAATCATGTTCAATTTTACTCTAGTTCTCACAAATCTTCTGATGTATTTGGTCCTGTAAAAATTCTTTCAATCTCCAAGTCTATATTTTTTGTATCTTTCATAGATGATTACAGTAGAAGGATATGGATTTATTTTCTTAAAAGTAAGACACAAGTCTTTAGTCGGTTTAAGGAATTTAAAGCTCTTGTAGAGAATTAGACTAATAAGAAGATTAAGTGTGTGAGAACTGACAATGGTGGTGAGTTTTGCTTAGCAGAGTTTGAACAGTTCTATAAAGAACAAGGTATCGAGAGGCATAAGACAACTCCTTATACCCCACAACAAAATGGAGTTGCAAAGAGAATGAATAGGACACTACTGGAGAAGGCTAACACCCATGGAGGTGTGGTCTGGTAAGATGCCTTCAATTAGACATCTTCGTGTTTTTGGTTGTGAAGCTTATGCATATGTTCCAAAGGAGAAAAGATCTAAGTTGGAAAACAAAGCTTTCAAATATATTTTCATCGGATACAGTGTTGGTGTGAAAGGATACAAGCTTTGGGATCCTGTTACTAGTAAGGTTTTGTATAGTAGAAATGTTATTTTCAGAGAGCTAACATCTTCTCCTATTGTGCTACAACCAGATGAAAAATAAAAAGAAAAAGATGTTGTTCAGTTGCCTCCTACCCCTGAGAAGACTAAATGAAGAGACCATGTTGGGCCTAATGATGAGGAGAGCTCTAGCAGCTCTAATAGTTCGGAAGAAGAGGAAGAACAACCTCAACCTCAACCCTTGAGGAGATCCACGAGAGAAAGAAAGCAACCAGAAAGGTTTGGTTATTCAATGTTAGATTCCAGTTGTGCCTTTGCTTTGATTACTAACACTGATGAGCCTAGATCTGTGAAAGAGGCTTTGGGCATGGAAGATGTAGGTTCCTGGATTGAGGCTATGGATGATGAGATGGCTTCATTGGAGAAAAATAAAACTTGGGACCTTGTACCTTTGCCTAAAGGGAGAAAATCTGTTGGCTGTAAATGGGTGTTCAAGAAGAAATTTTGTGCAGATGGCAATGTTGAAAGGTACAAAGGTAGATTGGTTGCAAAGGGGTATTCGCAGATAGAGGGAATAGATTATGGTGAAATATTATCTCCTATTGCAAAGTTGACATCCATTAGATTTCTATTATCTCTTGTTGCATCATATGATTTAGAGATAGAACAAATGGATGTGAAGATAGCTTTCCTTCATGGTGATTTGGAGGAAGAGATTTATATGTCATAGCCTAAACACTACATTGTTAAAGGTAAAGAATCCTTAGTTTGCAGATTAAAGAAATCTCTATATGGTTTGAAGTAATCTCTTAATGTGGTATCTTAAGTTTGATGCCTTTGTGTTATCAATTGGATTTGTAAGATCGAAATCAGATCATTCTATTTATTTCAGAGTTGAAAATGATCGCCTTCTTATTGTTGTATTATATGTTGATGATATGTTGCTATTTGGGAAGGGTAAGGGTATGATTTCTGATTTTAAATCTCAGTTGTCAGCACAGTTTGAGATGAAAGATCTTGGGGCAGCAAGGTACATCTTGGGTATGGAAATCAATAGAGGCAGGCCTAACAAAAAACTTTGGTTGAGTCAGAGTAAGTATGTGAAGTCTATGTTGGACAGGTTCAGCATGGTAGATTGTAGACCACTATGTGTTCCTATTTCTATGGGAACAAAGTTATCTGTAGATGATTGTCCAAAATCTCCTAGTGAGAGGGAGGACATGAGTAGAGTACCTTATGCTAGTGCAGCTGGCAGTCTTATGTATGCTATGGTCTATACTAGACCAGACATTGCCCAAGCAATGGGAGTCCTGAGTCAGTTTATGGCTAACCCTAGATGGGTACATTGGGATGCAGTTAAGCAAGTATTCAGATATTTGAGGGGTACATCAGATTACTCCATATGTTACCATGTTAACTCTTCTAGATCTCCGCATTCAATTTGTATTCGTGGGTTTGTGGATTCAGATTGGGCAGGTGATATTGACAGCAAGAGATCCACCAGTGCTTATGTTCTAGTGCATCAGTTGGATGAGTAAGTGACAACCTGTGGTTGCTTTGTCCACTACAAAAGCTAAGTACATGGCTGCTACTCATGCTTGTAAGGAAGCCATTTGGCTTAGGAGATTGTGTTCTAATGTTGGTGTTGATGTAGAACAAATTACTATTTGGTGTGATAGTCAGAGTGCTATTTGCCTTGCAAAGAATCCAACTTTCCATGCCAGAACGAAGCACATTGATGTGCAGTTTCACTTTGTGAGAGATATGGTGGAACATGGAAAGGTAAATTTGGAGAAGGTAGATATTGTGAAGAATGTTGTAGATGCATTAACGAAACCAGTGGGCATTGAGAAGTTCAGATGGTGTTCGGAGTGTATGGGCCTTTTGTCCTATAGCGGTTAGTTCTTGTTATGTTCTTGTTGCTCTTACAAGGTGTTCGACAAGTGGGAGAATGTTAGGAATAAGGTGTCTCAACCTTGGATAATTCCTATTCTTATTATTTGTTTTGTAAAATGTATTTCTTGCAAATAATGTAATTAAGTGTGAGTGTATATGCCTAGTTGGCATGTTGATGTGTCACTCCACTTGATGTGTCGGCATCTTGAATTGTGTGTAAGGAGATCATGGCTGAAATGATTATGATAGATTCCTATGATGCATAAGAGCTATTTAAGAAATGTGCTATGTCAGGTGTAAGAGCATCTTATGACTTGGGCCTATTTGGATGTCCAAGAAGGAGTGGTTGGTGTGTGTAAGAGAATATGTCAAAAATAGGTTGGTATGATAGATTCTCTTACACTTCTCTTGTGACCGTTATTTTTGGTAGATTTTATGACAAGCTCTCATAGTCTAATCTAGGGACGGACACCTATTCTTGGGATTGCATGTAACAGCTGTGTTACATATGGCTTTGTGCATGGGTCTTGGTGGTTGAGCCCATGTTGAACACCCAACTCCTTTGTAGGTATTTGTTGGGTCTTGAGGAGTCTATATACGATGTTGCTTCTATGGGAGAGCAATAAGTTTTACTTGTCTCTAATCTCCTAAAAGAACTTGCATTGCAAGTGTGTTGTAACCTTTGTGTTGAAGATAATACATTGTGCAAGTTTTGGAGGGGTGGGGTTGTTTTACTGAAAGGTTTTTCCCTGCCGGCATATCTTTGTGTTTATGTGTTTCAATCTTCTCTCTTTATTGTCTATATGCATGGTATATGGTGGCAATATCATTATTAAAGTAGTTAACGAATCTAAAATTGTTAGGATTTAAAAGAATTTGCACAATACTTTCCTTTAGAGATTAGTGTAGGAAGTTGTTTCCGCACCTGAGTTTCCTTACAACAATCACCTAACAAGCCATTCTAAGCTACAATTAGAAAACAAACCATTCTAAATTTACAAATCACCGAATCAGTCAACCGTTCGATGAGAATTAGCTACAATCACCTAAAAAGCCATTCTGAGCTTACAAATCACTCAATCAGTCAACTATTTGATGAAAAATAATTAAAATCATGTAAGAAGCCATTATGAGCTTACAAATCACCAAATTGGTCAACCGATCGATGAGCTTACAAATCATGAATCAGTGAACCATTCGATGAGAATCATCTACAATCACCTAATAAGCTATTCTTAGCTGATAAATCACTGAATCGATCAACCGTTCGATGAGAATCAGCTACAATCACTTAACAAGCCATTTTGAGCTTACAAATCACCGAATTTATTAACCATTATTGTACGTAACAAGCTATTCTCAGCTTACAAATCATCGAATTGATCAAACATTCCATGAGAATCAATTACAATCACGTAACAAGTCATTCTGAGCTTAAAAATCATCAAATCTATCAACCGTTTCATGAGAATCAGCTACAATAAATTACAATCACGTAACCAACCATTCTAAGCATACAAAATCATTGAATCAGTCAACCTTTTGATGAGAATTAGTTACAATAATGAAACAAGCTATTTTGAGCTTACGAATAACTAAATCGGTCAACCGTTCGATCAGAATGAGCTACAATAATGAAACAAGCCATTCAAAGCTTACAAATCATCGAATCGGTCAACCGTTCGATAAGAATCAGCTACAATCACATAACAAGCTATTATGAGCTTAGAAATCACTGAATCTGTCATCCATCAAATGATAATCAATTACAATCAGGTAACAAGCCATTCTGAGCTTACAAATCAGTAAATCAGTCAACCGTTCGATAAGAATCAGTTACAATCACGTAACAAGTCATTCTAGCTTACAAATCACCAAATCTATCAACTGTTTAATGCGAATCGGCTACAATCACGTAACAAGCCATTTCTAGCTTACAAATCACTGAATCAATCAATTGTTCGATGAGAATCAATTACAATCACATAACAAGTCATTCTGAGCTTACAAATCACTGAATCGGTCAACCATTCAATGATAATCAATTACAATCACGTAACAAGCCATTCTAAGCTTACAAATCATGAATCGATTAACCATTCGATGATAATCAATTACAATTCCAAATCACCGAATCAATGAACTATTTTATGAGAATAAGCTACAATCACCTAACAAGCCATGCTCAACTTAGAAATCACTGAATCGGTCAACCATTGGTTGAGAATCGACTACAATCTGGTAACAAGACATTCTAAGGTTACAAATCATCGAATCAGTTGACCGCTCGATGAGAATCAGCTACAATCACGTGACATGTCATTTTGAGCTTACAAATCACTGAATCGGTCTACCGTTCGATGAGAAATTTAAAAAAATCACGTAACAACCCATTATGAGCTTACAAATCACTGAATCGGTCAACTGTTCGATGAGAATCAATTACAACACGTAACAATGCATTATAAGCTTACAAATCACTAAATCTATCAACCGTTAGATGAGACTCAACTATAATCATGTAAAAAGCCATTCTAAGCTTGCAAATCACTGAATCGATCAATCATTTGATGAGAATAAGCTACAATCACGTAAAAAGTCATTCTTAGCTTATAAATCACTGAATCGGTCAACCGTTCAATGAGAATCAGCTAAAATCATGTAACAAGCCATTGTTAGCTTACAAATCACTAAATCGATCAATCATTTGATCAGAATCAATTATAATCACGTAACAAGCCATTATGAGCTTACAAATCACCGAATTGGTCAATCAATTACGATCATGTAACAAGCCATTCTAAACTTACAAATCACCGAATCAGTCAACCATTTGATTAGAATCAATTATAATCACGTAACAAGCTATTCTGAGCTTACAAATCACTGAATTAGTCAACCGTTCGATGAAAATTAATTACAATCATGTAACAGGCCATTCTAAGCTTACAAATCACCAAATGGGTCAACTGTTCGATGAGAATCAGCTACATTGGTCAACCATTCGATGAGAGTCAATTATAATCATGTAACAAGCCATTCTGAGGTTACCAATCACCAAAGCGGTCAACCATTCAATGAGAATCATCTACAATCATGTAATAAGCCATTCTAAGCTTACAAATCACCGAACTAGTCAACCCTTCCTTGAGAATCAGCTATAATAACGTAAGAAGCCATTCTGAGCTTACAAATCATCGAATTGGTCAACTGTTCAATGAGAATCAGCTACAATTACGTAACAAACCATTTTGAGCTTACAAATCACTGAATCAGTCAACCGTTGGATGACAATCAGCTACAATCACATAACAAGACATTCTAAGCTTACAAATCACTGAATCGGTCAACTGTTCAATGAGAATCAACTACAACAACGTAACAAGCCATTCTGAGCTTACAAATGACTGAATCGGTCAACCGTTCAATAAGATTCAGCTACAATCATGTAACAAGCCACTCTGAACTTACAAATCATTGAATCGGTCAATCGTTTGATGACAATTAGGTACAATCACCAAACAAACCATTCTGAGCCTACAAATCACTGAATTGGTCAACCGTTCAATGAGAATCAACTACAATCATGTAATAAGCCATTTTGAGCTTACAAATCAACAAGTTGGTCAACCGTTTGATGATAATCAGCTACAATCATATAGCAACCCATTCTGAGCTCACAAATCACTGAATCGGTTAACTATTCAATGAGAATCAATTACAATCATGTTACAAGCCATTTTGAGCTTATAAATCACCGAATCAATTAACTGTTCGATGAGAATCAATTACAATCACGTAACAAGCCATTCTTAGCTCACAAATCTCTAAATCGATCAACCGTTCAATGAGAATCAATTATAATCAAGTAACACAAGCCATTCTAAGCTTACAAATCACTGAATCGATCAACCATTTGATCAGAATCAATTACAATAAGGTAACAAGCCATTCTGAGCTTACAAATTGCCAAATCAATCAGCCGTTCGATTAGAATCAATTACAATCAAGTAACTGTGAGCTTACAAATCACTGAAACGGTCAACCATTCGATGAGAATCAGCTACAATCATGTAACAAGCCATTCTGAGTTTAAACATTACCAAATCGATCAACCATTTGATTAGAATCAGATACAATCATGTAATAAGCCAATTTGAGCTTACAAATCATTGTATCAGTTAACCATTCGATGAGAAATTGCTACAATCACGTATCAAGGAATTCTAAGCTTACAAATCACCGAATCGGTCAACCGTTCGATAAGAATCAGCTACAATCTCGTTACAAGCCATTATGAACTCACAAATCACCGAATTGGTCAACTGTTCAATCAGAATCAATTACAATCACGTAAAAAGTCATTCTAAGAAAATAAATCACCAAATTGGTCAATCATTCGATGAGAATCAACTACAATCAAGCAGCAAGCCATTATGAGCATACAAATCACCGAAACGATCAACCGTTTGATAAGAATCAACTAAGATCACGTAACAAGGCATTCTAAGCTTACAAATCACTGAATTAGTCAACCGCTCATTGAGAATTAGCTACAATCATGTAACAAATCATTCTGAGCTTACAAATCACTGAATCGTTGAACCATTCGATGAGAATCAATTACAATCATGTAACAAGCCATTCTGAGCTTACAAATCACCGAATCGGTCAACCGTTTGATGAGAATCAATTACAGTCACGTAACAAGCCATTGTGAGATTATAAATAATTGAATCGGTCAACCGTTCAATGAGAATCAACTAGAATCATGTAACATGCCATTCTGAGCTTACAAATCACTGAATCTATCTACCGTTCGATTAGAATCAATTACAATCACATAATAAGCCATTCTGAGCTTACAAATCATCGAATCGGTCAACCGTTCAATGAGAATTAGCTATTGTCACGTAACAAGCCATTCTGAGCTACAATCATTTAACAAGCTACAATCATTTAATAAGCCATTCTGAGCTTGAAAATCACCGAATCAGTCAACCGTTGGATGAGAATCAATTACAATCACCTAACAAGCTATTCTGAGCTTACAAATCACTGAATCGGTCAACGGTTGGATGACAATCAATTACAATTATGTAACAAGCCATTCTTAGCTTACCAATCACCGAATCGATCAACCGTTCGATGAGAATGATCTACAATCATGAAATAAGTCATTCTGAGCTGATAAATAACTAAATCGGTCAACCACTTGTTGAGAATAAGCTACAATCACATCACAACCCATTCTGAGCTTACAATTCACTGAAACGGTCAATCATTTAATGAGAAATAATTAAAATCACCTAACAAACCATTATGATCTTATGAATCACTGAATCGGTCAACCATTTGATGAGAATCAATTACAACATGTAACAAGCCATTATGAGCTTACAAATCACCGAATCGGTCAACTGTTCGATCAAAATCAATTATAATCACGTAACAAGCCATTCTAAGCTTACAAATCACCGAGTTGGTCAACCATTTGATGAGAATGAATTACAATCACGTAAGAAGCCATTCTGAGCTTACAAATTATCGACTCTATCTATCGTTCGATTAGAATCAATTACAATCATATAACAATCCATTCTGAGTTTATAAATCACCAAATTGTTCAACCGTTCAATGAGAATCAGCTATAATCATGTAACAAGCCATTCTGAGCTTACAAATCATCAAATCTATCAACTGTTCAATGAGAATCAGCTACAATCACGCAACAAGCCATTCTGAGATTGCAAATCACTGAATTAGTCAACCATTGGATGAGAATCAATTACAATCACCTAACAAACTATTCTGAGCTTACAAATCACCAAATCAGTCAACTGTTTGATGAGAGACAATTACAATCATGTAACAAGCCATTCTGAGCTTACCAATCACCGAATCGGTCAACTGTTCAGTGAGAATCATCTATAATTATGAAATAAGTCATTTCGAGCTGATAAATGACCGAATCGGTCAACCGTTTGATTAGAATTAGCTACAATCACCTAACAAGCTATTCTGAGCTAACAAATCACTGAATTGGTCAATCGTTCAATGATAACCAGCTACAATCATGTAACAAGCCATTTTAGGCTTACAAATCACCGAATCGGCCAACTGTTTGATGAGAATCAGCTACAATCACGTAAGAAGCCATTCTTAGCTTACAAATGATCGATTCGGTCAACTGTTTGATGAGAATCAATTACAATCAGATAACAAGCGATTCTCAGCATACAAATCACCGAATCGATCAATCATTCGATGAGAATCAGGTACAATCACGCAACAAGCTATTCTTAGCTAACAAATCATTGAATTGGTCAACCATTCGATGATAATCAGCTACAATCACGTAACAACCCATTCTGAGCTTACAAATCACCGAATTGGTCAACCGTTCGATGAGAATCAATTACAATGATGTGATAAGCCATTTTGAGCTTACAAATCACTGAATCGGTCAACCGTTGGATGAGAATCAGCTACAATCACGTAACAAGCCATTCTGAGCATACAAATCACTGAATCGATCAACCATTCATTGAGAATCAATTACAATCACGTAACAAGCCATTCTAAGATTACAAATCACTCAATATGTCAACCGTTGGATGAGAATCAGCAACAATAACTTAACAAGCCATTCTAACCTTACAAATCACCAAATTGGTCAATCGTTTAGTGAGAATCAGTTACAATCATGTAACAAGACATTTTGAGCTTACAGATCACCTAATCGGTCAACCATTCGATGGGGATCAGCTACAATCACGTAACAAGTTATTCTGAGCTTAAAAATTACTGAATCGGTCAACCATTTGATGAGAATCAATTATAATCATGTAACAAGCCATTCTGAGCTTACAAATCATTAAATCGGTCAAACCATTGAATGAGAATCAATAAAAATCATATAACAACACATTTCAATCTTACAAATCATCGAATTGATCAACCGTTCGGTGAGAATCAGCTACAATCATGTAACAAGCCAGTCTGAGCTTACAAATCACTGAATCAGTCAATTGTTTGATGAGAATCAGTTACAATCACCTAACAAGCCATTCTGAGCTTACAAATCACTGAATCGGTCAACCGTTCGATTAGAATCAGCTACAATCACCTAACAAGCCATTTTAAACTTACAAATCACCGAATTGGTCAATCGTTGGATGAGAATCAATTACAATCACGTAACAAGCTATTTTGAGCTTACAAATCACTGAATTAGTCAATCATTCAATGACAATCTCCTACAATCACGTAACAAGTCATTCTGAGATTACAAATCACCGAATTGGTCAACCCTTCGATGAGAATTAGCTACATCCCGTAACAAGCCATTCTACACTTACATATCACCGAATTCGTTAACTATTTGATGACAATCAGCTACAATCACCTAACAAACCATTCTGAGCTTAAAAATTGCTGAATCGGTCAACAATTTGATGAGAATCAGCTACAATCACGTAACAAGCCATTCTACGCTTAGAAATCACCCAATCAGTCAACTGTTTGATAAGAATTAGCTACAATCATGTAACAAGACATTCTGAGCTTACAAATCACTAAATCAGTGAACTGTTCGATTAGAATCAGCTACAATCATGTAGAAAGTCATTCTGACATTACAAATCACTGAATCGGTCAACCATTGGATGAGAATCAATTACAATCACGTACAGAGCCATTATGAGCTTACAAATCACTGAATTAGTCAATAGTTCAATGAGAATCAACTACAATCACGTAACAAGTCATTATCAGCTTACAAATCACCAAATTTATCAACCGTTCAATGAGAATCATCTACAATCACGTAACAAGCCAATATGAGCTTATAAATCAGTGAATCGGTTAGCCATTCAATGAGAATCACCTATAGTAATGTAACAAGCCATTCTGAGCTTACAAATCACTGAATCAGTCAACCATTCGATGAGAACAACTACAATCATGTAATAAGCTATTCTGAACTTACAAATCACCAAATTGATCAAGCATTCGTTGTGAATTAGCTACAATCATTTAACAAGCTATTCTGAGCTTACAAATCACTAAATGGGTCAACCGTTCGATGAGAATCAGCTACAATCCTGTAACAAGCCATTCTGAGCTTACAAATCATCAAATCAATCAATCGTTCAATGAGAATCAGCTACAATCACATAACAAGCCACTCTAACCTTACAAATCACTGAATCAGTAAACCATTCGATGAGAATCAACTACAATTATGTTAAAAGTCATTCTGAGCTTACAAATCATCGAATCAGTCAATTGTTCAAAGAGAATAAATTACAATCTCGTCGAATGGTTGACTGATTCAACGATTTGATGAGAAGCAATTACAATCATGTAACAAGCAATTATGAGCTTACAAATCACCGAATCGGTCAACTGTTTGATGAGAATCAACTACAATCATGTAACAAGCCATTCTAAGCTTACAAATCACCGAATCGGTCAACAGTTTAATGACAATTACCTACAATAACGTAACAAGACATTTCAAGCTTACAAATCATCGAATCGCTCAACCGCTCGATGAGAATCAACTACAATCATGTAACAAACTATTCTGAGCTTACAAATCACCGAATCGGTCAACCGTTGGATGAGAATCAATTACAATCACGTAACAAACCATTCTGAGCTTACAAATCATCGAATCAGTCAACCGTTTGATGACAATCTCCTACAATCACGTAACAAGTCATTCTGAGATTACATATCATGAAATCGGTCAACTGTTCACTGAAAATTAGCTACAATCATGTAACAATCTATTCTGAGCTTACAAATCATCGAATCGGTCAACCATTTGATGAGAATCAGCTACAATCACCTAACAAGCCATTCTGAGCTTACAAATCACCGAATTGGTCAACTATTTGATAAAAATCAATTACAAGATTCTAAGCTTACAAATCACAGAACCGGTCAACCGTTTGATGAGAATCAACTTCAATAACGTAACAAGCCATTCTGAATTACAAATCACCGAATCGGTCAACCGTTCGATGAGAATTAGCTACAATCTTGTAACAAGCCATTCTGAGCTTACAAATCACTAAATCGGTCAAACATTCGATAAGAATCAGCTACAATCTTGTAACAAGCCATTCTGAGCTTACAAATCATAGAATTGGTCAGCCGTTTGATGAGAACCAACTACAATCACCTAAAAAGCCATTCTGAGCTTACAAATCATCGAGTCGGTCAACCGTTCAATGAGAATCAACTACAATAATGTAACAAGTGATTTTGATCTTAAAAATCACTAAATCGGTAGACTGTTCGATGAGAATTACGTACAATCATGTAACAAGTCATTCTGAGCTTACAAATCACTAAATCGGTCAACCGTTGAATGAGAATGAATTAAAATCACGTAACAAGCCATTTCAAGCTTATAAATCACCAAATCTATCAACCATTTGATGAGAATCAACTGCAATAATGTAAAAGGTCACTCTGAGCTTACAAATAATCGAATCGATGAACCATTTGATGAGAGTCAGCTACAATCCTATAACAAGCTATTCTGAGCATACAAATCACCAAATCAATCAACCGTTTGATGAAAATAAATTACATTCACGTAACAAGCCATTCTGAGCTTAGAAATTACTGAAACGATCAACGGTTCAATGAGAATCAATTACAATCATGTAAGTAATTCTGAGCTTACAAATCACTGACTCGGTCAACCATTTGATCAGAATCAGCTACAATCACATAACAAGCCATTCTAAGCTTACAAATCACCAAATCATTCAACTGTTCGATGAGAATTAGCTACAATCAAGTAACCATACATTCTAAGCTTACAACTCACCGACTCAAAGAACCGTTTGATGAGAATCAACTAAAATCAGGCAAGAAGCCATTCTAAGCTTACAAATCATCAAATCGGTCAACCGTTGGATGACAATCAATTACAATCACGTAAAAAACTATTCTAAGTTTAAAAATTACAAAATCGGTCAACCGTTCGATGGAAATCTCTTACAATCACGTAACAAGTCATTCTGAGATTATAAATCATCGAATCTGTCAACCATTCATTGAGAATCAACTACAATTAAGTAACAAACCATTCTGAGCTTACAAATCACTGAATTGGTCAACCGTTCGATAAGAATCAATTACAATCATGTAACAATCCATTATGAGATTACAAATCACCAAATCGGTGAATGGTTCACTGAGAATCAATTACAATCACGTAACATGCCATTCTGAGTTGATCATGTCAGTAATTTGTAAGCTGATTCTCATCGAACGGTCAACTGTTCGGTGATTTGTATGCTCAAAATGGCTTCTTACATGATTGTAATTGATTCTCATCGAACTGTTGACCAATTTCAATGTCTTGTCATTAACAAGCCATTCTAAGTTGACAAATCACCAAATCGGTCAACCGTTGGATGAGAATCAGCTAGAAGCATGTAACAAGCCATTCTAAGCTTACAAATCACCGAATCGGTCAACCGTTAGATGAGAATCAGCAACAATCACATAACAAGCCATTCTGAGCTTACAAATCACTTAATCAATCAACTGTTTGATGAGAATGAATTATAATCACATAAAAAGCAATTCTAAGCTTACCAATCACCAAATTGGTCAACTGTTGCATGAAAATCAATTAGAATCACTTAACAAATTTACATTCAGTAATTTGTAAGCTTAGAATGGCTTGTCACATAACAAGCCATTCACCAAATAACCAAATTGGTCAACCATTTAATGAGAATCAATTACAATCATGTCACAAGACATTCTGATCTTACAAATCATCGAATCGGTCAACCGTTCGATGAGAATCAGTTACGATCACGTAACAAGTCATTCTAAGCTTACAAATTACCGAATCAGTCAACCTTTGGATGAGAATCAGCTTCAATCATCTAACAAGCCATTCTAAGCTTACAAATCACTGAATCGGTCAACTATTTGATGAGAATAAGCAACAATCACGTAACAAGCCATTTTGAGCTTACAAATCACTGAATCAATCAACTGTTCGATGAGAATGAATTATAATCATGTAAAAAGCAATTCTAAGCTTACCAATCACCGAATCAGTCAACTATTCGATGAGAATCGATTACAATAATGTAACAAGCCATTTTGAGCTTACAAATCACCGAATCGGTGATTTGTAATTGATACAAATCATTCTCATTGAACGGTTGACTGATTCAGTAATTTGTAAGCTCATAATGGCTTGTTACGTGATTTTAATTATTTCTCATCGAACGGTTGACCGATTCAGTGATTTGTAAGCTCAGAATGGCTTATTAGATGATTGATTGTAGCTGATTCTCATCAAATGGTTCACCGATTCAGTGATTTGTAACCTAAATGGCTTGTTACGTCATTGTAGCCAGTTCTCATCGAATGGTTGACTGATTCAGTGATTTGTATGCTCAGAATGACTTGTTACATGATTTTAATTGATTCTCATCCAACGGTGAAGATAAATTAGAATCAGCTACAATGACGTAACAAGTTATTCTAAGCTTACAATTCACCAAATCGGTCAACCATTCGATGAGAATTGATTACAATCACATAACAAGCCACTTTGAGCTTACAAACAAGACATTTTGATCTTACAAATCACCGAATCGGTCAATCGTTTGATGAAAATCAGCCTTGTTCTGAGATTTTTGAGCTCAGAATGGCTTATTACGTGATTGTAGCTGATTCTCATCGAGCGGTTGACTGATTCGATGATTTGTAAGCTCAGAATGGCTTGTTACATTATTGTAGCTGAATCTCACCGAACCGGTCAACCGTTCGATGAAAATCAGCATTGTTTCAAGATTTTTGAGCTCAGAACGGCTTATTACATGATTGTAGTTGATTCTCATCGAGCGGTTGATTGATTCAGTGATTTGTAAGATCGAAATGTCTTATTACATGATTGTAATTGAGTCTCATTGAATGGTTGACTGATTTGGTTATTTTTAAGCTCAAAATGGCTTGCTACGTGATTATAATTGATTCTCATCGAACAGTTGACCAATTCAATAATTTGTAAGCTCATAATAACTTGTTACGTGATTGTAGCTGATACTAATCAAACAGTTGACCGTTTCTATGATTTGTAAGCTCAAAATAGCTTGTTACATGATTGTAGTTGAATCTCATTAAACGGTTGATAGATTCTATGATTTGTAAGCTTAGAATGGCTTGTTACATGATTGTAGCTGATTCTCATCAAACGGTTGATAGATTCGATGATTTGTAAGCTCAGAATGCATTATTACATGATTGTAGTTGATTCTTATCAAACGGTTGACTGATTTGGTGATTTGTAAGCTCAGAATGGCTTGTTACGTGATTGTAATTGATTCTAATCGAATGGTTGAATGATTCAATGATTTGTAAGCTTAGAATGGCTTGTTACATGATTGTAATTGATTCGCATCGAATGGTTGACTGATTCGGTGATTTGTAAGCTCAGAATGGGTTGTTACGTGATTATAATTGATTCTCATCAAACGATTGACCGATTTGGTGATTTGTTAGCTAAGAATGCGTTGTTACATGATTTTAGTTGATTCTCATTGAACGGTTGACCGATTCAGTGATTTGTAAGATTAGAATGACTTTTTACGTGATTGTAGCTTATTCTCATCAAACTGTCAACCGATTCAGTGATTTGCAAGCTTAGAATGTATTTTTACGTGATTCTAGCTGATTCTCATTGAATGGTTGACAAATTCGGTGATTTGTAAGCTCATAATGGCTTGTTATGTGTTTTAATTAATTCTCATTGAATGGTTGACCGATTCAGTGATTTGTAAGTTCATAATGGCTTGTTACGTGATTTTAATTATTTCTCATCGAACGGTTGACCAATTCAATGATTTGTAAGCTCAAAATTGCTTGTTACATGATTGTAGTTGATTCTCATGGAACAATTGAATGATTCGATAATTTTTAACGTTAGAATAGCTTGTTACGTGATTATAGCTGACCGATTCAGTGATTTGAAAGCTCAGAATGACTTGTTACGTGATTGTAATTGATTCTCATCGAACAGTTGACCAATTTGGTTTATTTGTAAGCTCAAAATGACTTGTTACATGATTGTAATTGATTCTCATTGAACGGTTGATTGATTCAATGATTTCTAAGCTCAGAATGGCCTATTACATGATTGTAGTTGATTCTTATCAAACAGTTGACTAATTTGGTGATTTGTAAGCTCAGAATGGCTTGGTACATGATCCTACCTGATTCTCAACGAACGATTGACCGATTTGGTGATTTGTAAGCTCAAAATGGCATGTTGCTTCATTGTAGCTGATTGTCATCGAATGATTGACTAGTTCAGTGATTTGTATGCTCAAAATGGCTTGGTATGTGACTGTAATTGATTCTCATCGAACAATTGACCAATTCAGTGATTTGTAAGCTCAAAATAGCTTGTTACAAGATTGTAGCTGATTCTTATTGAATAGTTTACCGATTCGGTGATTTGTAAGCTTAGAATGGCTTGTTATGTGATTGTAGCTGATTCTAATCGAACAGTTGATTGATTTGGAGTTTTATTAGCTTAGAATGGCTTATTATGCGATTGTAAATGATCCTCATCGAACAGTTGACCGATTTAGTGTTCAGTGTAGGCTCAGAATGGCTTGTTACGTGATTGTAGTTGATTCTCATCGAACAATTTACCGATTCGGTGATTTGTAAGCTGAGAATGGCCTGTTACATGTTTGTAGCTGATTCTCATCGAACGATTGAACGATTCAATGATTTGTAAGCTCAAAATGGCTTGTTACATGATTATAATTGATTATCATCAAATAGTTGATTGATTCGGTGATTTGTAAGCTCAGAATGGCTTCTTACGTGATTTTAATTGATTCTCATAGAACAGTTGACTGAATCGGTGATTTGTAAGCTCAAAATAGCTTTTTACTTGATTTGTAAGCTTAGAATTGCTTGTTACATGATTTGTAAGCTCAAAATTGCTTGTTAGATAATTTGTAAGCTCAGAGTTATTTGTTAGGTGATTGTAGCTGATTCTCAACAAATGGTTGATCGATTCAGTGATTTGTTAGCTCAGAATGGCTTGTTACATAACTATAGCTAATTCTCATCGAACGGTTGACCAATTTGGTGATTTGTAAGCTCAGAATGATTTGTTACATGATTGTAGCCGATTCTCATCAAAAAGTTGACCGATTTAGTGTTCGGTGATTTGTTAGCTCAGAATGGCTTGTTACGTGATTATAGCTAATTCTCATCAAACGGTTGACCGGTTCGGGGATTTTTAAGTTGAGAATTGCTTGTTACGTGATTGTAGTTGATTCTCATCAAACAGTTGACCGATTAGGTGATTTGTAAGCTCAAAATGGCTTGTTACGTGATTGTAGCTGATTATCATCGAATAGTTGACCGATTCAGTGATTTATAAGATCTGAATGTCTTGTTACGTGATTATAATAATTTCTCATTGAATGGTTGACTAATTTGGTGATTTCCAAGTTCAAAATAACTTTTTATGTGATTGTAGTTGATTCTCATCGAATGGTTGACCAATTCGGTGATTTAAGCTTAGAATGACTTGTTAGATGATTGAAGCCGATTCTCATCCAAAGGTTGACCGATTTTGTGATTTGTAAGCTTATAATGACTTGTTACATGATCGTAGCTGATTCTCATCCAATGGTTGACAGATTCGATGATTTGTAAGCTTAGAATGACTTGTTACATGATTGTAATTGATTCTGATTGAACGGTTGATCGATTAGGTGATTTCTAAGCTCAGAATGACTTGTTATGTGATTGTAGCTGATTCTAATCTAACGGTTGACCAATTCAATGATTTGTAAGCTTAGAATGGCTAGTTACGTGATTACAGCTGATTCTCATCCAACAGTTGACAAATTCATTGATTTGTAAGCTCAGAATGGCTTGATACGTGGTTGTAGCTGATACCATCGAACAGTTGATCAAGTCGATGATTTGTAAGCTCAGCATGGCTTGTTATGTGATTTTAGCTGATTCTCTCATAATGGTTGATTGATTCGGTGATTTGTAAGCTCAAATGGCTTGTTAGGTGATTGTAGCTGATTCTCATCAAACAGTTGACCAATTTAGTGATTTGTAAGTTTAGAATGGCTTGTTACGTGATTGTAGCTAATTCTCATTGAACGGTTGACCGATTCAATGATTTGTAAGCTCAGAATGGCTTGTTGCAAGATTGTAGCTGATTCTCATCAAACGATTGACCTATTCAGTGATTTGTATGCTGACAATGGCTTGTTACGTGATTGTAATTGATTCTCATCGAATAGTTGACCGATTCGGTGATTTGTAAACTTAGAATGGCTTGTCATGTGATTGTAATGTATTCTCACCGAATGGTTGACTGATTCAGTGGTTTGTAAGCTCAGAATGGGTTGTTACTTGATTGTAACTGATTCTCATCAAATAGTTGACCGAGCCAAAGATTTGTAAGCTCAGAATGGCTTGTTACATGATTGTAGCTGATTCTCATTGAATAGTTGACCGATTCGGTGATTGTAAGCTCAAAATGGCTTGTTACATGATTGTAACTGATTCTCATTGAATAGTTGACCGATTCGGTGATTGTAAGCTCAGAATGGCTTGGTACGTGATTGTTATTGTTCTAATAAAATAGTTGACCGATTCGATGATTTGTAAGATCAAACTATCTAGTTACGTGATTTTAATTGATTCTCATCGAATGGTTGACAGATTTGGTGATTTGTAAACTCAGAATGGCTTGTTACGTGATTATAATTGATTCTAATCAAACGGTTGAATGATTCGGTGATTTGTAAGCTAAGAATGACTTTTTACATGAGTGTAGTTGTTTCTCATCGAACGATTGACCGATTCGGTGATTTGTAAGCTCAGAATGGTTTGTTATGTGATTGTAGCTGATTCTCATCCAATGGTTGGCCAATTCGACGATTTGGAAGCTCTGAATGGATTGTTATGTGATTGTAATTGATTCTCATCGAATGGTTGACCAATTTGGTGATTTGTAAAGTGAGAATGGCTTGTTACGTGATTGTAGTTAATTCTAATTGAACGGTTTACCGAATCAGTGATTGGTAAGCTCAGAATCACTTGTTACAAAATTGTAGTTGATTCTCTTCAAGCGGTTGACCTATTCAGTGATTTGTAATTTTAGAATGGCTTGTTACGTGAAATAATAGCTTATTCTCATCGAACGATTGGCCGAATTGGTGATTTGTAAGCTCAAAATGGCATGTTATGTGATTGTAATTGATTATCATCGAACGGTTGACTGATTCGATGATTTGTAAAGTGAGAATGGCTTGTTACGTGATTGTAGCTGATTCTCATCAAACGGTTTACTGAATCAGTGATTTGTAAGCTCAGAATCACCTGTTACGTTATTGTAGCTGATTCTAATTGAATGCTTGACCAATTCGGTGATTTGTAAGCTTAGAATAGCTTCTTACATCATTGTAGCTGATTCTCATCGAACGGTTGACCGATCTGGTGATTTGTAAGCTTAGAATGACTTGTTACCTGATTGTAGCTGATTCTCATCGAACAGTTGACCAATTCAGTGATTTGTAAGCTCATAAAGTCTTGTGACGTGATTCTAATTGATTCTCATCGAACAGTTGACAGATTCGGTGACTTGTAAGCACATAATGGCTTGTTCCTTTATTGTAATTTATTCTCATCGAACGGTTGACCAATTCAGTGATTTGTAAACTCATAATGGTTGTTTATGTGATTTTAATTATTTCTCATCGAACAGTTAACTGATTCATGATTTGTAAGCTCAGAATGGCTTGTTATGTGATTGTAATTGATTCTCATCGAACGGTTGACCGATTTAATGATTTGTAAGCTCATAATGCCTTGTTACATGATTCTAGCTGATTCTCATCGAACGGTTGACTGATTCAATGATTTATCAGTTCAAAATGGTTTATTTCATGATTGTAGATGATTCTCATCAAACATTTGACCGATTCGGTGATTCGTAAGCTTAGAATGGCTTGTTACGTGATAGTAATTGATTCTCATCGAATGGTTGACCGATTCAGTGATTTGTAAGCTCAGAATAGCTTGTTACATGATTGTAATTGATTCTCATCGAATGGTTAACTGATTCGGTGATTTGTAAGCTCAGAATGACTTGTTACCTGATTGTAGCTGATTCTCATCAAATGGTTGACCTATTTAGTGATTTGTAAGCACTGAATGGCTTGTTATGTGATTGTAATTGATTCTCATCGAATGGTTGACCGATTCAGTAATTTTTAAGCTCAGAATGACTTGTTACATGATTGTAGCTGATTTTCATCAAATGGTTGAACAATTCATTGTATTTTTAAGCTTAGAATGGCTTGTTACGTGATTGTAGTTGATTCTCATCGAATGGTTGATCGATTCGGTGATTTGTAAGCTTAGAATGGCTTGTTACGTGATTGTACCTAATTTTGATCGAACAGTTGATTGGATCAGTGATTAGTAAGCTCAGAATGACTTGTTACATGATTGTAGCTGATTCTCATCAAACAGTAGACCAATTAGGTGATTTGTAAGCTCTGAATGGCTTGTTACATGATTGTAATTGATTTTCATCAAACAGTTGACCGATTCAGTGATTTGTAAGCTTAGAATGACTTTTTACCACATTGTAGCTGATTGTCATTGAACAATTGACTGATTCAATGATTTGTGAGCTCAAAATGGCTTGTTACGTGATTGCACTTGATTCTCATCAAACAGTTGACTGAGTCAGTGATTTGTAAGCACATAATGGCTTGTTCTTTTATTGTAATTTATTCTCATCGAACGGTTGACCAATTTAGTCATTTGTAAACTGATAATGGCTTGTTATGTGATTTTAATTATTTCCCATCGAACGATTGACTGATTCAGTGATTTGTAAGCTCAAAGTGGCTTGTCACGTGATTGTAGTTAATTTTCATCGAATGGTTGACCAATTTGTTGATTTGTATGAAATGGCTTATTATGTGATTGTAATTGATTATGTCATCGAATGGTTGACCGATTCTGTGATTAAGCTTAGAATGGCTTGTGAGATGATTGTAGTTGATTCTCATCCAAAGGTTGACCGATTCAGTGATTTGTAAGCTTAGAATGGCTTGTTACATGATTGTAGCTGATTCTCATTGAATGGTTGACCGATTCGATGATTTGTAAGCTTAGAATGATTTTTTACATGATTGTAGCTGATTCTCATCGAACAGTTGACCAATTCGGTGATTTGTAAGCTTAGAATAGCTTGTTATGTCATTGTAGCTAATTTTCATCAAACGGTAGACCGCTTCAGTGATTTGTAAGCTCAGAATGGCTTATTACGTGATTGTAATTCATTCTCATCGCACGGTTGACCGATTCGATAATTTGTAAGCTCAGAATCACTTGTTATGTGATTGTAAATTATTGTTATATAACGATAGAGTGATTCAGTGATTTCTAAGCTTAGAATGGTATATTACATGATTGTAAAAAATTCTCATCGAATGGTTAACCGATTCAGTGATTTGTAAGCTTAGAATGCCTTGTTATGTGATTGATACTGATTCTCATCGAGCGGTTGACTGATTCAATGATTTCTTACGTGATTGTAATTGATTCTCATTGAATGGTTGATAGATTTGGTGAATTGTAAGCTCAGAATAGCTTGTTACGTGATTATAATTGATTCTCACCGTTCATAGATTCGATGATTTGTAAGCTCAAAATGGCTTGTTACGAGATTATAGCTTATTCTCATCAAACGGTTGACCGATTCAATGATTTGCAAGCTCAAAATAGCTTGTTACGTGATTGTAGCTGATTCTCATCAAACAGTTGACTGATTCGGTGATTTGTAAGCTTAGAATGGCTTGTTACGTGATTGTAACTAATTCTAATCAAACGGTTGAACAATTCAGTGATTTGTGAACTTAGAATGACTTGTTACCTGATTCGGTGATTTGTAATCTCAAAATGGCTTGTTACGTGATTGTAGCTAATTCTCATCAAACGATTGACAGATTCAGTGATTTGTAAGCTTAAAATGCCTTGCTGCATGATTTTTGCTGATTCTCATCAAACGATTGACGGATTCGGTGATTTGTAACTTCAAAATGGCTTCTTACATGATTGTACCTAATTATCATTGAACAGTTGACCAATTTGGTGATTTGTAAGTTTAGAATGGTTTGTTACATGATTGTAATCGATTCTCATCAAACGGTTGACCGATTCGGTGATTTGTAAGCTTAAAATGGCTTGTTACATGAATGTAGCTCATTCTAATCGAACAGGTGATCGATTCGGTGATTTGTAAGCTCAAAATGCCTTGTTACATAATTGTAGCTAATTTTCATTGAACGGTTCACTGATTTGGTGATTTGTAAGCTCAGAATAGCTTGCTACATGATTGTAGCTGATTCTCATCGAACGGTTGTCCGATTCGGTGATTTGTAAGCTCATAATGGCTTGTTACATGATTGTAGCTAATTCTCATCAAATGGTTCACCGATTTAGTGATTTGTAAGCTCAGAATGCCTTGTTACATGATTGTAGCTAATTCTCATCGAGCGGTTGACTTATTCAATGATTTGTAAGCTCAGAATGGCTTGTTACATGATTGTAATTGATTCCAATCAAATGGTTGACCTATTATGTGATTTGCAAGGTATGAATGGTTTGTTGCATGATTATAGCTGATTCACATCAAACGGTTGATAGATTCAATGATTTGTAAACTCAGAATGACTTGTTATATGATTGTAGCTGATTCTCATCGAACGGTTGATAGATTCGATGATTTGTAATATCAGAATGTCTTGTTACATGATTATAATTGATTCTCATTGAAGGGTTGACCAATTTGGAGATCTGTAAGCTCAGAATGGCTTATTATATGATTATAATTGATTCTCATCGAACGGTTGACCGATTTGGTGATTTGTAAGTTTATAATAGCTTGTAAATGGCTTGTTACATGAATGTAGCTCATTCTAATCGAACAGCTGACCGATTCAATGATTTGTAAGCTTACAATGACTTGTCACATTATTGTACCTGATTCTCATCGAATGGTTGATTGATTCAGTGATTTGTAAGCTCAAAATGGCTCTTCACGTGATTATAAATGATTCTCATTGAACGGTTGACCGATTCAGTGATTTGTAAGCTTAGAATGGCTTATTACGTGATTGTAGTTGATTCTCATCAAATGGTAGACCGATAAGGTGGTTTGTAAGCTTAGAATTATTTGTTACATGATTATAATTGATTTTCATTAAACGGTTAACTGATTCATGATTTGTAAGCTCAGAATGGCTTGTTACGTGATTGTAATTGATTCTCATTGAACGGTTAATCGATTTAGTGATTTGTAAGCTCAGAATGGCTTGTTACATGATTGTAGCTGATTCGCATCGAACGGTTGACTGATTTGGTTGTGTAAACTCAAAATGGCTTGTTACGTGATTGTAGCTAATTCTGATCGAATGGTTGACTGAAACAGTGATTTGTAAGCTCAGAATGGCTTTTTACGTGATTGTAGCTGATCCTGATCGAACGATTGATCGATTCGATGATTTGTAAGCTCAGAATGGCTTCTTACGTGATTATCATTGATTCTCATCGAACGGTTGACCGATACTAGGATTTGTAAGCTCAGAATGGCTTATTACATGATTGTAGCTGATTCTCATCGAACAGTTGACCGATTCTATGATTTGTAAGCTCAGAATGCTTTTACGTGATTGTAGCTAATTCTCATCGAACGGTTGACCTATTCAATGATTTTTAGGATCAGAATATCTTCTTACATGATTGTAATTGATTGCCATTGAATGGTTGACCGATTTGGTGATTTGTAAGCTCATAATGGCTTGTTACATGATTATAATTGATTATCATCGAACGGTTGATCGATTTAGTGATTTGTAAGCCCAAAATAACTTGTTACGTGATTGTAGCTGATTCTCATCAAACAGTTGACAAATTTAGTGATTTGTAAGCTCAAAATAGATTGTTACATGATTGTAGCTGATTCTCATTAAACCGTTGACCGATTCGGTGATTTGTAAGCTTAGAATAGCTTGTTACGTGATTGTAGCTGATTCTCATCCAACTATTGATAGATTAAGTGATTTGTAAACTCAAAATGGCTTGTTACGTGATTGTAGTTGATTCTCACCGAACAATTGATCGATTCGGTGATTTGTATGTTGAGAATGGCTTGTTACGTGATTGTAATTGATTCTCATCGAACGGCTGATCGATTCAGTGATTTGTAAGCTCATAATGACTTGCTACAAGATTGTAGCTGATTCTCATCAAACGGTTGACCAATTCAGTGATTTGTAAGCTCAGAGTTGCTTGATACGTGATTGTAGCTGATTCTCATCGAACCGTTGACCGATTCGGTGATTTGTAACTTCAAAATAACTTGTTATGTGATTGTACCTGATTCTCATCGAATGGTTGACCGATTTGGTGATTTATAAACTCAGAATAGCTTGTTACGCGACAAACCATTCTAAGCTTACAAATCATCAAATCTAAGTTTGTTAAGTGATTGTAGCTTATTCTCATCGAACGATTGATCAATTAGGTGATTTGTAAGCTTAGAATGGCTTATTACATGATTGTAGCTGATTCTCATCAAACGATTGACCGATTCAGTTATTTGTAAGCTTAGAATGGCTTGTTACGTGATTGTAGTTGATTCTCATCGAACGGTTGAATAATTTGGTGATTTATCAGCTCAGAATGACTTATTTCATGATTGTAGATGATTCTCATTGAACGGTTGACCGATTCGCTGATTGGTAAGCTTAGAATGGCTTGTTACGTGATTGTAATTTATTTTCATCGAATGTTTAACTCATTCATGATTTGTAAGCTCAGAATGACTTTTTACATTATTTTAATTGATTCTCATCAAACGATTGACCGATTCAGTGATTTTTAAGCTCAGAATGGCTTGTTATGTGATTGTAGCTAATTCTCAGAAAATGATTGACCGATTCAGTGATTTGTAAACTCAGAATGCCTTGTCACGTCATTGTAGCTGATTCTCATCGAACGGTTGACTGGATCGGTGATTTGTAAGGTCATTATGGCTTGTTACATGATTGTAGTTGATTCTCATCAAACGGTAGATCGATTAGGTGATTTGGAAACTTAGAATGGCTTTTTACATCATTGTAATTGATTTTCATCGAACGGTTGACCGATTCGGTGATTTGTAAGCTCAGAATGGGTTGTTACATGATTGTAGCTGATTCTCATTGAATGGTTGACTGATTTGGTGATTTGAAAGTTTAGAATGGCCTGTTATGTGATTATAATTGATTCTAATCGAACGATTGCATGATTCGGTGATTTGTAAGCTCAAAATGGCTTGTTATGTGATTGTAATTGATTCTAATCGAACGTTTGACCAAGTTAGTGATTTGTAAGCTCAAAATGGCTTGTTACGTGACTGTAGCTTCTTCGCATCAAACGGTAGGCCGATTCAATGATTTATAAGCTCAGAATGGCTTGTTACGTGACTATAGCTTATTCGCATCAAACAGTTGTCCAATTCAGTTATTTGTAAACTCAAAATTGGTTCTTATGTGATTGTAGCTAATTCTAATCAAACGGTTGATTAGATCAGTGATTTGTAAGCTCAGAATGGCCTGTTACATGATTGTAGTTGATTCTCATTAAACGGTAGATCGATTAAGTGATTTGTAAGCTCAGAATGACTTGTTACGTGATTGTAATTGATTTTCATCAAGCGGTTGACCGATTCGGTGATTTGTAAGCTCAGAATGGCTTTTTACCACATTGTAGTTGATTGTCATTGAACAGTTGACCGATTCGGTGATTTGTAAGCTCAGAATGGCTTGTTACATGATTGTAGCTGATTCTCATCGAATGGTTGACTTATTTGGTGATTTGTAAGCTCAAAATGGCTTTTTATGTGATTGTAATTGATTTTAATCGAACGGTTGCCTGATTAAGTGATTTGTAAGCTCAGAATGGTTTGTTATGTGATTGTAATTGATTCTAATCAAATGGTTGACAATTTAGTGATTTGTAAGCTTAGAATGGCTTTTTATGTGACTGTAGCTAATTCTCATCGAATAGTTGATTGATTCAATGATTTGGAAGCTCAGAATGGACTATTACATTATTGTAGCAGATTCTCATCAAACAGTTGATTGATTCGATCATTTGTAAGCTTAGAATCTCTTGTTACATTATTGTAATTGATTCTCATCAAACAGTTGACCAATTCGGTAATTTGTAAGCTTAGAATGGCTTGTTACATGATTGTAACTGATTCTCATCAAATGGCTAATCGATTTGATGATTTTTGAGCTCACAATGGCTTGTTACGTAATTGTAATTGATTCTCATTGAACGGTTGACCGATTCAAAGATTTGTATGGTTGGAATGGCTTGTTAATTGAAATGGCTTGTTAATTGATTGTAATTGAATCTCATCTAATGGTTGACTGATTTGGCAATTTGTAAGCTCAGAATGGCCTATTACATAATTGTAATTTATTTTCAATGAACGGTTGACCAATTTGGTGATTTGTAGACTCGAAATGGCTTGTTACCTGATTGTAGTTGATTCTTATTGAATCGTTGACCGATTTGTAAGCTCATAATGGCTTGTTACGTGATTGTAATTGATTCTCATCAAATGGTTGACCGATTCAATGAATTCTAATAAGCTCAGAATGGCTTGTTATAGGATTGTAGCTGACTCTCATCGAACGGTTGATTGATTCGATGATTTCTAAGCTCAGAATGACCTTTTACATGATTGTAGCTGATTCTCATCAAACGGTTGATAGATTCAATGATTCAAAATGGCTTGCTACGTGATTTTAATTGATTCTCATTGAACGGATGATAAAGTCAGTGATTTGTAAGCTTAGAATCGCTTGTTACGTGATTGTAGTTGATTCTCATTGAACGGTTGATCAATTCGGTTATTTGTAAGCTCAAAATTACTTGTTAGGTGATTGTAACTGATTCTCATCAAATGGTTGACAAATTTGGTGATTTGTAAGCTTAGAATGGCTTGTTACATGATTGTAATTGATTCTCATTGAACGGTTCACTGATTCAGTGATTTGTAAGCTTAGAATGTCTTGTTACGTGATTATAGCTAATTCTCATCGAACTGTTGACCGATTCGATGATTTGTAAGCTTAGAATGACTTGTAACATGATTGTAGCTGATTCTCATGAAATAGTTGACCGATTCGACAATTTCTAAGCTTATAATGGCTTGCTACATAATTGTAATTCATTCTCATCAATCCGTTGACCAATTTGGTGATTTGTAAGCTCAAAATAGCTTGTTACATGATTATAATGGCTGACTAATTTGGCTCAAAATGGCTTGTTAGGTCATTTTAATTGATTCTCACTGAATGGTTGACCGATTCAGTGATTTGTAAGCTCAGAATGGCTTGTTACGTCATTGTAGCTGATTCTCATCAAACAGTTGACGTATTCGATGATTTGTATGCTCAGAATGGCTTGTAACGTGATTGTAGCTGATTCTCATCGAATGGTTTACCGATTTGGTGATTTGTAAGCTCAGAGTGGCTTGAATTCATTCTAATCAAACGGTTGATCGATTCAGTGATTTGTAAGCTCAGAATGACTTGTTACATGATTGTAATTGATTCTCATCAAATGGTTGACCGATTCAGTGATTTGTAAGCTTAGAGGGCTAGTGTTACGTGATTATAATTTTTTCTCATCGAACGGTTGACTGATTCAGAGATTTGTGAGCTCAAAATAGCTTGTTACGTGATTGTAATTTATTCTCATTGAACGGTTGACCAATTCGATGATTTGTAAGCTCAAAATAGCTTGTTACAAGATTGTAATTGATTCTCATCGAACGGTTGACCAATTCAGTGATTTGTGAGCTCAAAATGGGTTGTTATGTGATTGTAGTTGATTCTCATCAAACAGTTGATAGAGTCGGTGATTTGTGAGCTCATAATAGCTTGTTACGTGATTGTAATTTATTCTCACCGAATGGTTGACTGATTCATGATTTGTAAGCTCATAATGGCTTGTTACATGTAATTGATTATCATCGAACGGTTGACCGATTTAGTGATTTGTAAGCTCATAATGGCTTGTTCCATGATTTTACTTATTTCTCATTAAACAATTGATCGATTCAGTGATTTGTAAGCTTAGTATGTTTTGTTATGTGATTGTAGCCGATTCTCATCGAACGGTTGATTGATTCGGTGATTTGTAAGTAGAGAATGGCTTGTTACACGACTGTAGCTGATTTTCATCAAACAGTTGATCAATTCGGTCATTTGTAAGCTCAGAATGGCTTGTTACGTGATTATAATTGATTCTCATCGAATGGTTGACCGATTCAACGATTTGGAAGCTTAGAATGGCTTGTTACATGATTGTAGTTGATTCTCATCAAACGGTTGACCGATTTGGTGATTTGTAAGCTCATAATGGCTTGTTACGTGACTGCAATTGATTCTCAATGAACGGTTAACTAATTCATGATTTGTAAGCTCAGAATAGATTGTTACATGATTGTAATTGATTCTGATCGAATGGTTGATCGATTCGGTGATTTGTAAGTTCAGAATGGCTTGTCACGTGATTGTAATTGATTCTCAATGAGCGGTTGACCGATTCAGTGATTTCTAAGCTCAGAATGGCTTGTTACGTGATTGTAGCTGATTGTCATCAAACGGTTGACCAATTCAGTGATTTGTACACTTAGAGTGACTTGTTACATGAATATTGTTGATTCTAATCGAATGGTTGACTGGATCGGTGATTTGTAAGCTCAGAATGACTTGTTACATGATTGTGGCTGGTTCTCATCAAACACTAGACCGATTAGGTGATTTGTTCGCTCAGAATGGGTTGTTACATGATTGTAATTAATTTTCACTGAACGGTTGATCGATTTTATGATTTGTAAGCTCAGAATGGCTTTTTATCTGATTGTAGCTTATTGTAATCGAACGGTTGACCGATTCGGTGATTTGTAAGCTCAGAATGGCTTGTTACATGATTATAATTGATTCTCATTGAACGGTTAACTGATTTGGAGATTTTTAAGCTCAGAATGGCTTGTTACGTGATTGTAATTGATTCTCATTGAATGGTTGACCGATTCAGTGATTTGTAAGCTAAGAATGGATTGTTACATGATTATAATTGATTCTCATCCAACGGTTAACTGATTCAGTGATTTGTAAGCTCAGAATGGCTTGTTACGTAATTGTACCTGATTCTCATTGAACGGTTTACCAATTTGGTGATTTGTAAGCTCAGAATAGGTTGTTACGTGATTGTAATTGAGTCTCATCAAATGGTTGACCAATTTAGTGATTTGTAAGCTTAGAATAGCTTGTTACGTGATTGTAGATGATTCTCATTGAACGATTGACCGATTCAGTGATTTTTAAACTCAGAATGGCTTGTTACATGATTGTAATTGATTCTCATCATACGGTCGACCGATTCAGTGATTTTTAAGCTCAAAATGACTTGTTACATGATTGTAATTGATTCTTATCGAATGGATGATTGATTTGGTGATTTGTAAGCACATAATGGCTTATTCCTTGATTGTAATTGATTCTCATCAAATGGTAGACCGATTCAGTGATTGTAATTGATTCTCATCGAACGGTTGACTGGTTCAGTGATTTCTAAGCTCAGAATGGCTTGTTATGTGATTCTAATTGATTCTCATTGAACGATTGATTGATTCAGTAAGTTGTGAGGTCAGAATTGCCTGTTAGGTGATTGTAGATGATTCTCATCGAACGGTTGACCAATTCGGTGATTTGTAAACTCATAATGGTTTGTTACGTTATTGTCGCTGATTCTCTCATAAAATGGTTGACCGATTCGATGATTTGTATGCTCAAAATGACTTGTTAGGTGATTGTAGCTGATTGTCATCAAACGGTTGATCAATTCAGTGATTTATAATCTCAAAATGACTTGTACCGTGATTGTAGCCGATTCTCACTGAACAATTGATCGATTTAGTGATTTGTAAGCTTAGAATGGCTTGTTACGTGATTGTAGCTGATTTTCATGGAAGGGTTGACTGATTCGGTGATTTTTAAGCTCAGAATGGCTTATTACGTGATTGTAGATGATTTGCATCGAACGGTTGACCGCTTCGGTGATTGGTAAGCTAAGAATGGCTTGTTACATGATTATATTTTATTCTCATCAAATGGTTGACCAATCTAGTGATTTGTAAGATTAGAATAGCTTGTTACATGATTGTAGCTGATTCTCATTGAACGGTTGACCTATTTGGTGATTTGTAAGCTTAGAATGACATGTTACATGATTGTAATTGATTCTCATCAAATGGTTGACCGATTCGATGATTTGTCAGCTCAGAATGGCTTGTTACATGATTATAATTGATTCTCATCAAACGGTTGACCGATTCAATGATTTGTAAGCTCAGAATGGCTTGTTATATGATTGTAGCTGAATCTCATTGAACGGTTGGTAGATTCAGTAATTTATATGCTTAGAATTGCTTGTTACATGGTTGTAGTTGATTCTCATCAAATGGTGGAGAGGTTCAGTGATTTGTAAGCTCAGAATCGCTTGTTACATGATTATAGTTGATTCTTATCGAACAATTGATTGATTCAGAAATTTGTAAGCTTAGAATGGCTTGTTACATGATTGTAATTGATTCTAATCAAATTGTTGACTGATTCGGTGATTTGGAAGGTCAGAATGGCTTGTTACTTGATTGTAATTGATTGGCATCAAATGGTTGACCGATTCGGTGATTTGTAAGCTAAGAATGGTTTGTTACATGATTATAATTCATTCTCATCAAACGATTGACCAATTCGGTAATTTGTAAGATAAGAATGACTTTTTTTGTGATTGTAGCTGATTCTCATCGAACGGTTGATAGATTCAATGATTTGTAAGCTCATAATGGCTTGTTACATGTTTTAATTGATTCACATGAAACAGTTGACAGATTCAGTGATTTGTAAGCTCATAATGGCTTGTTACGTGATTTTAATTATTTCTCATCAAAAGGTTGACCGATTCAATGATTTGTAAGGTTAGAATGGCTTGTCCGTGATTGTAGTTGATTCTTAGTGAACTGTCAACCGATTGGGTGATTTGTAAGCTCATAATGGCTTGTTACATGATTATAGCTGATTCTCATCAAACAGTTGAATGATTTAGTGATTTGTAAGCTCAGAATGGCTTCTTACGTGATTGTAGTTGATTCTCATTGAACGGTTGACCGATTCGGTGATTTGTAAGCTTAGAATGGCTTGTTAAATAATTGTAGCTGATTCTCATCAAACTGTTGACCGATTCGATGATTTGTAAGCTCATAATGGCTTTTTACATGATTGA